>CAOLHI010000669.1:0-668112 GCA_948474755.1 Ctenosaura bakeri | reverse complement strand
AGTCAGTTTGGACCTGTTTTCTCTGACCTCCTGACATTTTTGACTACAATTACCACCTTCCCCCAACCAATAGTCAAAGATGATGGGAGTTGGGGTCTTGAAAAAGTTGAGGGTATCAACTATTTCACCATGTAGAACTATGAGCTACCTTAACTCCTATGCACCAGGATGGGGTATTTGTATCCCATAATGCCACATTCTGTTACAGAATCAACACAGAAGCAGACCTGCAGTGTTGGCCAGAGGCTGGAATCATACAAAGTATTAAACTGTGTCTTCTAGCATCCCTTGCCAATAGTGGTCCCAGCTCTGCCTTAGTGGGACCACTGGTCCATCTACTTTCTGGTTTTCCATCAGGGGTTTCCTAGCCCGGCAGCAGGACAACAATGGAGATCCAAACAACCTTCCCTTACTGAGCTGAACTGGAAGAATGCCACTTCCCAGATTCCTTCCCAGGGGAGAGGATTCTATGCAGCAAGCTTTCCTGACCAGCAAAGAACGACAGCTTTCTGGCCTGAAAAGTACAGATCTCTTTTCTTCTATATAAAATGTTGCTTTGTAAATATATCAGCCTGCAGGTCATTGGAAGTCAGATTTTTATCAAGTTCATGGTTGGGTCATAGTGGGATGGGGTGTTATTAAAATTCCCTCTTCAATTAGACCCATTAGGACCTGAATATTGGTTTTGAGGCCAGAGATGTCCTTCCTTAGGTTGTCCATGGATTGGAAAATTCTCTCTTTAGACTGTACTACAAGGAAACATTGGTCCTGTAGACATTCGTACGGTTTTCTGTCCTACCTTATCTTGTATTATTATCCAAAGGCTGAGCTCGTTGTACTGAGCTTGAGCTAGACAGTGGAGTGTTGTGGGCCGAAAGATTAGGATTTTCACATAAAAATTCTGGATCTGGAGACCAGTTACTCACCTGTTCTTGGTCACATAAGACTGATGAAGCTTCCAGAAGATTTTTATGTTGATATTATCATCCACCGAAAGAGTAGAGTTCAGTGCTTCTGTTGCAATAAGAATAGAGGTCGAATTATCCTTACTTGGGGTCTTCTCCATAAACGTTTCTCTGTCCCCATTTGCTGACAGAAATCCAAAATAGCATAGGTGAAAAATACATTCTGTAACTCTCCCCTGCCTTCTCTGAGCTCTGGTTACAACCATAGTCTCCGGCTTCTCCAAGAGACTCTGAAGACAATCCTCTTTCCACAGGGTCTGTTCAGGTACCTTTGCTAAGAGAAATAAACTATGATGCCAGATAGTGTCCTGAGCAGTTCTCTTGCACTTTAACAGCCCCCAAGTATGTTATTTTAGTTTTCTGTGTAGTTTTCCGGGACTTCAGCCAACTGAGTGGGCTAACCAGTAATAAGCCTGACGGGGTACCTTTGTAAATACGTATAAATAAAAGGTGTATCTTCAAGTCATTTCCAAACCTATCCTGGGGTATTCTTGGCATGGTTTGTTCAGAAGGGGTTTGCTTTTGCCTTCCTCTGAGGCTGAGAAAGTGTGCCTTGCCTAGTGTCACCCAGCATGTTTCCACAGCCAAACAGGGGTTTCAAATCCTGGTCTCCCAGTGTTGTAGTCCCACATTCAAACTTCTACACTCACTTAAGTACCTGCAAATACCCTAAAAATCCAAAATACGTACCACCATGTTATTTGGTTAAGCAAAAAGAGAAAAATACATTGATCACTCAGACTTTCTAAGTTCACTGGCTTCTTCATCAAGCAAAGCTATTAAAAAAAACACACAGGAAAAGAGAAGGGCCAGTTCAAAGGTATGGGCCTACATCTTAGAATCTGACTGGAAGGAACTGTACGGCCCTTGTATTTAAACACCCTCCCATGCAGAAACACACAGTACTACTAATGTGTTCCTGAGAAGCCCATCCATCCTCTGTTTAAAGACTCCCGAAGGAGACGCCGTCCCCTCTAAGGCAGTCTATTCCATTGTTGGAACAGCTCTTACAGTCAAAGTTCTTGCTAACATTTAGATAGAATCTCTCTTCTTGTCATTTCTGGAGCAGGAGAAAACAAGCTGGCTCCATCTTCTGTGTGACATAAAATCAGAATCCTGGAGTTGGAAGAGACCACAGGGGCCACCCAGCCTCTGTTCAAAAACCTCCAAAGAAGGAGACTCCACCACACTCCATGGAGGAAGCAGATTCCACTGCCAGACAGCTCTGACCATCAGGAAGTTCTTCCTGAGGTTCAGGTGGAATCTCTTTTCCTGCAGTTTGAATCCATTGCTTCTTGTCCTAGTCTCTGGAGCAGCAGAAAACAAGCCTGCTCCCTCCTCAACATGACATCCGTTCAAATATTTAAACACGGCTACCATGACCCTTCTCACCCTTCTCTTCTGCAGTCCAAACATCCCCAGCTCCCTAAGCCACTCCTCAAAGGGCTTCATGGCTTCCAGACCTTTCATCATTTTGGTCGCCCTCCTCTGGACACACTCCAGGTTGTCAGTATCCTCAAAATAAGATGCCCAGAACTGGACACAGTATTCCAAATGAGGTCTAACCAAAGCAGAATAGAGTGGTACCATCACCTCCCTCAATCTAGACACCATACTCCTATTGATGCCACCAAGAATCATGTTGGCTTTCTTGGCTGCCGCATCACACTGCTGACTCATGTTCAGCCCATGGTCCACCAAGACTCCTGGATCCCTTTCACACGTACTGTTGTCCAGCCATGTGTCCCCCATCCTATATTTGTGCATTCCATTTTTTCTGCCTAAGTGCAGGACTCTACTATCACAGTCCCACTCCCTGCTTGTGCCTCTCTGCCAGCAAAGAGGAGGTGAAGGTACCTGCTGTAGAAGGAAGAGGAGGCCGCGGGGAGCGTCCAACACAAACAACTAATGGAAATGCTGAGCCGAGCCAAGTCAAGGTCTAATCCAAAAGGTCCAGGAAGCCGAGAGTCCATCCAGAGGGGTCAAGGGAGCCGGAGCACAAGGGGCGAGAGGCTTGCGTAGTAATTTGCCACAAGCAAACAGCAAGCTACACTGACAAACTTAAATAGCCACTGAAAATAGGTGTTACTTGTCTTTCTTTCCTTAATCTAGCTAATGCAGCTTCCCTCTGAGCTGTCCATTTCAGCCTTCTCCGTGATTGGGGGCGGAGGGGCACAGGTGACTAATTCCTGCAAATCACAGCTGGTTCCCTCTCCCTCTGGAGCTAGCAGGGGCAACTCTGCCTCCACTTGTCTTGCAACTGATGGGGATGTTTGCAAGTTGGTTTGGTCAATCACTGGCTCTGTTCCTGGCACATTTAGTTGCTCATCGACCTCAGAGCCATCATCTATCACACTTACATTTCTCTCTGTTGAAATTCATCTTGTTAGCTTTGGCCCAGCTCTCCAATCTGTCAAGGTCCTTTTGAAATTTGATCCTGTTCTCTGAGGTATTAGCAACCCCTGCCAATTTGCTGTCATCTGCAAATTTGATCAGCATGCCCTCTATTCCTTCATCCAAGTCGTTGATGAAGATGCTGAATAGGCCTGGGCCTGGGACAGAACCCTGTGGCCCCCACCAGTCACTTCTTTCCAGGCTGAAAAACAGCCCTTGGTGAGGAGCACCCTTTGGGTTCAGTCCATCAACCAATTACAAACGCACCTAACAGTAGCCCTGCCCAGCGCGCACTGTACATTCCTGACAATGTTTAAAGCTGGCTATCCTGTCACCTCTCAGTCTTGCCTTCTCCAAGATAAACATACCAGGCTCCCTTAGTTGTTCTTCATAAGTCTTGGTTTCCAGAACTTTGATCATCTGCATTGCCCTTCTCTGAACACATTGCATCTGATCAATATCCTACTTGAATTGTGGTGCCCAGAACTGGACACATTATTCCAGGTGAGTTCTGACAGAATTAGCACTACAACTTCCCTTGTTCTCAATTCTGATGCTGTCATTTCATCTGATTTTGTCTGAGATGTTTTCTCAAGATAGTGTTGAAAGTGGTCTTGCTTTGAGTTGCCAGAGTGAAAAGTGAAGACGGCTCCTATCCTTTTAAACCAAATTTGGATGGGTAGCAAATATCCCAGAGGGCAGGATCAAATTCAAAATGACCTTAGCAGACTAGAGAGCTAGGTCAAAATTCACGAAATGAATTTCAGCAGGGAGAAATGTTTGGTATCACATTTAGGCACAAAAAGTGAAATGCTCAGAAATAGGATGGGTGACATCTACCTTGACCACAGTAAATGCAAAGGGGATTTAGGAGTCTTAGTAGACCACAAGCTGAACATGAGTCAGCAGTGTGATGCCACAGCTAAAAAAGCCAGTATATTTCTAGGCTGCATCAATAGGAGTATGGTGTCTAGGTTAAGAGAAGTAGCAGTGCCTCATCTGGAATCCTGTGTCCAATTCCGGGCACCAAACTCAAGAAGGATACTGACAAAGGAAATGTGTCCAGAGGAGGGTGATCAAAATGGTAAAAGGTCTGGAAACCATGACCTATGGGGAGTGGCTGAGGGAGCTGGGTGTGTTTAGGCTGGAGAGAAGAGAAGGTTCAGAGGTGACATGACAGTCATGCTTATACATGAATGGATATCATATGGAGGATGGAACAAGCCTGTTTTCTGCAGTTCCAGAGACTAGGACACAGAGCAATAGATCCAAACTATAGGAAAAGAGATTCCACCTAAACATTAGGAAGAACTTACTAATGATAAGAGCAGTTTGACAGTGGGATGCACTGCCTCAGTGTATGGTGGAGTCCTCTTATCTGGAAGTTTTCAAAGGTAGGCTGGACAGCCATCTTTCAGGAATGCTTGGATTGTATCTTCCTGCATGGCAGAATGGGGTTGGACTGGATGGCCCTTGGGGTCTCCTCCAACTCTATGATTTTATGATTCTATGAAATGGTCGTGTACAAGAGGGAATTTCAGCAGTTTTTGCCTGTAATGCAACTAGATATCAAGCCACGCCTGCTGAAATACCCTCTTCTTCACGACCATTAAAGGTACAACAGCACTCTCCAGTTTTCACTGTGGCAGCCCTAGGTCATTTCAACACTACACTGTTACAGTGCTATAATTCCACTTTCAACATTCTATGGGGCTTGTAGTTTCATGAAGCCAAAGAGCTCTCTGGCTGAGAATTCTAAGTGCCTAAACTGCAAGCCCAGGATTCCACAGGACGCTGGAAGGGGAATAATAGCATTATAACAGTATAGTGCAGAAATGGTCTGAGTCTTGGGGAAAAGATTAATGCGTGCAAATTGCAGGCCTTTGATCCCCAGTGGGGAAGAGCAACAGAAGACTCAAGAGAAGGCTCTTTCTGGCCAGTTGTAGGATTCCTCCTCCCCCTGTGGATCGTATCCTTCCCACAGGCTGGAGAGGTACAATAAGGAAACTGCCTCTGCACTTGTGACAGACAACAAAGTCTTCCTGGTGTAAGAATCGAGCCTCCAGGTTATCAAATCTCAAGCTGTGAGGGCTGGAAGCATATTTTTGTATGCTCCTCTCTAAGGAGAAATCTCTCTGCAAGCAGAAGCCCAGCAGAGCAGTGAGGAGGCAGGAAAGAGCTCTCCCCCAGTTATATCAAAGACCACCAGCCACAGAGCTGGGGACAAGGGGGTTCAATACCCCCCTCCAAGACTAGGCTGGGGAATGGCTTTAATCCACCCCCCCCAGCCAAATTAAAGTCAGGTAAAATTGGACCACCAAGACTTTTACGCAGTCATCAATGTACTGTTTACTGAATTATCACTGTTTTTCTATTGCTTTCATGGTACACAGAATGTTATCACCTGCAGCTGGTTGCTGATACTCACAGTTTGATTGCATTGTGCTTCCATTGTTTGAAAAAACACACCTTGTTGGTGGTGGTGTTGTGTGCCTTCATTTCTGACTTATAGAGACCCTAAGGTAGCCCTATCATGACAAGGTTTTCTTGGCAAGGTTTGTTCTGAGGGAGTTTGCCTTTTCTTTGCCTTCTTCTGAGGCTGAGAGAGTAGCACTTGCCTGTGGTCACCCAAGTTGTTTCCCATGGCTATGTGGGGTTTCCAACTCTGATCAATGACTCATAGTCCAACGCTCAAATAGCTGATGAAATGCAATTGGGAGGGGTTCCCAATACCCCAGAGGACAGGATCAAAATTCAAAAGGACCTTGACAGATTGGAGAGCTGGGCCAAAGCCAACAAAATGAATTTCAACAGAGAGAAATGTAGGGTCCTGCATTTAGGCCAAAAAAAAGAAGGCACAAATATAGGATAGGGGACACGTGGCTGGACAACAGTACGTGTGAAAGGGATCTGGGAGTCTTGGTGGATCACAAGCTGAACAGGAGTCAGCAGTGTGATGCAGCAGCCAAGAAAGCCAACACGATTCTTGGTTGCATCAATAGGAGTATGGTGTCTAGATTGAGGGAGGTAATGGTACCATGCTATACTGTTTTGGTCAGACCTCATCTGGAATAATACTGTGTCCAGTTCTGGGCACCTCATTTCAAGACAAGGGGGAGCGTGTCTAGAGGAGGGTGACCAAAATGGTGAAGGGTCTGGAAGCCATGAAGCCCTTTGAGGAGTGGCTTAGGGAACTGAGTATGTTTAGTCTTCAGAAGAGAGGGTTAAAAGGGGATGTTTAAATATTTGAAGGGATGTCATGTCGAGGAGGGAGCGGGCTTGGAGGACAAGGAGCAATGGATTCAAACTATGGGAAAAGCGATTCCACTTAAACCTCAGAAAGAACTTCCTGGTGGTCAGAGCTCTTTGGCAGTGGACGATGCTGCTGCCTCAATGGGGTCTGGTAGAGTCTCCTTTTTCGGAGGCTTTTAAACAGAGGCTGGATGGCCATTTGCTGGGGATGCCTTTAGTATGTGTTCCTGCATGGCAGAAGGAGGTTGGACTGGATGGCTCCTGGGGTCTCTTCCAACTCTAGGATTCTGTGATTCAAACTGCTACACCCTAGTCACTACCAAAAACCAAAAACAAACAAAATGTCCTGCAAGTATTTAATTAACAGTGGCCTGTCTCCCATGTTAAGAACAGTCCCCAGGTCTCTGCTCCTTGCAGAAGTGTTGCTAAAATAATGTTGGGAACTAGGCATGGACACTGGAGTTCAAATCCTTTTACTCTGTCATGAGCTCCCTGGGCTGACCTGAGGCCAGATATTCACTCTTTCCCTAACCTACCTCACAGGGTTGTTGTAACAATAAACGGGGTTGATGAGATCCAAAGGATGGAAAAGTTAATAATTTTTGTAACTGGTCACTGGCTGAGGGATTTGTTGGAGGTGTAGTTCCCAACCAAGTAACTTTTCTAACACTGTGGTCAAATATGTCTTTGAATCTGCTATTTTTCTCAGAACAGACTTTTTGTGTGTGTGTGTGTATGTGTGTGTTGTGAGTCCATTGTGACATAGACACCGACATTTTTAATAGAAACATGAACTAAAATTAAAACACAGCACTAAAAACATTCAGCACTAACTCACAAGATCATTAACTTACTTACTATCTAAACACTAATGTACTAACATACAAAGGGGATTTGACCCCCCCTAAACCACATTGTAATGAGAAAGAGAAAATAAGACAAGAAAAAAGATATTCTACCATTATACATCCCACCTAAGCAAACTTACAAGCGTTACTAGTAACTATAACCACAAATTATTGAATAGTTTGATTTCTTATTGCTCAGAAAATTCATAAATAATTGCCAGTCACTCAAAAATATCTTCCATTAGGGCTTATCCTTTAAGGAATAGGTTAGTTTAGCTATTTGGGCTAACTCAGCAACCTGAGCAATCCAGACCTCTGTTGCCAGTGCTTCAGTCTGTTTTCAGGTCTCAACAAACAATCTCCTTACAACTGCTACCATACAACAAAGAAGCAATCCATATTTACTATCCAAAGTCTTATCTTATTATGCCCAGGAAAAATATTTCTGGTGACAGTACAAAACCCACCTTTAAATTTTTTTGAATTAACATATAAATCTTAGACCAATCACTTTTCACTTTCTTGCAAGTCTGGACACCAAAAGAAGAAGGAAGGAAGGAACAGAGCTGGCCAAATTTTAAATGAAAACTCCGCACTCAGGGTTGCATGCTCAAGGAATGGAAATGCAACAGCACTCTGCCCATGCTCATAAGCAGAAGGAAGTAGAATCACAGAATCATAGAAGAGTTGGAAGAGACCCCAGGGGCCATCCAGTCCAACATCCTTCTGCCATGCAGGAACCCACATCATAGCATTCCCAACAGATGGCCACTCAGTCCCTCTTTAAAAACCTCCAAAGAAGGAGGAGACTCCACCACACTCCATGGAGGCAGCAGCATCTTCCAGTGCCAGACAGCCCTGACCATCAGGAAGTTCTTCCTGAGGTTCAGGTGGAATCTCCTTTCCTGCAGCTTGAATCCATTGCTCCTTGTCTTGATCTCTGGAGCAGCGGAAAACAAGCCCACTCCCTCCTTGACATGACATCCTTTCAAATATTTAAACAGGGCTATCATATCCCCTCTTCACCTTCTCTTCTGCAGACTAAACATACTCAGTTCCCTAAGCTGCTCCTCACAGGGCTCCATGGCTTCCAGACCCTTCACCATTCTGGTTACCTGTTACCCTGTATGTTG
The DNA here is from genome assembly GCA_948474755.1 of Ctenosaura bakeri. Lineage (NCBI taxonomy): Eukaryota > Metazoa > Chordata > Lepidosauria > Squamata > Iguanidae > Ctenosaura > Ctenosaura bakeri. The sequence goes on along the minus strand of CAOLHI010000669.1, from coordinate 659,520 downwards.
GGGGTCCCGGGAGGGACGCCCAAATAACCAAATAAAAACACAAGATGGGGAAATTAGTCTCGAGCACTCTCTTAAGCTAACGAGAGGCAGGGTAACTTTAGCTAGGATCTTTTACCCTATGTCTACGGCGTCAGGTCAGAGAGCGTAGCTAGACAAGTTTTAAAGTAACTAATATGTATTGAGGACAAACAACACAGAAGACAAGACATACACTAACTAACTGAGAAATAGAAATAAAGAGTTTTAGGGGAGTGGGTAATACAACGCCTGGTCTCATAGTCCTGGAGAAAAGCGGAGGTTGAGGGGAAGAAAGCTCAGCGCGGTTCACTGAGGGGAGCTCACTGCACAAACCGGCAGCAAGGTGGGATGGAAGTCCAAAGTAGTCCAAGCAATCCAAGGAGGACTTGGAAATGGGGACTTTTTATAGGGTGGATTTTACCTACAAGGCCATGCCATGTTCGGTGAGAACAAAGGAAATTTGTAGCTGGACAAAAGCATTGGAAAAGGTCAGGTTTTGCATGATGAGCTTAGCACTGGATGACAATAGTGTGGCCAGTATGCTAATAGCCCAACATAAAGGACTGGCTTGGCTCTTGGCTGTGCGTCTTTGTATAGATTCGCGCTGAGCAAGGCTGGTTTGCAAGAAGGTTTTTCCCTGAAGCATCGGAGAGGCTTAAGTTGCCTGCCTAAATGAGGTTTGGAATTTACAACTATAAACGGCCGCACCTAATACGTGCTAGTCCGGTGGACCTCTGCAAACACGTGGAGTAGGGTGGCGGAGAAAGGTCGAGTAAAGGCCAAATTATTTGATATCAAAAGGATATCTAGTGCTCTCACCTGACATATCATAACTGTGGTAACATGCCCTCCTCTGGACATACTCCAGGACATGCTCAGTATCTTACATTTGCCAGGTGAAATAAAGAACAGAGATCCTGGTTCCTTTAATAATTGTGTAGAAGAGGAAGTTTCACCAAGTGTGGCTTATGTGGCATTCCCTTTGTATACAGTTGTTAAAAGTACAGGATCCCTGTCTCTTATTTTACCTGGCAACCCCATTAGCTAACATCCCAGAGAAAGCAGAAGCCAGGGTCTGGTTTAGCTCTGTCCAGCTATGCCAGCCAAACTTTTTCCAAGGCACTGCAGCAACTTTAAGAGACGATGGAGAGATGAAAATGCCAACTTAGCCAAGCAATCACTTATTCTCAAGGGAAGAGATCCCAAAGATAAGAAAATCAACACGATAATGCACTTCCTGACTCTATTTAAATACTGCCCAGAGGAACAGCCCCCCATGTTCAATTAGGAATAGCGGAAATTGGGCATGGAAGACAATACAAATGTATAACAATTTAGAGTGCACAGCTTGTAGGAGGAAGCAAGGTAGTACATTACTGCCTGACGGCCAAGAAGAAAAGTCTTTTGGTGCCTCTAAAAAAATTTTTTTTGACAGAAACTTACATGGACTCACATCAACGTGTACAGTGTTGCTTCGGTTGGCAGTTTAAATGTGCATCCTTGGGTAGGGCACAGAACATATGAAAAGCTGAGTTTTTTACCTGCAGTTCTCAGATGTCCCCAGACAGCATGATGTAAGAACTGAAATTTTTTTCTCACCAATATAGCTTTGGAGCTAGAATTGGAGCTTTACCCAAAGAACTGTCTTACTCTGAGCAAAATTACTGCTTTGTTTGTCTCGGTGCCAGGGTTGTCCCAAGACAGTTTTGTGTCTAAAGCAAAATGGCTCTTGTCAAGGTACATAGCCACAGCAAAGAAGGCAAATACTAATTTAGTCTGCATTGGTAGAACTATTGTTTCCTAGTAAAGGGAGGTAATAGTCCTGCTATATTCTGTGCTAGTTCGGCTTCATCTGGAGTACTATGTTCAGTTCTGGACACCTCATTTTAAGAAGGATACCTTAAAGGCATCAGATCCCATCTGATCTTGGTAGAGTCAAGATCAAGGGAAGTAATAATATCACTTTATTCTGCTTTGGTGAGACCTCACCTGGAATCCTGTGTCCAATTCTGGACATCACAGTTCAGGGAGGATATTGACAAGCTGGAGCGGGTCTAGAGGAGGGTGACCAAAATGGTGAAGGGTCTAGAAGCCATGAAGCCCTATGAGGAGCATCTTTGGGAAGCTGGGGATGTTTAGTCTGCAGAAGAGAAGGTTAAGAGGGGACATGATAGCCCTGTTTAAATATTTGAAGGGATTGTTACCCTGTATGTTGGGGGTCCCGGGAGGGGTGCCCAAACAACCAAATAAAAATACAAATTGGGGGGATTTAACTTGAGCACTCTCTCAGCTAAACGAGAGGCAGGGTACCATAGAACCATAGAATCCTAGAGTTGGAAGAGACCCCAGGGGCCATCCAGTCCAACCCCCTGCTATGCAGGAACACCCATTAACTTTAGCAAAGATCTTTAACCCAATGTCTACGGCTTCAGGTCAGAGAGCAAGCAGACAAGTTTAAAAGTAACAAAAATAACAGTTTTATTGGAAGATAAACAGCAAATAAAACAACACACACGCTAGCTAACTTGGAAACAGAAATAGAGAGCTTAGGGAATGGATAATACGGCACCTGGTCTCCTGGAGAGAAAGACAGGGTTCCGGGAGAGAAAGCCCAGTGTGGCTGGCTGAGGGGAGCTCCTTAGACAAACCAGCAGCAAGGCTGGATGGAATTCAAGAGCGATCCAAGGAAGTCCCAAAAGTGGGGACCTTTTATAGGGTGGATTTTACCTACAGGCTATGTTATGCTCAGTGAGAACAAAGGAAATTTGGAATTGGACAAAGGAGTTGGAAAGGTCAGAGTTTGAATGCAACACCAGCTAAGAGACATTGGAGAATTATATTGTATATGGTGACGACGGCTCATATTGAATATGCACAATTTTGGAAAAATGAAACTACACCTACAACGGAACAGTGATGGACAGCTTTTATGGAAACTAGAAATGCGGACATACTTACACAAAGATTGAAAGGGAAATCAGATGAGGACATAAACAAAGAGTGGAAGATTGTTACAGATTTGGGTTGGGGGTAGACAGAGGGCATTACATCTTTCATGATAATTATTATACAGTTAACAGTTAATGAAATATCATGTAGCAAGTAAAGTAGAGATATATAGCAGGAACTAACAAATTATAGATTATTAACATTTTATTGCGATACGTGATATAACAAATAGAGGGAATATTAATAATTGTAATCCAGAAAGGAAAGGAAGAAGGAAAAACATTACATGTAACATTGCAGAAATTACTGTTTGTTTTATTTGTTGAAATTTGAATAAAATTATATATTAAAAAAAAAGGAAAAGAAAAGAAAAGGTCAGAGTTTGCATGATGGGTTTAGCTCATAAGACAATAGCGCGGCCAGTTCGTTAATAGCCTGACATAAAGAAATGGCTTGGCTCTTGGCCGTGCAGCTTTGTGTGGATGAAGCCAGTTTGCAGGGAGGTTTTACCCTAAAGCAATGGAGAGGCTTAAGTTGCCTGCCTGAATAGGGTTTTGGAATGTACAACCATTAACAGCTGTGCCTTTACGCGCTTGTCCAGGGGACCTCTGCAAACACGTGGAGTGGGGTGGCAGAGAAAGGTCAAGCAAAGGCCAAATTATTTGATATCAAAAGGATATCTAGTGCTCTCACCCGACATATCATAACCGTGATAACAGGATGTCATGTTGAGGAGGGAGTGGGCTTGTTTTCCACTGCTCCAGAGACTAGGACAAGGAGCAATGGGTTCAAGGTGCAAGAATAGAGATTCTACCTGAACCTCAGAAAGAACTTCCTGACAGTCAGAACAGTGGAAGATGCTGCCTCAATGGTGGAATCTCCTTCTTTGGAGGTTTTTAATCAGAGGCTGGATGGCCATTTGCTGGGAGTGCTTTGAATGTGTGTTCCTGCATGGTAGGGGATTGGACTCAACAGCCATTGTGGTCTCTCTATGTTTCTATGATTCTACGATTCTAAGCTAAGCAGGGTCAGACCTGGTTAGTGATAGGATGGGAGACCAGGCACTATAGGCTATATTTCAGAAGAAGGAACTGGCAAAACCCACCTTTATGTCTTCCTTGCTTAAGAAAGCCCCATGAAATTCATGGAGTCACTGTAAGTCCACAGGCGACTTGAAAGCCCATACATACACATAGATAAGTTGGAGCATGTGAAGAGAAGGGCATCAAGGTGACAGTAGGTATGGAGGACAGAACATATGTGGAAAGGTGGAAGGAGCTGAGCCTGTGAAGAAAAGACTGAAGGAAATATCTCAAATGCTGACACAGAGAGAAGAGTGCAAGTGTGTTCTCTGCTGCTCCAGAGAGTAGAACCAAGTCATATGATTCTAGGCTTATATTGTACCATTGTAAGCAGTAAAAGAGCGCAGACAAATTAGATAGAGTTTCCCAGCTTTTCCCTGGTCTACTCTGCAGGGCTGTTAAGAGATTCAGCACCCTGGACAGTTCAATTCACAGAGGGTACTGTCTCCTTAAACGTCTAAGCTAAAGAAACTCTCTGTCTCTTTGTGTTTGCTTAAGTTCCTCTATTTTGAATTCCAATCAGCTTTAAAGGTGGTTCCTGTTGCCAGCCCCTTATCCTACTTAAAATTATGCTGACATTAATTGGCAAAGTCAATGCCTGGGTTCTCAGCCTGGGTTCCCAAAGCTCTCTGTAACAATATTGCTTATCCTTCACTGCTGAGTGAATACCTGTGTGACACAGGGTTCATGGTTGATGGTTAACCAGGATTATCAAGCATATATCAGAATTTTAGTCTTGGGAAAGCAAATATTCTTACTATTCTTGCACATGCACTGTATGCTCTATGACACATGTCAAACCAAGGCCACGGGCCGAATCTGACCTGCCAGGCCATTTCTGGTGGCCCTTGCACCTCTCCTTCAGCTGCGGCACTCCCCCCGCCTGGCAAACCTGATCCCCACATTGGGGCCCCCCAGCTCCTGGTATTCTGAAGAGGGGCCCAGCAGCCAGCACTTGTGATCTACTTCTACTTCTGACTGCTCATCTATCCAAGTCTCACCATCAGAGGGTTGCCACAGGTTACCATGGCAATGCTCTACAAGGCTCACAAGAGTTGGGCAGAGGAGCAGTCAGAAGTAGAAGTAGATTTTGAGTGTTGGCTGCTGGACCACTCTTCAGAATAACATGCAGCCAGAGGCCTGCAATATGGAGATTGGGCTCCTCAGGTACAGAGAGGGGCAGGGGGGCAGAAAGAGCCATGGGGGGACAAAAAGAGGCACAGAGAGGGTCTGGGGGCTGAAAGAAGCACAAAGAGCGTCTGGAGAGCAGAAAGGTGACACACTTTGGATATACTGACCAATTTTATGTCACTTTACAGAGGTATAGGGACCATAAACTGTGATCAAATAGCCCCAAAATGTCCAAGAAAAGAAAAGTTGATGCAGAGGGAAGGCAATCTAAAAACCAGTCATAATCGAATGCAGAGGCAATTATTTAATGTGATAAAACAGTAGATACTTTTATATATTCTTACAGATACAACCGGCCCTTTGAGGGCAATCACAATGCTGGTGCGGCCCAAGATGAAATTGAGTTTGACACCCCTGCTGATGAGATCATTGTCATCCCAACTCTGTATAACCCCTCCCTTCTTTCAATAAAGGGTCCTTCTCTTTGCTCATGTAAAAAGTAGTTTTGACTGCATTCTTGCTGAGGTAAGAGAGTCCCTTTGGCCAAAGTTGGGGATCTTTCCAGGCTGAATCAGAGCTAAACCGCAATTGTGTAGACTACCCGAGGTAGTCCCTGTGGAACTAATATTTTAGGTCTCGCCCTATCTGTTTTTGTTTTAGTTTTAGTTTTCAAGGTTGTTGCCCTAACAATTTTTAAGGGTTCAGGAGTAACCCTTACAATATTGGAGGGGTTCAAGTCCCATCTCCAGAGCAAACTGCCAACTTGTGGGTTTGAGTTCCACTTGGCACTAACACCATCAAAAATTTAAGGTATATAGATGTCACCATACTGTTGTTGTGTGCATTCAAGTCATTTCTGACTTATGGTGACCCTAAGGCAAACCTATCACGGGATTTCTGGGGCTGAGAGTATGTGACACACTCAAAGTCACCCACTGGGTTTCCATGGCCAAATGGAGAATCAAACCCTGGTCTCCAGGGTTCTAGGTCAATGTTCAAAGCACTACGCCATGCTGACACCATACTACTAGAAGGGGAAAAAAACAGCAAAGACTTGAAATGATTAAAGAAAGTCAAAGAATAATGTGCAAAGGGAGATTTACAACCGAACTTATAAAAACAAAAATAATGACCACATATTATTTACACAGCTTTAAAGTAGATTATGGAGACACTGAAATAGCTCAGGGTTTTTCATACCCTGGCTTAGTCATTTATCAGAATAGAGACTACAGTCAAGAAATGAAAAGAAGACTAGGGGCCTTATCACACTACACTGTTATGGTACTATCATTCCACTTTAAGTGCCATGGCCACCTCCTATGGAATCCTGGGGTTTGCAGTTTAGGGAGCGGCATTTAGAATTCTCAGCCAGAGAGCTCTTTGGCCTCCTCAGGAAACTACAAACCCCAGAATTCCACAAAATGTTGCCATGGCATTTAAAGTAGAATATTAGCACTGTAACAGTGTAGTGTGATAGGGCTGTTGCACTTGGAAGGGCAGCTAGGAAGGAACTAGGCATGATCTTCAAACGCAAAGATATATCCTTGAACTCCAAAATCAGGATTGTCCATGCTGTCGTATTTTCAGTTTCTATGTGTGGTTGTGAAAGTTGGACAGAGATGAAAGTTGACAGGAAGGAAGTCAACTGATTTGAAACGTGGTGCTGAAGGAGAGTTCTGTGGATACCATTGACTGCTAAAAAGACAAATGAACGAGCCTTAAAGCAAACCAAACCAGAACTTTTCCTAGAAACCAAGACGACTAAACTGAGACTTATTCAAGCATAGCCATGTTGGCCACGTTGCAAAATACAACAAAATCCAAAATCCACAAAACAGTGATTCCTTTTTGGAGGGGAAGAAATAAAAAGCGAGAAAATACATCATGCAAGCTTTTGCAGCTCCTCTGGGACTGCTGTCATATACTTTGGCCATATAATGAAGAGACCGGACTCACAATAATGCCTAGCAACAGGAAAAAGGGAAGGACCCCATTACAGGCGGATAGGGCCCTGCCACATTGCACTGGCCATTTCTGCACTAGACTGTTCTAGTGCTATTATTCCACTTTCAACCTCCTATGGAATCCTGGGGTTTGCATTTTAGGGAGCCTGGGAACTCTTTGGATTCAGGAAACTGCAAACCCCAGCATTCCACAGGAGGTTGAAAGTGGAATAAAAGCACTAGAACAGTCTAGTGTGGAAATGGCCACTGTTGGAGAAAAAGAAAGCGGATTTGGTATGCCTACAGGAGACTAGGATACGAGGCGCTGACATAAAATATTTAAGAAACCCAAAGGTGCGGAAACTCTATGTTTCAACATTAAAAAAAAAAAAAAAAAGAGGGGTGTGGCAACATATATAAATTCTAAATTTCACTCAGAAGAAAGATTTGCCGATCCCCATGGACATTATATAGGAGTTGAAATTGACTTTTCAAATATTAAAATTTTGGCCGTTGGAATATATGCTCCTATAGAGAACAAAGACAAATTTTATAATAAATTGGAAAGGGAATTGATCAAATATACCCAAGAAAGAGATCAAAATAATATTCTTTTGTTGGGAGATATGAATGCTGTCTAAAATCCAACTGTAGACAGATCACTTACAAAACCTGGAAAGAAATCACAAGGTAAACTCCCTAAAAGTTTTTTTGACATAATGAACAATTTCGCCTTGTTGGATGTTTGGAGCTATAAATATGGGAACTCTAAAGGATTCACTTTCTACTCAGAAGCTCATAAATCAATGTCCAGAATAGATCTATTTTTGATCTCAAAACATTTACATACTATAATTAAAGAAATGGAGATATTACCCAAATTTTTGTCAGATCATAATCTAACACAACTTAAATTTCAAATCCAAAAAAGAAACTGGAATTGGAAATTGAATGATTCATTACTTCAAAAGGATGAGTATTTAAACCGAGCTAAACAGGAAGTGAAGTATTACTTTGCGGAAAATAGGACAGAAGACTGCTCAATGAAGACAATTTGGGATGCCAGTAAGGCCGTGATCAGAGGCCATTTAATAAAATGGGGAACTGAATGGAAAAAAATCACTCAGCAAAAATATATTGAAATCCAGAATAAATTACAACAAAAAGAAGAAGCTTTGAGAAAGGATGTAACAAACGAAAATTTATTGTGTCAAATTAAAGTATTACAAGAACAACTTCAAATAGAAAATACTATTCAAATAGAGAGGAAACTTAAAAGAATTTTAAAAAACTATTTTGAAAGGGCCAACAAACCGGGAAGATGGTTAGCTTTCAGATTAAGAAGAGAAACGGAAAAAAGACAAATAACAGAAATCAAAAAGGGTGAAAAGATACTCACGGATCAAATCTCTATCCAAAAGGCATTTGTTAAATATTACTCCGAATTATATAAACAGATAAAACCGGCAACAAACAGAACACAACTAATACAACAATATTTAGATACTAAAAAGATAAGAAAATTGACTGAAGATCAGAAAAAGATGCTAAATGCTCCCATCACAATTGCTGAAACTGGCTATACAGAAATTAAAATCGTCTAAAGCTCCCGGCCCTGATGGCTTCTCTGCGACATATTATAAGATGCTAGAAGATGAATTGATAATGCCTATCCAAGAAACATTTAATGAAATGATAACAAAGGGGAAGCCAGAAACTTGGAATCAAGCCAACATAACTTTAATTCCTAAAGAAGGAAAAGACCCTAAAGAGCCTGGGAATTATAGACCCATTTCTTTGCTCAATACTGATTATAAAATTTTCACTTCAATTTTAGTGGACAGACTTAAAAAATATTGCAAGATTTAATCCATGAAGATCAAAATGGATTTCTCCCAAGTAGATTATTAAGAAACAACATAAGATCTGTGTTGAATATGGTGGAATATTTTGAAAAACACAACAAAAAGAAAATGGCAATGATCTTCATAGACTTCGAAAAAGCCTTTGATAATGTAAGATGGGATTTTATGATAGAGGTCCTTCAGAAGATGGAATGTGGGAATAGCTTCGTTAGATGGGTGCAAGAAATCTATAAAGATCAAACAGCATCTTTAATAATAAACGTAAAAAATACGAAATCTTTCAAAATAAAGAAAGACACAAGTCAGGGGTGCCCAATCTCGCCATTATTATTTATACTGACATTGGAAGTTTTATTGACGGACTTAAGAGAAGACACTGGGATAATAGGCATTAAAATTAAGGGACAAGAATATAAACTTTTGGCGTACGCCGACGATCTGGTGGTCTTTTTAGAAGATCCGAAGCAGAATATCTCCAAATTAACAGAGTATTTGAGGATATGGCCGGGTTGAGATTGAACAAAGACAAGACTAAAGTACTTTCAAAAAACGTTCAAGATAAAGAAGGAAAAGAACTTTTAGAAATTTCAGGCTACAAAACAGATAAGAAAATAAAGTATTTGGGAATATGGATAAGAAAACATAACACGGAATTGTTTGAAAATAACTACATAAAGATTTGGAGACAGATCCATTCGGAATTCCAGATCTGGAATAAATTGAATTTATCATTATTAGGTCACATATGCGCAATAAAAATGAATGTTCTCCCTAAATTAAACTTTCTCTTTCAAAACCTTCCCATAATTATAAACGAATTTTTTTTAAAAAAATTGCCAAAAGGAAATTACTAAATTTATTTGGGAAGGTAAAAAACCAAGAATCAGATGGAGATTACTTATGGAAAAGAAAGAAAGAGGAGGTTGCGCTCTTCCAGACCTAAAATTATATTACCATGCCACAGGACTATCATGGATCGCAGAATGGATAACATTAAAAAAGGATCGATTGTTGAAACTAGGGGGCGCAGATAATAAATTCGGCTGGCATGCGTACCTGTGGTAGGGGAAAGAGAAAGCGGACAGAGAATTCACCAATCATTATATAAGAAAATCACTGTTAATGATCTGGAAAAAATTTAAGTCGAAAATTTATCAAGAAATTCCGCAATGGATCTCACCGCACGAAGCTCATTTTGGAGGATGGAAAGAGGCTAAAGCGAAGTGGATTCTTTATAAGGATATTATAATTGAAGAACATAACTATACATTAAAATCACGATCTGACTTAGAAAAAGAAGGCTTCCCTAATCAATGGTTCATGTATATGCAGATAAAGGAAAGATTTAAGATGGATTTAAAGTTGGAAGAATTTCTCCCGAAAGCTGAAAAAAATGATTTTGAGGTGGCGATTTTTGAAAAGCCAAAACATTTAACTTCTCAAATTTACAAGTTTTTGTTGAACAGGGAATTGGAAACTGAAACTATAAAACAGACTATGGTTAAATGGTCCTTAAACATAGGTAAAACTATAATGCTTGAAGACTGGGAAGATAGTCGGAGAAGGACCCAAAAATTTACATTGTCTCAAAATCTTAAAGAAAACTATCTAAAAATGTTTCACAGATGGTACTTGAGTCCTCATAAATTGGATAAGATGTACAAAACAGGTCGAAAAGAGTGTTGGAAATGTGGAGCAGATGAAGGCACGTTCTACCACTTATGGTGGACGTGTAAAAAAGCAAAAATTTTCTGGAGAAATATAAACAAAACCATGGAAGAAATATTAGGAATTAACATTCCACTGGCTCCGGAATTGTATTTACTGAATATTATTCCAAAAAACCAACAAGTAACTTGTAAGAATAGATGGAAAATATTACTTTACATGATCACCTCTGCTAGAATTGTTTACGCAAGATATTGGAAGAACCAACAAATACCAGACCTTGATGAATGGCTTGTTATGCTTAATGAAATGAAAAACTGTGACCAATTGTCAAAGTCATTGAAGGAGGGGGAAAAAACAGTATATGACACGGAATGGAAACCTACTGCAAGTTATTTAAATAAAAGATACGGAGATACAGTAATAATGTAATATTAAAGAGTTACTATACTAATTTAGTACTAAAAATGGTATAAAAGCGGGTCATCAATTTTTCAGATAACCTTGTCCGAGGTATACAGGATAGGGTGAAAAGAGACTTACTGACATAATTGGAGTGATCCATCATTTAAGGAAAGTTAAGGTTTAAATATTGGGGTAAAAATTGAATTGTAGTGCAATGTTGAATAAGAGGTAACTATAACTATACGTAGAATAAACTGGAAAAAGTTAAGCCGGAAGCAATTGCACTTGGTATAGTGGTATATAGCAGGTTCAGAATGACGAGGATACAAATCAATTGCTATATACTGACCACAGATTTTACTTTTTGAACTTAGCTGTAAGGTTTATTACAGGACAGAAGATTCATATCATGTTATGTTTTGCTATGTTATGTTGTGTAAAATGTAAGCAAGTATGTAAGTTTATGTCTATGTTGTCATTTTGTTGTTTTAATATTTTAATAAAAACTTTATGGAAAAAGAAAAAGAAAAAAGGAAATGGCCACTGTTATAGTGCTATTATTCCACTTAAGTGCCTTGACAACATGCTGTGGCATTCTGGAGTTTGCAGTTTCCTGAGGCCAAAGAGCTCTCTCTGACTCAGAATTCTTGAATACCCCTCCCTAAACTGCAACTCCCAGGATTCCAGAGGATGCTGCCATGGCAGTTAAAGTGGAATAATAGTGCTATAACAGTGTAATATGAGAGGGCCCTTACTCAATCAAGGAAGCCACAGTTGCTCTGAGTTTGCAAGTCTTGAGCAGGGCTGTTGAAGACAGGGTGACTTAAATAGAATACTATGAGTAGTGGACAGTTGGAATGGGAACCGTCTTTTAATCATGTGTTTGTACTGAGGAGGAAACAAAATAGAGTAGAAGTTCCACTTGCGACATTAAAGAATGCACAGCCACAGAACGGTCTATTGTCTATCGTAGTATAGCAAACAATCATAGAATCACAGAATCGTAGAAATGTAGAGCTGGAAGAGACCCCAGGGGCCATCCAGTCCAACCCCCTGCCATGCAGGAACACCCTCAAAGCACTCCCGACAGATGGCCATCCAGCCTCTGCTTAAAAACCTCCAAAGGAGGAGGAGACTCCACCACACTCCATGGAGGCAGCAGCATCTTCCACCACCAGACAGCTCAGACTGTCAGGAAGTTCTTCCTGAGGTTCAGGTGGAATCTCCTCTCCTGCAGCTTGAATCCATTGCTCCTCGTCCTGGTCTCTGGAGCATGTAGCTTGTAACTTGAACTGGTGCCATGTACGAACATGATGACACTGTACTAAAGATAACACTGTGCAAAAAATGTATAAAGCATTGTGAATTGATGAAGGGGGGGTCTCGGTCTTTGGAAGCTATTCCACCGAGCCCAGCCGGCTGAATAAACTTTGAATTTCCTTACTCTCAATCTCTATTTTTCTGCAACAGTACTTGTTTCTTTCTTTCATTCTTTTTCTTTTCTTTTTTAATTTTCAGTTACCATACTTAGTTAAGCTACTAGTTTAGTCTAGATAGAATGATAGCTTGGTTTCTGATGGTTGTGTGTTCCTTTGTTCGATTATTGTTGTTGACTTTTAAAAAAAATATTCATTTTTTGGTAGAAATATGTTGTGCTTGGTGTTATGTTGTTTCTATATACTCAATAATAATACTAAAAAAAAAGACCAGATGACTTAAGACACCGTATCAGAGACCGCCCAAGTTATCTTGACACCCTACATAGAAAACCCTGTCCCTCCCCACAATCTTAGCAATAGCAGTAGCAGCAGCAGCAACAATAGCAATAATTCGTATTATTATTATTATTGACTTGCTGCTGGACAGGATTTCCACATCAGGGCTCTTTCTCAGCCTCACATCAGGGATCAGACCTTGGGCCTTTCCGCATGCAGATGTCCTGCTCCCGACCCACTTCCAACCAGGGGGGAAAATGAATTTCAAAGGCTACTTCCACACTACACTCTTATACTGCTCTCATTCCACTTTCACCACCCTATGGAATTCTGGGGTTTGTAGTTTCCTGAGGCCCAAGAGCTCTCTGGATGAGAATTCTAAAGGCCCCTTGATTCCTTTCGTAGGATAATTGTCGCTGTGGTTTAGGTAATTTCCGCACTGCACTGTTACAGCGCTATTATTCCACGTTCAGCATCCTATAGGAATCCAGTTTAGGGCGGGGCCTTTAGAATTCCCAGCCAGAGAGCTCTGTGGCCTCAGGAAACTACAAACGCCAGGATTCCACAGGAGGCTGAAAGTGGAATCATAGCACTATCACAGCGTAGTCTGCAAATGGTTAGAGTGGAATGCTCGTTTCCGACCCCGTGCGCGCCTCCTCTTTTTCCTAAGTCTATGTGCAAGCACCTTGCCCTTTCACTCTAAAGGGGAAAGCAACAGCCTTGGCGTAAGGCGGACCAGCTGCGCGATGGCGTCACACGCACGGGGACGGACGTGACACGTCGGCGCTGGAGCCGGATGTCCCAAGATGGCGGTCGCTGAGGCGGTGGGGCCGACAGCGGGAGGGAGAGCCGCCGCGGGCGCTGCTGGCCGGCGGAGCTGAGGGGGGCGGCATTCGGGGCGGACGGAGAAGGTGAGCCGCCCGGGCTTCGGGAGCAGGGAGGTTCGGGCGTCGCGGGATTGAGGGGGGTCGGAGCCGGCTGGGCCTCGCCTGAGGGGGCTCCCACGGCCGGAAGGGGGAAGCCGGCCTCCGAGCCAGGGGCGCCCTGCCTCGGCTGCTGGAGGAGGCCGGCCGGGGCGAGCTGGGCCGCGGGTTCTGAGCCTGCTGGGGCTGCTGGGCCAAGAAGTGGGAGTGGAGCCTCCCGAGCCAGGGACAGTCTACCTCTGTGCCAGCCTTCGGGTGCAGCAAGAGGACGACCGGCCCCCGAGGCCCGTGCGCTGCGGGCTTGGGAGGCCTCTGGCGCCACATTAAGCCATTACAGTGCGCCCTCCACGTCTGCGGGCTTCACTTTTGCGGATTCAGTTATTCACAGATTCTTTGCTGTCGCTTCTGCTACCTCCGTGGGCCAGTTTTAACAGGAACCGCAAGCTTCGTGAGGCTGAGAAACTGCGAGGGAGTCTTGTGAGTCCCTTTTAAAAATGATGGGGGGCAGTACAGAGGTGGCCGTCAGCCCCCCACAGCCCCCCACTTCCACCTTGGGAAGGAAACCTGGTGCCTCAGAGGAATCCATGGTGGGTTGAATATGGTGATCATGCTTTTATTGTGTATTAAATATGGTTTGGAAGAGCCTAGAGTTATTCGCGGTCTTTCCACTTTCACGGGGGTCCTGTGCCCCTAACCCTAGTGAATGGGGAGGGATGACTGTATTTATTTACCAGTGACATTTCTGTCCCACTTTTACTCTGTTGAGCCCAAGGCTATGCATCTGGCTCTTTATCACTTTTATCATCCTAACAACTCTGCAAGGCAGATGAGGCTGAAGGAGGAACTGACCAGCCCAAGGTCACCCAATGAGTTTCCTGGCTCGGCAAAGACCTCACTGTCCTCTTCTTCCCGCAATTCCTCTTTCATTCTCACTGCACAACAACCCTGTGGAGCAGTCAGTCTGAGAGTGACAGGCCCCAAATCACTCAGTAAATGTACAGTCCACATTCGCTAGGATTTGCCTTTGCCTTCCCCTGAGGCTGAGAGAGTGTGTATAGTGGGTTTCCATGGACTAGCAGGGATTCAAACCCTGGTCTCCCAGATTTGTCCAGTTTTCAAACTGCTATACCACACTCGCATAAAGACCTGCAAATACCCTAAAAATCCAAAATGCAGTCATCCCTCCCCATTTGCTAGGGTTAGGGGCACAAGACCCCTGTGAAATTAGAAAAACCATGAATAACTCCAAGCCCTCCCAAACCATATTTAACACATACAAAATTATTGTCACCATAGTCAACCCACCATGGATTCCTTTGAGGCGTCAAGGTGCCTTCCCAAGGCAGAAGCAGAGGGCTGGGGGTGCTTACTGCCACCTCCACTGCTGCTCCATTTTTAAAAAGGACTTACAAGTCTTGTTTGCAGTTTCTCAGTCTCATGAGGCTTGCGGTCCCTCTTAAAAATGGCATAGGGAGGCAGCAGAGGGGACAAGAAAAGTGAAACCTACAAATGTGGACTGTACATTCATTGAGTGATTTGGGGCCTGTCACTCTCAGACTGATTGTTCCACGGAGTTGTTGTGTAGTGAGGATGAAGGAGGAAGTAGGGAAAGAAGAGGACAGTGGGGTCTTTGCTGAGCCAGGAAACTCATTGGGTGACCTTGGGTTGGCCAGTTTTTCTTTCAGCCTCATCTGCCTTGTAGAGTTGTTAGGATGATAAAAGTGGTGAAGAGCCATATGCATTGCCTTGAGCTTGCTGGGGTAAAACTGGGACAGAAATGTCACTGGTAAATAAATGCATAGTCCTAAGTGCTCAGCATAGCCTAATTTGTAAGGTTGCCATGGGTGACAGGGCCATGTATGCTGCCCGGAGCTCATTGGAAGAAAGGTTGGGTTTGGAAAAAAAAGTCAGCAATAAGTAAATATTTTTTCTTCTTCAGATACTTCTTGTGGGAATACGTCACTGGCCAAGGTTGGAAATAGTTTGGAGAAAAACTGTTCTCAGGCTCTCACAGTGGATTAGGAGCGGGTGTCAACTCTGGATATAATTGCCACACTTTCTGATGCGTGGTCTGCTTTGAGTAGTGATAGGGGTGTGGGACAATTCTGGCAGGTGTAGTTAAAAAAAGTCATTTTTCACAGCCCAGACTTTGAAGTAATCCTAAGAACAGCAGCACTGGAGAGGTATACTGCTTGTTGTAGGAGTTTCTGTCTTGCTCCTCAACTGTCAGACCTCCCCATGGTGTCCTTATATTTTTAAAAAATAAATTTTGTGGCAGTTGAATCTCCTAGGGGAAGCGTGTTTGAGTCTTGGGGTATCACCATCAAACAGTTTTAATGGTGGTGGGGAGTCAGAACTTGGAAAAGAAGAGATGTTGCTCTTGAAGGCTTCTGGGACTGGCAGTTCCTACTGTTCTGGATAAATACTCTTTTTCCCTTGTGGCGGAATGGGTTGCGAAACCTAAAAACTACCTGATTTTTTCCCCCATACTTAAGGATGTAGGAACAGATGCGGAAGGAAACAGTGAGTTGTGGTCTGTAGAACTTCCTACCGCTGAATGAGTAACAACCAGTATTACCATTCCCATTTCATTTGCTGTAACTCTTTCCTTCTGCGTTGGACTATGATGCTGGAGACCAGGGTTTGATTTCCTGCTTGGCCATCATGCAGTCTCAGCCACAGAAGACCCCATGATAGGTTTGCCTTAGGGTCTCCATAAGTCGGAAACAACTGGAAGGTACACAACAACAGCTAGGTAGTCACTTTATCAGAAACTATCCTAATGCACCTGGACTTGCTACCCCGCTGACATGAGATGCTGGCAATCTACACAGAGGTTATGCTGGTCTGACCTACTATTGTTATGTGTGTCATCATAAAAGTAGCTGCAATATGTAAACCTACATATGAAAAATAACAAACCCTGTAGTATGTTTTTATATCATCTCTGTGGAGTGAAGGGGACATTGTAGTAGAAGTTTCTTGGCTTGTAATTCTTTTCACTAAGGCAAAATAGTTTTTTTTTCATGTGCCAAAATTCAGCACTGCATGGTTTCCATTTCTTCTACTAGGCAGCCCTCATCCATCTTAAAAACTTGCTCTAGTGGGCTGGGAAATCCTCTGGAGCCTGAAGGGGAGGGTACAGGAAGAATGGGAGAGGAAGAAGCTCTCAATTCCATTGGCATTGGATGGCTGAAGTTTGTTGTTGGATCTTGGCTGTGATGGGTCTAATCCTGTGTTTGTGTTCTCCCTTGCAGTGCAGTTGAAGGCAAGCTGGTCTCTCACCATTGGCTGATCCTCTTGCAAGTGGTACCTGACTTGGCCAGACATTTGTGATGCAGCCTCCACCACAGACAGCACCCCCTGGGGCAGGGGGACCGCCTCCACTTGCAACATCAGGGAACATGTACTGGCGCAATGGCCCCTTCGGTCGGCGACCAAATGCACCTGTCTCCACAGCAGCCGGGCCTGTGCGACCTGTGACGGACCCTTTTGCCTTTGGCATGCAGGTGCCCCAAGGTTCTCCTTTAGGCAACATGGCCAAAGGCGACCCGCTAGTTATGCAAAGTTTTCCCCCAGTGGCATTTCCTCCACCTCCTGTTACCCATCCACCTCATCTGCCTGCTGGGGACATTTCTCATGGGCTGATCACATCTTTACCAGCACCCGTCTCTCAGTCTGGAGCAAACAGCACATTTTCAAGTACAGCAGCCCCCTCATCATATCCGCAACATGTTACAAACACTGCTGAAACACATCCGAACATTGAACGCAGCACACGGACCCCTATGGGGCAGTCAACTTCCATGGGAACCAGTTTAGAAAATTCTATTTGTGGGCAGCAGGGTCTGACGGCTGTGCCAGCCAGGCCACCTAGTGGACAAGATATTAGTCGGAACTCAAGCAACCCTACTTCAGTACCAACATCAGTGTCTTTCTTCCCTGCTGCTCAACAGACGGTGCCTCAGTGGATGGCTACTCAAGGTAACTTTCAGCCCCAAGGTCCTGCTTATTCTCCCTACTCGGAACCACCTGCCCAAAATGCTCATTATTCTGTTAGTCAGTCTCCTATTGGCATCTCCCAGCCTGTGGATCCCAATCAAAGTCCCCCAAAGCAGTCTCCTACTGTCCAAAACCCCACCCAGCCACCCTTGATGTTTAGTGATGCTCCCAATGTGACTACCCCCCACAACTCTGCTTGGCAGAATGCAGGAGGACCTAGCCCGTGGCCAGCTCAGCCTCCTCAAGAGCACTTTTATTTGCAACCCCTCAACACTGCCTACACTCCGCCTGTCCCTCCAGCTACTCAGGAAGACAGCCGGCCAGCCCAACCTCAAGGTGCTCCTGAAGCAGCAAGCAGGCAGCACCCATCTGATGCAGATTCGGGGACAGTTTCAATGTTTTTCAAAGGCGAGGAGGCTGAGAATGAGGAGATACTTTCCTCAGAAAGGAACGACGAGGCTGGCAAAGCTGACATGGATGCTTTTCAGCAGACAATGGGACACACGTATTACCAGCCACTTCATCCAGTTCACCAAATCCCAACCCCTCCTTTTTCTTCAGCACAGCCTACAGTTCTGCCGACTGAGGCTCTACAAAAAGAAGTGGATGTCCAACAGTCCTTTAGAATTCCATGTACTCAGCATGATGTCCAGGTCAGTGAAAAGATAGCGGGCAAAACTGGCCCTATGGATGCTGGCAGCCATGTTGGCCCACAGTATGAAAATGTTGAAAACCAGGAGTGCATTCAGAATCAAGAAGTTTTGCCCAGTGAGCCGCTGACCCAGAGTCATTCGTCCCCAGGCTCAGCCTCTGATCCAAGCAGGTATGTCTCACTTGTGGGACCGTCGCTTCCAAAGAACGCTGTTGTGAACCATATGGAAGGAGGACCAAATCTTGAAGCCCCTGACTTGTTGCTTCGACAGGGACGTCCAGATAGCGTCTCTTCCAACTACAGTAACTTGAGCCACCGGAGTGCTTCCAGTTCATCGCGACCGCAAGAACTAGGCACTTTCATCCAGCAAGAAAGTGGGAAGCCAGAAGAAGAGACGTCCAGGGGCTTCTTTAAGCAGATCGACTCCTCGCCTTTAGCAGGAGAGGCAAGTGAACAAAACGCCGGCAAGAATTACTGCAGTAGTGTCCCTTTGGTCCCAACACCCAGTCCTCCGAAACCCACAGGGGTGTTTCAGACAAGCGCCAACAGTTCGTTTGAGCCAGTCAGGTCCCATGGGTCAGGTGTCAAACATTTGGAGGCCGACCAAGCCAAGATGGTAGCTGAGCGGAGAGAGAATCACCCAAACCAAATGGGTACCAAAAAGAGCCCAGCCACACCAGTTGCCTCGCCAGGGAATCTCGAGCAGCCTCCCGATAACCTGGAAACTCTCTTCCTGCCTCAGGCCCACCCCCTGCCTCTTACAACGGCAGGCAACAGTGGGAGTGCATTGCAACCCATTGGTGGCTCTCTGACAGAGAACCTGCAGTTGGCTCCTGAGAAAAGATCCTCAGCCAGGGCTCAGGGAAGCATTAAGAAGTGCGAGAGCCCAGCCACAACACTTTGGGCCCACAACGAATTGCCCAGCTTTGGTGGCAACGTGCTCCTGGCCCCGGCAGCCCCAGCAGTGTATGTTCCGGCCAAGCAGACCATTCAGGTGGTCCAGCCTCCAGAGGAAGGGACATCTGGATTGCATCAGAGGGATCCGGGATCCGTTCTTCTCCTCCCATCGCAGGCTGGAAATGTTTCTTCTGAAAACCTAGAAAATCCTCCCAAAATGGGAGACGAGGAGGCCCTCCGCTCTCAGGCGAGCTCAGGTTATGCAAGCTCCTTTCTTCCCCACCTACAGAAGCCATGCAGAACCAGCCCGTCTTGCTGGCCCAACCCAATCAAAGCTACAGCTTGACCCAGCCAGTGAATTTCTCTCTTTCAAATCAACTGAACAAGCATGAAAATAATCACTTGACAAAAGATCCCACTCTTAGCAGTACGTCTTTACCAGGCATGCAAAACAGCAGTAACCCTTCTAGTGAAAACATTGTGTTCCCTGGGGTGCAGCCTGGATCATCGGTTCACCACCCAACTGCCACCCTGTCCAGTAACTTTTCTCAAGGCCCTCTGCATTCTCCTGAAACTACCTTGAATAAACCAGCTAACTTGCTGATACAGGCTGCTGCTCAAGGACCCCTCAACTTAGCTCCAGAAAATAAAAAGACCCCTAGTTTGGAAGGAGAGGTGACTTCTGAATTTACTAACAAGCCTGGGGTCACTGGTGGTTCCTCAGGCACGCCCAACATGGGGTCAGATGGAGGGGCTAATAATTGCAATAGGTCCAAGAATGGGTCCAACAGCCAGGAGTTTTCTCGAGCGCTTGATTTTGCCATAGCCAAGACTCTGGAGCAAAGTGGTACGGATGGCTGTACTCAGGTGCATAATCAATTGCTTTCTAGTAGCCGGGTGTTTGGGCAGCCACCCAACTTGGCTAGCCAGGGGGCCTCTGAGGCTTGGGACCAACAGCATTTCTATCAGCAGGTCACGAGAGACACACAACCTCAGGTGTCGTCAGGCAGAGCCACGCCTTTGCAGCAGCAAGCACGGACGGCTTCGGCATCTCAGGCAGCAAGTCCTCCTCAGTCTCTGGCACCCTCAGATCACCAGCCATCCCCTGGCAGTAGTTCAGCCCAGGCCCCAACCCAAAAGCCCACCCCAGGGGTTCCCCCAGAACGGAACATGGCCCCCGTGCCAGCAAGCTACAGCCAGGGGGCTCTGAATAACAAGCAGGCATCTTCAAATGTTGCCCCTCCTGGCAGCCTGCCTCCTGCATCCTCAGCAGTGAGTGCAAGCCAGCCAGCTCAGCCACTCCCTCAGCAAGAACCACAACGCCCACAGCCCGCTCAGACACCTCAGAATGCCTTTGGTGCGCCACCAAACCCATATTACTACTATGGGCACCCTTACGAAGCCTACCCACCTGCATATCATCCGCCATATCCTCCTGTGGATTCACGAACAGCCCACCTTTACTACCAGGTAAAGTGGAGAAGAACTTGGTCTCTTCTCACCCAGCTAATTATTTTCCCTTCTGTGGCTTCAGTGGTGGTAACTAGGTTGGGATGAGAAGGTGGGCTGGTTGGTTGAGAACCAGGAAAGCATAAAGAGTGGGTTTGTCCAGCAATGCAAGCTGGCTGAAAGTGGTGGTAGTGGTAATGGTGTTGCTTGGACTGGAAGCAGTTGTGTATTTGGTGTTGGGAAGCTATTTTGAAAAGAGCGTGAGGGGGTGGTATGAGGAAAGAGATATCTTATTCTAAGATGTGGTGTTTGGCTAAGCACAGTTGTCTCAGGTACCAGGTTAATGGGCGTGCAGCAGTCAATCCCATGCCCTGGTTGGCCGTTGTGAGAAGCAGGATGATGGACCAGAGCAGGGGTAAGGGGGGAAACCCAGGAGCTGAATTCAACTCTGCGGAGATCTCAGTGCCTGCATCCCAGGAGTGGTCAGGGCTGAAGCCAAAACAAGTGAGACCAAAACCACCTCCAGATACCAAGTTAAAGCTCCTCCAGTATGCCTTAGGAGAGAGATTCTGATCTTTGAAAGACGAGGGGGGCATGTATAAAAGGTGAGAAACATCAAATGAAAGCATGGAATGATAAGAATGGGGGAGATATTGTTTCTCCCCCAAGAGCTGAAACCAGTTTTAGAGAAGTCCTTCACAGGGTACATTCACAATGTTAGATGGGGGCCAAATGGGAAAAGGTAGGGCCAAAAATCATAGAATTGGCAGAGACCACAAGGGCCATCTAGTCTAACCTATTCTGGCATGCAGGAAGACACCATCAAAGCATTCCCAACAAATGGCTGTCCAGCCTCTCTTTAAAAACTTCTAAAGAAGGAGACTCCACTGCACTCTGAATCAGCCTGTTCTGCTGTCAAACTGCTCTAAAATTCCAGCTTATTTTAACTTATAAGCTATTCCCACCAATAACTAAGCTTTAGGAGATATATTTCAGTCTGTTAGAATGGGAGGGGTGGAGGCAGCTATAAAAACTAGGAAACCAAAAAATGCTGGCCTGGCTGTTTGGGGAACTTGAGGATAGGTGGATTCAGCTGGAGGTCATCTATCTCTGAACTACAGCGACCCAGAGATCCACTCCTGGCATCTGATTGAACAAGGCTAATAAAGTTTGGAGGCAACTCTTCCAGTCTTTCTTCTCTGATCTCCTACAGTTTGGATTGTGTAAATAGCCCTGTAGCTGAATTGGCACACAGTGTTGTTGTGGATCAGTGGAGACATGAACTTTGTCTTGAGATGAAGGTTGAGCTTGAAATATCCTTAGATATCTATTGCCAGCACTTTGGTTCTGGAAAACTGGGCTTGCTTTGTGCATAAATTAGTACATTTAAATTCTTAATATAATTAAAATCTCATCTTTGACAGTTCACCATTAAAAAAAGGCTGTTATCAGATGACAGTCACATTATTCTCATTAATTCCCTATCAAGGCCATACCAGAAGCAAACGATCTTCAATAAGTGAAGAATTAAATAGACCTGCCAAAGACTAATCAGTCATAGAATGGCTTAGTGTGCAGTACTGTGCGTGGTTACTGGGGAGTAAGGTCCATGGGACATGTAGTCTTTCTGGGGTAATCTGCCAGTTGACCTTAGATTTTACAGCCTCATCTTTGTAATTTTGAAGGTATTTTTTTCAGAAACAACCAGAGTAGACATTTGCTGTGGACCACTTGCTAAAGTTGCAGTGACAACTCTCCAGAAAGATGCCCATCCAACTTCCATTCAAAGACCTTCAAAGAAGGAGAGTCCACCAGGATGGCAGTCTTTCCCACTATCGAATAGCATTTACAGTAAAAAAAACTTCTTCCTAATGTTTAGGTGGAATTTTTTTTCTTGTAATTTGCATCCAATTTATCAGATTGCTCCCTTCTCTGGTAAAATTGAGGGTGAGAGAAACGTGTGTGCTTGCAGAAATGAGTCGTCACCTTGCTGCCTTGTCTCTGTTGTCTTGATTTGTGCATAGTTCAGACAGGACAACCTAACAGTGGCCCACAGTTGTCAGTATGGCTGGGAAGGAGGGGATGTCATTTGCAAATGAATCTGTTTGGCAAATGATATCAAAACAGCAGGATTGCCTTTGGGCTGAGAATATTTTCTGGTGATGGGGAAAAGTAGTATGAATTTTCTTCTGTTCAAATGCATAATTATTTGTTTCTGAAACTTTGCTTGTTCACCATTTATAAAACACATTTGGGATTTAAAAAAGGATATTGTATACTTTGATCAGGTGAGCCTTAATTCCTGAACTTGCATTGGAGTAATACAAGCCCTCTTTCCTCTAGGAGGATGTATATGGCCGATATGACCCATCATCCTACCAGTACGATAGTGCTGCAGCCTATGGGGATCCTGGGAGTTACCGCTACATGGAACCTGAGCGTCCCAGTTCTAGAGCAAGCCATACCTCTGACAGACCTCCGTCAAGGTAGGCAGTTCTCAGATACTTCTTTTTGAGGCATTATGTGCTGCTTGTAAAGAGGCATTTTTATGACCCCCCCTCGCACCATTTAGCATTTTCTGAGGCACAAGAAACTTGGTCAGAGGGCATTTCCGCACTATGCTGTTATAGTGCTATTATTCCACTTTCAACATCCTATGGAATTCTGGAGTTTATAGTTTAGGGAAGGTCATTTAGAATTCTCAGCCAGAGAACTCTTTGGCCTCAGTAAATTACAAAACCCAGAATTCCACAGGATGTTGAAAATGGAATAATAGCACTATAACAGTGTAGTGCAGAAATGGCCAGAAATGCATCGATCCCATAACATTTAGATTTTTGAGCTGATATACTCAATATAAATTCCTAGCTTGCTTGTCTTCCTAGCTTGCTTGTTGGCTTCAGTTAGACTCTGTGTAAATGTTACCAGAACCAGACATGAGGTCTAGAAACATTTTGCTTGTAGAAATGAAAGTAGATTTCTCAGGCATCCAAATACCAACAACACCACTATATCCTATGCAGAATTCTGTTGGCTGGGGCAACCAAAAGGATAAGGGACTCTGGCTTTAACAAATGAGTAATTGTTTTTTAAAAAGTTCCTAAGCCTTAAGAAAAAAAAAATAGAATTGGAAATCAGCAGTTTAAAACAACCAGTAAGCAACTTCTAGTAGTATGACATTGCTCTGTCCTCTTTCTCTGTTCTTGCTGGTTTTGTGTCCCTTTTAAAATAAACCTCTTTTTCCAGGCAGGGCTATCCTGATGATTATTATAATACCAAAGGCGGATGGAGTGATTACTACGCAGATTATTATGGCTATGATTACAGAGGTACAGTCTATCCATCAGTGGTCTTTTGATTGCTGGCAAACATATTTTTACAGGAATTGATTAATAAGTTAGTGTGATAAGTCTCCCTTACCCACTGGGGACTATTATAGCCATCCCTCACTTATTTGACAAGTTAAGGAACAGTGCACTGTAAAAAACTGGGAATTGTCAAAACCTGGAAATGAGTTGGCTCAGCTCTTATGTTTTCATTCAGTCTGTGTGAAGACTGAACAAAAAGATGGCACCAAGTTGATTGAGGAAAAATGCAGTATATGGTCACTTTTTGACAATTTATTTTTTCCACCCTTTTCAGTTATGACCAAAACCCATATATTTGATACATGATTGAAAGATAAAATAAAGAGCTGCCCATACATTAGAAATGTGGGTTCTAGTTGCAATTGAAAGGGGTTGAAAGAGTGGACCATTGAAAAGTGGGGTATGCCTGTATAACATCTGTACATTAATCTTTACATAGAAAGATTAAGGAAACTATGTAGTTCCCAAATACAGGGTTCAGTTGGAGAGGGTCCTGGCAGAATTGGACTGGCATCCTGGTGGTGGCATATGTAGGCATAAGTCAACCTTATGCCTATCTATGTCTTTTTTCATCACAGTGGAGGTTGATATTCTCTCCCTCTTTCTGCACAGACCTAGGCCCCGCTGAACTTACTTTAGAGTCACTGCAGCTCTGCCATGGCCTTTCCGAGCCTGGGGAGAGTGGTAGGGAATTAGAGAGGCATCTACCTGTGTCCTTGTAGTCAGGTATGAAATGATTACAATGCCTGCTGAGATTTCTGGAGAATGCCAGCAGACTTTATCAAAGTATGTAATCATTTCTCATCAGGTTGTGGACACATAACCAGACATTTCCCTGGCAAACCACTTCTCTCACTAGGCTCAGAATGGCTGCAGGGGAAGACAGTGGTGGCAGAAGTGACTACAGTAGGCCTAGTGGACGGTGAATGGCCAGCTGGTCCATAGCTCTGCTTGCAGAAATGCTACACTGTGTTATATTGGATTACAGCCAGTGCCTCTTAACTCCCGTAGAGTGATCCCCCCTTATGGGTGCTATCTCTTTCCGCAGTTTCAGTTACTCACTGTCCAAAAATATTAAATGGAAAATACCAGTGACCAGGCAATGGCACCCACATGGCCTGCTCACGCAAGACACAACAGCTCTGTTGTCACCAGAAGTAGCCCTCTAGCTTTGCAGGGACTGTAAAGAGGCCTCATGCTACCAGATAGTATGAAGCCTCTATATGTTCCCTGTGAAGCTAGAGAGCTGCTTCTGTTGATGCCACAGCTGCTCTATGGTTCCTGCAAAGCTAGAGGATTCAGTAGTTTCCATGGTTTCATGTATTCATGGAAACTCTTGGAATATATCCCCATGGATAAGGGGGATTACTGCTAACTCCTTGCTGGCTTAAGGGGAGGTGTCATCAAACTGTGTTCCTTTTTGGACCTGCTACACCTCACTGATTTAGAAAATGTTAGATTTTATGGCTGGAATCCTGTTGGGGTGCTAACTTTTTGGGGTGCAGTTACACATTCTCAGGGGTGCTCTGTCTCCCTTTTGACTTTGTGGGTAGCGAATGAATAAACCATGAATGGACACCATGAATAGACACCATGGGTAAGCTTGGGATCATTGTGCCTCTGTGGGATCCAGTGTAACTATACTGGTGTACCTTTACACCACACTAAAAGTATACAGGTTCTTGGCTGATAAATCCTAAGTGAACAGGTTTAGAGTGGCAATTGTCCATTGGGGAAAAAACCCTGAGCCTTAATCATAGGGCATGTTATATCCATTGATGAAATTGACAGTTATATGTTTACAGGGAAGACAAATAGTAAGTAGAGCTGTGAGAAAACAAGTGTTACTGATGGTAAAATACAACACAAAACAACACCAGTTGCCTTACTGAAGATGTTTTAACATTATTTAAAAAAAAAAAAGGGTTTCTATTTTGAATTCAAAGTTTGTACATTTCTGCTGACTGACTCAACCCAAAATGGCTCCTGGCTCCAAATCCCAACTCCACAGCCCTGCGTAAAAGTGTGTCACCTTTGGAAGAATCAGTTGCACAGCTGTGGAATCTAATGCAGCTGTATCAGAGTATATTTATGTTAAAATGTGTACAGTCTTGGCTTGTTTGCATGTGTTGATCTTGCTCCTAAAAAGGACATTCAGAGATGCTTCAATGACTGCTTGCCTTGTCCTCATTCTTTTAAGTCTCTAATCCCTGTGACCGCTATCCCTCAGGATATGATGCCAGGTATCGAGATCCCAGGGCGTATGACCACCGGTATTGGTACAGCACAGAGCCCAATCCCTACCAAAAGAGAGAGCCCTACCCATATGGAAACAGGTCTGTAAACAACTGGGCAATTCTGGAGTTGAAATTGTTTTTGCAAGATTTATTTATTTATGGAATGGGACTCAAGGTGGCTTCCAACAATAAATGGTTTTAGTCATATTTCTTGAAACACCAAATTCCTCTGGAGGAATACTTAAATGGATTTCTCCGGGAGTGTCCCTTCCTTTTTCAGATTTGGAAATCTTCCTGCAGTGTGTGTAATTCAGTTTTGTGGTAAAAATCGAAAGCTACATTGTCTTGCTTTGAAAATACAGGCTTTGCGTTGCCTACATGTTGTCCCAAATTCATCTAAGTTTGGAAATTCACATTCCTTTTTCTTGTCCCCCCCCCACACACAAATTTGAGAAGAGAAACCCCACACAGATGGTAACACTGATTTGTTTTTTGGACAGATATAAAATGGTAATATTTTTAGTGTCTATCTGCCTGCTGAATGCAAACAGCTTAGCTAAACAGCTGGTTTATGTTTACAGTTTTGTGCATGTCAGTCATACCCCTCCACATGATGGCTTAAGTTTCCGAGACACTGAAAAAGTTCATTTGTAATGCTAAACCGTAGCTGTGTGCAGAAACAGAAAGAAACTCAGATGGCATCACAGACTTCTACCCAGTCTGTTTTCTCATCATCTCCTCCAAAACCAGTGAAAAAGAGCAGAGTTCAGATCTCTTCAGCATATTCCTAGCTAGTTAAAGAATAAAGCAGAATTGTGGGATTTTTTTTAATATAGTAGTTGTCTAAACAAACCAACAATAAGTATTAGATTCTTTTGATGGGTAGTTTAACATACTAGAGTTTGTATTAAATTGCTTGCACACAACAGTATAACATGAATTGACTGAAGTGAAGCTGAATTCTGCCTTTTCCTTTTAGGAATGTGAGTCTGCCATCTGCCCTATCTGTTCATTAATATAATCATAGAATCCTATTGCTGGAGGGCACCACAAGCCCATTTAGCCTAATCCCCTGCCATGCCATGTATTCACACAACTAAAGCATTTCTGAAAGATCCCATCCAACCTCTGGTTAAAAAGAAAGAGTCCACCACACAGTTTGTACTACTGTTGAACAGTTCTTACAGTTAAAAAAAGTTCTTCTGAAAGTTTAAATGTATAGTAATCCCTCTACATTTGCTAGGGTTGGTGACACAAGGCCCCTGTGAAAGTGGAAAAAAACATGAATAACTCCAGGCCCTCCCAAACCATATTTAACACACAAAAAAGTATGATCACTATATTCAACCCACTGTGGATTCCTTTGAGGCATCGGGATTCCTTCCCAAGGCAGAAGTGGGTGGCTGGTGGGGCTTACTGCCACCTCCACTGCTGCCCCACACCATTTTTAAGAGGGACTTACAAGTCTCATTTGCAGTTTCTCAGCCTCATGGGGCTTGCAGTTGCTATTAAAAATGGCATAGAGAAGTAGCAGAGGTGATAGCAAATAATCCGTGAATAATCAAATCTGCAAAAGTGAAACTAGCAAATATGGAGGGCTGACTGGTAATCTTTTTTTCTTATAATTTGAATCCATTGCTCCATGTCCTAGTCTCTGGAGCAGCAGAATATAAGCTTGCTTGATTGTCTACATGACATCCCACCAGATATTTAAAGATAGCATTAATGTCAGCTTTCAGTCTTCTCCAAGGAAAACTTACCCGCTCTCCCTCTAATGATGGACTGTGGCTTAAAGCAGTGTCCCATGGACCTGCAGGCCACATGCGGTTCCTGCACGTGGGATCATACAGCCTCTGTGCTCTCTGCTGCTGGATCTCCTCTTCCCCAATATCAGCATCATTGCTAGTCAAGATCCCTGGAAATTGCTTTATCTCTATCATCTTCACAGCAGCCTGGAAGCAGCTGTTCTGTCTGATTTATTGGCATTAAATTAGATATGCAAAGTGGTGACTTTGGGAGAGGGAAAAAGCAGCAGCATCTTTCCCTTGATATTCTGTCTTTACTAATCTAAGGTCTCTTTTTTCCCCACCGCTGACAGCTTTCCTTTCTTCCACTCCCTTTCCCCCTCCAGCAGTCCCTGGATCTCAGCAGAAAGGGATTAAACCTGCCCAACACTTCCTGCTAAGATGTATTTGTGTTGGGATGTGTGTGTGCCCATGGGATGGGGTAAAGGGGCAGAAGGGTGTATGTGCACATCCTCTAGTCATATTGCAATGCAGGTGCATCCCAGAGGGATGTTTCTGTCACACAGAGCTAAAGCAGTCGTGAGGGGCTGCTTTAGAGGGAGGAGAGCTAGGGAAGTTATACCTGTGTATTTTATATCAAAGACATTCCTGCCAGTACACCTTCATGGAGTCATTTCAACAATTTAGAATGGGGAAGAGTCCCATATGAAAATTGGGGATCTCCCCCCTTTTTGGTACAAAAGGAGGTGTGACCCTTTTCCAGCAAATTTGAGAGGGCTGGATGTGACCCCAGGAGGAGCCCCCCCACTCACACAAAGTTTCTGATTTAGAGTTACATTTGAATGTGGCATGGATGTGCTGTCTCGTCATCATTTAATTTATTATAGTACTATCATTGTACATGACACTTTTACAAGTAAAAGAAGAACAAAACAGTTCCCAGCCCGCAGGCTTGCAATCAAATTGAGACATGACATGCAAGTAAAAGGGAATGGCAGTGTGGGAGGAGATTAAGATCACTAGATACTGCCTCTTCTCACCCTCTGCAGCCAGAGCAGTGGCAGTTGGGGGGTGTCAAAGATTTATGCTGAGTCAGACGTGGTTTCCTCTAAGTGGACAGCAGAAAAAGAGGTGATGTGGCCAGAGGTGCAGGTGCAAGGTTGTTATGTCTGTTATGTTTATAACTTGTGTACTGGGGAAGGCCACACGCCAGAAGGATGATTGGATCACCCCATATGTTCAGGGTGACAGCCCTTAAAAAGGCTGGGATCTGCCTGCACAATCTGCCAGTTAGGCTTTTCCTAAGTGGTCATGTTTCACTGCTGACTATTGATGCTTTGTAAGAGGAAATGTTGTCTGTTTATCTCCTGATGCTTTCTGTCCTAATTGCTGTCTGGAATGCTTGCTGAAAGCCTTATCCTAGTGTGCAGCAATAAAACTGCCCTAAGCTTAACATAATGTGTCTCTGGAACTGATTTCCTGCTTCACTGAAAACTCCTGCCACAGCGAAGCCTTGCTTCACTGTCTGAACTCTCTGTATGCTCAGAAGGGCCTGTTCCCACTAATCTTGACAGGGTGGAGGGAGGGTCTTATGTGGGTGGAACTCCATAGTTGAGTGATGTTCTTTGAAGCTCTTTTTAGGAAAACTTGATTTTTTTGATCATTACCCAAAACTAAAGTGCTCCTTGCTGCATAAATTTGGAGTTTCTGTTTCATGTAAGGAAATGGGGAGGGTGGTGGTCCTTCTAGGCCCTGCCTTATGGCTTTTTGTGTCCTTTTGATAAAAAAATACTTGCCCTTCAGTCATGACCGATATGAAGACCATTGGCGATATGACCCTCGCTTCACTGGCAGCTTTGATGATGACCTGGAACCTCGGAGGGACCCCTACGGAGATGAATTTGACAGACGCAGCGTCCACAGCGAGCATTCCGGCCACAGCCTGCACAGTTCCCACAGCATCCACAGCCGCCACAGCAGTTTCAGCTCTCGGTCTCAACAAGTAAGGATCTCCTTTGCTGCTCTTGATGATGACCAGGAATAATGAGCACCAGTGCTCTGTTTGGATCTGAACTGGGTCTAGCTAGTGAGTCCTTTTCTCTTAGAGCATCTGAGCTTTTGGTTTCTCCAGAATAAAGAGTTTTGTAAGTAGCATATAATTGCTAAAGCTGTAGATGGAGGTCTTGTTTTAGAAGAGAATTAGGCCTTCGGGAGATGGCAATTTTTTTCTGGATTTTGGCCAAAAAAATATGTTTTTAGGGCTTTGAGGACCACAAAGACAGTACTGGAGCCACATGTGGGGCATGAATGGTATGATTCCCATCTCTGGTTTGTGTTTATGCTTTTTAGGCCAGTTTGGTTGGGCTTACAATAGTCTCCCCTTATCCATAGGGGGTACATTCCAAGATCACCTGTAGATGCCTGAAACCACAGATAGTACCGAACCCTGCAGCATCACCAAAAATAGCCCTCAGCTTTGCAGAGACCATAGTAAGGCTTTATACTGCTAGACAGCATGAAGCCTCTCTATGGTCCCTGCAAAGCTAGAGTGTGCTTGGGATGACAACAGAGCAGTTTCCTGGGGCATTGTTGGTTGAGGGGTGGTTAAGGTGGTGGGTGCCATTACACAGATACCAGAGGACAGATTGGGGCAAAGGGTGGGAGGGCAAAAGGTGAGGCTGTGAGACAAAAGGTGAGGCTTGCAGATGATACCAAATTGGGAGGGGTTGCTAATACGCCAGAGGACAGGATCAAAATTCAAAATGACCTGGATAGATTGGAGAGCTGGGCCAAGACGAACAAAATGAAGTTCAGCAGAGAGAAGTGTAAGGTCTTACACTTAGGTAGAAAAAATGGAATACAGAAATATAGGATGGGGGACACGTGGCTGGATAGCAGTACGTGTGAAAGGAATCTAGGAGTCTTCATAGATCACAAGCTGAACATGAGTCAGCAGTGTGATGCGGCAGCCAAGAAAGCCAATGCAATTCTTGGCTGCATCAATAGGAGTATGGTGTCTAGATCGAGAGAGGTACTGGTACCACTCTACTGTGCTTTGGTTAGACCCCATCTTGAATACTGTGTCCAGTTCTGGGCACCCCAATTCAAGAAGGATATTGACAAGCTGGAGCAAGTCCAGAGGAGGGCGACCAAAATGGTGAGAGGCCTGGAAGCCATGCCCTATGAGGATAAACTTAGAGAGCTGGGTATGTTTAGTCTACAGAAGAGAAGGTTAAGAGGGGACATGATAGCCATGTTTAAATATTTGAAGGGATGCCATGTAGAGGAGGGAGAGGGCTTGTTTTCTGCTGCTCCAGAGACCAGGACAAGGAGCAATGGATTCAAGCTGCAGGAAAGGAGATTCCACCTGAACCTCAGGAAGAACTTCCTGACGGTCAGGGCTGTCCGGCAGTGGAATCTGCTGCCTCGGAGTGTAGTGGAGTCTCCTTCCTTGGAGGTTTTTAAACAGAGGCTTGATGGCCATCTGTCGGGAGTGCTTTGAGGGTGTTCCTGCATGGCAGGGGGTTGGACTGGATGGCCTGTGTGGTCTCTTCCAACTCTACATTTCTATGATTCTATGATTCTATGACAAGAGATTATACTGAAACCACAGAAAATGAAACTATGGATGGGTGGGGGCTACTCTGCATGCTTTCCACCCATTGGTACCCCTTTGCCTTCCACTTTGACCCTGTAATGTTCAAATTGGCCTCGACTTGAAATGGCTGTTTGGCCTTGAAATGAAACTTGGTATTCCCATCGAACACAGTTCTGAAGGACTTTGCCTCTCCTTTCTGCCTGCTGATTTTTTTTTCTTTGTTTAATGTAAGCACCTCTGGTCTCCACTCTAGAGCCAGCTTTACCGAAGTAATCATGACTTGACAGCCAACGCCTATGATGCAGACCACCAGCCAGCCTCACTCCATACAGAGTATGGATATCCTCAATATATCAACCCACCATCTTTAGTGGACTATAATCACTCAGCTCAGGCTGCTTGGCCAACTGTAGAACAAGGTATTGCCTAAAATGCTGAAGTGGGGAGGCTAGCAATTACTACTCTTTGTGAGTCTTTTACCCTAGGTTGTATAACTCTATCTCAGCCTTTTTTTGAGGAGCTAATAATGGCCTGTTTCCTGGAAGGCTTCTCATCCATGTGGTCTTACAGGATCAGATTTCCTACCTTTATTGGTAGAATTCTAAACTTGGAAATACTTTTTTTTATTATTAGAACTCCCAGAATTTCCCTGAGAGCCTGGTTGGGAGTTTTGTTTTGTTTTTTAAATCACTTTTTCAAGCTCTGGTAGAGCCACTTCATGAGATTCCAGGTCATTCCTCAAGAGAGACATTTTTAAAGAATCTGTGGGGAGTTGCTCAGGATATTTCTCATTGTTCAAGAAGGCAAAAGGAATATGAGAGCATTCAGGGATGCTTAAACTTGGCTTGTGAAACATTTCTTGAAGTGCAATGTAGCTGTTTTG
This sequence comes from Ctenosaura bakeri, assembly GCA_948474755.1. Lineage (NCBI taxonomy): Eukaryota > Metazoa > Chordata > Lepidosauria > Squamata > Iguanidae > Ctenosaura > Ctenosaura bakeri. Next base: position 626,987 of record CAOLHI010000669.1, on the reverse strand, counting down.
TGTTGCTTCTTGAATAAAAGGAGAAAGCATAAAGTCAATCTTCTGTAAGGCAGTTTGGAAATGTGGATGAAGATCTAAGTCCAATTTGGCAGCTGCCTTTTGCGTCTACTCTTTGTAGGACTCAAAGCTAAGAGAGGCAATCACAAGACAATCACCTTGCAGTCTTTAATTGTCTATTTTTAACCAAAATGGTGAGAGTCCTGGAAGCCATGCCCTATGAGGATAGACTTAGAGAGCTGGGTATGTTTAGTCTGCAGAAGAGAAGGTTAAGAGGGGACATGATAGCCATGTTTAAATATTTGAAGGGATGCCATGTAGGGGAAGGAGAGGGCTTGTTTTCTGCTGCTCCAGAGACCAGGACAAGGAGCAGTGGATTCAAGCTGCAGGAAAGGAGATTCCACCTGAACCTCAGGAAGAACTTCCTGACGGTCAGGGCTGTCCGGCAGTGGAATCTGCTGCCTCGGAATGTAGTGGAGTCTCCTTCCTTGGAGGTTTTTAAACAGAGGCTTGATGGCCATCTGTCAGGAGTGCCTTGAGGGTGTTCCTGCATGGCAGGGGGTTGGACTGAATGGCCTGTGTGGTCTCTTCCAACTCTACATTTCTATGATTCTGTGTTTCTATGATTCTACCTGGTGCTCTCTTTTGCCACCATAGTCCCTTCAAGGCCTCTGACACCTGAGAAATTCTCAGTGCCTCATGTATGTGCGCGGTTCGGTCCTGGAGGCTACCTCATAAAGGCACTACCAAACCTGCCCTCGGAGGGACAACCTGCTTTGGTTGAGATCCACAGCATGGAGGTGAGTGACAGAAGCTAGTTCAGCATCTTTCTTTTCCTACTATTGCAAGTCAAATTCACTCTGGTCAGCTTGCCCATGAATTGTGTAGTTCCAGGGCCAATGTAAAGTACTTCAGTACAGAGAAGGGAGCTTAATGCTAGATTTTCAGAATCCTCACAGCGAAAGCAGGATGTGATCCATGGGACTTTAGACTTAACTTAAAATCTTCCTTGGGCAGAGGTTCATTGGTTAGTAACCGTTGTTAATTCTATATTTTTTCTCTCTTCAAAAAGATCAGGAGGGCCTCCCTGCTCCTTGTTTTAGTTTCATAATAGATGTGGTTGATTTAGTAGCCCAGACAAGGTTGGAATTTGAACCTAGGTCCCTTCAGTCTGTGTCATAAGTTTTCCACTGCATTCACCCTGATGGTTCTCCATCTCTTAAGATGTTTTACTTATTTATATTTATTTGTATTTAATTACATTTCTATAGCTCCTAATGTCCAGTGCTTTCTGGATGTTTCACAAAGTGGAGGGTTTTTCCCCTGTTGTTACACCTAGTAGTTCACATTCATTGTTCTGTAATGGAAAATATAGCTTCTTCTTTGTGGTCTCTGTGCCTCACACAATGGGAATCTTTGCGCATGTGCAGTAGCTTTTCAAAAAGTTCCAGAGCTGAGCAGCTTGGCGGGAACCCCTCCCCGATCTGGTACTGAGCATGCTCAGTCTCGCCAAGCTAACGGTCTCTCCTCAGTTTCTTTTCATCCGCTGACCTGTTAGCAGCTCAGAAGGCTTCCTCGCTGAGCAGTTCCTTGAATTCTTGGCTTTTTCTTTGTCTTTTCTATGTCTTTACATTTGTTTTTCTTGTCTTTTACAACAAAAACTGTAAGAACTCTTCCACTTCTTATGTCGTCTTTGTTTAAGTTGTGCATGTCTTGCGGCCGCAAGGTCTCCCTTTCGGACGCCTATCCTGAGTGTTTGTTCTGCCTCAGGGAGGGTCATAACGTTCGAACCTGCTCTATTTGTAAGGACTTCACCTCTCAGATTCTTAAGAATAGAGCTTCTCGGTTGAAATCCTACTGTTGGGAGCAAGACTTTCGCATACCACTCTTTCCACCGTGTCAGTATCGATGCCCTCCACAACGTCCTCTACTTTGGCTCTGAAGTTATTGGTAACCTCCGGTCCCTCGGTATCGACAGCTTCGGTACCGGTACCGACCGCAACCTCATCGACCTTGCGGCTGATTTTTTTCTTTACCAAAGATTCCGAAGCTTTCCAGGGTGTCTGCTGTACCATCTGCCACTGGGGATGCCACTTTGACCTCACAACAAGCTCGCAAGGTCCCTACCATGGGACACTGCCTAGCTCTCGGTGCTGTCAGCCCCAGCTGCTGTGGCTCTTGCTTCCGTCGTGGACCATTGGTCCTCACCTCTGGCCTCTTTGCCTGTGACCTCTGGCCAGTCATCCACTGGCCCCAACTCTCTCTCCTGGCCGTCCTGAGTTCGACTGTCCACTTGCTTCGGACATTCCTCGGGCTGTTTTCCAAGACTGGCCTCGACTCAGTGTGGCGTGCTCTCCAGGACGTAGCGAAAGGAGTACATCCCCACATCATTGGGACTACCGCCATCGCACTGCTTATGAGTCTTCATTGGCGAGAGTGGATTCACCTTTTTCCTCAGCCTCCTATATCGCCAGGTATGGCCACGAACACCTCTGGAGAGAGCAGCCCGGCTCCTACCACTCATATTTGCCAGCTTACTGTGACCGGTACCATCCCGATGTTCATCGTTGGTCTCTTTACCGCCCTCGACGTTCATGCTCTCCATCACGATCTCCCTCAGAGTCTCGTTACTGATACTCCCCTCGGTACCGCTACTCCAGATCCCATTCTCGGTCCCAGTCGGCTTACTACTGCTGTTCACCATCCCGGTCTCGCCACTGGTCCCGAGACCCATCACCTCATCGTCGGGCTGTTTTGCCTCCTCCTTGGGTGAAAGCAACGGTGTCACGGCCCCCGCCAGATACTCACCCTGTATCTACTCTGCCAACATCTCTTATCAGCCTCATTGTCGACCCAGTCTGTTGTTGCAGTGATCCCGACCGTACTATCCATTTTGTCAGTATCGACCTCGGTACCGATTCGCATCCCAACCTCGATACTGGTACAAATTCCAGTCTCGCTACTGTCCCTGACTGTTCTATGGCCTCTGCTCCTGCTCCCATTGGAGCACTCCAACTGTCGATCTCTTTGCAACCTACCACAACAGGAAGTGTCCTCACTATTGCTCGAGAGTCGGCCTGGGCCCTGGCTCTCTTGGCAATGTGTTCCAGTTTCCTTGGAACAGAGAGTTCCTTTACATCTTCCCGCCGTTTCCTCTCCTGGGTTGAGTGGTGGCGAAGATTGCGACAGACAAGGCAGATGCCATCCTCATCGCCCCCTTCTGGCCGAGGCAACATTGGTTCGGCCCCCTCCTCACCATGGTGCGGGGCCACACCATGAAGCTCTGGAATGTGCCAGACCTCCTCTCTCATTCGGGAGGTTGGCTACTGCACCCGGACCTCCCTCTTCTCCGCCTGCATGCTTGGAGGATAATGTTCTAGACTCCCCCGCTATCCAAGCCATCCTCACAGCTGCGAGGAAGGAATCTACTCGCAAATCCTACGAGTATAAATGGAAGAAGTTTGTTGCCTTTGCTGTCTCCCGTGATGAGCCTGCTTCTCCAACCTCCCCATCTACAGTGCTTCATTTCCTCTTGACGTTACAGGATTGGGGTCTCGCCTTCTCCTCTCTTGACAGTTTATCTCTCTGCAGTAGTGGCCTATCAGCCATGGGGTTCTCCCTCTTCTGCCCTTTTCTGGAATGCTGCAGTGAAGCAATTCCTCAAGGGCCTGCAACACCTCTATCCTCCTGTCATTCCACTGCTACCTCCATGGTCTCTGTCACTTGTCCTTTCTCAAGTCATGCGCTATCCCTCTGAACTGATGGCCGTGTCTGATGACCGCCTCCTAACTATGAAGACGGCATTCTTGGTCGCCGTCACTTCAGCCAGGAGGGCAGGAGAACTAACTGCGTTGCATTATGATGAGCCGTTCCTGGTGTTCCGTCGGGACAGAGTGGTCCTGCATCCCAACCTGTCTTTTCTCCCCAAAGTAGTATCCGATTTCCATATAAATCAAGACTTGATTGTGCCTACTTTCTATCCAGACCCCGCATCGCCCCTTGAGTGCTCTCTTCACTCGCTCGAAGTGCGCCATGCCCTCACCTTTTACCTTCAGCGGACCCCCACCTTCTGTCACACACCCCACCTTTTTGTGTGCTACGGTGGGCATCGGAAAAGTCATAAAGTCTCCTCTTAACAGTTTTCCAAATGGGTTGCCCAGACAATTCACCTTGCTTATAAACTTGCCAGGCAACCTCCCCTGGCTTTGCTTCGGGGCCATTCTACCAGGACAATGACCGCTTCAGCAGCCCTTCTCAGAGGAGTTGACCTACAGGAGCTTTGCCATGTGGCTACATGGTCACGGCCTTCTACCTTTGTCCACCACTACTGCCTTGACTGTAAGGCCCAGTGTGACGCTCGCTTTGGCCATGCGGTGCTGTCTTCTATCCTCTAGGACCTGACCCACTGTCCAGTGGTAAGCTACTCAGTCTCCCATTGTGTGAGGCACAGAGACCATGAAGAAGAAGAACACGTTGCTTACCTGTAACCGTGGTTCTTTGAGTGGTCATCTATGCCCCCACACACACCCGCCCAGCCTCCTCTCTTTCAGGTCTTGCTTCAGCAGACTTTGAAACTGAGGAGAGACCGTTAGCTTGGTGGAACTGAGCATGCTCAGTACCGGATGGGGGAGGGGTTCCCGCCAAGCTGCTCAGCTCTGGAACGTTCAGAAAAGCTACTGCGCATATGCGAAGATTCCCATTGTGTGAGGGCACAGATGACCACTTGAAGAACCACAGTTACAGATAAGCAACCTGTTCTTTTCGGAGGTCAAGGATGAAATTCTTGTCTTGTATTCCCTCACAGGTGATAATGCATCATTCGTCAGACCAGGAAGAGATGAGAGCATTTCCTGGACCTCTCACCAAGTAGGTTTGCTGGGTTTGAACAGCTCACATTTTGTCTTATTGGTGTCTCTTAACCTGTGTCTGCTACACATTATCTTCACAGCTGATGTAGACATGATAAATTATGTTTTTGCCATTTGTTAGTACTAAAGAAATTAGAGTTTCATGGTTGGTGGGTCAAATTGATTCTATCCTATGTCAGGGAAGGTCATCCTCTCTTAATTTTTATTGTGGTTAGCCAGTGTCAATTGTAGAAATGCACTGTTGTGAATGGTTGTAACATTAAATAGTGAAGATGCAGAAGGGAGAGAGACAGTTTTCAAAGGATCCAAAGTGATAACTGTGTTAGTCTTAGTGTACAAAGGCATAAAATAGCACCTTTTGAGACCTAACTTGGAAGAAGACATTTTAGCATAAGCTTTTGTGGACCTGGTCTGTTGTATCAGATAAGATATAGAGAAGAGACAAAGTCTCATGTTGTTGAAAAGGACTGTTTTATGCTTCCAATGAGCCTGAAGAATAAAATCATCTTTTTCAAAGCCCTCAGACTTTGTCTCTTTTCTGCATCCTTTCTATTCAGCGTTACCATTATCTGTTGCTGCTTTATCAGATGCACCATGAAGCAAAGCCTCTGTGGATAGAGTTACAGTGGACCCTCCATATAAGCGACTTCTGGATCTGTGAATATCATGAAACACATACCTGAAATGGTGGCAAGGTTGCTGCCATTTAATAATATGGGACATAAACATTTGTGGTTTTTTTCCCCATTCATACAAGGGGTTCCTGGAATGGAACCCCCAAAGATACAGAGAGTCCACTGCATAAACAGGTGGGGATGGGAACAGGAAAAGTGATAGAAACGCAACACTGGTTGGAGTAGAGATAAGTGTCAATTCAACAATACACAGTAGTTAAAAGGAGGAAAATGAGAGGCAGGTTCTTTGAAGGAATAGCCATGTTAGTCTGTTCCAGCAAATTACAAAGGCTCCATGGCATCTATAAGATCAACTGTTTTATTTTACTGTCGGTTTTTACTGACAACAGTTCACTTTCTGAGATGCATGGAACATAATCTTGGAGCTTCAGATAGTTGTACTTAGTGTTAGGTTGGATAGTTGGGATCCGAATGAAATCAGATGCAGAAAATGACACTTATTTAACATTGGCATATATGCCTGAAGTGCCAATATTTGTGCGTCTGAGGAACATCATCATAATGTATGAAAACTCATACCAGAATAAATCTTTTTGTCTTAAATGTGCTCCATGTTGCTTTGTTTTGGAGATGAACAAGTAGGCTCAACCCCCTTGCATCCAAGGGAGAGCCTTGCATTCAGGCATATGATGGGAAATGCCTATTTGATTATAAAATCTGCTGGAAGCAGATACCACTGTGAACCAAATGTAATGGAAACAATGCCACGTAAAGTGGCACAAAATAGAATGGGACAGTGATTCTCAGTCATCCTCTAGATGTTTTGGAGTTCAGCTCCAAGTAGCTCTAACCACGATGGCCAATGCTTAGGCCTTGTGGGAGTTGAAGTCCAAATCATCAGGCCGACCAAAAGATTGGACCCACTGCCTGAGAGGCAAACATTTATTCTGTTGTGAGTGCCTGTATTTAACCTGCTGCAGCTAGATATGACCCCACTGGTATTCCTGTTTGCCATTTCTGATGCTAATAGTTGGGCAGCAGCTCTCAGGACCATTGAGTGCCCACACTCCAGTTCTCTTCCTCAATTGTTGCTTTCTCTTCTTTTTCTAGAGATGATACCCACAAAGTGGATGTTATTAATTTTGCTCAGAACAAAGCCACTCGGTGCTCTCAGGATGATGCTCTGCTCGACAAGGAGTCTGCCCGCCTGCTCTGGGACTTTGTTGTTCTCCTGTGCAGACAGAATGGGGTATGCATACTCGGTGTTCTCCTAAATCCGTTGTGAAATCCTTTCTAATATCCCACAGATTAATCCTCCAGCTCTGTGATATCAGCTTATAAAAGTCACGTCATGTTCAAATACAGAAAGTGAAATGCAGAATGACCTAAATAGTAGATCAGTTGAAAATTCCAGTACCCTCACAGGTTCCCTCACAGGGCAATTACAAGAATGGGTACAGTGAACAGAGATCCTGCATGGAGACCTGATGATAGGCACGTGCATGTATGTGACTTCAGTTTGCCTGTTGGCTTATATCAACCCCTAGAATTTCATGGAGTTTTCTTAAGCAAGGAATACACATTTTGCCTTTGAAATAAAGCTTACAGCACCTGGTATTCATTGGTGGTCTCTTATCTAAATACTAACCAGGGCTGACCCTGCTTAGCTTCCAAGATCAGATGAGATTTGGTGCCTTTAAGGTATTTAGGCCATTGTAATTGACACTTGCTGTTTTGCTAGTCTGTCAGGCACTTGATTCTGTTAAACTAGGGCCATTTCCTCACTACACTGTTACAGTTCTATCACTTCACTTTCAGCATCCTGTGGAATTCTGGGGTTCATAGTTTCCTGAGGCAAAGGAGCTCTTTGGCTGAGAATTCTAAAGGCCCCTCCCTAAACTACAAAGCCCAGGATGCCATAGGAGATTGAAAGTGGAATAATAGCACTATAACAATGTAGTACGAAAATGGTCTAAGTTACAGGTAAAGGGCTGAGATCTTTATTTCTCCCTTGAGAGGAGCGTCCTTCTAGGCCTTGCTTTTAAATTTCTATGCTTCACACAAACTTGGGTAAAACATCTTAGAATTCCTTGCCTTTGTATACAGGCTTACTGATTCTGAGTAGCAAGCCTGTGTCAACAGCTCCTGGGCATCTCTAGTCATATAACCATGTCATTTAGCTCATTTATTTGTACTTATTTAACAGATTGAGACCCTCTCTTTCCATTGTTCAAGATGGCTCACAACATATTTGACTCCAGTTCTCTGAACTTGGAAAGTTTTTATTATTTTTAAAAAAGTAATTCATTCGTGTTATTTGTTAAGGTGTTCAGAAAGTGATTCATTGGCATTCTAAAGGCAAAGGGTTCTGGGAGTTGAAACCACAGTCAGAGTACAGCACTTTTATCACTTCTTTGTACATAGTTCCCCCCTCCCCACCAAAAAAGTTCATGGGATACAGTGTTCTGAATCAAATTGTCCCAGTGTTCATTTTGGATAAAATGGTCCCAGTGCTCTTCTTTTGTAGACAGTGGTGGGCACCGATATTGCTGAGCTTCTGCTGCGGGATCATAAAACGGTGTGGCTCCCTGGGAAATCACCCAACGAAGCAAACCTGATTGACTTCACCAATGAAGCCCTGGAGCAAGTGGAGGAGGAATCTGGGGAAGCTCAGCTGTCCTTCCTCACGGACAGCCTCATCACCACCATCGACAGCCTAGAGAAGGAGACAGAGCGATTCCGAGAGCTTCTGCTTTATGGCCGCAAGAAGGTGAATATTCCTTGCTTTGTACATTTTGGATTAGAGTGGAGTGGGCAACTTCCACAGAGTTGAGGTCATCACCCCACTCAGGGGCTATAGTGTTGCTTCCAGTGTGACCCAAGCAGTGATGGTGGTGGAGGAGGAGATGATGATGATGATGGTGATCATCACCATCATGAATTCTTTCTCAGGCCGCCAAGTTCTCTCCTCTCTTCTGATAGGACGCTCTGGAATCTGCCATGAAGCATGGTCTCTGGGGCCATGCTTTGTTGCTTGCCAGTAAGATGGACAGCAGGACTCACGCCAGAGTGATGACAAGGTAACACTTCTTGGTGCTTCTTCCTGCAGCCAAGCTCTTTAGTGTTATTTCATCCAGCTTGTCAGCTACCTTAAGTCCCAGTTCTGGGAGAAGAGAAGACTGTGTGTCAAATATGATAGTAAGAAGTGGCTACCTCTGCCTGTTCTTGACTGTGGAAAGCAAATTTACACAAAATCTCCTGTTTTTCACAGGTTGGGTGGCTAAGGAGGTTTCAGGGGGCAATTTTTCTGGACTATTTCAGGCCTGGAAATGCACAAACATTACAAAAAAGTGACTTTTTTTTTTTAAGTTCATTTGCAGTGTGGGGAGCTGTGCCCTCTGTGCCAAAGCCATGACTCTTGGAGGCCTCTAGAAATGAGGAAAAAGTATTTTCCCCCCGAAATTTTGGGGTGTTGTTAACTTTTCTCAAGTTCACTTCAACTTATGGTGACCCTATGAATGAGAGATCTCCAAGTCACCCCATCATGGACAGCCCTGCTCAGTTCTTGCAGACTCAGGGCAGCTGTGGCTTCCTTGATGAAGCCATCCACCTTTTCTTCTTTTCCCACTGCCTTCCACCTTACCAGGCATTATTGTCTTTTCTAGAGGGTCATGTCTTCTCATATGATGTCCCAAGTACAGCAGTCTGTTAGTCATCTTGGCTTGTAGGGAGAATTCAGCTTGATTTGCTCTATGACCCATTCATTTATCTTTTTAGCAATCTGTGGTATCCACAGAACTTTTCTCCAGCATCACATTTTAGATGAGCCAAATTTATTCCTATCAGTTTTCTTCACTGTCCAGCTTTCACAGACATAGAAACTGGAAATACAATGATATGGACAATCCTGATTTTAAATATTCAGTGATATAGCTTTATACTCCAGGATCTTCAGGGTGTAGAGAGCTCAAAAACAGCCTTGAACTACACTTTGCCCAACCCCTGCTTTAGGGAGCAATGAGATTCTCTCCCTCTCTGAAGACACCTGGCACAGGTTCCTTCTTGGAACTGAGAACTATTCTGTTTGGTGTTGTCTCCTTAGATTTGCCAACAGCCTTCCGATAAATGATCCACTACAGACCGTTTACCAGCTCATGTCTGGCAGGATGCCTGCAGCCTCTACGGTGAGTTCCAAGCACCAGTTGCCAGAGAAGCTCCTTTGGGTGATCACTGGACAAATAAGGTGCAGTTCCTCATGGGAGTTGCCGATTCTTCTGTGCACTTACATCAAATGGAGAATGCATTGTCAGTGCCCTGGCTGCATCCCCATTTGCCGCATGTTTTTTGAATTTGTCCTTCCACTTTATTCCTTCTTAGTGGCTAACCAACATCAACCTCTTCCTGTTTTCCTCTAGTGCTGTGGTGATGAAAAATGGGGAGACTGGAGACCTCACCTGGCGATGGTCCTGTCCAACTTGACGAATAACATGGATGTGGAGACGAGGACAATCATTACTATGGGCGACACGCTTGGTAACCCACTGAGGCAATGTGGGAGAAGTTGGGATGGGGGATGGAGGATAAATAGAGTTGCTCTTAAACGCAGGTGGGCTTAAATAGCTAGGTTTGTTGAAAATTGCCAGGACCTATGCTAGCTAACTGCAAATTGTCTTTTTTCAAAAAATCTCTTTTTCATGTCCCAAAAGGTTGTAGTTACAGTTATGCTTGGTTCTGTGACTATCATTAAAGGATATCAAGTTTTCTAAGTATTTTTTTTGATTAAGTTCATTTTCTGTCCTGCTTGCCAGTTCAGTAGAATCCCTACCCTGTGGCAAATTTGCTTTTTGGCCACATTGAGCTTTGTTTTTGCAGCCTTCAGGGGTGTTGGTGAGAGGCTGAACAAACATCCTAACCTTGCTGCAGCAGGGCTGAGCATGCAGGGAAAGCAGAAAAACAGAGGCTTGTACCTGCCTTGCTGCTTAACATGCTTGCCAATTTTCTTTCTCCCTGAGGAAAATGGGCTCATGAGGCAGCTGGGACAAAGCAAGAGATGCAATAGTATGTTGTACAGAAATGAGTAAGAAGAGCAGAATAAAGTAGAATCACAGCCTGTTTTCCTGAAAGATGTAGGTGACATGAGAACTAGAGAGCTATGTAACAGGGAGTGTTGGCCATAGTGCCATATAAATTGAAATTTCAAAGAGATAGGCATTTTATCCTTTGGTCTTTCTCCATACTGTTGTTGTCCTACCTAAGTGTATCAAATCTTCAAGGGTTGCCTTGGCTTTTTGATTTCATTTGCTAACCCATTCACCAAATGAACATTTCATTTGCCTAATATTATTACAGTCAGGCCTCCACTGTTGTGGAGATTAGGGGAGCAAGACCCCTGTAGGAATGGAAAAACTGTAAATATAAATAAAAATTGCAAACGCTATCTTTTTTTTAACCTGAGAGAACACTTGTCAAGGAACCTGCAGGTTCTCTAGCATGACTGTGTGATCAGTTTGAACATTCAGTCACTCTGGAGGACTTAGGATTCATAGAGAGAGCCTATTAGTCAAATCTGGAACTCATCAAATCCACAAAAGAGAAATGAATGAATATGGAGGGCCACTGTATTATTACTTTGTTATTGTTGCTGCTGCGTCATAGTTTCTTTTCATTGCCTGGTGAAAGCTTGTGGCCAGTCTGAAGTGGGCCCATTTGAATTATCTATAAATCAAAGGAAGAGGTTAAATGATCTTTCTGTACATGTGCACACCTGTAGACACTTCCCTCTGCTTCAGTTTTCCTGGACAGAGAAGAACTAGGACAGATGAATGGAAAGCTCTTCAAAGAGAGCATCTGTCAATGTTGGCATGTGTTGCCAAAACACAGCCAATTACATTTTGGAAAAGCTGCAAATACTCCACCATGCCACCCTTTTAGAGTTTTCAGATTCTGAAGGGCTAGCCACTGTAATGCTACCATTGAGTTGCGATTTCTCACGGAACATCCTTTTTCTTTTCTCCTCTTGCAGCCTCAAAAGGCCTTTTGGATGCTGCTCACTTTTGCTACCTGATGGCTCAGGTTGGATTTGGAGTGTACACAAAGAAGACAACCAAGCTGGTGCTGATTGGCTCAAATCACAGGTGTGTGGGAAGACAGGTTACTGAAAAAAAATACTTTTTCTTGGGCCTGACGTCTGCCTTTGCCACCACCTAGCATTCTCACAAACTTTCTGAGTCAGATCTTATTGCAAGAAAACTAGAGGTCTCTTCCTCATTCCTCATCATATCTCTCATGCTATGTTGTCCCCAGCTTCCTGTGGGGAAAGGAAGTATCTGATGTCCTGCTGTGGGGAATCCATGCTTTGGCAGCCTATTGTTTTCATTACTACTAAGTTACACCAAGGCATTGGGTGCCACCAAAATAATACGTGGAGACTTCTTTCTGCAAGCTGCTGCTGCAGTTCACACACCTATAGAACATACAATAGGTTTGTAATTTGTAAGATGTCTTAACACTACTCAATGTGTCTGGTGGCCAAAATAGCAGTACCTGTTAGTATACATCAAGAGTGGACTGCCACAGCCTTCTCCTCTCCTGTACCCCACATTTAATTCTTTTAACTGCCAAAATATGGTTAGATGCCTCCAGTGAGCATGATTAAAGACTGCGTTGTACTCCTTTCCAGAATGTGTTTAGGGCACAAAATTTTCCATTTTTTATTCTTCTCTCAGGAGAAAAAAATCTAAAACAGGACCTCCTGACCACCTGTGACCAATCTTATGACTGCTAGAAAATATTTCCTTCTCATTTGAAGTATATGCCTTTCCCCCACTTTTTTTTTGTGTTCTCTTAGCTTACCTTTTCAAAAGTTTGCCACTAATGAAGCTATCCAAAGGACAGAAGCTTACGAATACGCACAGTCACTAGGGACTCAGCCATGCTGTTTGCCCAACTTCCAGGTTTGCCTTTCCCTTTTCCTATTTGACTTGTGCCTACTTGAAGATGAGCAGTAGGTGACGGGAGTGGGCAGTATTGTCTGGAGCGGATGAAGGAAGCTCCCCTTCTGTTGAGGAGAAGCCTGCCTTAGTTCTGCTCTCTCCCTTCTGGAATTGCATTGGTACAGACATCCCCTGCTTCGACACTTGCAGATTACAAACAAACAAGTTCCATCAGTTCAATGAGGGATCCTCTCTTTCGTCAGTTCTTGCTTATGGAGGTTCACTTTGGTCCACTTGCAAATGCGTGTGCGGTCCTAAGTCTTGCCTATGGAAGGAGCAGACCCCTCATTGAATTAATAGAATTTGTAATTTGCAGGCTTCTAAACAGTGGATCCTTCTTGCCTGTGGAGGCTCGCTTGGGAATGCTGGCACTATAGTGTGCATCCTGCTTACTAAATGAGCTGGGAGGAGAGAAAACAAAAAATGCCAAGCCAGTTGAGAGACTTTGCAAGCAGCATGATCTGTCTCAAGCAAACCTCCGTAATTTCCTCATGTTCCCTACATGGGTTGTGCTTTCCGACCAATTTCACTTTCTGACGGTGAGGAAAGTCATGGCTTAAACACTGTGCATCTACTACACGGGTGGGCAAAGTGTGGACTGTGTGCTGCAGGCAGTCTCCCAAAGCTCTCCAGTCTCTAAAATGTCCTCTGGGGTGAGGGGGGCATTTCTGTCATGGGCCCCCTAGAGGGGGGCCCATGACAGAACGTTTGCCAAAATTTTCCAAAAACCTTTTTTTTTTTTGCTGCAAAGTGCCCTTTGGGGGCATGGAACTCTTTCTTCCACATTTTGGGAAGAAGCCTTTTTAGAAACAAGAAGTACTTCTCCTCACTTCCTGTTGTTAACAAAAGGCCTCCCATGGGTTCAAGTAGCCCAGGATGATCCCAAAACATGGCAAAAGTCTCCCCTACGAGTTGTTGACCAGGGTGTGTGTGATTTTTTTTTTTTTTTTGCAGAAGTGGGTGTAGTGGGGAGAGTACCAACTTCCAAGGTCTCCTGGGGGAACAGTGCCTCCTAGCTTTGCACAGTAGCCCACCTCAGTGTAGTAATTCTGGGCAGCAGAAGGAGTGTAGTTGATTCCTGAGTTTCAGAACCCCCACTGCTCATGACCAGATTGGATATGTTGGTGTTTAGCCTTGCTACTCATCATCCTTGCCATAAATTCTTTCAAACTTTTGCAGGTTTTCAAGTTCATCTATGCTTGCCGACTGGCTGAGATGGGACTTGCTGCACAGGCGTTTCATTATTGTGAAGTGATTTCCAAAGCCGTCCTTAAAAATCCCAGCTACTTTTCACCTGTTCTGATTAGCCAGGTGATCCAGGTATGATACACTCTGCAGCTGCATGTCAAGAGTGTTTCTTTTGGGGGACACCAGAGGTGATTGCTTCCCCACTGTACTGTGTGGATGGGGTGGGATTGGCGAGTACTTCCAATTGTAACACACAGTTCTGTTTCACTTGGTGAACTCTGAGACTGTATTTACATTGCATAACTGTAGCAGTTGATACTGGTTTAAGTGCCATGGCTCTATCTTGTGGAATCTTGGGATTTGTAGTTTGGTGTTTGGAGTTTCCTGCTCAAGACCCCCAGTCTATTCACCTGTTGCTACAGCACTAGAGTTCTCTAAAAGAGAATTCTGAGTTAATCACTGAGAATGTAGAATTGCAAATCCAGGGATTCCATAGGATGAAGTGATGAGTAGAATCATACTGCTCTAACAGTGTAGCTTTAAGTCTTTGGCTGCACTGCAGAGGTGATGGAAAGACAGGGTGGATGAACCTTGTTTATCTACCACTTAAAGAATTGGCTTAGCAGTTGCAGAAACATCAATTTATTTCTCTTTTATACTTTCTCACTTTGAATCCTTTGCTTTACAGATGTCCTCTCAGTTGCGGCTCTTCGACCCTCAGATCAAGGAGAAACCAGAGCAGGAATTGTTCATTGAGCCCGATTGGTTAACGCGGCTTCGGAATTTAGATGGACAAATTAAGGTGAGTGTGTCACATTCACCACATTCAGGCATCTGGAACTATTTGGGGGCTGCACCTGTTTCTGAAAAAAATATATAAAATTTAATTTTTAAAAAATATATCCAGTCATTTCTGAAGTAATTAATTTAAAACCTGGATTGGAGTGAGGGGAGTGGAAGGAGTGAGTGGTTTGCAGATGAGGAATGAGAAGCTGGGACTGGAGCGAGAGGAGAGAAGGAGGGCGTGGGAGCATTTGCGCATTACAGTAGGTCCCCCATAGCTGCAAGGGATACATTCCCAGACTTAATGTGGATGGCAAAAAACATGAATAATACCAAGCACTGCATTTTGAGTGGATCACAGGTAAGTGAAACTGTGTATAGCAGTCATGCGGTTGCAGGGGACCTATTGTACTTTGTCACAGCAAGGCAAATCTGGTCTGTGCCAAAGTGCAGCAAGTGTTTGCTGTAAACTGCTTCATACCTACTCAGATTTCTTGTATCAGTGCATTCTGACTGGGAGCAGCTCCCCAGGGTCTTGGGTAGTTAAGATTTTCCCCACCACCACCTCTTTAGCAGGAGATACTGGGGACTGACCTTGGGGCCTTGTGTGTGCGCACAACAGGGCTTCTACTGCTAAGCTATTTCTCCTCCCCATACTTTGGCCTGGGCTAAGGGTGTGGGTGTTCACCACCTCTACATGTTAACACCGGTATTCCTGAGCAGAGTTAAGTGGCTAATGCTTAAATATGTTGTTGAATTTGTGTCTCTTCTCATCCATTTCCATTCCAGGAAGGCTCTTTGGCTTACAGTGCAGGTAGATCCACTCCCCAGCAGTATGCCTGCAGTACCCCAAGCTCAGAACTGGATCACATCAGTCAGAATGAAGGAATGGGAGCTGCTCAGGATGTGAGTTCCGGCTCTGACAACCCACTCCTAGCCTCCTTGCTGCCTAGTGCAACACACCCCATGCAGGGGGTCCAGCTGATGCCTTCAGGTGGGTATTCCTCATGAAAATCAGAGCAGCAAGTTTCTGGAACAGGCAAGACTGCTTGTCCCAAGTGACATGATTGGGAAAACTCTTGTTTTCCTTGGAGCTTGCATACTTATTTGGGGTTGATGGAAAGGTTTCAGGGCACTGTTTTTTGTTTAAAAACAGTTGCCTAAGTGAAGAGCACAGGATGTAGAAAGCTTCCCATTGCTAATTTCTGAAATTTGAACGATGGCAGGCTTCAGCCATGATGAATTGGTAGCCTGCTTGAGCCATTTTTCTGGTTGTACAAACCAGACATACTTGGTGCATCAACAAAGGAACAGTTGAAGATTGGAACTTTTTGGTTACTCAAGAGCCACTTTGGACCAAGGGTGCAGAAGGTCTTTCACCTTAAGGCCAGAATTCAATTTTCGTTACATTTTTAGGTGCCCCAGTCCAGTAGTGAGGAAATACCAACTTAGTTTAGCTTTCATTTGTGATAAGTAAGCCTCAAGAGAGGTGTTTCAGCTTTTAAGAATTTGAGAGGAAAGCCTATATAAAAGATGGGAAACCAGCAAACAGTGTTGTCTTGGAAAAAGAATGTGCAACCATCTTGAAAATAAGGATGTGATTCTTCATTAAGTTCCTTCTCAAAGGAAGGAATGCGTAATTTTAACAATTTCCTTCTGTCGTGAGAGTCTTGAAAGACCACAAAGTTATCAAAATATATTCGCTATTTGGGAGATTCTGCACCAAATTTGCACACGATTATTTTGGACAGAAAGTAGGGTTTTCTGCATAGGAAAATACACAGAAAATGCCATTTACTGTGAAGAAATGTTGTTTTCTACGCAAATCAACCATGTATGAAGAAATTTGCAATTACAGCATTTTCTGTACAGGAAGTAATATTTCTGCATAGAAATACTGGATCCAAATCCTCTATGTACTATGTTACTACATACTCATTGTAATTGTGTAGTAACATAGTAAATCTTGTTCCAACCCCCTATTCCCACTTACTAATCAGCAGCTGCTATGAATGATGGAGGTCTGTTCCCCTGTCACTTGGGAAGCAACTAATGTTTCCTCCCCTCTCATGTGAGCAATCCCCATTGTGACAGTATTCACAATAGTCCCTGTCACAATGCCCTCTTGCAGTGGAAATTGCCTGTGCAAGGAGGGATGTCAATGAGAGCAGATCCTCTTTGATCACAGCAGCTGCTGAGCAGTAAGTGGGGACTGAGGGACTTTCATGGTCCCTATGTATCCTCTAAACCAGAAGATACGTAGGGATCGTGAATGGGAACCTATTGTGATGGGAAGTTCTCGGTTAAGCATTCAGGATTATCTAGTAGGATTCTGGCCATTATTTTTTGTGAAGGGTTTGCTGTTTTCTGCACAAAAACAACCACATGCAGATTTTGCACACAAGTAAGTCTCAAACTGTAAAGATTCTTGTCAGTCCAGGATCTTTTCCAGCAAAGTTTCTCAACACTTGGGGAAAAAAACTGTGTTGTTTTTTTTTTACTTTTTTCAAATATTTTCTGATATTCTTTCCAGCTGGGGAAGCCCAGAGGGGATCCCACCCTCAGAATTTGGCTACAGGGCCTCAGGTTCACCACTCCTATTCTAGGCTTGTTGTTATTACATCTTGGAGAGCAAGAGATTTATATGTTTCCATCCTCTCTGTAGCTCCTCAAGCCATTTTGGACAGCTCAGCTGCCATGGCCCCACCTTCCCAACAAGAGACTTCCAACACGGTTCCAATGTACTCTGTGGCTCCTTCCAGTGTGGGGCTGGGGCCTGGCTTTCCAGGACCCTTTGTGGCTGAACAGAACCCTGTGTACCGAGGGATGATGGTGCCCCCAGCAGGCCTACCACCACAAGCCAATGAGCTTCAGCCGCAGGAGCAAGTCAGCCAGGAAGCAGGTATGTCTCCTGGCTTGGGGAATGGATGGCTGAGAAGGAAGATGGGTAAAAGAAAACCCCGACAAAGCAACTGGGGTGTACCATACACTGAAAGGTTCTGTCCCCTGGCTGAATTGTGCATTGCTGTACATGATTTGGAGGGAATCTGCCTCGTGGCCTGCAACACTTGCGCAAAATATCCATATAAGACCATGTGTAGGAAGGTGATGGTGGTGGTTCTTCTCATTTAGGAGATCTCAACAGTTTGGAAGAACACTGAATGGCTTCATTTGTCATTTCTGGTTGGGAAGTCGTGTTCTGATTTTCTGCAGTATATTATAGCTTATTCTTCATTCTAAATGGGATGGTAACTGTAGAAGATCTTGAAGATACCTCCTCCCCCATTTCCCACTACATCCTCAAATCGCCACAGGTTACACCATTTTCTAAGGCAGACATGACCAGATTGTTGAAAGCAGCATTGTGAGCATTGTATCCTAGAAGGCAGGACAGATACGAAACAGAAGAGAAATTTTCATGCTTCAGGGGAAGGATGGTTGCTTGCAAGCAAAACTGGGGGATGTTTGGGAGGATGCATCTGAGATTAAAAAATAAATCAAGGTGGATGGGAAGAAATTGAGATTAGCAACCTCTCTTCCAATCTGTACCAGGACATTCCATTTGGACAGAAAAACTTACTGTTTGCGCTTCTTATATATCTCAGCTATGCAGACCGTTCCTTGGGAGTCTCCGGGGTGGAAGCCTATACCAGAGCCCAGAGAAGATGACTTCTATGGCAGGATGGCAAGCATGGTATCAGCTTGTTCTAATTCTTTCAGCTTTAGTAGTCCTTATTTTGCCACCATACCCCAACCTCAATCTGTCTGAAAGCTTCCTTGCAGTGTCTTGCTTAGCAGCATCTTAACACCTGATCTCTTGGCACCATTTTGGAATGCCCTGTGCCTTCAAGCAGAAGGGTTGGTGCTTCTTGGAGTACTGATGGTCATGGCAGTCTCCATCCTGCTTTATGATGTGCACAGAGCATTCTGTGCATTGTGAGTGAGTCTGTGCACTCTTTGAGTTGAAGCCCAATGCAGAAAGCAAGTTAATTGGGTGGATAGGTCCCCTTTATTGATCCTAGGAACAGAATATGGATTTCTTTTTTGCTTCCTTTGCCAGAACCAAAAGTGGTTGGCACATGGATAGGTTGGTAATCACTAGGGAATTTCTGTGCAGGATCTACTGATTTTTTTAAAAAAAAATTTAAACACCACTTAACAAACCATGCCTGCAGCTAAAGGCAACTGCACAAACCTTTTAGACCTTTCCTCATTTCTTTTTTTAAAAAAGATAGTTGGCTTAGCTGCTTGTTTATGTGCTGGCTTTGTATCTATCCAGGGCCCGGGCCGACGATCCAGAACTACCTCCCAGTCTTCAACCCACATGGTATGCCATGAAATAGACTCATTCGCACTTTGTCTCCTCTTTTATATGTTGCTCTTTCTTTTTCCTCTTAACAGTTTGCGTCTCCGTGCTCTTGTTGTCTCGCCCTGTCCTCCTTTGCCCTGCCCTGGCCATTAGTCAGAGATATCACTTCTCAGACCTAAAAGTGACTCTGGTTTCTTGTACCGTGCCAGGGCTTTGGACAGCGATCTCGGACCACCTCAGAATCTTCTGTGCATTCAGTGGGACGTGAGAGGCAGAACTCGGCAGCAAAGCAGCCCTCTCCACCCCCACCATCGATCCCAGAAGGGAAGGAAACCAAAAAAGAAACCAAAAAGGAACCAGCGCCGCCGCGGAAGGTAGGTCAGAGCTGACTATAGAAATGTTTCTGTGCAATCTTGTATCTTAAGAAATGTTAAAGAATAGTTTCATCCCTTTTCAAGCCTAGGCTGTGAGTTGATTTGGATTGTCTTTGTTTTTAAAAAATACTTTTATTTAGATTTGCCCTATTATAAATATTCCTCATGCCAAGAGTGGTTTGAGCTGAATACTGAGTCTCCTAAATCAATAAGATTATCATTCATATTGTCATTTGTAATATTGTAAGGAGTTAATCTAGGGGCTGTAAATTTAAATAAGGACATTGGTGGAGCTTTATTCTGAAAGAATCGAGAGATTAAAAGACCTCTATTTATTAAGTGTTCCCTTAAAAGGAAGACTTTTCTGGCTGTGTGTTCGTTTGAAAAAGTCACTACAGCTCTCGCATGTTTGTAGTTATAAAATAAGTATTCCACGTGAGCAATGTCATTGGTTGTAAGAACCCCACAACCATTATATCCTAGAATATGTAAAAGATGGTCCTTACGCTCCTTCTGGGGTATCGTGCCAACTGGCTTAGGGTAATTGCTAATGACCAATTTACATTTCATTAGTACTATGTTCCAGTTGTTATTATTATTATTATTGGAAATATCCTGAGGTGGTAGGGGATCTGTCGTTAGAGAAGATTGTGTGTGTAGTACTTGTTGTTATAATATGTTCCTCTTCAGTTTCTCACAGGGTTGTATCCGAGGGAGTAAATTAAGGTATTAGATTAAGATATAAATAACGCGGAAGCTGAGGAACATTAAAATTCCTTTCCTTCTTTCTGAGGAGTCAAACCGGTTCCCTCAAAAACAGTTGAAGAAAAAGCTGTTTTTGTTTTTGTTTTCTTTTCTTTTTGGTTTTTTGGGAACAATAACAATGCAGTTGTAATCCTTTTGAAAGGTAATTACGACCCTTCTTCAAGAGCTCTAATCACAGAAGAATTGCTGTGTCTCCATCTTGAGCCCTGCTCCTCAGAGACTTTTAAAATGCCCTCTTATAAATATTTTTTAACTTACGGATATAACCTTCAATTTCCTCTTCCCCTCTTCCCTATCCTCCCACCCCTCAATCTTAGTTAATAAGCCTAAATATGTATCATTACCTCTCCCCTTAGATCTGATGACCTTCAGAGTACTGACAAATGGGTTGTACTTTGCCCTTAGAATTCAAAATATACTTTTCAAGAAAAAGAAAGGTTGATTAGGTAGTTGTTTAAATGCAGAGTCCACATGAGTAATAAGTAATAAAGTGCTTCCGAATCTCTTCCAATTTCTCTTCTTTGATTCCCCTTCTTGCTAATCTCATTCTATATATTAACTTTTCTGATAGTGCTATAGACCACATCCTATTTATCAATTCTTGTATTGAAAGACTTGTATTGTTTGCCATGATTTCACTGTCTCTAATCCATAAGATCTTTATTTGGCAGTCTTTTCATTTGTATGGATGAAAACGGATGGCCTTAGCTAAGCCTATCATGTTTCCCCTTCTCAAATGCTTAAATGTTTCTTTATCAGTTGAGTAATACCGCTGGAGATTGGTCTCTGAGACTTCTTAATAAAAAGTCATCTTTAGTGTGAAAATATCCAGTAATCCTGTATCATTTGCCTAAACCAGGGGCAGGCAAATGCCCATGGATCTGGGCGCCATTTCTCAGGTTGTCCAAGTGCTTGAGAGCCACTCTTTATGATCTTTGTACAGCACAGACTCTGGGAGCAAGGTTGATGTACCAAGGTGGCTAGCATGTTTCTTCATTTCTTGATTACGTTTTCTATGGCCATAAAAGATATATATATATATGGGGAAAACCATCATTAGTGAAACCTTCTTGTAAATGCATCTGGAATATGGAAGTGTCTGTGTTTTCTGATTATAAAGCAGCTAGTTGTAGTTGATGTATGAATAATGTAAGATGATGATTTATTTATATAGCACCATCACTGTGCAGGCTGCTTTACAAGTAGAACAACAGCAAAACAGTCTCCTTGTTCTCAGGCTTATGATCTAATTAAGACATGATAGAAAAGGAACAGAGGAGTTCTTCAGTTCAACGTTCTGTTCATAAAGTGAGCAGTTATGGTCTATGGGAACATAAGAATCTAAGAAGAGCTGTGTTGGATCTATGATGCAAAGGTTTATACATTTTAGTCTCACAAGCAAGAACAAATTATTGTTTCCATTTTTCTCCCCAGTGCAAGAAAGTTGTTGAAAACTGCAGTTTTTCAAGGCTATTTGCAATTTAGAACTTACTTCATGTAGAATAAATAAATATCCATATGGTTTTTTGCAGAGAAAACCAGTTTTATGCACAGAAAATAGCTTTTTTTGCACATAAATACTATTTTGCTCTTTTTTGCACAGAAGCTCAGAAAAATCACTGTATTCAGAAAAAAAAAACATTAACTTGTATTCTGCAGAGAAGTGAAAGAAATAACATTTATATGCAGAAAAAAATCCTGGTTTTGGTACAGAAAACTTGCTTGCTTTGCAGAAAATGCAGCTTTCTGTGGAGAAAATGCTGGTTTCTGCACAAAAACAAAAACAAGTTTTTGATCTTTTTTCAAACATTTCTGATTACTGTTTCCATTTCTAGTTTGATTAGATCAGAGGCTTCCCTACTCCAACTTTCTGTTCACAACAGTAGTCAATTGGTTGCCTGGGAAAAGCTTCCCAGCAGGATATTAGCAAACTACTATTTGCATCTTCCATCACCCTAGTAACTGATGTACAGAGGCATACTATCACTGTATTAAGAAACAAACAGATAAAATGACTGTTTGTTTTACTCATACATTTGCACTAAGCAGAAGTGTCGGGGGGTAAAACAAGCTAAGCAATGTCTTTGGTTTTAGAGTGGTGCAACATGGTTTGGCTGGCTGATGGGCAAAAGCAGGAATGAAGCTCACCTCCCCGACGACAAGAACAAATCGGTAAGCACCCTTGTGTTCATGGTTCTTGGCTCACGTAGGAATTGGTCCACCTTAACTAAGCACTGAAACTCACACCCTTCTTTCAAGCAGCTGGATTCTTAATTGTCTGCTTGACAAGCATGAGTCTTTTTGTAACCTCACAATGTTCCATTTGCCTAGATTGTTTGGGATGAGAAGAAACAGCGGTGGGTCAACTTAGATGAACCAGAAGAAGAGGTAAGTGGCATGCCAAGTGCAGGTTTTAACTGGTATTGTTGAAGCTGTTGAGCAGTTAATTTGTAGTTTATATCTGGAAGATGTGCCTGTACACACATTCTTTCTGAGATGCTTTTTGGAATGCCCCACTTATCAGCCATAGCCAAAAGTACTCACCTGCCCACCTAGGAACAATCTTCCACTTGCAACTTTGTAGCTCCATCCTGTCTACTCTTTTTCTGCCCCTTTCTCTCTCTCTCTTTTGTAATTTTATTTTATTGTGAAGAATATAAAACTTTACAAATACAACATTGTACACATATGCTAGTTCATAAAAATAAAAAATCTTACTAATCAGAACAAAGCAAAATAAATATACAATGAGATGTTATCCTCCTCATTAAAAGATTCAACTGCATATAGTTTTGTGTTCTCTTGTAACTAAATTCTATCACAGAAGAGATTGGGGTTATTTGTATCTTGTTTCCTTTTCCTTTTTTTTTTTAGTTAGAAAGCAGATTTCCAAAAGTTCATTAAATGGGATGGGTTCGTAAAATGATGAATCTTTATTTGCAAACATGATAAAAGGGTACCATACAGCTGCAAATTTATCATTATCTTTATGGTCTTTGTTCTTTTTTTCTGATTGGTTTCTCATATAGTGCTATTTCCCGTGCTCTTTGTAGCCAACTCTGAAAGGACAGGCTGGAGTTAGTTCTGCGCAATTTCCATCCTAACAGCACTCAGAAGAAATGAGAAACTAGGTCCTTATTTGTGATGCCGTTAAATGTGCAGAGGAGTAATAAGTCCTCTTTAAAGCATGGTTCTTGATTTAGAATCTCTGACAAGCAGTGTAAAATACTGCACCTCTTTCCCTCTTTCTCTACAGTGCCGGTATGCCCAAGAGAATTTTGTGGGTGGGAGGGTAAGGTTCAGCCTGATCTAAATATCTTCTGACTTATGTTCCATGAAACCTGCTTCAAACTGTAGTAAGCAGAGTTAGAAAAAGAAAAACCACTAAACCTGGCTCTTAAAGGAACCCTGATCCAAGGACTCCCCATTCTTTCTTTGCAGAGCAAACCACCTCCACCACCTCCCACAGGGTTCCCACAAGTTCCTCAGGCAGCTCCCACAGGACCCGGAGGTCCTCCCAATGCCTCTGTCAATATGTTCTCCAGGAGAGCAGGTACTGGCACGGTTTCTGAGACTGTGGACCTTTCAGAGGGTTTGGTGGGAGCATATTGCAAACATCTGGAATTGCCTTCTCATGAGCTGGGCCATGAGTTCCTTTGACCCTGCACTGTCTCCTCTGATAAGTGATGATTTTCTTGGGTTTGGGGTGGAGAGGGGCCCTCTCCCTTACACCCCAACCCATTTTTAATTAGACCTGTAGGGAATTGAACCTGGGATCTTCTGATTGTAAATCGCATGCTTCATTGCAAAATGACAGTGCCTTCCTATGAAGGAGTCCTTGATTTTTGTGTAGTATGCAAGAATCTGCATGCTTTTACATCAAGCTTTCCCCTGCCTGGCCACTGTCCATGCTGTCTGGGGATAATGGGAGTTGTAGTTGCACATGCCTGAAAGGCAGCTTCACATCTTTATTTTTCAAACCCGAAATGAGAAATGTAATGTCTGGCCCATTGGAGGAAGTGGGCTTGGACAAGGAGCACTTGCCTTGGCTTCCTCAAGAAAGTTCCTGTTGCTTGATTCCAGCTGTGTTTTCTGGGCATGATAACTATAAGATCTGCCTGATAATAGAGGCTGAGAAGGCATGGCGCACATTAGCATTTTTGATTGCTGTGTACTTCAGCTTTGGGCTCCAGGCACAGGATTCTCATTGCAGTGGTTTTTTTTAGTAGTGTTTCGTGCAAAATGCTCTGTCCCAGATCTTGGACTGCAGTATCATATTCTGGGTGTTCTGATGAACAGAGGCATATTTGTGTGTGTGTGTGTGTGGGCAGATGTTCCTTCCCACTAAAGAGCACTGACTGACTTGGGCCTGTCAAAGAGTAGCAAGCAATCCAGGTTTTCTTGGTTTAATGCAAACTACTAGTTGGCTCTTGTTTGTCCCCATCCCCACACACCCCTAATGATTTGTGTATTAAGCTGAGTTTGAAAAGTTCCCTCAGATGAAGTCTGGGCATTGTAATGCAAAAAGCTCCAGTATTTACCCCTCCATCCCACTGTGTCCCCCTTTGCTGCTTGTCCCTTTTCAGCGGGAAGCAAAGCTCGCTATGTTGACATCCTGAACCCAAGCAGAGCGAAGTCTCCCGGAGCGGTCCCGGCCCCCTCTGAACTCTTTGCTCCTTTGGCTCCAATGCCCATCCCTGCAAACTTGTTTGTACCAAACTCAGGTGAGTAAAAGGCACAGGGAATGGGCTGAGGAAAGAAAAAAGCTCTCCTCCCAATAGCTTTTTTTTTTTTTAGTGTTTTGCATTTCCTTTCTTGCATCCTTCTTTTAATAAGAACTTAAATTAGGTTGTCGTTTATACTACTGGTGTTCATGGTTGTTGTGAGGAAGGGTTACATGGACAATGAAGAAACACAGGGGTTGTATTTTGTTTTTTGTTTTTGTGTGTGTGTGTGTGTGTGGTTTTTTTGGTAAAATGGGCTTGGTGGGCGGGTTTGAGTTATATGATAAATGTTTGTTGTACTATTCAGATTTTTTTAAAAGGCTGTAGGATTTCTTTTTTGAATTGAAATCCAAATAGCTGGCTTAATTTTTGGACAGCAACACAGCACTATTCCCCTATTATTATTAGTAGTAGTAATAGTAGTAAAGTAACAGCAGCAACAATAGTATTTTTTTAAAAAAAGCAATAAAGATGATAAAGATGATAAAAATCTGTAAAGACAAAGGGGAGGGTTTTTCCCCCATGCCAGCATTCAAGCCGAAGGTCAATTTTTGAAAGATAAACTGTTTCTATTTTTATTTAAACCCTACCCTTTCTCATAAGAAGTCTAGGGTGAGCAAAACCTAGACTGTTGTAGATTTAACTTTTGTGTATTTGATTTGCCATCAGTTTTGTCCAACCCCTGCCCCACTACCTCAAGCACTTATTTTCCAGGGGAACTTGCCCACTCAGCAGTTTTGATCAGGCCATGCAGGCCTTTAAAAACCTGCCTCTGGTCCTCCTCTTCCTCCAACAGCTGCTGCCTGACCAGCTAAGGATAGCAGCACTGGTTCACATCTGATTGTGTGTTCAGATTACCTTTTCGTCTTTGTCAAGGAAATCCCACCCTCAGTGCACACTCACACTCAGTTTCTCAGCACCACAAACCCTCTCCCAGTGCCCCCTTCCAGGCAAGAGAGAGACAATTAGGCCATGAGGCTGACCCACCTCCCTCCCTCTCCTGTCCCTGGCCGAGTTTCGACCCTGGTGCCCGCTCTCCCCAACATGACTTGACCCTCTTCCCACAGACACAAACAAAACGCATCTTGATTGATATAGTTTATAGGTATGGGGGGCCTAGAGATATATGCGTTTTTTCCATTTTGTGAGGCTTCTGCACCCCTAACCCCTGTGAATGTGGAAGACCGATTGCAATCCCCAAAATCCCATTATATACATTGTTCTGGAAGCCAGATACAAGGTACGTTATTCAGTCTTGGGATGTTTTCCACAAACTTACTGGTGTGCAGCAGCATCACGTGTGTGAATTACTGTGACTGAAACAGATGCAAAGCTTGTCTTTTCTACTCATCTTGTGTTCTACTTGCACAGTTGCAGAAGAGCAACAACCTCTGGAAGGCAGGGTGGCTGAAGAGCAGACGAACCCAGGAAACGAACCCAACCCTGAAACAGCTGCAGAGCTTCCAGTAAGTTTGAGCGCAATGTTCTCTTGACCATCAGAGGTGCAAAAGTGGAGAATCTCAAGTGTGGCCTCTTTGTACCTTTGAAATTTGCCTGTGGTCATTTCTCTGACCCTGTGTATAAGACTTAGAAGAATGAGTTAGGCTTGCTTTTTCGAAATATAGTTGTTAAAGTCAAGAGGAGTGAATCATAGGGGATAGCTGGGAAGAGAAAAAAGAGAAAATGGGGCTCCTGTGTGTTTAGGGGGAAGAGAAGGTATAATGGGTATGAATGGGTGTCTGTGTTTCATTGAATGAAAGAATGCAGAGAGGGTGGATTATAGATAGATGGTGTGCATTATGTGTGAGAATTAATCAGTAAGACATGAATGGATAAAGTGCATCACATCTGTACTGCTTTTTTCAGGCCTTCATCCCTTCTAAGGTACATTTTTATGGCAAAAATGGTGTGTTCTTTCTCTTGGAACACTCTAGGATCAGCAGTTCACCTTTTAAATAAGTTGCTGGGGCCTCCTGCACTATTTAACATTTTTAAAAAACCTTTTTTCCCCAAAACCAGATGTGGACATGTTGTTGCTTCTGGATTTTTGTTTGTGTTTCTTGGCAATCTGTACAGTCCCCAGAGGTTCCCAAGGACAGTTGGCCCTGGACCTCCCACACTTGTCCATCCCTGATTTAATTCATATGACGTTTATAGAAAAGGTACCTCACAAAAGAACAGAGAACTTGTATAGTGACACTAGCCATAATAGCAGTGACAATCAAGTATCTGCTTTATTAAAATCTTTGGTTTTCTTTGCAAAACCACATGTGTGGTTTGATAATTTCATCCTTCATACATATTGAGAATAGCAACTTGTCAGAACAGCCTGGAAGAGATACCAGTATTAGCTGCATCATATCCCTTCTGTCCACTTGAAAAAAATGATAAACAACTTATATATTAGTGTTTCAGTATCCGCAGAACCACAAGGGTAGGCTCTGTCTCTCTAGCCACCAAGATTACATCACATTAAACCATGCTAGTGTAAAAGCTACACAGTACTTGAGACAGAGATCAGATTCCCCCTCTGTCATGGAAGTGTACTGGGTGATCTTGGGTAAGTCACACACTCTCTCACCTTTAGAGGAAGGCAATGACAAACACTCTGAACAAATCTTGCCAAGAAAACTCCATGATAGTGTTGCTGTAAATCAGAAATTATTTGAAGGCACATGACCTCAGCAAATTTTTGGTTAGTTAGATTATGTAACTAGCACTTTAAATGCATGAATGGAGAGATCATGGACAAAATGTGTGCATAGTTATGGTTATAGGTTTTGGTTGTGACTCCAGCCTCAAGGAACGTAGTCTTCACAAGAAGCTTCCTCACATTATCCTTGTCTTTTAGATCACAAAAACCCTGAAGGGGAGACTTGTGTTAATTAATCTCATCATAAATTCTCTCTTTTTAATGATAACTCAAATACTTCTACTTTCATACAAGACCTTACTTTTAAAATTATTTCCTGGGCTCTTCCTTGAACCCTTGGCCTTCTTGTTCTGTGATTTATTCTTCTGCCTAATTTCTGCTCTGTTTCTTTCCTTCAGTACTTAAATTCTGCCACGTTTCCACCTGGCTCTGAGCTCTCTCAGTCCAATCCAGAGGGCTCCCAGTCTGGTGAGGTAGGTCTGCCTTTTCGAGTAGGTGGGTGAAGGTCCTCAGGATTTCTGATAGAATATTTGGAAAATGTAGATCCTGGCTTCTGCGCACTTGGAATCTGAATTGGGAGGGTAATGGGTTTGAGCAGAGGATGGCTACTGAAGATGGGAAATGGGGTGTTTCCTCTAAAATCAGCAATAGACCAGAAATGGAATGGATGCTTATCAGATAGTCAGATAGTTACTATCTTGCAAATTGGAAGCCATGTATAAAGTTAATTAAACTTGTTACAGACATTAAAGGGCTTGTTCCAGTGGAAGTTGTCATGCTGGGTAGTTTTTTTATTGTTGTTGTTAACATGAAGAAGGTGGCCTCTATGCATGATTTTGACTTGATCATGTTAAATGCCGTGTAATTACTAAACTGATACACATTGTGTGCAGGCTTTGTCTCTAGCTGCACCATAGGTGCTCATAGCCCAGAAGAGTTCCTCTTCAGTTTTAAGCTAACTTGCATTTTGTAATTCATACCATTTAACCTGTGGCGCTGGGTTTTTATTTTTTTTATTTTTAATGAGATAGGGTAACTGAGAGCTTGAGGCAGTGGCCTGCATGTTGACTTTTGATTCGTTTTTTTGTATGTGTTGTGTGTTTTTGCTGTTTTGTAGCTTTCGCGCTCTAGTTCAATGAGTTCATTATCACGTGAAGTAAGCCAGCATTTTAATCAGGTACATTTGGCTGGCTGTTCTCACTTACATTGGCTATCCTTATTTTACTTCTCCTTCACCCCACTCTCCATTTTTTTTCTGTTCACATTTGCTCAGTAGTTTCTCTAATACTGCCTCGGTTCATCGTCTCCCACCTGTATTTTATGGAACTAACACAAGACCATGAAGATGAAGTGTTCCTTCCAGCTCTCAGAGTCTGTGGAGAATTGATGAAGCTATCCACAGACTCAAGTAGCTGCTCCTGTGTCTCTTTAGAAATCTCTTCTGAATTCCAAATCAAATTCTAAAGTGTTAGGCATAATTCCCTCTGTGAAAGACTGCATACCCCCTAAACATTATGTCTCAGATAAAAACCAGGACACATGTAGCCAACCAACATCTGAATGTGGTCAAGATGTGAAAACATATTAATGAGAAAGAATAAGCAAATAAGGAGAGGCTGCAGGAGTTTGCTTTTCCCTATATCTAGAGGGAAGGGCAAGATTCTGCTCCACCTTTCTTCTCCTCCTGCTGAGTTAATTGAGCACAAAGCAATAGCAGTTACAGTTCTATACCGCTTATCAGTACTTCTGCCCTTTGGTTTGCAGCAGTTGAAGTAAGTGGAGGGCAAAGGGGGAAGGAGATAGGAAGCTGGGACATTTTGAAAGCAGCTGAAAAAGTAGAACAGCAATGGATTAATCAGGACTAACCCTGTCAGAGTGGGTCATTTGGAGGGTATGGGACAAATTGGTTTGGTGATGCTCAGTTATTCCATTCTCTGTCTCTCTGCTTGTGGAAGATTTGGATGCCCTAGAAAAAGAGGGAGCCCCTGTAACTTACTCCTTTGCTGGAGTGTCTTTCAGGCCTGTTACAACACCTCCTCTGCTGTAGCTCCCCTGTTCTGGAATACCATCACCCTAGGGACTCAATTGTCTTTCCAGTCCTAAGTCCAAACATGGCCTTCTATTAAAGCCTTTGGAGCCTAATTGGAAGGGTGCTGTGGTCAGTATTATTTTAATTTTTTTAAAAAAAATTGGTTTAAAATTCTGGTTTTGAGTGATAAATGATTTAATATATTTTTAGTATCTTAAATCATTTGTATGGTTAATTATTGTCTTAAATTGACATTACTGGACATCACCCTGAGATCTTCAGATATAGGGCAAGAGATAGATAAGTCCACAAGTGGTTGTACTTTCTCAGAAATCAGTCCCTAGTGTAACCAGTCACGCTGCAAGCCCACAACACAAAGCCCCCGTCTTCCCCTCTCTCTCTCTCTCTCTCTCTCTCTCTCTCTCTCTCTCTCCACACACACACACACATTTTTGATATGGCGACCAGGGAATGCTGGATCCTTGAACAGTGTGAGTTCAAGGCTGTGGCATTTGTTTGACCTCTTTGTTCTGCAACTGCAGTCTCCACTGTAACAATGCTGGCATATATCGACACCATAGTAAACCTGTGTGGCATAGAATCATAGAGATCACAAAGACCATTCAGTCCAACCCCCTTCTGCCTGGCAAGAATACACAATCAGACCGTTCCTGACAAGAGCGAACACCTTGGCCTCAGCCCTTAAAACAGTTGAAAATACATTCCTTTTTCTGCCAGCCTTTGTAAGAAGGAAGCACATGCTTCATCTTTATGTAATTTTTACTTTACAAGGGGCTGCCTTAATACACGCAAGTTCTCCAGCAAAGCATGAGACTTACTAACCCAGGCTTCATTTTGGGCAGCTGGTACAGATAACCTTTTTGCTCTTGTTCTTGCATGCCTAAGCTGCTCCCCCACTGAAATCCACCCACCTGCCCCCAGTTGAGCTTTTTCTCAGGTTTGTGCATGTGCCTTCATTTTATAACCTGCATCGCTGCTGCTTCATCAGTGGTAATGCAGGAACTCCCCAAACTGTGGAAATACATGGAATTTGTTTCCCCTTTTTGTTTTTGCATTTGTGTGTGATGGTCTGCTGCTCTGCACCCACCTGGGGCACCAGTGTTGTTGTGCCATCTCTGTTAAATATACCAGATCAGCTTGGTAAGCAACAGGAAGTCTCTTTCTGCATCTCACTCATGGAAGGTTCTCTCTATTTTTAGGTCCCTTCGGGAGGACCTCCAACAGGCACTGTCCAGTTTTACAACCCTTCTCAGTTTGCACAGGTAATGAGATTTATCCCTGTAACTTACCCTATGAGAGAGATTCTCCATTTTACCCTTGGGTTACAGATGTTAAAGATGGGAGAACACAGTGCTTCAAGAATTGCACTCAATAATTTGGTAATGGTACTACTCTATTCTGCTTTGGTTAGACCTCATCTAGAATCCTGTGTCCAGTTCTGGGCACCTTAATTCAAGAAGCATATTGACAAGCTGAAATGTGTCCAGAGGAGGGCGACCAAAATGGTGGAGGGTCTGGAAGCCTTGAAGCCCTATGAGGAGTGGCTTAGGGAGCTGGGCATGTTTAGTCTGTGGAAGAGAAAGTTAAGAGGGGACATGATAGCCCTGCTTAAATATTTGAAGGGATGTCATGTCAGGGAGGGAGCGGGCTTGTTTTCCGCAGCTCCAGAGACTAGGGCATGGAGCAATGGA
Source organism: Ctenosaura bakeri (assembly GCA_948474755.1). NCBI lineage: Eukaryota > Metazoa > Chordata > Lepidosauria > Squamata > Iguanidae > Ctenosaura > Ctenosaura bakeri. Next base: position 595,958 of record CAOLHI010000669.1, on the reverse strand, counting down.
TTCAAAGTACAGGAAAAGAGATTCCACCTGAACCTCAGGAAGAACTTCCTGATGGTCAGAGCTGTCTGGCAGTGGAAGATGCTTCCTGGGAGTGTGGTGGAGTCTCCTTCTTTGTAGGTTTTTAAGCAGAGGCTGGATGGCCATCTGTTGGGGGTGCTTTGATGTGGGTTCCTGCATGGCAGAAGGGGGTTGGACTGGATGGCCTCTAGAGTCTCTTCCAACTCTGTGATTCTATGATTCTGTGTATTCCTTGAGCTCCATGAAGTGGTAGCCCATCAACCACTTGATCCATGAGCTATTGATGAATTTCCATGAAAGAAGGAAATATTCGTAGCCAGTGGGCACAAATATAGTACCAGTCCCTAGCTCATTGTGGGGGTAAATTACCTTACTAGTTGTTCACAACAAACAGCTTGGGAGGCGCTGGTCTACATCTCACTTCACCCATGGGCTTACTGGGAGTGTTCTTTCAAAAGCTACTGTGTCTTGCTGTTGGGAATTTAAATTGAATTGTCACAGAGTTTTAGACACTTTGCTTTTTGAATTTCTTGCATATTAAATCTCCAGACAGACAGAAGTATTCCTCTCTGTTGACAGTGGATGTGGGGATTCTTAGGCCCTTAATGCTGAATCCAGGCCTGCTGAGGCCACATTTGGGCTTCTGGGCTTCCTGGATGGCTGTGACTGTTGTCTTATGATACAGCCATTTGTTGTTTTCCCAGCTTGGTACAGGTTTCTTTGCTATCCTAAAAGGTTGAAATGCCTCCCCACAGGCTGATTTACTATCAGTGGCAGCTTTTAAGTTAGGCTGCGTCAGAATTTTTGGTCCTTTCGCCATTGGCCCTATTCAGCATGGAAATGTGGCCCTGAGAACTTATCTGGAGTTGAATTCAGCCTTTTGTCTGATACAAAAATTCCTCATCCTTGTTTTTATAACAGCAAGATGTTTGTTTGCTTTGCAGGGTTGTTTTGGGTTCCTTTTGCATTGTTGTGATTTGTTATATTTTGTTTTTCAGTCTGCTTCAGCTCCAGGAAGTTCAAGGCTCAGTAGAATTGGACAGAGAAAATACCCCACCTTAAAATAGCATCCAGCCAGCTTATTATCTGGGCTTTTATATATGGATTTACAAAGACTTACTCAAGACCCCAGTGGTGCACAGGACCCATCCTCTCACACGTGAGAGGATAATGAGTTTGCATAGGGTTTCTTCTGAGGCTCTGGCCTACATAGATTTCCAAGCGCACCCATTCTGTAAAAGGTGGCTGGAGAGTTTCTGATTTTGGAGAAACTGGAGAGGGATGAACCACCAGGAGAGAAATGACTTCTGTCTCTTTCAGACATCTAACAGAAAAATGGGACATTTTCCCCCACTTTCTCTGACTTGACTACATTTTGGATACTCTTTGGTGGTTTGTGTGTTCTTTAAGAAAGGGGTCTTTCCCAATATTTAGGGAATACATGTCACCTTTTAACATTACAGTTTGTGGCCTTACAGGGATTGGGGCACAGTTTTTATGCATATAAACCATCTGCTGAGTTGATTGCTTATCTGAAGCATTAGGATATTGGCTGGGATTTTCTTCACATATTGAATTCTCCTGTTTCCTCGAATCCTTTGAGGAAGGAAACATAGCTCATCCAAATAAACAGGCATATAATGAAAGGAGGGGGGAAGTGAAACAAAACTGTGATTTGTAATCTAAGATTTAATTGGAAGTGGATTTTCTTTAGTATGTATGTAGTCTGTGTTTAGGTTCTCTGTAAAGCAAAACTGTATAGTTGAAAACAGAAGCTCTTTGTATAGTAGGTGGTGCTGTTCTCTTTCTGATGATTCTTCTTGAAGTGCAATATGGCTCCTCTCTTTAAACCCTGTCAAACTCTTGATTTAACAGCTCCAAAGGGTTTGGTGATCGTTTTCTTTAAAACGTAGTGTGGAAATCTGTTTCCACTCTTCCATCTGAAGCTTCCTCCATAGTCAGAATTGCTGAGGTCTTAATTATCTAACAGTCACACTGTTACTAAATTAAAGTAGATTTGGATTCAGCAAGCCTCTCTTGTGGTACATATAAAATTATTTTCAGTCTGGTTCAGGAAATTGCAGAAGTCTTTTAAGGCGATGTCATGTTTATGTCCACGTTAAGCCTGAATGACCTAATGAGAGGAAACAAAATATTTATGTCCTGAGTTTGCTGCGGAAGAGCCAATTCAGTCTGTCACCACCAGTATAACTTACGGATTTAAAAAAAATATGTTAATGTGGATTTATTAATGTTGCCCATCTGTGGATTCATCCCATGTATCTGAGATCTGGAAGGCCTTAAACCGGTACTACCAAGGGACTGTGTTCAGGAGGAATTGCTCATTGTCGTCAGTCTGGAGTGTGGACTTGCCCTGATCAGTGTGATGACTTTTTTATCACCAAACCTTCTCTGATAACTTGGTTCTTCCCTTTACGCAACTGCATCTCCGGATCTGTCTTCTGTCCGTATAGACTGCCAAACGTCTTTTAGTTCAAGAAGGCTTCCTCAGCACCAAGAGCAACTCTCTGTCCTAAATGTTAGAATTGACACTGTACATTCTTAAATAAAATATTTTGCGCTCTGGAGCACTTTTCACATTTTACTTGGCTTGTGGTTATTGGGAGAGCCACTGACACATAGAAGCATCATCTCTGTGCTTGTCTGAGGTTCTGGGGTCTCAAAGGAGCTTTACTCCAGTAAACAGCAGAAAACCAACCTTTGAAAGGGCACATCATGAACACCAAAATCCAAAGGTTTTATGTAATTCAACATTTTATGTTGCATTAATGATAATAGTTAAATATGGTGCTGGAAAGCAGGCTTACAGTGCTATAGTACTATAATCTCTTTCTTTACTACAGTGGAGAACCCACTGTATTAAAATCAATTGTTTCAGCTGTGCGCTCGACCTGTGACAGACAGATGCATTTTTCTGGGGTACAAATTAGGAGTCTTGGTTGCATCAATAATGACATAAGCATTTGTGGACTAGAGACCTACTTGATCAGATGGCATGAACAGTGCTTATTTGCTGAAGATGCATGCATCGTCATGAAATGCAAAATGCAAAGTAACTTCCCCAAGCTCCTTCCTATCTATTTTGACAGCTGAGGGCTGCAACCTTGGAAAATTCTTTTTTTTTCTTTTTTTTACTACAACTCTCCAAAACCAATGAGTATGTGGAAGGCAACCAAAGCTAACATACTCATTTTCATGCCTCCTTCCTCCCATCATGATCCACTGCTGCAAGTTTTGGGGAAGTTACTTTTCTAGACACTAGATGATTGACAGCTGTTTGCCAGTCCTCACATAGGAGGGGAAGGGAATGTTACCCTGTATGTTGGGGGTCCCGGGAGGGGTGCCCGGGAGGGGTGCCCAAATTACCAAATAAAAACACAAGATGGGGGAAATTAGACTCGAGCACTCTCTCAAGCTAGCGAGAGGCAGGGTAACTTTAGCTGGGATCTTTTAACTCTATGTCTACAGTGTCAGATCAGAGAGCGATTAGACAGTTTTTAAGGCAACAAATAATAGTTTTTATTGGGAACAGACAACACAAAAGACACGACATACACTAACTAACAGAAATAGATATGGAGAGTTTTGGGGGAATGGGTAATATGACACCTTTTCTCGTAGTCCTGGATTGAAACGGAGGTTGAGGGGAGGAAACTCAGCATGGTCTGCTGAGGGGAACTCTTTAGATGAACCGACAGCAAGGTGGGATTGAAGTCCAGAGCGATCCAAGGAGTCCTCGGATTTGGGGACCTTTTATAGGGTGGATTGTGCCTACAGGCCATGCCATGCTCAGCGAGAACAAAGGAAATTTGGAGTGGGACAAAAGCGTTGGAAAAGGTCAGGTTTTACATGATGAGCTTAGTGCTGGATGAGAATAGTACGGCCAGTATGCAAATGGCCCAACATAAAGGACTGGCTCAGCACTTGTCCAGGCATCTTTGTGTAAAGTCACGCTGAGCAAGGCGGGTTTGCAAGAAGGACTGGTCCCTGAAGCATCAGAGAGGCATTAAGTTGCCTGCCTAAATGAGGTTTGGAAAGTACAACCATTAACGGCCGTTCCTATTATGTGCTTGTCCGGTGGCCCTTGCAAACATGTGGAGTAGGGTGGCAGAGAAAGGTCACATAAAGGCCAAATTATTTGATATCAAGAGATATCTAGTGCTCTCACCAGACATAGCATAACCGTGGTAACAGGAAGATTTTTCACCGCTGTTCTCAGCTTCCTTGGCCAGGCAGCCTCTGGAAGATTCTGGCAGGGGCAATCCACATGGTAGTTCTGTGGTTGAGGGCTTGGAAAAGTTACTTTTTTGGAAACTTCATTTTTTTTTTTTAGGGCTAAGTGTTAATGCTGAGAGCTGTGGAAGAGTTGTTAGCAATAAACTCCAGAAAAAATGTTACGGCACCAGCCGAGAAAACTTGTCAGGGCACCAACCCTGAAAACTTAGAGAAAACACGTAGGGCCAGACCAAAAATATTAGGTCCGTACAGATTACCTTGGGTAGTCTACGTGATTGCAGGTGAGTTCTGAATCAGTCTGGAAAGATCCCCAACTTTGGCCAAAGGGACTTCTCCTGCTCTGCAAGAAAGTAGTCCAACTACTTGTGCAAAGGGAAGAACCATTTATTGAAAGCAGGGAAGGGTTAAATAACTTTGGGATGAGAGTGATCTCATATAGCTGAGAGGCATACTACACAGATGATTTGGTTTGCTTGCAATATTTAAAAAAAACATTTTAAGAACAGCTCTTACTTTTCAACGATGAACAATAAAGAATCCTTTTCATTTGATAAACAGTGCCTTTTACCACTGTTACCAAGCTCAAAGTCATGCTGTGCTCTCCTACTCATATACCCACATTCGTAGCTCTTCTCTAGAAATCTCTACAACCACCCAGCCCCATTTCATTTGCTGGAAGACAAGATGAAGTCATGGGCCTAGGATTAGGATGACCTGGTTGTGCAGATTCTTGCTCAGCTAAGAAGCTGCTTGGGTAAGTATCATAGTAACTATCTCAGGTTAATCTAAGAGGAAGGTCTAGAGAATGCATAGCACAAGTTCAAGAAGCAGACTTCAGATTTTCTCTAGGGCCATTTCCACACTCGACCATTGTAGCATTATTCGAAACATAGAGTTGGAAGAGACCCCCAGGGGCCATCCAGTCCAACTCCCTTCTGCCATGCAGGAACCCACATCAAAGCACTCCCTTTGACAGATGGCCCTCCAGCCTCTGCTTAAAAAATCTCCGAAGAAGGAGACTCCACCACACTCCATGGAGGCAGCATCTTCCACTGTCAAACAGCTCTGACTGTCAGAAAGTTCTTCCTGATGTTTAGGTGGAATCTCTTTTCCTGCAGCTTGAATCCATTGCTCCTTGTCTTAGGCCCTTTTCGCACGGGCTTTCTGTCGCGCGACAGCCCTGTGAGCCTTGCAGGAGTGGGAGCGTCGCTCTGCACAACGCACTCCCACTTCCGCCGCGCTCACGGAGCTGCAGTGGCGCAATCGCAGTTTTTTGATTTTCGCCTCGAAGCGAAAATCACCCGCACTCGCGCAATGCTCCTAGCGCCCGCGCGCACTTACCTCCTGTGCAGAGCGTCGGGGAGGCGGCCGGGTCGCGCTTCCTTCCCTCTGCCCCTGTGGAAGGAAGGGGCGGGGCGGGGCGCTAGCGCAACGGACGCGACAGTCTCCTGCTTGGCGCGCGCGGGGGGGACGGACACGACAGCCTCCTGCTTGGCGCGCGTGGGGGGGACGGACGCGTGAGCCTCCTGCTTCGCGGGGGGCGGACGCGCGAGCCGCCGCCGCCTCCTCCTCCTCCGGGAGGCTGCCGCTTCCCCGCTCGTTCCTTCGCCTGTGGAAGGAAGGAGGGGGAAGCGGCAGCCTCCCGGAGAAGGCTTCTCGCGTGAGCCACCCTCCCCCGCTCGCGCGAGAAGCCTCAATGCAAAAAGGACCTTAGTCTCTGGAGCAGCGGAAAACAAGCCTGCCCCCTCCTCAACATGACATCCCTTCAAATATTTAAACATGGCCATCATGTCCCCTCTTAACCTTCTCTTCTGCAGACATCCCCAGCTCCCACAGGGCTTCATGGCTTCCAGACCCTCCACCATTTTGGTCACCCTCCTCTGGACACACTCCAGCTTGTCCATATCCTTCTTGAAATGAGGTGCCCAGAACTGGACACAGGATTCCAGATGAGGTCTGGCCAAAGCAGATTAGAATGGTACCATTGCCTCCCTCAGTCTAGACACCATACTCCTGTTGATGCAACCAAGAATCGCGTTGGCTTTCTTGGCTGCCGCATCACACTGCTGACTCACGTTCAGCTTGGGGTCCACCAAGACTCCTAGATCCCTTTGACACATACTGCTATCCAGCCATTCTCTATTTGTGCATTCAGTTTTTTTCTCCTGAAGTGCAGTACCTTACATTTCTCTCTGTTGAAACTCATTTTGTTAGCTTTGGCCCAGCTCTCTGATCTGTCAGGGTTTTGAATTCTGATCCCGGCCTCTGGGGTATTAGCAACCCCACCCAGTTGGGTGTCCTCTGCAGATTTGATCAGCCTTCCCTCCGCTCCTTCCTCCAAGTCATTGATGAAGAAGCTGACTAGCCCTGGGCCCAGGACAGAACCCTGTGGCACCCCAGAAGTCACTTCTCTTTTCTTATTCCACTTTCAACATCCGAGGGAATCCTGCGGTTTGTAGTTTAGGGAGGGGCTGAGCGTCAATGCTGAGGGCTGGAGGGAGCGAAAGCATGACCAGTTAGGTGGATTTTTGGAGTTCTAGAAAAAAGAAAGGGCAAAAAGTAACTTTTCCCTAGTAACTCATGCCTAACATGTTCTCTTCTCCTCCTCCTCTTCCTCCTCCCGCCCTTCTGTCGATGGCGGAAGGTCGGGACGGGGATGGAGAAGTCACCTCAGAGCCGCCGGTTTCTGAGGTGATTTTTGGCGGCGGCGGCGGCGCTGCTGAGGCCGCTTCTCCGCATATTTCCCTCAGAGGTGAAGGCGGAGAAGAGGCGGCGGTTCAGCCCTTGGAAGGAGGCTGAGAAGCCGCTGCACTAGTACGACCGAGCCGACCTTTTCCGCAGGCCGGAGGAGGACGGTTACGCGAGCCGCCTGCTTTGGCCTAGTCGTCCGCGCCCTCCCTTTTCGCCGTTGCCTCACGGCCCCCCGGAGCATCGCGTTCTTTTCTTTCCTCTCTAGTCCGGTTTTATCAGATTTTGGAGGCCTTTCCCCGTAAGGAGTCCTTGACCCGCGTCGTCTCTCAGCCCTCAACAGCCCTGTAAGGTAGGCTTAGGAGTCATTCAGGGACACCCTCTCAAGTCTGGAAGGGAGATTTGGGTGTGCTTTCTGTGGGGAAAAAAAGGTAATCAGTGCTTTAAAATCGGGGGTGACACGGGTAAGTGGCCCTCCAGGTGAGGTGCTGCAGTTCCAGTCAGCCCTCATGATGAGGGAGGATGGGATTTGCAGTGGGATCGACAGCCCCCACCCCCTTTTAAAGAGAATATTGTAGCAGCATCTTTTCTTTTTGGTGTTTAAATAGTTTAAATTGTGTTGTTCATTGTATCTTTAATCGTAATTTAAATGTATTTTAGTTGTACTTTGAACTGTGATATATTTTAATTTTGTGTATTTGTACCAATTATTCTATGTGTATTTTAACTACAACTTTTAACTCCATCTATTCTGTACCCTGCCTCGAGCCTTGGGGAGGCTCAGCCGTTTTCATAATTAATATAATATAATAAATATAATAATTTTATTTTAATTTAATAAATTAATAATTTAAATTAATAATTTAATAATAATTAATGTCTATTAATTATTTTATATTATTATTGTTATTGTTGTTGTTGGTGGTGGTGGTAGAATTTGCCTGCCACATATTTTGGCTGTTTTGTATTGGATCTTACAAACCTTACATTGTTGGACTACAACTCCCAGCATTCCCCCAGAGAGCATAGCTACTAAGACTGGGAATGTACTGGGAAAATGATATCAAAAGATCCAACAAAATCTGAATGGTTTAGAAAATTTGGTCACATTACTTAAGATGAATTGCTTATTCAAGGTCAAACGGGAATTTTAAACAATTTATGCAAGGTGTAGAGCTTGGTGATGAATTTATAAATTTAAGCTCCTAGCCGTTGAATGAATTGTAACAATGAATACTAATGTACGTGCAACTAATTTCTGACATACATACTTATTTTGAATGCTCTGTGTTCATGTTTTTGATTCCTGCACCTTCCTTTTCTATATTTTCTTATATATTGTTAAAATCGTAAAGAAAGAGAAGATTGTGAAAGCTACTGCACAGCAAGTCAGAAATTGAGATCAGATACATAACAACCCTTCTTAATTACCAGAAAAATCAAAATAAGAACGCCTCATCAGATCCTTACGACTGAGTTTTTCTTTTACTCTTATCCGTTATCCACAAAAGAACGCAAAAGCTGTGATGTTTCACAGAACAAATTAAGAGAAATACCTTTTTGACCATCAATCTGGTGTTCACCAAATGGCAAGTTCTTAGTTTTCTAGACTTAGCAATATCACTATTTTGTGCTTTTTGTGTTGACTTTCAGAAAGCCAACCTTACTGTGGATTTGGGATTTTCTCAGTTGTAAGGTACTTATAATATGAAGGCATTTGATTATTTGCCAAAACACAGATAGGACCATGGCCAAATCTGGCTTTGAATCTGGAAGCCTAAGAGTCAGCTTGCATCTTTCTTGTTGAGATCCTAAGGATCTGAGTTTAAATGGCAAAAATACTTGCATGTATTCCATTGCCAACTGGATATGGCGTATGGATGTACTCCTCAGCCATGAATAGGGATGTGTGGTTCTTCAGATATTGTTGGACTGTAATTCCCACCATCCTCTTCACTGGCTGTGCTGGCTCAGGCCTATGGAAGTTGTAGTCTGGAATTATCAAGAAGGCCACATGATTCCATCCCTGGTATAAACAGTCAGATTTACATGCATTGAAAACACAAGCTGCAATGTAGAAAGGATTGTTGGACAAAACCACCTGCCTTGCTTACATATTTCTTAAATTGCACCATTAAAAAGTAGCAAAATACTGAAGTTTAATATTTTAAAAATGGCTTTGTGATGTTCCTTGTTTTGAACCCTGGACCAGTGCATTTGTAGCTTCCCTGGACTAAAGGCATTAACCCCTGCTATTTATTGTATGCTGACATAGGCTATTTCTGTTTCTGTTGTGTAGATGGGGAATGGAGGATAAGCAAGAGCAACTATAGAGGAAGTAGAGCTTGAAACCAGTTCCTCAAGATCCGTATCTGTTTTTTTTCCGAACACTGGAATACCCGGACTACCAGCCTCACATCTCTTAATGTAAGTGACTTCAGAGAACACAGAATGAGATTTGTTCACTGAGTTGGCTGATTCACTTTTGTTTGCTTGTAGCTATGGATTATGAAGCATAGGGTGTGACTGAGTCATTGAATGAATGGGGAAACATCCTTCAGGTGTTTTAGGTTTAAATAGCTGCTGCAGCCAGGTTCTCTGTACGCAAACACTGTCTTAGGCTATAACTGCTGTTCTGCGTAGTAGCATTAGTGAAACCAAGGTGCACGTGCACACTTTGATCTCACAATAGGTAAGACACCAGTGGTGATCCTCAAAGTTCTGTTGGCCCCTCCTAGCATGAGATGGGACAGGATGAGATGAAAGATTGGATCTTTTTGGGTGACCAGGTTGGGTGACCAGGTTGGGAGGAGTGATTCAGATTTCCTACTGAGTGTCCAGTGCTGCTTACTGACAATGATACTGCCGTAGCACATATTCCAAGCAACCATAGAATCATAGAGCCAGAAGGGACCTCATGGGCCATTGAGTTCAACTCCCTGCTCAGTACAGGATCTCCAACTAACACATCTGCAGCAGATAGCTGTGCAGCCTACTTTGGAAGACATCCAGAGAAGGTGACCCCACCAAGGCTCTAGGTTTTGTTGCCGAACCGCTCTTACTATCAAGAAGTTCCTTCTAATGTTCAGTTGAAATCTGCTTTCCCATAACTTCAAATAATTAGAACTGAAGTTATCCTCACAAACTGAGGGAAACTCTTGCCACAAGTAAAAGTTTGGCTTTGCACTGGCTTATATTACCTGGTTCTGAGAATGCTGTTGAAAATTTCAGAAACTATAGTTCACATACAGTGAGGAAATCATTTCCAGAGGTAGCAATGTTGGCCGTACAGCAAAATACATTAACATCCAAAATGTACAAAACAGTGATACCTTTATTGGATTTGACAATACCACATTTTAGCCACAACAGGGGAATCCTAAAGAACAGGGAGCCAAGGGACTAGGATTTAGCTCATTAAGGTTTCTCCCTCCAAGAAAGGTAAAACTTTTTCTATTGGGACTGCATTTGATGGGTTTTACCATTACAATACCTAAAGGTTTTTAAAAGATGCGACAATACAGAGAACTCTTGAGAAATTCAGTGTTCCCTGCCTAAGAGAGGGATGAGTAGTCTCACCCAGAACAGAAACAGCTTGTATCACAAGAGAAGTTACTTTTTCTGTTGCCAGTTGAGTTTAAATTTTGTTGCCTGGGTTTTATTACTCTTTGTTTCCCAGAGCCCACATGGCCAAAGAGAGGAGTGACCATAATCTCCTTCCAGCCCTTTGTTCAAAGCACTACATGGCATTACCTGGCATTACATGGCATGGCATTACATGACATCAAACATCAAAATACTACATGACGGAGATTGCAGAGCTGGATAAGATGACCTACAGACTAGCAAATATGTCGGACAGCAAATTTTACGGGGCATGGGAGCTGCTAGCGACATTTCTACAAAGTAAAAAGATTTCGGCACCTGCTTTTTATTGTTGATCTATGTCCCAAATCAATTATTTATATAGAATTCCAATTGAAATGCAATTCTTTAATTGGTGTATAAGAATAGACTTATTGTTTTTTCTCTTTTTTTTCTGGATTAGATCAGAGCAGTATTACTATTAGTTATTTATTGTATCTATGCTCTCTGGTTACTAAGGCAGTGGAGGGTAAAAGTAGCAAAAGACAAGTCGCTTGTTGCTTTTTTGTTTTCTTGGAATGTTGAGGGAAGTATGTACAACATGGTTACCATTTGACAACATAGGAGAAAGATGACAAGCTACTAATGGTAACAGTTTCAAAACTAATTAGCTGTATGTCAATAGAAGGTATTGATTGATTGATTGGTATTGACTGATTATGATCTTTTGAGGTTATTTAACTGCAGCTAAGTAGTATTTTCCCTTTTCTTAGGATGGAGAGGTTACTTTTTTCTCTGTTTTTGAGATTTTACTAAGGCAGTTACCTTATGGTTCCATATGGAAGTTTCCAGGTTTTTGTAACCATTGCTGTTTAATTGTTTTTGTTGTTGTGGCTTTTCCCCTCCCTCCCTTTCCCGTTTCCCTTTCTCCTCTACATAGCTATCCCCTTATATTGTTGTAATTTATGTGTTATAAGTTTTGTTTTAGTGTCCTATGTTGATTTGTATATATGTCTTTGCTACTAAAAATATAACAAAAAACAAAACAAAACTACATGACATTACCTGTTAAAATGTATAGCAGGGTAAACAAAGTCGACCTGACACATGTGCTTATTCTTCATAGTTCTGTTTCCATGATACAGTCTTTCAAACAATTGTGAGAAAGGATGACGATTAGGTGAAGATTAGGAATGGATGAATTGCAGAAGGGAAAGTTAGTACTGACTAGACAAAAATGTATATGGATCCTGATATCCCTCAACCCCAAGTGTTTGAGGCCAGTGTCTCCTATTACGCAGGCACTTGTAATAGGTTTGCAAGCTTCTGTCCACAACATAAGGGCTAGAAATTTGCTTTAAAAAGAAATAAAAACACTTCAGTATTCACATTTATACTATATTTTTTCACAGGGTTGTTCTGTGTCTTCAAGTCATTTCTGAGTCATGGCGACCATAAGGCAAACCTGTCATGGGGTTTTCTTGGCAGAATTTGTTCAGAGGGGTTTACCTTTGCCTTTCTCTGAGAGTGAGAGATTGTGACTTGCCAAGGTCACTCAGTGGCTTGCTGTGGCCAAATAGGGGTTTGAACCCTGGTCTTCCAGAGTCCTAGTCCAACACTCAAACTGCTACACCCCCTAGCTCTCATGTGGTGACTATATGCAACTATATGCTGTTAGGCGACTGATGCAGATTCTGGAGCTCTGTAAATGCAGGCTCCAGGTTGTCATTACTGCCCTTACCAACTGAAATCAGTTGGGCTTGTATCCTAATTCCAAATTCATTACTTAGAAAAGAAACTCCTCAGATTTCTCCCTTCAAGACAGGATTTACTTAGCTAAGACATATAGCACCTTAGAGTCCCTTAGCTGGAAAGCACACTAATTTAAAAATGTCTGTAATTATAATGAGAGGCTTGACTAACCTTTATTATAATTGGATTTGTTTTTCTTTATAGGTAGTTACCAGCATTGTATTGTACTGTGCAGACACAACTGTATTTCCATTCCCTCCAGACGATAGTGTTTTCATACTTACCTTCTCCTACATCTCCAGCCTGCAAGTGACGACGTGCCTCAGGCTATTTCAAGTAAGAGAATGTGATTGTTTTGACTTCTTTGTGGTGCATACACCTGATGGATTCTCCTGGAGAACAATGGAGCCAAACCAGAGCATTGAGGATAAAGTTCTACAAAATGTACCCCCAAAGGAGATTGACTCCACTGCAGGGAAAGAAGCAGGAGACAGGGGTGATCTCCTCTCCAAGGCTCAGCAAGAAATGAAGCATTCCTTTTTCAATGATGCTTTAAGATTTCTCCCAGAAGGACTCCAAACCTATACAAATTTAAAATCATTTACCCCAAAGCCTCCCCTGAAACCAAGGCTTGAGCGGACTTCATCTCTTGATGAGCTGATCTGGCGACGGAGGAGACTCTTCAAGATGAGCCAAGACAGCTTGATAGATCCCACCAAGATGGGCTCCTCTAATGGTTCCCTTGAGGACAGAAGTCTTGACAGGCAAGAGGTAGCCTCCAGTGGCAGCTGCCACCATAACCAGGAATCTCTGTCCAGCCTACATAGTGTCTGTGAGGCTTCCAACACTGTCCAGGGCAGGTTAAGCCTTTCAGGCTCACATGGCAGGCTGTCCAAAGTCATGCCCACCCAGCCTCCACCCCCTTTGGAACTGGAGGGCTCCTTCCCTGCTCTGAGGACGACTAATAGGATCGACCTGGATTGTGCAGATTACAGGCTTTGTTCCCAGACCTCCTTTGCGAGAGCAGGCAGCAGCTGGAGTGACACGCAGCTACACAGCCGAGGGATGGTTTGTGACAACTGCTCCTCGATCTCCATGAAGTCCTCCTTCAGTCTCCTGACCCCTATCCGTGTTAGGGATGTACGAAACAGGTATGTTCCTTGTAGCTCCACACCCATTACATTTGCATGTTGCCCTTGTGAGCAAGTTGGTTCTGGTGTAGATCAGAAGTTCCCTGGTGCTAGTACCCAGATGGTATTGGACTTCCTGATAGTAGCCTCAGCCAGTAAGACCAATGTTTGGGGATTGTTGGAGTCATCCAAAATTTCTTGAGGACCAAAGGTTGAGAATCACTGAGGACTTGTGACAATGTGAATCACTACTGCCTCCAGTCTTGCCTGTAGGATAGATGAGGGATGATCTTAAACTGGAAGATCCATGTGTTGGTACCCTTTAGGTTGGACTTCTACAATGTGCTCTTTATTGGGCTATTTCTGTGCCAAATTCAGAAAGTTCAATTAATTCAAAACATGGTGGTCAGATTGGTTATTGGTGCATCTAGCAATATTAAAATCACTCTACTGGCTGCCAGTTAGTTTCCATGTAAGGTATAAAGTGTTGGTTGTTATGTTAAAGCTCTTCATGGTTTGGGTACAGATTACCCGTGGAGTCTCCTGTAATCTGCTTTGTATACTCGGGAGCTCTGGAGGGCATTTCTTTAGTCAGCCAAAATTATGCTAGCAACTGTTACCCAGAAAACATGTTCCTTTGCTGCCCTCCAATTGTGGGATGACCTGTCAGGGTTTAAAGCAGCAGTGATAACCAGTCTCTTCTGGCAGGCCTATCTTGATGATTTTTAAATTATGATTTTTATAAATTGTATTGATTGTTATAGCCTGTATTGGTTTTATTTGTTCTTCTAACTGGTGTTATGTTTCCACCTGAACCTCAGGAAGAACTTCCTGACAGTCAGGGCTGTCCAGCAGTGGAATCTGCTGCCTCGGAGTGTAGTGGAGGCTCCTTCCTTGAAGGTTTTTAAGCAAAGGCTAGATGGCCATCTGTCGGGAGTGCTTTGAGGGTGTTCCTGCATGGCAGGGGGTTGGACTGGATGGCCCCTGAGGTCTCTTCCAACTCTACATTTCTATGATTCTATGACTCTATGTGTCTTGTAGTTTTCCACCTCAATCCATTGGGAGAGGTGAGTAAAAGTAAATACTGTTGTTGTTGTTGTTGTTGCTGTTAGCATCTAAAGATGGAACATACAGATTGTTATTAACTAAAATTTTTAATCCATTTTAAGAATTCCAGAAGAACATCCCTAGAGTCTCCTTATTGTCTGTGCCCTGTTTTAGGTGGCTAGCTTTCAGTGTTGGGGCTTTGATGCATTCAAAACAGACAGGCACGCATATAGTTACATACAATCTTTAATTACAGATTAATCATTGTTTAGTTAAAATTAAGTATTATTAGCTGCCTTAATTTATGTTATGGAAGAGCAGGACAGAAAATAAGCAAGTAGACTGTTTTCTAAAGATGGATTCTCCTGTTTCCACAGAAGTTATTTGGAAGGCAGCCTTCTTGCAAGCGGTGCATTGCTGGGAGCAGAAGAGCTGAATCGATATTTTCCTGATCGTAGCATTGGCGTCTTTGTCGCCACCTGGAACATGCAGGGCCAAAAGGTGAAGGAAGCAGGATTCTAACAGCTTTGTCTAATAATAAGCCTTAGTAAGCCTGAAGAAGTCAGAAAGAAAAAGAAAACTGCACAGCTTGACAGTCGCACAGCTCTGAAGCTGTCCAGTTTGCTCCAGAGATGTTCTGGAGACATCTCACAAACAGTATGAACTAGGAAAAAGCAAAACAGAACACAAGAACTGCTCAAATCTCACCTCTGCCCCCCACATAGCAAAGAGACTGTATGGAGATGGTCACCTTTGCTTTTTGTGGCTTGCAAAGTTTTAATTGAAACACTTGCCCTGTGTCAGAAAGGCACAGTGTACCTCCTACAAACATTCCCAAGATGGTGTCACTTTCTGATCCTGGTTTTCTTTTTTTCTTCTTTTTTTAAAATTTTTATTGAACAATAATTAAAAAAAATGATATTGCAGTACCAAACAATAAGTAAAATGTTACAATACTTACATAATCTCTGAGATATCTTCAAAATTTCATACATAACATTTATACTTAATTCTTATAACATTATCCTGTAGTCTACTTAAATGTATATACAAATATACATCACTTCCTACCTATCCTTGGATGGTTTATTCTATAAAGAAAAATAACACTACATGATACCTCTCTATCTTCCATTTAATACAGAAATTATCATTATCATGAATTCAACAATCTTATTTATTTATTTATTATTATTATAATCCATAATTATATTAACTATTTACATTTCTATGTTTGATCATTCAATATTAAGCCTAATTTCTCCCCCGCTTTATTTTGGGTTCTCTTGTAATTTCTTTATATGTGGCACAGCTGCAGAATTCCGGAACTATGTGACTACTGCTCCAGTGTATCTCTTTTTAAGATAATGTATTATTAAACTCCATTCCGTCTCATAAATAGGTTTTTTATCCTCTTTCATCAATTTGGATAAGTAGTCACAATTCATCATATCATGGAACCGATTAAGCCATTGTTCAATGTCTGGAACATGTTGAGCTTTCCAGCAACTAGCATATACTATTCTAGCAGCAGTGATCAAATATAGTACGATCTTCCATCTATTTTTGTCATTTAATTGTTTGATATTAGGAATTATATTCAAAAGATACATTTCTGGGAGAAGTGGAATTTTGATTTCAAATATTTCTTCCATTATTTTGTTCACATTACTCCAATATTTTCCGATCCTGGTTTTCTATATGTATTTTGCATTTGTTTTATCTGGTATGCAGACTGACTGGGAAATGTGGAGGGTAGGTAGTCTATATCCTTTTTTAGCTGAAGGAAGTTTACCTTAAGTTCCAGCTTTGGGAGAAAAGGATCAAGTACAAATAAATACAATACATTTCGCTAGATTAATTCTGAGTTGTGGTGAACATGTTAGCAGTCATCCCAGATTCGATGTGTATCTCATCCCTCACCACCACCACCCGCCGCCCAGTTTTGGTTTTGTCAGTAGAGAAAATCCTTCATTGAAACCTGACAAGTCTGACTCTAGGAAAAAACAGCAAGGTCAACTCAGTGTGTAGTTAAGGAACAGACTGGAGAAATGAACTGGAAACCAAAAGAAGAAAAGCAGGTCCCTCTCCTTGGCATTCTTTTGCTTGTGATTCCTCATTTGACCATGCTGGTGTTTGAGATCTACAAGGTTGAGGCTTGATGAATGCAGTGCAGTAACAACAAGAGAAAACAAAGGGAGAGAACACTAAGATTTTTCTTATGATGAGGGGGAAGACTTAGCTGTCCTGCTGTTTCCTTCTTACACATACACAAAATGCTTGGAATTTGAAGTCTGAAGTGCACCTAGAACTGAGACCTTGGATATAAGGCAGAATAGGATTTAATTCATAATAAACCTACTAAGATTGCCATTCATTTCAATGCACACATCATGGCCTGTTTGTGGACTATGGGCAGAAGAAAAAAGAAGCAGAGTGTTCCTTTAATCCCAGCAATAATGTCTATGTATGGATTAAAGCTGCTAATCTTCTGAGCTGTGGGACAGAATGGCAGGCCAGTCATAAAGTATTCCAGCTTTGATGAGAGCTATTGCTCATCTCAGCGTGTATGGTGAACATGCAGATCTGTATTCCGAATGTTTTTCTGTCATCGTGTCTTCTCTCTCTTCTTGATTGGGTGGGCAAAGTGGACCCCAAGGGCTTCATTCAGCCCTCCAACCATCCCAGATACATTTTATTTTTGTTGAAAAAGCTGCCTTCTCTCTGGGATGAAAGTCAACTCGCTGTGTTTTGAGGTGCCCTGGCCTGTTCTAGGCTGAAGGAGGACCCTTTAGCAAAACCAAAAACGACTTCCAGTCAATTCATGTCCAGAAAAAAAACCTCTGCTGGGGCAAAAAGAGGATAAGGAGCCCCTTCCCCCAAATGTGGTAAAATTGTCCCCCAGAACCCCTGAAAGGTGTGTGGAGGATGCAATTTTTTAAAAAAAAATGAGTGGGGGGAGGTGCTTTTATACTGGTTGTGACAGAAGATATGTACAGCCCTGGACCTGGAGAAATTGCCCACACCACAATATTTCTAAATATTGCCTACAGTCTGAAGAAGTCTTTTTCTTTCAGGAGCTGCCTGAGGTGCTTGATGACTTCCTTTTGCCATCTGAGCCTGACTATGCCCAGGACATGTACGTGATAGGGATCCAGGAAGGCTGTCCAGACAGGTATTGGCAGAGGGGACCGACACCCTGTCTGCTTTGGTTTTGTTACTCTCATCTACTGTGCATAGGTGTAGGTTTCCAGTAAATGCCACTCCCTGTTTTTTTTTGGGCCAAACCTACTTGCAGACTTTTGCCAAGTGCAAGTCTCTTTCAAGGAATGTTCTGAGGGCTGTTTGGTGCTGTGTGGGGTTACCAAGAGAGCCCCCGTTTCATTCATCATCAATCATCAGTGTCAGCAGCTAAAGACAGGAGCTCCTCAGTGTGTGGAAGGAAGATTGGATTAAAATGTGCTATAACACGTGTAAGAGGTCCTGTTACCTTATGTAAAACTTGGAATTTTAGATTATTTGTGTATGTTTGGTTTGGTAGTATTTAGAAGTCCCTCACAATTTAATGCCCTAAGATATAGCCTACTAAAGCTTGTGGGTAAATCTGTAACTGACTACGAACCCTCAGTGCTTGTTCTGATCTTTCAAGTGATCGTGGGTGGAGTGTAAGTTTTCCTGCAGCCTGCCAAAGGTGTGAACTTTGACCCAAGGTGGGAGGCCACACTGACCAGCTTTGCACAAATGATTGCACAAATGACCATCAGAGCAATTTCAAATACCACTTCTATTGACTTTTTGGGTTTTAAATGAATGTGATAGAATCTAAGACTTGACAAGAAAAAATGAGCAACAGGATTGTGATGTTTTCCTTTTCTTTGCTAGACGAGAGTGGGAGATTCGCTTGCAGGAAACCCTAGGCCCCCATTATGTCATGTTCTATGGAGCTGCACATGGTGTACTTTACATGTCTGTCTTTCTGAGAAGAGACCTCATCTGGTTCTGCTCAGGTACTTGTTGCCAACTAAATCTTTTACATTCTTTTTAAGTCATTCATCAGTTAAATATCCATACATTTGCAGACTAATAAAGATTGATCTTGTCTCATTTTGAAGAAACATGAAAATAGGAAAATAGGAAACTTAATATTTAATAAAGAGTCAGTATAGAGTAATGATCTGAGCATTGGTCTACAACTCTGGAGACCTTTGTTCAAATCCCCACTCAGCCATGGAAACCCACTGGATGATCTTGAGCAAGCCCACTCTTTTAACCTCAGAAGAAAGCAAAGGCAGAACCCCCTCTGAACAAACCTTGTTACAAAAACTCTGTGGTAGCTTCCCCTTAGGATCGCCATAAGCCAGAAATGACTTGAAGGCACACAACAGCCAATACTTAGTAAGATGAAGCTAGCAGTTTTCTTAGGAAAGTTAGCTGAAGCCTAATATTTAACTATAGCACTTGGCAAAACTCCCACTGATTGCCACAGAGATTAATTGCCAGATGCTGTTTGAGAGCTCTTCTCTAAATCTCTCTCTCTCTCTCTCTCAGAGGTGGAATTTGCCACAGTGACGACTCGCATTGTGTCCCAAATCAAAACCAAAGGTGCCCTAGGAGTTTGCTTCACTTTCTTTGGCACTTCATTTCTTTTTATCACATCCCATTTCACATGTGAGTATTTCACTGGGTTCTGCTAGTGTAATGCTGTGTGCCTCTTTCAGGTCTTTGTGCTGTTCCTATCTTTCTGTTGGAAAAAAAGTGTTCTGTGTGCTTTGAATGTGTACACAGTTGGACAGTTTTTCTTAACTTGTTTGATGGGATTCTGACTGCAGATTGGGTCTTTGGCACTGCTGGCTGTATCTGGTGCATGGACTTTGCCCTGTTCCACTCAGTGCTTCCACATTCCATTTGTCTTCTAGGCCACTGAGAAAGTGTTGGGCTGTGGGCCAGGGTTTCAGGACAGCGTTTGTTTCCCAGCTACTTGTTGCCTTGAGCACTTACATTGAGTTGTTTGTTTATACCACCTCTGTTCATCCTAAGGGATACACAAGAGATTAAAACACTGTTCAACAAACAGGCCAAATCAATTCTTTAAAAAAAAAAGAGTTTGTAAAACACACACAATTAAAATATGCTCCAAAGACAATCCTGGCTTTAAGAACTGAAGACCATACAAGCTGGGCAATCTTGGCTGCTGAACTGGAATTTCAGACGGGAAAGAGTCAGTCTGACTTCTTCTGAGAAGGAGTTCTACAGTCAAAATGCTGCTACAGAGAACGTCTTCTTTTTTGGGGTGGCAGGTATATGCTGTAGGGCCTGCACTGAGGTGATCTTTCAGATATCCTAGCCACAGGCTGATTAAAAATGTCTATATCAGATATTCTGAAGGCACCAGATCCTTTCTGGTCTTGGAAGCTAAGCAGGACCAGGCCTGGTCTGTACTTGGATGGGAGACCATCAGGGAATACCAGGTGCTGTAGGCTCGATTCAGAGCAATGCATGGGCAAATCACCTCTGAGTACTCCTTGCCTAAGAAAACCCTATAAAATTCATGCGGTCACCATAAGTCGTCAGGGGACTTGAAGATACCTATATACAGATGTCAAAACTGGCACTTTGAACTGAGCTTAGAAACAGCTTGAAGGCCAATGTAGTTGGTACAAGATCAGGGATATGTAGTCTCTAAACTGCATACCAGCCACCAGTGTGACCACCACATTTTGCACTAGCTGTTATTTCCAAACATTTTTGAAAGGTAGCTGCACACAAAGCACATTACAGTACTCTTATCAGGAAAAAATTAAGGCATGAGTCACTGTGGTCAAATCCCACCTTCCTGGGAAAAGGGATGTAGGTGGCATACCAATCAAAGCTGGAATGCTACAGGCTAATGGTGACAAGGCTGAGCAGCTGTCTCCCCACACTCCTACCTGTGACTAGAAACTGCAAAACAGTGCCCCCAGGTCCATATCAGCCAGAACATTGAAGAAGAATATCACAACTGATGATAACCAAATGCTGCTGAGAGATCCAGCAAAACCAATAGGGACACACTCCGTCTGTCCAGTTTCTAGAAGTGGTCGTCAGCCTATGTGATTAAGGCTGTTTCTGTCCCATGTGTACTTAGTTCTCTTCCCTTTCAGCTGGAGATGGCAAAGTGTTTGAGAGGGTGCTGGATTACAACAAAACTATCCAGGCTCTTGCATTGCCCAAAAACATTCCAGATACTAATCCCTATCGCTCCAGCTCCGGTGAGTATCTGTCTATCTATTGAAAGTCTATCCTGCCTTTCTTTCAGGGTGAGATGAAGTGCAGCTTAGCATCTAGAACTGCTGTGTTTCATAGGAGTTATTTAATTTGATACAATATGATATTATGATTGTTTACATATATGTGGGTATATATGTGTGTGTATATATGTATAATCTAAGAATTATTCTTTTCTAAATTTAATATAGTTAATAAAAGACTTAAGATTATATAAAAAAATTAGTGCGCATTAAATGGTAAGGAGCCATTTTCTTGCTCTCCTGTCCACCAGGATGTATTTGTGTTTGCTGATATGTCTTGTCAAATTTTTATTTTGCCTTATGTCCAAGGAGTTCAGACCAGTGGAAGTGAAGCTGTTCTATTTTATACTGACCATATTAAGTAGGTTTAGGTTGAGAGAGTGTGATTGAGCAGCCAGTAAGTTTCTTAGCCAAATTCAGATGTCCCTGTTCTTTACAATTTGAACAACGATGGTATATTTTCAAAGAATGCTCTGAAGTGGTCATGTAGCTCGCAAGAAGATATGGGGAGATAGTTGGTTCTTCACATCTGAAGGGTATAAGATCTTGATTTGTGGAAGGCAGGGTCTGTGACAACCCCATTGAACTCTCACCTCTCATAATTTGGTGGTAGAGTAGCAGCTGCCTTTTCATCTTCAGCAGAAAGAGAGCACTTCTTACTTCAACCCAGAACTCCCCCCAATCACTCCTTATTCCTTTCTTGGCTTTGCAGCAGATGTCACTACCCGATTTGACAACGTCTTCTGGTTTGGAGATTTCAATTTCCGTCTAAATGAGAATCGGGAGGCAGTGGAGCAGATCCTCAACCAAGGACCAGAAATAGACATGTCTAAGCTGCTACAGCATGACCAACTGATTAAGGAAATGGACAAGGGTAGGCACAGTTTTCTTGATGAACTTTGATATGTGTACACCAGAAAAGATTTAGGGTTCAGTTGGCTAGTCCACTGACTACCAAAATGGCTGACCCCAAGTCACTGAGCTTGATATAAACATAAGATCAATAAAGATGTGAAGAAGCTAGACCTCTGACTCCATCTGACAACTTATCCATTCTCTTTTCTGATTTAAAATGAAGCCCACAGTATTTTGTAGCTAATTTTTTAAAAATCTCTTCACTGTTATATTAATATACCTGTGCAGTTGCAGTGAGCAAGCACATTGAATCAATATGTTATCCATCTATAAATTTGCCATGTAAATAATTTTGTTACTTTGTTGAAGATTTTGTTTTCTTCTGAGCATCCACTGAGCAGACATTCACAATAGAGTAGGATTTGGTGATAGAACAATAGCAGGGGAAATAGTTGACCCAACATGTTATCTTCTCTTGTAGGTTCTATATTTAAGGGGTTCCAAGAAGCTCCAATCCTTTTCCGCCCTTCATACAAGTTTGATCTTGGGCGGGACACTTATGACTCTACCTCCAAGCAGAGGACACCTTCGTACACGGTAAGGACTTGGAGGTGAGCGGCACACAAATGTCCACCAAGGACTGTTTGGTCTATGCAGGGCTTAACTACAGCCTGCTACAGATGCTGTAAGCCCCTGAGTCCACCCGCCCTGCAAGCCTGGTGTTCAGTTGTCCCGTGGGAAAAGCAGAATTGTGAGGTGGAGAAAACACATTTAGTGCCTAAAAAGGACTGACAGTATACCTGATGATTTCATGCAACTGCTTTGTTTTTCTTTCCTCTACCATCTTTTGCTATCACTGTCCCTTGCTTCAAGAAGGGAACCCTTGAAATTAGGTCCACCAACATGCTTTTAGGGTGAGGTCCTGGTACTGGCTGGGTTAAGGTTTCCATCCCATCCTGTGGTGAGGCATAGAGATAGTGATAGAGGATGGAGGATGTGAAATGCAGCTTAGTTCTGTGTGACTCTGCCATTTAGACTGATTGATAGAATATACGCTGTATAGCTGCTGTTCACTTATGTGGTCTTGCCTCTGTCTGTTTGGAGCGTGGCGTCATCTTCCATTCCACCCCTGCTTCTTAATCCACAAACTTGGATGATTCAATTAGGGCTATGGGATGGAAATCTCTGAAAATACCTGCCACCCAGAGAGTAATGGGAGCTCTTCTCAAAATACAGACAGGACGTAAAGGCCCTTTGCCTGGGTGTATGTTCTGGAAGATTGAAAGGCATGCCTCCTCTGAGAGGATGAGAGGAGCTGTCCCTTTGAGAACAGTGCTCCCCCTCAACAAGAGAAGCCTTTTTCTTACTTCAGTCTGAACTGTGCTGTTAGCCAGTTCTTTCTACTCATCTCTTCACCCCACCCCTTTATCTTCTCAGGATCGAGTAATATACCGAAGCCGTCACAGGGATGATATCCATGCTGTGAAATATTCTTCCTGTCTTGGCATCAAAACATCAGACCATCGACCTGTCTATGGGCTTTTTCGTGTCAAAGTCAGGCCTGGAAGAGACAAGTTAGTATTCCCTTCAAGGTTACATTTAAGGCATGTCACCTGCGGGAGGAGGGGGGTGGTCAATATTTCCAAGGTTGTTTACCAGTACTTTGGACTCAGAGGATAAATCAAGATTTCCAGAAGAGAGCAATTAGAAGCCATTCTGTGTTATAGAGGCTGGTGGACAAAATGGTACTTCAGGTTGATCCTGATATCTTCAAACCATCACAGTGCTAGCCCAGATAGCCCAGGGCTTGCAGTTGGATCCAGAGGAAGGGCAAATACAACTTCAAGCCAGGCAAAAGAACAGCCAAGCCTTCCACACAGGGAGGGTGTTTCGGGAGATCCTGAGCTTATATGAGGTTGTGTAGTGTTGCTGAAATCTTGTAGGCATAGAACATAGAGAAGGAGTCAGAAGAAGTGGGTTTTAGTGTTAAACAGTCATTTCCATTATTTTGTTGCTGGAAAAAGTATAGCCTCAATAGAAAGTTGCTGCTGCTAAGATTTGACTACCTGATTGCAATAGTATAGAGTCAGAATATGCCCCAAAAGCCCTCTAGAGAGTATGGAGGGTATTTCCACCATTATTGGAACCATTCTGGGCCTCAGGAGTCAAATCCTTAACAAAATTTTTGCAAAATTTTTCAAAAGTTATCTTCATCTAAAATGCCCTATAAGGGATAAGGGGGGATTTTTAACACATTTGGGGCTCACCATGGGGCAGTTTAGGCCCAAGAGAGGCCTTTTTTGAAAGAGGAAGTGACTTCTGTCTCAAAGGCCCCAAAATATGGTGAAAATACCTCCCTTGTCCCCTAAAGGGCATTTGAGGGTAAAAACAACATGGGTTTTTTTTCCCTCCAGGAGTTGGTGCAGCAGAGTCCAGGGTCTCTTGGGGGTGCTAATGCAGCCCCCACAGTTCCTCACTCAAACTTTATAGCCTGTGAAAATGGAGTTCTTCTTCGTGGTCTCTGTGCCTCACACATTAGGAGCTTTCGCGCCTGCGCGATACCGTTCGGAAACTTCTAGGGCTTGTTCGCTTGACGGGAACCTCTCCCCCACGCCGGTACTGCGCATGCTCCTCCCGCCAAGCAACGGTCTCTCCTCAGTTCTTTTCCATCCACCATCGCATACGGAAGGTTCTTTAGCTTGTTCCTCGCTATTTCTCCTGCTTGGCTGTTTTATTCTCAGATTTTTGGACTTTTCGGACTGTTTCTTGACCTCCCTCTCGGATTTCCCCTCGGACTTCATAAAATTCGGACTTCTCCGCGTTTTCTTCTAACTTTGTTGGTTGTCTTATGTCCGCGCTGTTTAAGAACTGTGTTTCGTGTGGGCGTAAGGTCGCTCTTTCAGACGGCCATAACGAGTGCCTCTTCTGCTTGGGCGAGACCCACAACACCCGGACTTGCCCAAGCTGCCGAGAGTTCACTGCCCAGACTCTTCAGAATCGGTCTTCAAGACTAAAATCTTTCTGTTGGGAACAGTCTTTGAAGGCAATAGAGGAGACCACTCATTCCAAGATGGCCGACAAGAGGGCGACCACACCATCGACGGTCTCGGCGGCTGCTGTACCATCTACTTCGTTGGCATCGGGCTCGGTGCCGACGTCGAGAACGCCTATCGCCACGCTACCGAGGATCCTGAAACTGTCGGTGGCTGCCAAGTCAGCAAAAGGATCCTCGACGGCGAAGAAGGCTGAGGCTCCGGCCAAAGAGACGCCTCAGAAGAAACGCCCTGCTCCGGACGGAGACAAGGGAAAGGAGAAGGACAAGAAAAAGAAGAGGAAGGAGAAGAGGCGCTCCCCGGCTGGGGAAATTCGCCTTCCTACTCCGCCTCCGACTCTTGAGCCTTCGAAAGGGCGAGGCGAGCCCACCGATCTCTCGGATGACGAGATCGAGGACGTTCCCCAAGAACGCCCGGACTCGCCGGTTGAGGAACCTCCAACCCTGGTGGAGGAACAACACCACCGCCCTTCCAGCCGTCACAGGTCGGCTGAGCTGCCGCAGAAGGCATCCCAGTGTGTCTCTGCGTCCCCAGAACGGCGCTCACTCTCGGCTAGATCTTGGTCACACTCCTCGGAGCTGCCACAAAGATCGCCGCCTCCACAGGAGACAAGAGAGGAACAACCGCGCTCTTCTGCCTCCCGGTACACCTCTGCGTCCTATGTTGCAAGGTACGCCAGGGAATCGGAGTGGAGAGAGCGCCCAGCGTCCTACCGATCACACTCTCCATCGTACCGGGATCGGTACCACCGTGATCCAAGGCGCTGGGAGACCTTCCGGAGGTCCCGGTCACCTGACCAAGAACATCGCCGGTCTCGGTCCCGATAACCGGAGAGAGAGGATCGTCGGTACCGCAGATACCGAAGCCGCTCGCCTGCTCATCACCGTCCTTCAGCCGCTCCCCCTCTCCACGGTACCGTAGGGCGAGGGAACCTTCACCTCGATACCGCGCGGTATCACCGCCACCCAGGGTTACGTCCACCGCAACGCGCCCTGTGGAGTCTGTGGTGACCAAGCAGGCGATGACTACAACGGCCTGCCAGACAACGTCTGTCACCACGAAGAAGGTGAAGTCGGTGGTCGCGCCACCTAAACGGGACGCCCCCACTGTCTCCGCTACTACCGTGGACAAGACCAAAACGCCGCAGCCTGTGACCACGCGGAAGCAGCCAGAGCGGGAGCAGCGAGACGAGTCACCTAGCTCCGAATCCTATGACTCCAGCGCCGAATCGGAGGTTTCGGTTGCGGCTTCGCAAGAGTCTCCTCCTCTTGGGTTCGGAGAACCGGTTCCTGATTCAGCACCGGAGGATGTACAACAGTTCTCCGCGATGCTGCTGCGGATGGCCACTACCCTGGGCCTTAAGATCGCCAACGCGGAGCCGGAGGATGACGACCCGGTCTTCTCCATGGTGGAAGGAAGGCAACCTGCTACCGCCCCATTGCCTCTTCTCCCTCACATTGCGAAGGTTGTGAAGTCGGCGTGGGACAAACCGGCATCGGCGCAACCGATACCGCAGAGACTTGAACATCTTTACAGGGTGCAGAAGGATAACGCCGGATATCTCTTCAACCACCCTGTACCAAACTCTGTGGTCATCGAGTCTGCCCAAACAAGAGGGAGCGGCAGACCCTATACCACCCCACCGGATAAGGAAGGTCGGAAGCTGGACGCCTATGCCAGGAGGTTCTACTCTGCCGCCTCTCTGCACATACGGCTGTCCAACACGCAGGCATGCCTTGCGGCATACCTGCGTAAGGTCCTCGAGCGTCTGTCCCCGGCCATAGAATCGGTGCCGGAGGATATCCACCAAGCTACAACCATGATCTTCAATGAGGCAGTGGCTATTTCTCGGCAGCAGATCGTGTCCTCCTGGCACGCTGTGGAGATCGCATCCAGGGTCATGGCTGGATCTATCGGCTTGCGTCGCCACACATGGTTACGGCCATCTGACATACAGGAGGACAGCCGAAGGAGAATTGAGGACCTTCCCTTCAATGGTGAAGGCCTGTTCAACGCTTCCACAGATGAAGCATTGGATAATTTGTCAAAGCGAGGCTAACGGCGAAGAAGATTGGCCTTCACCAGACCTCGCAGAGCCGCAGGCCTCCTAGCTATCGCCAGTCCTGGAGACGGTCATCGACCTCCTCTTTCCAGAGATCTGCCCAGTCTGGCCACTCAAGGCCTTCCTCGGGGTCGTCAGCAAAGCGTCCCTTCAGGCGGCGCCCAACCTCCTCCAAGAAGTCCTCTTCGGACACTAAATCGAGGTTTTGACCTGTTTCACGGGCCACCTCAACAACCTCTCTTCAGCCTTCCACCAGCCCTCGGAGACCGACCGACCTTAGCTCGACACCTGTCGGAGTGGCAACATATCACTACGGACTCTTGGGTACTTTCCATCGTCCGTCTTGGCTACGCCATCGAGTTTCAATATATTCCACCTCGAGGTGTTTACTACACCACTCTGGCAAGCTCGATCCTCCTGGAAGAGATCCAGTCCCTGCAACAGAAGGGAGCAATCGAACAGCTTCCGTCGAAAGCCAGCGCTACTGGCTTCTTCTCCCGGTACTTCACGGTACTGAAACCCAATGGTTCCCTTCGACCTATTCTCGACCTCAGAGGGGTGAACAAGTATATCCGCCCCAAGTTCAAAATGGTCACACTGCCGTCGGTACTGCCTTTTCTCCATTGAGGGGACTGGTTCGCCTCCATCGATCTCCAAGACGCCTACTTCCACATCGCCATTTGCCCGCAGCACAGACGATACCTCCGCTTTGCAGTCGACGACACCTGCTACCAGTACAAGGTGCTGCCGTTCGGACTCTTGACCGCCCCCAGGGTCTTCACCAAATGCATGGCCCCGGTGGTATCATTCCTGCGGACGAAGGGCGCCTCCGCTACCCTTACCTGGACGATTGGCTGTTGGTGGCGTCCTGCAAACAAAGACTTTACCACGACGTCCACATGACTTTGACACTCCTTACTCGTCTCGGGCTACAGGTCAACCCGAAGAAGTCTCACCTCGAGCCGGCAAGGACGTTGGACTTCATCGGTGCCACCCTGGACTCCATGTCTGCCAGGGCGTACTTGCCAGAGACCCGGGCACAAACCTTGATCCATGCTGCCGTTCACGCATACACGACCTCTACCTTATCCGCGAGGAGAATCCAGCAATTGCTGGGCTACATGGCCTCGACAACCGCCGTCACTTATCTCGCCAGACTGAGAGCAAGACCTCTTCAGCACTGGTTCGTCCGCATGTTCGATCCCCTACGAGACGACCAGAGCATCTGACTGCAGCTGCCACAAGAAGTCCGCTCATCCCTGCGATGGTGGCAATTACGCGGCAACCTGCTGTCCGGGATGCCTTTCCGATAGCCAACACCACAGGTGACAGTAATGACCGATGCCTCGCTCCACGGATGGGGAGCTCATTGCGGCGATCTCAAAGTCCGCGACAGATGGAGCGGCGACGAGACGGCTCTTCACATCAACGCCCTCGAGCTGCTAGCCATCTCGAAAGTACTGCGAGCGTTCCGCCACGTTGTCGCCGGGCGCACAGTCCTAGTCCTGACAGACAACACCACTGCTGTCTGTTACATCAACAGACAAGGAGGGACTCATTCCACAACTCTGCTGAACATCGCCCTCGATCTTTGGGACTGGTGCGTTCGCCTACAAATACATCCTGTAGCTGTTCACCTGGCCGGGCAGGAGAACACTACAGCAGACGTCCTCAGCAGGGACACCTCCTCCCATCACGAATGGTCTCTCTCCGGAGAGGCGTTCAGACTGATTCGAGACCGCTGAGGCGAACCAACGATTGACCTCTTCGCGACCAGGGAAAACGCGAAGTGCAGCCAATTCTGTTCGAGAGCCGGCCACGATCGAGCCTCCATTGGGGACGCCTTCCAGTTTCCGTGGACCAGAGAACTCCTGTACGCATTCCCGCCGTTCCCGCTGCTCGGCAGGACGATATCGAAGATCCTAGCCGACCGAGCCAACACGATCCTGGCGCCGTACTGGCCGAGACAGCATTGGTTCACACCTCTGCTCCGAGCTGCGTGAGGCGACCTACTCCGGCTCCCACCAGGACCGGGCTTGCTCTCCCACTCGAACGGCCGCATCCTCCATCCGGACCTGCCGCGCCTGGCCCTCCATGCCTGGATATTGCACTAGATGATCCCGTGCTCGGTAACGTCCTCATCGCGGCCAGAAAAGAATCCACCCGTCGCAACTATCAATACAAGTGGCGACGTTTCCTGACCTTCGCTGAAGGGAGGAATCAGCCGGTATCGCCTGCCAGGCTCTCTACCGTCCTCCACTTCCTCCTTCACCTCCGACAGCAAGGCCTGGCCTTTCCATCCTTCAAGGTGTATCTCTCCGCGATCGTGGCATACCAACCGCCACGATCCTTGGCATCAGCCTTCTTCAGGGATGATACTGTCAAACGGTTCCTGAAGGGATTACAACACCTCTACCCACCAGTATCGCCACCGCTACCACCGTGGTCCCTGTCGTTGGTGCTATCGCAGCTTACGAAGCCGCCCTTTGAACCGATGGCGACCTCAGATGACAGGCTGCTCACCTTGAAAACAGCCTTTCTTGTGGCTGTTACCTCCGCAAGACGAGCGGGTGAGATAACAGCTCTTCGGGTGGATGAGCCCTTCCTTGTCTTCCACAGGGACAAGGTGGTCCTCAGACCCGACATCTCGTTCCTGCCGAAGGTAGTGTCCAGCTTCCATCTCAACCAGGACATCATCCTGCCTGCCTTCTTCCCAGACCCGACGACACTGCTGGAACGGTCCCTTCACTCTCTTGACGTGCGTCGGGCCCTTGCCTTCTACAAGGACAGAACTGCTCCCTTCCGACAGACGCCGCATCTCTTCGTATGCTACGGACGACGTCGGAGGGGCCACAAGGTGTCCACCCAGCGCTTCTCCAAGTGGGTGGTACAGACTATACAGCTGGCGTACGAGCTAGCGAGGAAGCCTCCGCCAGCCCTTCTTCGAGCCCACTCCACCAGAGCTGTGGCAACTTCTGCGGCCCTCCTGCGAGGAGTAGACCTGCATGAACTCTGCCGTGTGGCGACCTGGTCCCAGCCATCGACCTTCGTCCGCCACTACAGGCTCGATTGCCGGTCACGCAGAGATGCTCGGTTTGGACATGAGGTGCTGGCTTCCGTACTCTAGGACCTGACCCGCCATCCAACTGGTAAGCTACACAGTCTCCTAATGTGTGAGGCACAGAGACCACGAAGAAGAACAGGTTGCTTACCTGTAACTGTGGTTCTTCGAGTGGTCATCTGTGCCCTCACACATACCCGCCCTTCCATCCCCTCTTTCTCAGGTCCCTGTAGGTTCTACGGCGGATGACAGAACTGAGGAGAGACCGTTGCTCGGCGGGAGGAGCATGCGCAGTACCGGCGTGGGGGAGGGGTTCCCGCCAAGCGAACAAACTCTAGAAGTTTCCGAACGCTATCGCGCAGGCGCGAAAGCTCCTAATGTGTGAGGGCACAGATGACCACTCAAAGAACCACAGTTACAGGTAAGCAACCTGTTCTTTCTGCGCTTTAGCTGTTGCTTTGTAGCACCCACCTTCTTGCTTCCTTGTCTTTTGTAGTATCCCCCTGGCTGCAGGACTGTTTGATCGTGAACTCTATTTGACCGGCATAAAGAGACGGATCACAAGGGAACTTCAGAAAAAGCAGGCTTTGAAGAACCAGAAAACCAGCACTGTCTGTTCAGTTTCCTGACTTTAAAAAAGAAAAAAACCACCAAAAGAGGGTTTCTGAGGCAGACTGAAGAAGACAGGCTTCAGAGAGGGAGGGGGGGAGTAGAAGGCCAGTGTTTCCTGTCTGCAACCTTCAGAGTCACCTTGGCCCTACTCCAGCATTACTGGAAATGTGAGGGGATATCCTGAAGTTGGAGGTGCCTGAGTATTATTGAAAGGGTTTGACCAAAGGACAGCTTTGTCAAGGGGCAATTATCTTGGACGAACTGTTGGCTGTTCCTCAAAATGCTTGCTTGAAAAAAAGTGTATTGTATACTACCCCAGTAGCTATGGGCATCTTCTATGTTTAAAGCCATGTAGACATTTGGAAGATGCTTCTTGGGACCATCTTGGGTTAAAGGGAAATTCTACTGCAAGGCTTAATACTTGCTTCTTTGCCCTTTTGTGCTGTTGCACTAGAAAGCCAAATAAGCATGAACAACTTAATTTGATTCAGCACTCCAAAGCAACTCCTTAGATAGTGCATCTCTGGAGGAGAAATGCTAATATGAGGAACAGATGATTGCAGCCAACACTTCGAATGCTTGTTGTATCTCAAACTTCTTTCCAGTCGGAACAAAATGACTTGGATTTTGCCCGTTTCCCCTACTGACCCTTTTTCTTTAAAGTGTCAGTTTATTAATTGAAGAGACAAAATGCAAAGTGGTTTAATTTTATAATAGACCTGTGCATATCTCTTTCTCAATGGCTGCAAAAATTGATACTGTAAAGGGCAAGATTAAATTTTGGTTTCTACCAGTGGCCTGAAAAACAGACCTATATGACTGTTCATGTTTGGCTTTGTCTTTTTGCCAGATTTAGTCACTTGTTAACCTGGACTCGTTTGTATCCCCACCTCCTTTAAACAGATAAAAGAAGAGCCATATTCTTAAAATTCATTTCAGGAGTGCCAAGTTCTTTCCCCAGTTACAGTTTTGTGTTATAGAAAGACCATCCATTTCTCCCTGCAGTTCAACCCTCTATCACCAATGGAAATCTGACCATTCAAGTTGTTTTTTTATTTTTTGAAACATGCATGGCCAGTGCAGGATTTCCTTCCCCACTATGTGGGGATGTAATGAATTCTGCATTTAGAATGAATTATGTGAAAAAGAAGCATTATTTAATCAATTTCCATGATGGAATCAGTGCTTGATAATAAAACTCCTGTATTTTGCAGGATGCATGTTTCGATATTACTTCTCAGGGTGCTTAGTTTGCTATCTCCAGGCAGATTACACACTTATGAGTATTGCCCCAAAGATGCAAGCTCCTTTTCCCACTCTTATATTGGATGGGGGAAGGGGTCTTTTGGCAGTTAAACGATCTGCCATCACTGCCACAGTGCCTTTTAGAGAGGGACAGCAAACAAAAGGAGAGAAAACTTTGAGGCTTAGAGAAAATGGGGCCATTGGCCAGTTAAATCTTCAGCTGAAGCTCCAGAGGATTATCAAGCACATCACTCCTGCCTTTCTTAAAGCAGAGGTGGACAATTGGCCTTCCAGATGTTTTTGGTATACAGGTTCCACCACCCACAGCCAACAGTGATGAATTATGGAGCCTGCAGCCCAAAAGACATCTGGAAGGTCACAGTTGTCTGCTCCCGTGCTATGTAAAAGAACATACTGCTACTGCATTTGAGTAGAGGGTGAGCCACATGCTACAACAGCATAATCTAACTGTCTCTCTAAGACCTGGATCCTAACCACAACCCTTGTGGAGCCAAGAAAGACTGGTTTACTGTCCATGTCTTAAACACTAGACTTTGAAAGGTCTTTTGTGACCAACAGAAGTCAAAACGTCATCACTGAAAATATGACCTGTTAACAATTTATTTGTGTTCATCATCATGGAGCGCAACTGGTCTTGGGCAAGGTGTAGCAGTTAACTCAATTTAAGACAAATCATCATGAATTGAGTCTTCAGATAATAAAATAGTGGGCAGTTTTTCCATGGTAGTTTTCCAGCACAGGCGGTCCATCTTCTTACTGGCTTTTTTAAATTATGTTTTATCAAGTCTTAGGAGCCTCTTGCAGAAGAAAAGTTTATTTCCAGGGCTGAATGTCCTCAAACATACATGCAAGAAGTGCTCTGCTGAAGACCTGAAGTGCCTTTCTTCCACACAAATAGCCATTTCTCCAGGAGAATCCTAACCTTGGCAAGGGAACCACTCAGTGTCATTTGCATCAGAGTCAACGGAAAAGCCGATACATCCTTGGGAGCCGTCCATCCTTACTGGACAGGGCAGCCTGGATGTGTTCGTAACTGGGCAGTTCTGTCAAGTCCCCCAGGGCAGCAACGGCTGGCTTGTTTCTCAGCATCTTCATCACCACCCTCCTGATGTCATCTGCGCTCACCTTGCCTACAGAAGGAGGAAACAGGCATTACTTTGATTGCCACATTCTTGTCCCTTTTGAGGCTAGTTAAAATACAACTCGAGTATCCACTCTGACACAGAGGACACACAAGCTCTGACTAGAATTGGCTTTTGCGGAAATACAGTAAAATGTTAGTGAAAGGAAAGAGGTGGCTCATAAAGGGGAAGGCTTCAGACAGAAAGAAGCAGTAGCAGCACAAAAGGAGGAGACAAAGAGGCCAGAGAAAAGCTCTGGAGGGAAGCAGAAAAAGAAGAGGCAACAGAGTTCAGCTGAAGACTTGAACAGAAGCATTAGAAAATTGATCTGAAATTCCACCAGGCACTTTGGGTGTAAGCAAGGGAGAGAAACAGCCACAGCAACAGTGGTCTTGGGCAAAAGAAAACAGGCTCTAAGCACAGCCTTTCCATCAGAAGGCTGGCTCTAGCCAAAAGACAGGCAGGAAAGCTGATGGGGGGGGGTTACTTACCAATCAGGACGCAGAGCTCATGGGGGAGTTTCCTCATGCCTGTTGCCAACACTTGCCTCCCAACATCCTCAAAGATAACTGGCCGAGATTCTAAGTTCATCATCAGCATGGACTGTAACTGTGTCTTGGCTCGCTCCAGTTCAACCTGGAGAAGGAGGGGAGAGGGGTGACGTTTGCTTTCAAGAGCTGTTTAAATTCCCCACCTCAGCAATACAGTCTAAGCTGGCCATGGAGATGACTCATTCAGACATAATAAGCTCTATGGAGAGGCCTTGCCCTGGGGCTAGTGACCAAATGTGGCTTTACCAGCTGTGAGGAAAACAACTAGAAGTCCCACAAAGATGCTAACCTCCTCCCAAGCAGAACACATCAGGGAATGGCTGGTATTCCAAGTTTATAAGGACAGGGAATACCTTCTGAAATTGGAGAATCAGGGAGCAGCTTACCTCTCCCACTGCTCCTGCCATTGAAATGAATTCCCGAGTAATGATTTCCACCATTTCTCTAACCTGCAAATAAAATAAAAGAGATGCAAGGCAGAATAGCACCAGTGTGGCTGGCAAATGAAATTCTACCTAACACCAATCAACAGCTATTGTCTTCTTTCAAATGCAGTAACAAGTGAAGAACCCTCACAAGAAAAGAGCCAGTTTGTGCCTTAAGGAGAGGGAAGACAAGAGGCCCCTCTGGCACATTGATAAATTGAAGAATTGGAAAAGAGACCATAGAATTAGAATTCTTTAACATAAAATTTGGTACCAGAGGCAGAAAGAGAGGCAGAAGAGAATTAGATTCCTTCAGAACAAAAGTACTTCCAACATGTTTCAGCAAACATTTTAACCAAAAGAAACAAGACATACATGTGAAAAAAAGCAACCAGGTCAGGGAAGCTTTGCATAAATAAAGGGGGGGGAATCTTTTAAATCTTTTAACATGCTTCCAGAGATGACTTTCTTTAACTTTTAAAGTAAGAGCTTTTTTTTAATTTTTATTGGGAAGTTTAATTTATTCTTTTAACTTTTGTATGTTTTCAAAATGAATTTATTTTAATTCAGCTGTTTTTAATTGTTTTAATATTTTATTGTAAATATTTTTAATTGACCGCCTTGGGTGCCACCCTAGGAGAAAGGCAGCATATAAATCCACTAAAAAAAAAAAGATTGTTAACTCAGCTGGTTAACAGGCTTCATCCCCAGCAGCTGGTCAGTTGCCAAAAACTCACTTGAATTTAAAACAATGCAGAACGAACGCCTTCAAACCGCAGAACAAATGTCAGAGAGCCACCTACCTGCCTGGGGTCTGCACTGGCATGGATGCAAAGGAGGCCTGTGTCCTCATAACTGTGGTGGTACGAAGTTGCGTTATACATCCAATGATGTCTGGGGGGTGGAAAAACACTGACAATGAATTTGAGTGAAGATTAGCTCCACCAGGCACCTCTGGACTAATGTGACAAAAATCCTGCTTGTGCTTTTATGTATTTCTTCTTAAAGACAAGTGATCAGTATCCAAATCCCACTAAGGGCTACAGCACTGCTGAAATCCAAGAACAGCTGCAGATTCTGCTGCTGCTGTCACCCCTTAATTTTGCACTTAAAAGCAAAGAACTTACCGGTTCAGCACATTGAGATACAGGCGGGTGAACATGCCTTTACCAGGCCCTCCGGCAGAAAAAGATCCACCTCCACCCATCATCATGTTTAAGACGGCGAAGGGAATGAAGTCTTCCTCCTAGACCAGAGAAGCAGATGTTGGCTTACACAGCTATACAAAGGGCACAGGGCAGCCAGGGCTCCTCAAGGGTTGCTACTTACCAGAAATGAACAGCTTTCTAGTCCGATCATGATGTGGGTCAACTCTGGGATCGGGGTGGGTCCCAAACTTACATCTGACATATCTTTTTCAAGCTGCAGAGAGGCAGAAAGTAATCATGGTTTTGGTTCTTTTGAAGAAAACCAACCAGAGTCTTAGGATTGGTGAACATCTCAGCATCAGGCCTGCAGTGGCACCTTCATTTTCTCAAACTAGACATTAGGAAGAAATTGTGTTACTAATCCTTATTCCCTCCCAAAATGAGATTTCCTCAGAAGTATGTGCCTCAGTGGGTAGACTTGCAGTGTTTACTACAATGATAAATCACAAAGCAAACAAGATTATAAGATACAAAATGGAGGAAAATCCAGGATCTGACAAGCAGACATCTTTCATCGCTTGGAAGAGCATCTCTCCAAAAGTAAAAATATAATAAAAATGTAAAAAATGTTCCTCCTACTCTAGGAAGAGCCACCAGTGCTGCAGCGTACTTGTCAGGAAGAAGGGAAAGCATTCTTGATTGATGTGCAACAGGTCTTAATAACATGCCTTGTCGTGCAACACGTGCACTCTTCTGATGCCCTAGAAAGTTACCACTATAATTCCAAACCTTTCCTCCAAACATACATGGAGGATACTGTTGAAGTATGTTGAGGCAAATACAGATCAATGACTGGGGGAGCTGTTTTCTGTGGCTTACCTTGAGAATCCCTCCTGTGTACTGGGCAATGGACTTGTCTACATTGGGGGCCTTCCCACTTCCCCACACTGGCTCAGCTCCAAGAAGGTACTTCCTGGCACACTCCACCAGTTGTTCGTGTTCGATCCCCACGCCAGCCAAAACCATCCTGTTGGGCGTGTAGTAATTCCTCAGGTATGAATGAAGGATTTTCCGGTCAATTTTGTCTACATTCTCCGCTGGACAGAATCTGTTCAGACCTACTGTGTTTTCTCTGTAAGCTGCCTGTCCGAGACAAGAAGCATGGGGATCATTCCTTTCCGGAAGAAAGTGAAAAGTCATCTACACGTTCTTTACATATCTTACACATATCTTACTGTGACTCCTTGTGTCCCAGAATTTCAGCAGCAAGAGCTCACTGCTGGCCAACATGAGTTTATATCGGGCAAGGTAATAGAAGTCATTGCTTTTAAAGAAACTGATGATTTGTGAACACAATCGATAAGATCAGACTTACACAAATCATTTAATGTTGTTGTTGTGTGCCTTCAAGTTGTTTCAGACTTATGGCAACTCTAAGGTGAACCTATCATAGTTTTCTGGGACTGAGAATGTGTGACATGCCCAAGGTCACCCAGTGGGTCTACATGGCAAAGCAGGGAATGGAACACTGGTCTCCTGGGTCATAGTCCACTCAAACCACTACACCGTGCTGGCTCTTAATAACAGAGGAAAATGTCTTTTCAGTCTGGGTAACCTTGGGTATGTCATACACACTCAGCCCCAGACAACCCTATGATAGGTTTGCTTTAGGGTCGCCAGAAGTTGGAAAAAACTTGAAGGCACATAACAATACAGTTCTCACATCTATTGAGAGGAGATGGGTCACAGAATCATGGACTCATCCAACCAGAAGGTCATATAGTCCAATCCCCAGCTACGCAGGAATACACAATCAAAGTACTCTTGACAGATGGCCATCCAGCCTCTGCTTAAAAACCTCCAAAGGAGACTCTACCATGCTCCCAGGCAGCTGATTCCACAGTCAAACTGCTCTTACCGCCAGATAGTTCTTCCTAATGTTTAGGTGGACTCTCTTTTCCTGTATTTTGGAGCCACTGCTCCATGTCCTAGTCTCTGGAGCAGCAGAAAACAAGCTTGCCCCATCCTCCATATGGTATTCTGTTTGTTTCCTTCTGCACTATATCTCCAAAGTCCATCTTGCATCCCTTGCCTAGGGGTGGAGAATACAGGAGCATCGTATAATTGGTGATGGAGAACTGAATTACCATCCAGCAATAGTCTAGTTAGAATTTGTTCAGGAATGCAGTCCTACCACTGGCAGTGAGGAAAAGCTGGACCCCATCAGCAAAATGGAAGGAACGATCCACTGCTTCATTTATCACCAATAAAGTGTCATGCATGTCAGTGTTTGGTGCAAAATGAAACCTTGGGGAAGCCTGGAAGTACAGACAACTCTAGAATGGAAGAGCCATTCTTTGCACTCAGATATACCTCAATTTGGCATTCTGATATCACTGTCCAAAATTAATCCAAGTTAATAAGCCATAAGTGGCCTCTTAGCTGCTACATTTTATGGGGGCTTTAACTGGATGGCAATTTTCAAGCATGAGTTTCAGCTCTCACTTTCAGTTTCCAGAACGTGTCCTTGAAAAAGATTAAAACTGGAGCCAGGAGTGGAGAAACTTACTGCATGAATCATCTCTGTGAGGAGTGGCTCTGGGTCAGGCCTCATATTCAGGTCCTCTAGCTCAAAGCGAACTGCCATACGAGTCATCTCAATCTCTTCATCTGCCCCAAAAGAAAAAGCCAAGGATGAGCGTCAGAAAATCCGATTCCCGAGAATGTGAGGTCAAACCGTTATCAGCATCATGATGGCACAAGCGCATATGCCCGGGTCAATCTGATATGGAAGAAGATCATCCTTCCCAGATGCTAAATGGTCACCAGAGCCTCCTGAGTTGCCAGCAGGCAAACCTGGACCCACAACACTAGTCTCTCTCCTCCCATGTAATTAATACTGATGCTCCACTTTCTCTTTTGCTGTGTTTGCCCACACCATGGATGGGCAACTGCTGCTGGGTGAGGGACCAGTTTTCAGCTTGGCCAGGTAACTGCATACAGGACTTTGGGGGCCTGCCACTGTTTTGCAGGGGAGAGCAGTAGTTAGATTCATGAATGTAAAACCAATTAGCTGAAATTAAAATTATTTCTTCCTTACTATTGTTGCTGTGTGCCTTCAAATTATTAAAATTATTAAAATTTAAATTTAAAAAAATTAAAATTATTTCTTCATTAAATATTAAGCCCATTAACATTTTCTTCCACTCATTAAGAAATAAATGTCCCATAATTAATAATTTGATTATTACTAAATTAACTCTTCTTCTTCGAGGTCTTTGTGCCTCACACACTGGGAGTTTTCATGAATGCGCGGTAATGTTCGGAAGATTCTAGAGCTTAGCAGCTTGGTGGGAACCCCTTCCCTATGCCCGTACTGAGCATGCTCAGCCCGCCAAGCCAACGGTCTCTCCTCAGTTCTTTCTCGTCCACCCTAGCGAACGGAAGGTTCTTCCTTAGCAGTGCTATTTGGCTTGTTCTTTGGACTGTTTTTACTGGTATTTGACTTGGAATTTGGTTTTTCACTTTGGCTTTTGGTATTCGGAATTTGGATTTGGTATTTTTGGACTTCTTTGACCCCTCCTTCAATCTTCTTCTTCCACTCTCGATCTTCTCCACTGCTTCCATGAGTTTTCCCCTCTTGGATTCTCTTTCCATCTCCTTTGACTTTCTATGTCTGCTGTGTTTAAATTTTGCGTCACCTGTGGTCGCAAGGTCGCACTGTCGAATGGACACAGTGAGTGTCTCTTCTGTCTCGGGGAGACTCAGAACATGAAGGCCTGCTCCATCTGTCGTGACTTCACCGCCTAGACCCTGCGGAATCGCTCATCCCGCCTAAAGTCCCACTGCTGGGAGGAGTCTCTACGGGCAAGGGATCAAGCGGCCAGAGAGTCCATCATGTCTCGACCTTCTACATCGAGCCAATAGGCGACCACACCCTCGTTGGTACCGGCAGCTGCCATACCGATGACATCGACAGTACCGGGATCAGTACTGTTGTCTCGGCCTCTGATATCGGCCTTACTGCGGATCCCGAAAATACTGTCGGGAGCGTTAACCTCTAAGGAGGCTCCTGCGGGCTCGCAGGCAGCCAAGTCCACCAGGCCGCTTACTGCTGCCCAACACAAGCGGCCCCCTCTGCATGATGTGTCCAAAGACAGGGAGAAGAAGAAGGAGAAGCGGGGTTCGCCCTCTAAGAAGACCTGTCCTCCGACACCTCCTCCGACCCAACAGCCTGGGGATCTGGGCGAGGAGTTGGAACCGCCAGAGATTCTAGAGGTCTCTGGTGAAGACCAGACTGCTGGCTCAGCTGCGCCTTCAGGCCCGCCTCTGCTTGCTGCTCCAGAAGGGATGGACCGCCCGGAGAATATCCCGACCTCACCTCGTGCCTTGCCCCGTCATCGGGCAGCTTCTGGGAGGAGTGAGTCGTGCTCCCCAGAACGCCGAGTGAGACATCGATCCCCACGCTGGCAGGAGGCCTATCAGGAGCGGGCCTGATTTTGACCCCCTTTTGACTCACCGTACTTGTCTGCCTCACACATAGCAAGATACGGCCGGGAACACATCTGGCGGGAGCAACCAGGCTCGTACCGGTCCTATTCTCCTGCATATAGAGACCGGTACCACCCTAACGTGAGATACTGGTCACCCTACTGAAGGTCGCGCTCTCCATCTCAAGGCAGGTACCACTCGCGATATCGGCGCTCACCATCTCGCTCGCCCTCAAGATCCCCACGTTATGAGAGGTCCCGAGAGCGCTTGCTGCGATACCGGGCTGTGTCTCCACCTCCTAGGGTTACTGCAACTGTATCTTGCCCGGTCCCGGAGCCTCTCCCGGCGCAGACCTCGTCCTCCGCTGTGACCACTACCCAGGCAATTCAGCACCTGCTGCCCGCGGTTGTGCCGATTGCCACGACCACAGCGTCCCAGATGCCAGTTGCTCTACCAGTACCGACCACAATACTGGCAACGACGACTGCGCTGGCAGTCACTTTGGCGTTGCCACCCCAGCAACCAGCGACAGAGAGGTCTCCATCCAAGTCGTCTCAAACTTATGAGACTGACTCAGAGTCCGACAAGTCAACACCTGCATCACACGAATCTCCACCCTTGGCCTTTGGGGACCTCGCACCGGAGTTGGCACTGGAAGACATCAGTTTTCTGATATCCTCCTCTGGATGGCGATGGCACCTGGACTGAAGGTTGGAGACCCGGCTCCAGTCATGCAAGACCCGGTGTTCCAGTATGTGGACACCCGTCCTCCACTCACAGCACCGCTACCATTCTTGCTGACTTTAATGGAAGCCCTCAAACATCCTTGGGCCCAGCCGGCGTCAGCTCAACCAATCCCGCACCAGTTGGAACACCTCTACCAGACACAGAAGAAGGAGGCTGAATTTCTGTTTATGCATCCGGTGCCCAATTCCATTGTGGTCGAGTCCTCCCAGACCAAGGGTGGCAGGAGGGTGCACACCACCCCGCCGGGCTGAGAAGGCCACCGTCTGGATACCTTTGGCAGGAGATTCTATTCCGCCTCGTCTCTCATTGTCAGGGTATCCAACACCCAAGCCTGCCTCGTCACCTACCAGAGGAACCTGCTGGACACATTCTTTCCTCTCCTGCCACACCTCCCTGAGGATCATCGGGCGAGTGCTATGCAATTCTTTAATGAATCCATAGCACTCACCAACCAGCAAATTCTGTCATCTAGATACTCAGTGGAAGTGGCGGCTCGGGTGATGGTCATCTCTGTCGCCCTCAGATGATTCGCCTGGCTGTGATCGGTGGGCCTACAGGAAGACACCCAGAAGCGCATAGAAGACCTCCCTTTCGATAGTCAGGGGTTGTTCAATGCCACGACCGACGAGGCGATGGACCAACTGGTAAAAGCGCGCCTGACAGCGAAAAAGATGGGGGTCCATCAGCCGTCTCAGCCCCACCGTAGTTTCGGCTCTCGTTTGTCTTGGTGTCAGTCATCTTCATCAACTTACCAGCCTCGCTCGCCTCATTCAGCTCCATCTCGCCCGTCGACCTTGTCCTCAGCTCGGAGACCTCTTCGGAGATGCCAACCTTCTTCTTTGAAGAAGTCTTCATCCGGGACGAAGTCCCCGTTTTGACCGCCTTCGCAGGTCGCCACCACAGCCACTCTTCAGCCTGCCTGCCACCTTCGAAGATCAATCAAGCCTGGCCCGACATCTCGCCGAATGGCGCCACATCACAACGGACTCTTGGGTTCTCTTTATCGTCCGTTTTGGTTACGCCATCGAGTTTCAAGATATTCCACTGTGAGGCATCTACTATTCCACCCCGGCCAGCTCTGCTCTGCTAGAGGAGATCCAGTC
Organism: Ctenosaura bakeri; assembly: GCA_948474755.1. Taxonomy (NCBI): domain Eukaryota; kingdom Metazoa; phylum Chordata; class Lepidosauria; order Squamata; family Iguanidae; genus Ctenosaura; species Ctenosaura bakeri. The sequence continues at coordinate 554,699 of CAOLHI010000669.1, read as the reverse complement.
CCTACTGCACAAAGGGGCCATCGAAGAACTGCCGTCCTCGTCCAGTACCACCGGCTTCTTCTCCTGGTACTTCACAGTACCGAAATCAGACGGTACCCTGCCGCCAATCCTGGCCCACCGTGCTCCATTTTCTCCTCCACCTTCAGCAGCAAGGGCTCACATTTCCATCCCTGAAGGTCTACCTTGCCGCGATAGTGGCATCAGCCATGAGGGTCCCCCTCGGCAGCTTTCTTCAGGGACGCTACCCTCAAGCAATTTATGAAGGGCCTGCAACCCCATTATCCACTGGTGTCGCCGCCACTACCACCTTGGTCGCTATCCTTGGTACTATCACAGTTGACACGACTGCCCTTCAAGCCTATGGCGACTGCGGATGACAGGCTACTGACCATCAAGACTGCTTTCCTGGTAGCTGTCACCTCAGCCAGGCGGGCGAGTGAGCTGACAGCACTGCGATCCAATGAGCCCTTCCTCGTCTTCCACTGAGACAAGGTAGTCCTTCGCCCTGCCATTTCCTTCCTGCCCAAAGTGGTATCACACTTCCACCTTAGCCAGGACATCATCTTACCTGCTTTTTACCCAGACCCCTCTACACCTCTGGAGTGTTCCCTTCACTCCCTTGATGTTCGTTGGGCCTTGGCTTTCTACACGTACCGGACTGCACCCTTCCGTCAGACACCCCACCTGTTCGTGTGCTACGGTGGGCGTCGAAAAGGCCACAAGGTGTCCACCCAGAGGTTTTCCAAATGGGTGACGCAGACCATTCTGCTGGCATACGAACTGGCCAAGCAGCCTCCACCAGCTTTGTTGTGAGCTCATTCCACCAAAGCCGTGGCTTCTTCAGGAGCTCTCCTTCGGGGAGTGGACCTGCAGGAACTGTGCTGTGTGGCAACTTGGTCTCAACCCTCGACCTTCGTGCGCCACTACAGACTGGACTGACGGTCCCGGAGAGATGCCCAGTTTGGATGTGCAGCGTTGTCTTCTGTTCTCTAGGACCTGACCCACTGTCCAACTGGTAAGCTACAAAATCTCCCAGCGTGTGAGGCACAGAGACCACAAAGAAGAAGAACAGGTTGCTTACCTGTAACTGTGGTTCTTCGAGTGGTCATCTGTGCCCTCACACACACCCGCCCAGCCATCCCCTCTTTCAAATCCCTAATTAGCGGACTCCAGAACTGAGGAGAGACCGTTGGCTTGGCGGGCTGAGCATGCTCAGTACAGGCTTGGGGGAGGGGTTCCCGCCAAGCTGCTAAGCTCTAGAATCTTCCGAACGTTACCGCGCATGCACGAAAACTCCCAGTGTGTGAGGGCACAGATGACCACTCGACAAACCACAGTTACAGGTAAGCAACCTGTTCTTATTAGATGTCCATTGTTATTTTACCTATGCTACATATTTAATTATATTACAATTCTACTATACTATAGTTACATTATTTGTATTCTTAAATGCATATTATTATTTATTAAATGTATATTGTGGTTTTACTTATATTATGTATAATAACTTATATTTACAGTTGTCCTCTCACATTTACAGGTTCAGTACTTGCAGATCTGATTATCCACAGATTATTTTATTTTATTTATTTATTTTAAAAATTCTTACAGTATCTGCCCCTGCCTTGGAAAAATATGGAAGTGGAAGTGGACCACAGACATGCACTGGAAGATTCCTAGAGAGAATAATTCCAGCAGAAGCAGAGTCTAGAATTGCGCTGGAGGGCCTAGAGATTCCTAGAGAAGTTCTCAGGTTAAAAAAATAGCATTCACAATTTTTATCTGCAGCTTTTCCACTTTCATGGGGATCTTGCACCCCTAACCCTCATCAAAGTGGAGAGCTGACTGTATATACAAATGCATTATAAATATACTTAAGTTGATTTTAATATGATACAGGCTACCAATATTGAAATAAAAGGAACTGAGCAGACTATAGAATTGATTAAGGGATACTGAGTTCTTTTTCCTGTCAGACCTAGTGTATTAATAGCCACTTTTTCCAAAACAAAAACTCTGTGGAGCAATCAGGGCATCCCAGAAAGGGCCTGGCAGGGCTAGATGCACTCAAGGATGAGACTTTGCCAAATGCCGACCTCCATCTTTCTGTCCATACAGCATCTAATGATGTCCAGCCCCAGTTCCATCTTTATTTGTGGGCCACAGTCATACTTTTAACTCTCTCTTTAGGTCTTAAAGAGCTGTGCTACCTCACCCGATAATCTGGGCTGCAGCACCACATCTGCCAGCAAATTGACCACCGTGTCCAGCCCTTTGGCCTCTGCAGAAACCGCATACATTGTAGTATCCCTGAAAAGGTGAACAAATTGGGTTTTACAACCAGCTTTGAAAAACTGAAACACTCCCCATAGCCACACTTTATGAATTATATCACAATATTATGTTATTTCCCCATTCTTCTTCAACTGGTCTATGAATGGACAAAGAGGATGTACAAAGTCATACTGAAGGAAAGAGACAGAATATTGCCTTTATATGTGGGACGAGAAACTTTATATTATGGGAAAAAAATAAGCCCCCTCTTCAAAAGCAACCAAGATCACCTGACAGGAAAAGCAGAATTATTGAGAAGACTAATGGCAGAATTTTCATCATCCACCTACATGGTAAAATAGAAAAAAAATATCAAAAGTCAACAAAAGAAAAGAAAAAGCCCAAGAGAAGTAAAGTAAGCATGTGTTGGTGAGGTAACGTCAGGTTTAAGAAAAACTTCATTTTAGATGCCATACATTTCTCCTACTTGATTTACAAGAGCGCTCCCCTCAACAGATGATGGTTAAATAAACCAACATACCTTGATGCTTGACAATCACAGATGCCCCCATGCTTTTCCAAAGTGAGAAGGATCTCATCCTTGCTGCCAAACTGAGCTGTTGACTGAGCACAAGAGAAGAGAGAAAAAGCAAGTGTGAACTTTAATATTAGCTCAGGCATGGGGAAAATGGAGGCATGTGGCTAGTTTTGTGGCTCCTGAAGCCCCCCCCATTTAAAAAAATTGGTGTCCTTTTGGGATGATTTTTCACCTGAAAAGTGTACCAAAAGCCTCCCAAAAAGATGCCGTCAAGCAAGAAAAACAATTTTCAAACCCCACCCCAAAACCTCCTGTCTCTGACAAATACCTCTGTTACCATTTCAAGCTGGAAGTGATGTAACACTACTTCTGGTTGTCATTTTGGAGATGAAACAGAGGAAAACCAGTATTTTGGGTGTTGTTTGCACAGCACTGTGGGGTGGAAAACTGGCCCCAGCCCTATGGAGTTTATTTATTTGTTTAAAGTATTTCTGTATCCCTACCCACAAGGGCTTCTGAGACAATGAATAAATAAAAGACCAATTAAAACAATACAAGGCTATTAAAATACTATTTTAAATTCTTAATTTCTTAGTTTTCTGCTTTATGCTAAATATCATTCTACTATTATTTTATTCCATAAATTGTTAATCAATCTTCAAAAAGTCTATTACCTCTACTTAACCACACTGTACCTGATAGTACTAAAATGGCAACAACTAATAATCTAATTTAGTTAACAAGTTAATTATAATGAGCAACAAATCCAATAATAATTTTAAGTAATAATTTTAAATTACGTACAATTATATAAGCAGGAGCTGTTTGTAACAAGGGTTGGAACCATTTTTAATTAGTTGTAGTTGATACTTTAGTTAACTTCATTAGTTTTCTTTAAGTATGTTTTACTTTTTGTTTAACAATTGTAAATTGTAGTTATGTATAACTTTTAGTTTAATTATGTTTCTTTTGTTCCTTTTGGATGTACTGCTTTGATTGGTATTTGTCTTTTTAGTATTTTATGTTTAAAACTTGTAAACTTTTAATAAAAAAGCATGTGAAAAACACATTAAAATACTCCTTAAAAACTCCTAAGAGCAGTCTAAAAACAATCCTAGAATCCAGTTTTGAAACAGTCAAAAAAGCACCTTCAAACACTGAGTTGCCCACCTTGTTTCCATTCCTCTGGCGGGACCCTCAGAATCAGAGCTTGACAGAGTGGTGTACAGAAAAGTGGCAGGATACAAAAACACTGATGAAGATTTAAAGGGGGCAAACAGAGGTCTTGGCAATGATCCCGGTATTCCACATACGCTTCTGTGTCATGGGTTCTACAATGCCAGTTTGCTTCTCCCTTCGGAGAAGTTTCTAACCTTCAACAGCAGATAGAAGACAGAAGTTCCAACACACTTTAACTTACAGAAAAAGCCAGCTTTTCCAGGAAGTGTGAAATGCCACCTGGATACTTTGCTTCATACCTTGATCCGGAATTGATAAGGACTGTTAACAGAAAGCAGGAAAGAGAGAGAAAAAAAATGTCAGGTTTCTTTAATGAAACTAGACACAACAGATAAACAGACATATGTGCAATTTATATGGCTTGTGTTTTTGGCTACTCCAAAGTTTCCTAAGTGTAAGTGTGTATGTATAAAATCTGCCTTATTCCTTGGAACATTTGTGGCAAAATGGGGCAAGCATAGTTGCAGCCAGCCAGTCACAGCTCAGAGAATGCTGTGAACAGAGGTGGGCCTATGGAGCAGAAAGGAGACAAAACTGAAGCTTGTCTGTGACAGAAGATTGGAGAAAGACTGCAGAGAGGTAGGGCAATGATGGCACAGAACTAAGGAAAAGCTGTAATAGAGATAGGACACTCAGCTGGGGTGAGAACTGAATAGGATTCTGGGGAGCTATGAATGCTTAAATAGTTCAGAGGTGAATGTTTGAGCTAACTGTTTAGCAAAAACTTCAGCCCTATTGCACTTTCTGATAACTCATTTTTCAACATTCCTCTCTTTTGACCATTGTAAATTATAGTCATGTGCTGTCCTTTCAACATGGTGTCTGCTCTTTCATCAGTTCTTCTCTTACCTTGTTACCTACAGGAAGAAGACTGGATACTGCTTTTCAAACATTCTGGATTTTGGAGCATTTTGGATTTCGGGTAAGGGATATTCAACCTGTACTTCCTAGGACTGAATTTCTAATCAGTGTGTCTTTTTTAAAAAATCATGGGCCACAAAGAAGAGCACTGGGCTGTTCCATTCAGAAAATAAAACAGTCTGAGGAAAATCTACCCAGCTGCAACCAAACATTACTTACTCCCAACAGTACAGAACTGTCCAAATTTGTTTTGTGAAGCAACTTGCAGTCCATTCTCTAGGGTGGTAACTTTCGTTTCAAACCCTTCCTGGCCATCCACAGATGCGAAGACTGGTTTAGGGACCCCGGGGAGGGGGTTTGTCAGAGGGATATTCGGATAGGCACCCCCACTGCTGTACTGTCGGTAGGCAACCAGTCCAAACCTAGAGAAGAATAACTGTTATATTAGGTTATTCAAAAATACTGATCTCTTGCACAGTTTAAATCAATTCTGGAAAGGACTCAGTTTAAGTTACTTAAATTAGTCAGCCCTCCACGTTTGCAGGTTTCACTTTTGTGGATCTGATTATTCATGAATTATTTGCTGTCACCTCTGCTGCCTCCCTATGCCATTTTTAAATAGGGACTGCAAACCTCATGAGACTGAGAAACTGCCAACAAGGATTGTAAGTCCCTCTTAAAAATGGTGTGGGGCAGCAGCGGAGGTGGCCATAAGCCCCAGCAACCCCCCACTTCTGTCTTGGGAAGGAACCCCGATGCCTCAAAGGAATCCACGGTGGGTGGAATAGGGTGGTCATACTTTTTTGTGTGTTAAATGTGGTTTGGGAGGGCCTAGAGTAATTCACGATTTTTCCATTTTTACAGGAGTCTTGTGCCTCCAACCCTAGCCAATGTGGAGGGAGGACTGTACAGATTAAATGAATAATGAAGAAGATTCTATTTAACCATTTGTGGTTTGGGTATGTGTCTTCAATTCACCTGTAAATTTAGAGAAACTCCATGAACTTCACAGGGTTTTGAAGATATGATAATAGTCACTGCCTTCCCCTAAAATGCAGCTTACAGCACCTGGTATTTCCTGGTGCTCTTCCATCCAAGTACTAACCAAGCCAAATCCTGCTTAGCTTCTTAAAATAAGATGAGATCAGGTGACTTGAGGGTATTTAGGCTTAGCAGAAGTACATTATTATTTAATATAACCCATACATCAACTCAGTAATGTAGGTTTCATTGGGAGGTAGGTACACACCAGCATTTGGAGGGGGCACAGTGGTTTGAGCATTGGACTAGTACTCTGGGAGACCAGGATTTGAATCCCCACTCAGCTATGGAAACCCACTGGTTGATCCTGGGCAAGTCACATTCTCTCAGCCTCAGAGAAAGGCAAAGGCAAACTCCCACTGCATAAATCCTGCAAGAAAACCCTATGATAGATTTGCCTCAGATTGCCATAAGTCAGAAAAAACTCGAAAGCACAACAATAACAAAGCAACGGAAATTATTTTCATTCCATCAAAAACTGGGTTCCCTCGCATTTACATCCAGACATCTCCTTGTTCAAATATACTCCTTCCTCCCATATTCTATATTCGGTGATCTCTTTGCATTTAGAGAAAGCAAGACCATGAAAGAGAGTTCCTGTACACTGTGTAAAGCAGAACTCTCCAAATGGTGTGTCACGGCACATTATTGTGTCACCTGTAGTGTGTTGGTGTGTTGCCTTCCCGGCTGAGAAAGACTCCCCACCCGAGCCTAGCCCACTGCTGTTGGTCTCACTGGGACCTTTCCCCAGCAGGGGTGACGGCAGCGGGCAACGACGAGGTGGGAGGGCTGCCTTTCCCTTTGCCGTCACTCTCGCTGGGGTCTTTCCTGGTGAGGGCAGCAGACCAGGAATCGGGGTGGGGGGTGGGGGTGGGAATGCTGCCTTTCTCCACCCTAGATTCTCCTCTAGGTTCCTCCAGTTTGCTAGTAAAACTGAATTACTGCATTGTGAAATGATACATGTCAAAAAAGTGTGTCACCAACACAAAAAGTTTGGAAAGCTCTAATTTACAGAATCAGACTGATCTGGTTATCTCCCATCTCCATTAATATATACATCCTCCCTTCCCATTCGTGAGGGTTAGGGGCACAGGACCCCCATGAAAGTGGAAAAACCGTGAGTAACTCCAGGCCTTCCCAAACCATCTTTAACAAACACAAAAAGTACGATCAGCATATCCAACCCACTGTGGATTTCTCTGAGGCATCCAGGTTCCTTCCCAAGGCAAAAGTGGGGGGCTGATGGGGCTTACGGCCCCCTCCCGGCTGCCCCACACCATTTTTAAGAGGGACTTACAAGCCTCGTTTGCAGTTTTCCAGCCTCACGAGGCTTGCAGTCCCTGTTAAAAATGGCCCAGGGAGGCAGCAGAGGAAACGGCAAAGAATCCGTGAATAATCAAATCCGCAAACGTGAAACCCGCAAATGTGGAGGGCTGGCTGTACATAAAATATATAGTTCAGGGATAAGGTTGCCGAAGGTAGAAGTGGAGAGAGCTCCTGTATCTTCCACTGCTGGGCAGGGAGGAGAATTTCAGGAGATGCTGCCTGTCACCTGGCTGCAGGAAGGGCAACCCCTGCTAGTGTTCCCTCTCCTCTAGCACCTTTATAGGCGCCCTTTCCAGTTTCCTAGACGGACGAACAGAAGTTGCATTCCTCAAGGCACAGGCCGATATTTTCGCCCAGGGTTTCCTCAGCCAGTAATCCCCGAACCGCCGGAGCCTCTCGAGAGGTTGCTGGGGGCTCCACGGGAGATCCTGATTTTTGAAAGAATCAATATTCCTGAGCTGTTAGATATAACAGGTCTCCTAAGACCTATACATTTGATGCAGGAGTTCCCGAGACTTACAATTTCTTTCATGTACGGGCTCCCCGAGCAGTGAAAATTATTTTTAGGGCTCCTTCGGGCTAAAAGGATTGAAAAAGGCTGCTCTAGCCACTAGGCCGCACTTCCCCCGGGGAGAATTTTGAGCGAGGCAAATGCTCCCCCCTCCTCGTGGGACAGGCGAAAGGGGCGGAGCTTAATGGCCAGGAAACGTGGGCCCGGCCCCCAGGCCCGACTCGCCTCACCTCCGCGCCGAGCTCCAAGCGCCCCTCCGGACCATGTTGGCCGCCATCTTGGCTCCCCTTCCCGGCGAGAACGGCGAGCCCCGCGTCACCCCGAGGGCAGGCTTTGATTGGCTGGCTCAGGGGAGGCGGCGATGATTGGCTGGTGGGCGGAGCTTAGGCAAAGCGAAAGGAAAGAATGGTGCATCGTTTCCGGTTCGAATATTTTGGACTAAGACCGCGCTCCTGCGTAGTCAGTGGGCAGGGACTGCAAGAGGCTGGAGCTTTGAATTTTTGCGGAGTCAGGGGCTCCCCGTCCCTGCGACAGAAGCGTCCCTGACGCCTCGCCCGAGGGAGGCCTCCGTTCCGCCGCCGCCGTCGTAGGAAAGAGCGGTTCCCGCGAGAGACCTGGGCTCCCTGAGAAGAGGGTGGCCAGTGTATTCTGTTCCACCAAGGCCCGCGATAGCTTCTGTTGGAATGAGTTAATTCGTTTTAAAGGCCGCCTTTTGCTTTTAATATTGAAACAGACGAGTACGGCTTCCTCCTGCCAAAATCACATGAGGACATAAAAAAAATTACGAAGCAACCCCGGCATATCGCGCTGCAGGCGTGCCTCCGCTTTTTTCTAGTTCTTTGGGCGGACAGGAGGGGGGTGGAGGAGGCGGAGCCGATTGGTGAGGGCCTCCGCCTTACGTAAGACGTGGGCGGAGCCGATGCTTGCCCGACTCCTCGCCCTGAGGCGAGGCCGCTCAGTCCGGTCGCGGGGGCCGTGAGGGCCGGAGGGGGCGCGCAGGGGGGGGCTCCATGGCCGGACGCAGCCGCCTCCCGACGGGCCCCTCTGGGAGCGCCGCAGCCCCTGGAGGCCTCGGGCGGCCGTGGGGGGAGCCCGCCGGTAAGCGAGGCGTGCCCGGCGGTGCCTCTGGGCATGTGCAGAGCGCGGGCCGCCATCGGGCCAAACGGAGGGAGGCGTTCTGAGGCGGAAGCGGAGAGATTAGCAATCGTGTAGCAAGTCGGGCTGGCTTCACGTTATGCCACTTGCTTTAAATTGTTGTTGTTGAGCTGCTGCCTTGAGCCAGGATGAGGATGGAAGCATTTCTGAATTATGTAACCGCTTAATTCTTATCCTACGAATGATGAAGTTTTCATTGCTGTTGATTAGAGTTAGTGGAATGTATTGAAACTATAATAAATATGTGAAATGTAGAATCGGGAGGATGGTATGTTAGTTAAGGAACGGAATGTGAGAAAAAAGTGATAGTGGATGGGAAGGAGAATGTTAGTGAATTTTAGTAATGCCTTTAACGTTTAGGATTTTTGAAATGTTTGTTTTTTGTTGCTCTTTAGTTTCATAATTTTGTATATAAATATAAAAATAAAAAAGACTCTTCACTGTTTGATTAAAAACGTTTAAAATGATTGAGAACCAAATGGACACCCTAAATAATGAAATCGGTATTATTACCTGTCAATATTTACTAACGGTATAAGTCGTGCCAAAAGTGCCACTTACTGTAAGCAATCAAGGTGATATAGACCAAATTTGATTTAGACCAAATAAAGCCCAGTGACAAGATCAGTGTTATACATGTCATCATCCTTGTAATCACTGATAATAAGCACTTTTTTATATCATGTAAAAATGTCAAAATTAGGGTTTACTATCAGCCGTTCTTATTGCAACAGTTAATGGTCGCTATCCTAGTGCAAGATGATTTTATACGGTCCCATTACCTTCCTTCCCCACCCAAGGCAGGCATTTTGTCTGCAGTGGTTGGGGGACAGAGCTTAGAAAAGTTTTGAAACTGTTTAGAACTACAGCTTCCAGAATCTGGCCATACAAACTGGTAAAATTCTGGGTAGCTGCAAACCAAAACCATGGTGCTTCCAATTTCTGATGAAGGGGATAGCAAAGTTAGTGCAGGAATAAACTTCATAGAATTGGAAGGGACTGCAAGGGCCATCTTGTTTAGCCCCTGGCCATGCAGAAATATATAAAACCAAGGCATGGCCATCCAAACGCTGTCTAAAAAACCCCAAAGAAAAGGCCATTTCCACACTAGCCTGTTACATTGCTATTATTCCACTTTCAACTTTCTATGGAATGCTGGGGTTTGCAGTTTAGGGAGGGGCCTGGCCAGTGTGGAAATGGCAAGAGTCCACCACCATCTGAGGCAGCTTGGTACACTCTTGTTCGAGCATCTCCAAGGAAATGGGGCTCTGGAGGTGGCCCTCCTCTTAACGGTACCTCTTTTTTTACTCTAGTCGGACCTCCCAGCAGTCCCAGAGAAGAGTCCAACCCCTTTTCCTTTAAGGAGTTTGTACGAAGTAAGAACCGGAACTCAGGAGCTGCCTGTCTGCGGGAGACCAAGAGCGGCAGTGGTTCTTCCCTTGAACTGGGGGTGAGCAGCAACGCTGGCCCCAAGGTAAGACCCGAAGAATGGAAAAAGGGAGTGATGGGAAGGCCTCTCAGCACCAGACACCAGTGAGGTGACTTCATGTGTGAAACTGCTCCTTGGTGCACAGTTGGCTCTCCGCATTTGCTAGAGTTGGGAGTGCAGGACTCTCACAAAAGTGGAAAAATCACAAATATCAAAATGTGTGTGTCTCTGGGAAGAGGGATGAGGAATAGTAGGGGGAGTGGACACCCATGGTCCGAAAGCAGATCAGGGAAAAGAGGTAGGGTTGGTGTGTTGGCCCTATATTTCCTATCACCCATCTCCTTCTTGTGGTGGGAAGGATGAGAGAGTGTTTGTGGTGCTGAGAAGCTGGGCTGGAATCTGTCCTTAGCTGGTGGCTGGTGGAGAAAGGGAAGGGTACCAGAAACAGGTTTTTAAAAGGCTGCATAGCCTGATTGTTGCTGCCAAGAGGGAACATTTCTCCTGGAAAAATAGCATTTGAAGTGGGAGGGGCAGGAGTTGGAGAAAATCTCAAATAATCAGATCCATGAAAGTCAAATCCGTAAATGTGGAGGGCCAACTGTAGTTTCTTTGCAGAGTATAGAAATCTTAATCTTTTGTTGTTCTAAGGTGGTGCATGTTTACCTTCAACATATTATTCTTTGTGATGGGGAGGATATAAAACCATTCAGTTTTTCATTTTAATGTGAACATATTATGGTTAGAATCCCATTAAGTAATTCTAAATGCCTGAAACCCTAGAGCAGAGCAGTGGGCAATTGTGCGTCCACCCCTGTCCCAGTAGCTGGATGTTCTGTGACAGGCAGTAAATACGCCTTGCTATACCAAGAGTGGGTTGAGCACATCATCGCTTATCATCCAGGTTTCCAGCACCTCAATAATTCCTCTGTTGTGGGGCACCTACATGGCTTGAAAGGTAGGGTTTTTTTTTCTGAGGGTAGTGTCAGGAGGTGTAGTCACATCATCATAGCTATATCTCTTGATCCAAGTTCTCATGTACATTCCTGAAACAGTATTTAATTATTCTTTGCAAGTGTTATTTTCCCAAGGTTCATTTTGGGGTACTTTTGGCCATCTTAGGTCATGTGTCAAATCGGCTATGCTCTCCCTACCATGCTTTAGGCAATAATGTATGCTGTAGGGTTTAGGTGCTTCACTGGGTAGGTGAAGGTATGGATGATGTGAAGGGGTGATGGATGAGAAGCCTGGAATGTTCTGGTAATGGGTTATGAACAGATAGGAACAGAACAGACGGGACTGCACGGTCACTGTGTTGGCAGACTGGATGAGAAAGTGGGAAGGAGGATGTAAAGCCCAAGAGAAGGGTTGTTTTGATTTGCTAACAAATGGGATAGTAGCATATGCTAATTATGAAATGTAATGGCTAATATAGCACTGCAAAGCCAGTGGTTCTTTAGTCCTGGCAGTTGCCAAAGTGTGCTGTTATTTCTTCATTGTTCTGAATAAAGTTTTTAAAACCTGTAAACCTGTTCTCTTAACTCAGAGCTAGCCTGTGCATCACATTTTTCCAGATTTCAAGTTGAAATGTTAAAAACTATATTTTAAAGAATCCCAAATTGTGACTGACAGTAATGCATTAAAATTTTTGAAAGTAAAGACTAATGCTAGCATGTTGGCTATTTCCAAGTGCTGTCGCGTTGATCCTAAAAGAATCCCTCTACCTTCTCTCACACTTCAATGTCCATTGCAAATTTGGCACTGAATCCAGATTCCAACTCTCTAGCACTGCATACATAACTGTAGCAGTAGACCTCGTTTTCTTGGATAAGAAGGATGTGTGTGTGTGATGAGTTTTTGCTAGAGATTTTATGGGGGCATAAGGTGGCTATTATTTACAAGTACAAACTGTGTGTTGGATTATGGGCCAGAGTGCAAAAGGGGTGCTGGAAGAATGTGATACTATATGGAAAAGAACAGCAATATTACTGTTACTATTTTATTAATTTATATCCCACTATTCTTCCAATAACGGGACGCAAGATGACTTACAACATATTTTAAAACAACACAGATAGAGAAAATATAGACAAACTTCAATATAAATCTAAAAATTGCTGAAAAGACAATCATTTATAAAGTTAGAAACTAAAATTCATTAAGATTATACAAATCATACAGCAACATAGTGCATCATTAAAAGCCCAGCCCTTCGATTTCTAAAAACCCGGCAGCGCAAGAATGTTTTAACTTGCTGCCAGAAGGATGAAGCCATCCTGGCCTCTGTAGGAAGGACATTCCAAAGTCTGGGAGCAGCCATGGAGAGGGATGTCTTCCTTGTTCCCACCAAAGACGCCTGAGAAGGCGGTGGGACAGGGAGAAGGGCTTTGCAGGAAATATTAGTGCTCTAATTGGCTCATAATGGGAGATACAGTCCTTCGAATAGCCTACACCCAAGTGATATAGAACCCAAGCCAATGTAACAGTTGAGAGATGATGGACTTGTTTGTTTTTCCTATAGAGGTGAAATAGTTCTGCCTTTTTTTGAAAAGAAAATCAATATGACATCATTAGGGAAAATTCTGAGCAGAAACGGAACTGTTGTTTGGCTAGTCTGCTTTCAAGGCAACTGAACAGGTAAACTGACTCTAATTAGGCCAGTTCTTATCAGAATGAAATGTTAAGATCCCTTATGGGAGACTCTTTGGTGAATAGTTACTATTAATAATGGAACCGTCACTGTTCAGTACTCCCTGCATTTAAGTTTTCTCTGAGCTTTCTTTGTCTCATCCCCAGCTCTGTGTGTGTGTGAATGCGCACGTTTTTGTGCTCACATTGTTGTCCTGAGGCTTTGTGAGTTTGATAGATAAAACCTGACAATTCAAACACTTGCATAGAATAAGACAGAATGCATGTATAGAAGGTGGGGTTGCCAGTTGTCCCCAATTATAAAGGATGTCCCTCATTTGAGAGTCAGAAAGCTTGTTCCTTATAGGGCTGGCAGATGTCCCTTATTGTATTGTCCCTTATTTCTGTTATGAAAAATCTGGCAACACTAGTGTATACTGGGGAGTAATTCTGGATAACACTCTGATACACTTTACAGTTTGTTAGTCTTCAGGGAGCCACAGGACTCTTCATAAAGGGAGAGCTTTTTTCGTCTGTTCTATCAAAGCAACAAAGTGTTGTGCTTCCTTTAAGACTGAACACATTTACTTGAGCTTGAGTTCTTGTGATTATAATCCATTTTCTCAGGTACATGGAGAGGTTCAGCTCAACATGCACAGTGTGTGTGGTTGGGAGTGGGATCCATGCAAAACTGGATGCGGAAAGTGACAGCAAACACCCCGGCAATGCATAAGAAATTTGGCACGTGATGACCATCTGTTATCCTCAGAAGGTTATTACCTCTGAAGTAATAAAACCCAGAGAGAGTGTTTGTTTTGTCTAATTTCCTGCTGCATCTATCATAAGCTAGGGCTGTGGAGTCGGCATGCCAGACCTTCGACTCCAGCTCTGACTTCTTCATAAATAACAAATGTATCTTAATTAGTAATAACAAATTTACTATAGTAATGTGGCAGCAATTCACCAAGTGAATCATCAGGCTACTTAGACTGATAGAGCAAAAATATATCTTTATTTGATTAAAATGTCTGAACAATAAAACTTGCCTGAATTCCTATGGAAGTAAATATGCAACATACGAGGCATTTAATATTTGTGTTTTTATTTTGAAGCCAGAGTCTGTCCTTTTCTACCCAAAATTGTTTCGGACTCCAACTCCATGACTGACTCCACAGCCCTGTCATAGGCCATTTCCACACTAGACTGTTCTAATGCTATTATTCCATTTTCAACATCCTATGGAATCCTGGGGCCTTTGAGACCCCTCCCTAAACTGGAAAACCCATGATTCCATAGGATGTTGAAAGTGGAATAATAGCACTATAACAGTCTAGTGTGGAAATGGCCATAAGGCTTAGTTACACACACAGACACACACACACGCTGTTCAGGTAATCAGACTGTTAATACATGTAGTGTCCTGAGAAAGTATTATCTTGATCTAGACCAGTGTTTCAAAAACTCTGGCCTTCCAGGTGCTTTGGATTTCCACTCCAGAATCATTGATCATTGGCCAAAGCAGCTGGGAATTCTGGGAGTTGAAGTCCAAAGCACCTGGAGGGCTAGGAGTTTGGAAATCACTGATCTAGACCCTTAGCAATAGACTGGAACTTGTGGCTGCATCCCAGTTCAGCTGTTTCCCTTCAAAATCCCTCTCTGTTCTTGACACTATTTATGTTTCTAATTGTAGGAATCGTCTCGATTCACTTTGTTGCTGGACAACAACTCCTTATCTCCTGAGTCCTCACGATTGAGCTTGGACTTCCGGGAGCCATTTTTCCCAGACCCGACTGTGCCCAGCTCCTTGCTGGAAGATGATGAGGATGACGATGACTGGAGCAGCTCCTACCAGCCTTCCGCAGTTGAAGATGCCCTCTTGGCCAGGACTCCTGACACCTCTCTGAGCAACACCTTGGACTCTTTGTACAGCAATCCCTCTGGCCCATCAGAGCTCCAGACGTTTTCTCCATGGCAGCTGGGAGGGATGGACTCCCTTCTGGGTCGCCCTCTTGGGAAAGGGGAGCAGAGCTCACCTGTCAATGGAACAGCTGAAGGAGAGAGCTTTTTCCCACCTCTGCAGCTGAATTATGAAGAAGTGAGGTGCTAGGAGTTAGGGTTGCATGTTGTTTGGAATCTGCTGTTAACCTTCTTTCCCTCCAGAATTCTTTGCCTCCAGTTGTGGTTGGTGGTTCTCTTGCCAGTGGATAGTTTTCTGTAACTTTATCCAGTCTGAGGTGGAAATCCAACATCCCCTCAGTGTTGTATAAATTTCCACATGCAGAGATAGTGCTAGGCAAGGACTATGCAATTCTTGTGCAGAATAACAACACATGTTAGAGTCTAAGTGCCATTGTGCAATTAATAATATACAAAGAAAACCCACAATGGGCAACATGTGTGAGTATCCCCTATCTGAAACATTTGGGACTAAAGAAGTTTCTGATTTCCAATTTATTTTTTTATTTACATTTCCTCAAGGAAATTCCACACACAGTAGAATTATGGTGTATATACACACCCCATGTTGTATCATACATTATATTGGAAAATTCCCATGAGACGTTTCTTTTGTAGATGCTACTTGAGAAAAATGGTTCACTGCCACTTCTGTCCACAGAACTGGTTCAGTGAATCTGGTGTAGAAAACAAGATGGTGGTGGTGAGGCTTTTCGTGCTAGAAGACTAGATATCTGGTGGATCCCTTTTCCTGCTCCCTGACTTCTGTATGGCCTTCCTGCTGATCCTCTAACCACAGTGACTGGGAGGGAGGGTCTTTCTCCCAATAACTCCAGATTCTTTGGTCATCATCTGGATCTTGAAAGAAAACTAAACTGAGCAAATCTAGTATGCAAAGGGATCTTTTAAAACCTTTGAGACTAACGGAGAGAAAGGAATTGGTGGCATAAGCTTTTGTAGACTAATTTATGTCATGAGATGTGGATTATGAGAGCCTACTTACATCTGATGAAGTAGACTCAAGTCTATGAAAGCTTATGCTACCAACTTCTTTCTCAGTTAGTCTCAAAGATGCTTCAAGACCACTTTGCATATTGATCTGGACTAACATGCCTATGTCTTTGAATTCTAAGATAATCAAGACAATGTCACTCGATCTGTGCGCCTCTGGGTGCAGAATTTGGATTTTCTTAGCAAAGAATTTGGATCTTTACACTTTCTTCTTTGATTTTTTTCCATCTGGATGCTGTCTACCTGAGCAATAATCCAGACTTGTCTGAACTATTCTGCAATTAAAGCAAGACAACCCTTTTGCTAAATGAGACCTCTTCTTATCTTTTGTAGTTAAAACAAGAAAATTCCAAGTTAAGAAGTAAAATCAGCCATATTCAAGCGGTTTCTGAAATACAAGCAGAGAGGTGTGTAAGCTGCAATTTCAGCAAAGTATCCCACCCAACACAGCTGAAATAAGCAAATGCGTGTATGATGTAAACTTTGTAAATTTTTTAGCGTTCTTACTGGTTGCAGTTTTTAATCAGTTTATTACCTTAAAAGTTACTTGGACAGACATCTTTGCATTCTTATATAAACTATGGATATTTAATATACCTTTAAAAATGTGATTTTAAAGGAGACTTTCTCCCTTTTCCCTCAGTCAAATGAGGAATACCTCTTTTAAGATGCGTTTTTAAATATGTTCATTCTTGTTTCATAGATGGGCAGATAAGGGGCATTCTTTCTTGTCCTATGCCCAGGGAGAATGCCTTTTCTAAAATGCTTCTTTAAAGAGGCACTCTTCCTTTTGTCCCATATGCAGAGGGAATGCTTCTTAAAAGAGGCACTCTGTTATCGTACACCTAGGAAGAATGACTTTCCAAGATGCCTCTTAAAAGAAATGTTCCCTCTTGTCTTGCACACAAACAAAATACCTCAGCAAGAGGTATGCATGGTATAAAAACAAAGCTATCCTACATCTTTGTTTTAGAAATAATGATGATACCCAAAAGTTTGTACACGTTTAGTTTGTGTATTAAAGAGGAGCACATCCTTGTGCAGTTTAAATCTAAGCAACTAGTCTTGTTTGAAGATTTCAATTACTTTCAGTCCCATACTGAAATGTAAAACAACTTTTAAATTAGTTTGAGGCCCTACTTTTCATTAGTATTTGGTGGTTTACAACCATTTGTACTTTGTAGTACTTTGTACTTTGTAGTACTTTGTACAACCAAAGTACTACTAAGAAAACATCAATACAAAAGTTAGAAAACAGTCAGACCACAGTTCTGTTTTAAAACACAAGTAAAAACTGTTTTAAAAAACATATATAAAATACAGACAACACACCCCATTAAAACTCCATCTGCTGCAACTAGTTAGAAACCAAAAGCTTCCCTTATTAAGCAGAAAGATAGGGAGGGGCTAACCAGATCTTCAGAGGAAAGGAGTTCCACAGCTTGGGGGCAGCCACAAAGAAGGCTCTGTCCTATACCTGTACCAAACAGGTCTGTGTTGGCAGTGAGATTATAAGAAAACCTGCCCAACCTCTAGATCTTAAGATTCAGGCAGACTCTCAGAGAGCTTTGCAGATCCACTCACAATACTGGTGTCCCCCACTTTTTGACAGTTTGCTTTCTGCTTTTCTGACCTTTTCAATTACAACCAGAATCCATGTATTCCACACATAGGCCATTTCTGCATGAGACTGTTATAGTGCTATTATTCCACTTACAACACCCAATGGAATCCTGGAGTTTGCAGTTTAGGGAGGGGCCTTTGAGAACCCTCCCTAAACTGCAAACCCCAGGATTCCAGAGGATGTTGAAAGTGGAATAATAACACTATAACAGTCTCATGCGGAAATGGCTGTAGTCTGCTCTTTTGACCGTGCATCAAATATATGAGTTCTGGCTGTAATTGGAAAGGATCAAAAGAGCAGACTGTTGAAGAGTGACCCCATGCTACTTTTTCTCTCAATTGATTCAGACTGGCTGAACAAAAAGGTGGTGCCGAGTCAATTTGCTTCCACATTTTGACAATTTCAAGTCTTCAATAGTGCTGTGGTCCTAACTTCTTGAATAAGCTGGGATGCCTGTACTAGGGTGGGAAATGAAAGTCAACACTTATTCCTTACTTTCTTTTGCTTTCTTCTACTAGAATCAAGCAACTTGAAAGGACACTAGAGGAGAACAAACGTAAAGAAGCAAAAGAGGCCCGTGACTTGGAGGCCATGGTCCAGCAAGTAGAAGAGAACCTCCAGCTGATGACGGTGCGCAAGTGTGTCATTCCCTCTCTTTCTGATATACCAAAGAAATAAAAGCAGCATTCTGTATGCTTGTAACAGGAGCTTCTGTTGCTTTGGCTTGTTTCCTATGTCCTGTCTTCTGAATAATGCATGGTTTTCAAGATGGATTCTCTGATATTCTGAACTCGAGCACTGTGCTGAGAAGGAAGCAAATTCTCCCCACTGACGTAGGATCCCCTGTGGTAGCTTGGTTTCCCTTGAAGGTTGAACAATGTGCATGTTCACATGATACCTGAGATCCCATACCAGAGGGTAGATTATTTGACTCTTGGAACCAATGTGCACCAAGTTGTTGGACTACAGTTCCCAGCTTTCCTCACCATTGGCTTATACTGGCTAGATCTGATGGAAATTGTGGTCTAACAACATACTGAGGGACCCATAGTTCCCACCTCCAGATAACTGTTCCTTTTGCAAGTGGGAATTATGTACCTGCACACTGCTCATACTCTGTAAGCTGCAATGGGCTCTGTAGCATTTGCAGGCTGAAAGTAAAATGAAAATAATTTGCTCTACTAAATGTCATGAGCTCTCTTCCCTTGAAAGTCTGTTCAGCTTGCTGTTCTGTTTTACTTGTTGCAGTTCTCACAGTTGTGTAAGGAACTGTTTTGACCACTTTCTCTTCCAGAAACGAGCCATGAAAGCAGAAAGCAGCACCATTAAGCTGAAGCAGGAAAATGCGCTTTTTCAGGTACAAGCCATGTCTTTAATACCAGCTCTTCCAACACACAGGCCATTTCTACACTAGACTGTTATAGTGCTATTATTCCACTTTCAACAGTCTCATGTGGAAATGGCAACAGACACAGTATTAAGGAGTTAGGAAGGCTAAGGAGTTATGTAGCAATTGTAGTAGTCTGGAGGGCCTGCTGTGAGGAGTGAAGGGTGGCAAAGTCTGTTTCTGCTAGGCCAGACGCAAATACCAAAGTCTGGATCTAACCCGATATGATGTTCACAGCAGAGGAACTACAGTTCTCCCTCCACAGTTGCTAGGGTTAGGGTCACAGGACCTGTGTGAAAGTGAAAAAAAAAACATGAATAACTCTAGGCCCTCCCAAACCATATTTAACACACACAAAAATATGATCACCATATTCCACCCACCAAGGCATCAAGGTTCCTTCAAAGGCAGAAGTGGGGGGCAGTGGGGCTTACAGCCACCTCCACTGCTGCCCCACACCATTTTTAAGAGAGACTTACAAGCCTTGTTCACAGTCTCACGAGGCTTGCAGTCCCTGTTAAAAATGCCTAGGAAGGCAGCAGAGGTGACAGCAAATAATCTGTGAATAATCAAATCCACAAAACTGAAACCCTCAAATGTGGAGGACTAACTGTATTCCAAAGATAAGCACATGATAGTTTGGCACAGCAGACATTTTAGATGAAGTGAGAGACCTCTTTATTTGTTTTAAATTTGGAGTCTTAATCCCCGAACATTATTAACTTTTGTTTTCAAAAAAGTGACAGTCTACAATCTCGAACTTAAAAAGTTGATGCTAGAGAACTCAGGAGGGTTTGCAGCAGACAGCTGTCAGGTGTAACTTTCAAAATTAATACTGCTATCAGAGATTCAGAAAGTCCTTGGGCTTGGAATCTTGAGGGGTTTTGTCCCTGATTGTCTCTTCAGTTGTAGGAGTTCTGACATAGCAAATGTTTCCTGACTTGCCTAAAGGTTCAAGTGGAGAACTACAGGTTGGAAAATGAAGCCTTGAAGTCTGGCCATTTAGCAAACCTGGCTGTTGTGAAACAAAACGCAGATGTTGCCTTGCAGAATCTTCTGGCGGTCATAACAAAATCTAGGTCATCCATGAAGTAAGTTTGGGATCTGTCAGCAGTAGAATAAAATGCATGGTGGTGGATGAAAGGGAATATAACAGGCATGATCTGGCTGAAGTTACATCATTATGTATTTATTGGGCATTGCTCATGTCATTGGGCAAGTCTAAAACACAATTCTAACTCTTCTTCACTGAAGTCAGTAGGACTTAAAAGTATTTTACTCTGACTACACTGTGGCTTTTGTGGTGACTACTGTAGTTCTACTCTATCAGTTTTCAATTAAAGTGACTCTAGTACTGGTTGAATATCCCTGATCCAAAATGCTTGGGACCAGAGGTGTTTTGGATTTCAGATTTTGGAATACTTGCATACACATAATGAGAGATCTTGGAAATGAGACCCAAATCTAAATATGAAAATCATTTATGCTTCATATACACCTTATACACATAGACTGGAGATGATTTTATACAATGTTTTGAATAATTCTGTGCACGAAACAAAGTTTGTGTACCTTGAACTGTCAGAAAGTAGTGATGTCACTATTTCAGCTACTCATGTGGACAGTCTCAAAAAGTTCCAGTTTTTGGAGCATTTTAGGTTTTGGGATTACAGATGCTCAGCCTGTAGTATGTTTGCATTTGCCTTCATTTCCTAACCATGGAAGAATGCCTTGCTTCCCAAGTGTATGTCACAAAGGTTTCTGTGTACTCACTATCCAGCTTCTTAAAATGTATTTCCAGCTTATTTCTTTCCTAGGCATGAACTGAAGTTTATTCTGATTGTTTGAATTCCCAGTCCTGACATAACCTTCTCATAGAAACATAAGAAGCTATCTTATACTGAGTCACGTTCCTGGTCCATCTAGCCAAGGACTGGATAATTGTGGAAGACTGGAGGGCAACATTAGCTCTCCAGGAGACCTTGGAGGGCTGTACCTGCAAACATTAGGGAGCACTTTTTGATGGTAAGAGCTGTTAGACAGTGGACCACACTGCCTTAAAAGGTGGTGGACTCTCTCCGTCTTTGGAGGTGTTGAAAGCGAGGGTACATGTGCATCTTTCAGGAATGCTTTAGTTGTGTATTCCCGGTATAACATAGCAATATATAGCTGTTGTGGTCTTTTCCAACTCTGAGATTATCTGATTCTGTACCTCAGCTAGCTCTTTTCCCTAAGGGTCCAGAGTGACAGAAACCAGGGATTAAAAAGTGCAATTGTATGCCTTTGTAATTGGCTTTGGCTTCCGTCTGCCTAAGCTGTGGTTCAAGCATGTTGCCAGAGAAATTAGAGAGAGCATTCGCTTCCCAAACTCCTCTTCTTGACATTCTGTCTGTACTTTCCCTTCCAGGCAATTGCTTTCTGGCGCAGAAGAACTGCAGATTGTCGCAGAACTCCTAAAGTCTATAGACAAAATCTCTGAGTTGCCACAGGATTCTCCATGAAA
This sequence comes from Ctenosaura bakeri, assembly GCA_948474755.1. Lineage (NCBI taxonomy): Eukaryota > Metazoa > Chordata > Lepidosauria > Squamata > Iguanidae > Ctenosaura > Ctenosaura bakeri. The sequence goes on along the minus strand of CAOLHI010000669.1, from coordinate 533,219 downwards.
ACTACTACCCAAGATCTTGGTCAAAGACACTTTGTTTCAGGACATGAAAGACACTCATAGTCTAATTCTTTTAACTTCCTAGGTGAAAATATGTGACCTGTAAATACTACATTCTAATCCAGCATAAAGCATTTCTACAGCTTGTGAGTATAGTGCAAATGTACTGAAATCCTTTTGCATTTGGTTGCGGCTGACTGGCCATCTGAATAGATTCTGGTTGAAATTTAAAGGTCTAATAAAGTGTTGATTTATTACTTATTATGGCTGGTCCACCTGGAATGGAAGTTTGGTTCTTTACCTAAAGTGTGATGTTTCCATATCTTAACTTCACTGTCACAAATAATATTTGTTCCACATTTCTTTCTCTGTGAACAAGGACAAGAGAAGTATTTTATTACTTTTTGTATAGCAAAGTATTAAAGATTTAGCATTGTCTGAATATGTAGCTGAAGCTTTTTTTTTAACTCTTTGAGGTTTTATAATATTTTTAAATGTAGTTTTTAAATTCCGTTGAAATGACAAGTGTGTCATAATTGGTTTGGTTTTTATATTTTTCTTAAATCCTTACATATTTTCCAGTAGATGTTGGTGAAAACAAGGGTCACAGTGTAGAGCTATTCACCCTGTGTTTCTTTTATATTTTAAATCCATTTTTCCCCCAAAAAAGCCAGAGTGGTATAGCTGTTTGAATGTTGGATTTTGACTCTGGGAGACTAAATTTCAGACCCCCACTTGGCCATGGAAATGCACTGAATGACCATTGGCAAGTCACACTCTCTCAGCCTCAGATGAGGAGCCATGGCAAATCCGCTGAATAGATCCTGAAAGGCAATATGGTGTAGTGGTTTAAGTGTTGGACTGGCGTTGGAATATGGCAAGCCTAAATATAGATATAGACCAGACGGAGATAATGACAATACAGAACCAACACACCAAAATATAGTTAAAACGTTTTGGAAATGGGGGTCAGAAAATGACCTTCCCTGTGTCCATGTGGGCTGAGGGAGTTATGGGGGCTGTAGTCCAAAAAGCAAATTTCCAAGCTCTGGGAGTCCAACAGCTGCCTTGGGAGGAGTTCTGTGTTAAGAGTGATACTCAGATCTGTTTGGTCCTTGTTTCCCAGTTTTTTTTTTTTGGTCATACATGTAATTAACGTATTGAAACAATAAAGCCCTTTTTCTAAAATGCCTTTTTTGCAGAGTTCAGTTCAGGGTGGCTTGTTTTTATTATATTCATATAGATTCTGCCTTTTACCCAGCCTAGCGCTGCACCTAAAACAGATAAAAGGCTCAGAATTCATATCCCAAATTTAAAAATGTAATTAAACTAATCTAATACACAAAGGTCAAAGTTTGTTTGGCTGCCTCTGGCAAAGGCCTCGTGTGATTGGCTGCCTGGGAAGATTCTGTGGAATCCTGGGGCTTGTGGTTTAGGGAGGGGCCCTTAGAATTCAAAGCCAGAATCTGGGGGAAAGTTACAGGCCCTGTGCTTTCGGCACTTCCCCTCCTCTGTTGTCCCCCTACAGCCCTTTCAGGTAGGCTTGGCTGAGAGAGAAAAAAATATTGTTATAAATTTACCAAGAAACTTGGTGGTTGAATGGAGGTTCGACCTGCCACTCCCCAGCTCTTAACCAATCGAATACAGTTCATTCTAGACGTCATGCCCCGGGGCTGCCTGTGAAAGAATTATATTCTCCCGCTTTTGATTGGTTGCAGGATACGAAGCTCCTCCCTCTGCCTTTTCTATCAAGTTTAGGGAGCGGTGTATGTCTGACCTTTTCATAGTATACCAAGTGCTTTGAGGGTCACGTGACTGTAAAAAGCTCGCGCGAGCCACCGGCCCTCTTCATTCATTGGGCGGGCCCGAGCACATGGCCCACCCCCGCTCCGTCAAGGTTTCGTAGGATTGGCCAAAGCCTGTGAGGAAAGGCATTATCCCACTGGCCGTCGGGTGAGGGAAAGCTCGCCGGGATACCGGACGCTACTGAGGGCGGAACCAACGCCAACCGTTGCTAGGCAACAAGGCTAGCGCTTCGGAGGGAGGGCAATGCACAGCGCTGGACTGGCGGTGTGACGTCACTTCGTGGTGTCGCGCAAAATACCTTCCCCACTTCCGGGCGGCTTTTTATTAGTCGTGTTAAAGACCTGCTCGTTTGAACCGGCTGGGAGGCCTTCCGAGCCGTCGTCACCTGAAGCCTCTTGCGAGTAAGGCTTCCCAGGCAGCGCAGCTTTGGCGGTTGAGGTGGGGGGAGGGCGGGAGCTGGGAAGTTCCTTGTTAGGGGCGCGTCGCCTGTCCCAGAACTCGCTCGCCCAGCATGGCCCGGCTGGGGCGCGACATAGAAATACGAACTTTGTGCCGGGAGGCCCGTGGTTAAAGCGGAACGGGGAAGGCCGTCGAATACCCTTTGGAAGCTCGTGTCGAGTCCGGCTTGAGAGGGCCCTCCTGTTCCTTCTGGCCCTGGGGAGGGTGCCGCGGACACGGATAAGCGCTGCACCTTGGAGCTGGGGAAGTGGGAGTCTGCAGAAGCTGACTGGAAATAGAATCGCAGACGTGAAAATAGAAATCTGAGTCTGCTCCCCTTGAGACGTCGTAGTGGAGAGGTCGGCCCAGACCAGATGGTTGGGAGGGGGAGCAGCCGGCCGTGACTTGAGGACCTCTAGGGCCATGATAATATTAGTTTCCACACCCCCGAGGTAGGATCTGGTATAACTTGGGACCACCTGCAGGGGATGCACAGTCCTTGGATGCTTGGCGTAATAATGTATCCATGACATAGCCTTCTGTACGGATGTATTTGGGTTAGCCAAGTAACCGGCGCCTTTGTTTCTGTAATCACGCCTGGCGGGGTGTAGAGCTGCCTGCGTGGAGCCGTTTCTTCAGGGTGGCTTACCTGGGTCGCGCGGGCACAGGCGCTCCCCCTTTGCACTACTGAAATAAAGAAGAACTCCCTTTCTTGCTATCCAGGGGTCATTGCTTAACCGTAGTACAGTTAAGTGCGTTCACAAGGCAGGTTGGGGGATTCTGGGACTTGTCATCCAAAATTGTAACTTTTCCAAGCTTTGCTAAGAATCCTCTGAGCCAGGGTTTGGGAAACTTACTTTTTATCTGCCGTTTTCTGAATTCTCCCCTCTGCATGCTGGGACTTGCACTGTATTGCAAAAAAAGTTTCTTCTCTAGGATCTGATTCCTAGGAAAGGGATGGAAAACTTTTGGCCCTTCTGATGTTTTGGACTTTAGATCCCATAACCCCGTGGCTGCCATTGCCGGCAACCAGGGATTCTGGTTGCTGTAGGCCAAAAATCTCGATTCCCAAATGCCTCCTGTACTTGGTTTTTGTGACTGTTGTTCTGAGAGACTGGTAAGCAGGATGTGGAGGAGATTCCCCCCCCCAGGTTCCGATTGATATTGTAGTCTGTCTGTAGAGCAGCCTTTCTCAATCTGTCATCTTCAAAAAATGATGAATTATCATTCCCAGTGTCCCCTAGCCACCATGATTAATGGATCCTGGAAGATGTAGTCCAGCACTTCTGAGGGAGCACCAGGTTAGGGAAGATTGCTCTAGTTAAATGAATGTGCAGTCAGCCCTCCACATTTGTGGGTTTCACTTTTGCGCATTTGATTATTCATGGATTATTTACTGTCCCCTCTGCTGCTTCCCTGGGCCATTTTTAATAGGGACCGCAAGCCTCAGGAGACTGAGAAACTGTAAGCGAGGTTTGTAAGTCCCTATTAAAAATGGTGTGGGGCAGCTGTGGAGGTGGCCGTAAGCCCCACCAGCCCCCCACTTCTGCCTTGGGAAGGAACCTGGATGGCTCAGAGGAGTCCACAGTGGGTGGAATAGGGTGATCATAATTTTTGTATGTGTTAAATATGGTTTGGGAGAGCCTAGAGTTATTCACGGTTTTTCCACTTTCATGGGGGTCCTGTGCCCCTAACTCTAGCGAATATGGAGGGATGACTGTATTATTCCTAGAGTATTCTAGCCACCATAACTGATGGATTCTGGAAGATGTAGTCCAACACTGTCGGGAGTCCTCCATGTTTTATTGTTTTAGGATAGCAGTAGACTGGAGGAAATAGTGATAGTAGGCTGTTAGCTATTCCCAGGCGCCAACCATTCCTTCTGGCTGGAATTTCAAAGGAACCGTTTGGCATGATGACGTTCGTTCTTTTACAACTATCTTAGGAGAAACTGTCTGTTAAAGTGTAAGGTGGGGGAAACGTTCCATTCTCGAGCTTTAACGTCTGAAGACAGCATCCCTTACTATGTTACAATAAATCTTCTATTAAGTTTGTTGATCCGTGTAAGAGTGAATCTGTTCCTGACAGAAAGCTCGAGAATCCTTTCAAAAAATGCACCAATTGATGGACCAGTCGATTACTGAAGAAGAGCAAGGATCTGCAGAATCTGATGGAGCTACAGAAACTGAAGTGCCCCTGGATACCAAGACAAAATTGCGCCTGACCGAGGCTATGGAAACCCCCACAAGCGGCCAAACCTGGGTCTGGGGAGAAAAGCCACATACGTCGTTGAGACAACGCAGAAGGGCTGCTAGATGGGATACATCAGCAAAAGACCTATCCCTTTTGGAGGAGATAAAGCAAATGGAAACCGAACTGGAAAGAAAAGATGAGGAGATACTCGAACTCAAGACCATGCTACGCGAGATGCGCATCCGTCCCTCGCAGACAGGGAGATCACCAGGAGGAGAACCACGAGCGGCTGTCTCGGCGGCAGGCACCCCTGGTCCGCCCCAGCAACCAACAGGGCACACGCCAGCGCCACTGTTACTCAGAAATGTGGGAGACCTGAAAGCGACCTTCAACGGGAAGGGGGAGAAACTCCCCTTTTTTTTTGACTATGGCAAACAATTTCATGATTGATCACGGCCATCTATTTCGGGATGATGCGGACCGAATTCGATACCTAAGCCAGAGGATGAAAGGACTGGCAGCAGACTGGGTAGCGAACCTATATGACTCCCGCGCCCCCGAAACTGAAAATCTGCAGCTCTTCATGAACCATCTGCGGGAACGCTTGAAGACCCCCATTTATTGGAAAACACCAAATATCAACTGAAACGAATGAAACAAGGCAGGAACGATGTGGGGACGTATTCCCGTGAATTTAGAAACCTGGCCACCAAAGTCCCGTGGAGTGATGAAATTCTAATTGAGTTATACAAAGATGGACTAAATCCTGATATTCTACACGGGTGCTTAATGCAGGCCAATCCACAGACCCTGCTAGGTTGGGTCAGACTAGCTACTGAAATGGAAGGCATAACCCAGACTGTTCAGCTGAACCGACAAAGACAAGACGTGCCAAAACGACAACCTCGCGGTCCCACCGTCCTCAATGCTGAGGAACGGAACAAACGTCTCCGTTTGGGCATGTGCTTTAACTGTGGAAAACCGGGCCACCTCGCCAACACCTGCCGCGGAAACCAAGCTCCGACTGGGACTAAGGGAGCACGAGCAGACCCAAAGAATATAGAATTCACACATCAGACAGCGGCCGTCAAACAACCACTTAGACGCACTTCTAAGGACCCTGCAGCGGCGACAGGAGACTCCGATCCCGATGATGAAACCACCTCTTCGTCCTCATCTGACATAGATGGAGATTCTAAACCTGACTGCGATGACTGGCAAGCGGCGGGAACATCTGTAAGTACTCCTAAAATTCCCCATTTCTACACCACGGTTGCGATTAGTGGCAGCGATGGGACTTTGCATGTACATAGGGCATTAATTGACTCTGGCTGCTCCAGAAGTTTGTTACACCCCAAATTGGCCAAACAATTGAAAACTCTTTATGAACCCTTGGAATGCCCCATCAAATTAACGCAAATGGATGGGACCTCAATGACTGGGGGAGTAATTAGTAAAATCACTAAGCCCATCTCATTTCAAATGGACAAAAACAATTACAGCATGCGATTTCTAGTTCCCAAGGCGATGCAGTTCAAATTGGTCTTGGGAATCGATTGGCTTCGTGAATATAACCCCCAGATAAACTGGACTGCTGGCACTATGTCCTCTTCAGATGAAAACTTTTCTATTCCCCATGAAGAATTGCAACAAATTCCTTCACACTACCGAGACTTCCAAAAGGCTTTCCACGAAAGGGAGGCTGACAAATTGCCTCCCCACACGGACTTTGACTGTAAACTGGAATTAGTTGACGGGGCCACCCTGCCTAAACCGAAAATTTATCCCATGAGCCAAAAAGAACTCCTTGCTCTCAAGAAGTTCCTAAATAAAAACTTGGCTCGCGGCTTTATCAAGCCCTCTACAGCCCCCACGGCGAGTCCTGTCTTCTTCCGAAAGAAAAGATCCCAGCGCGGATCCGAGACTGATAGTTAACTACTCTGCTATTAACCAGGTTATTTCCTCCAATTGTTATCCCATACCTCTGATACGGACTGTTTTGGACCATCTTGTTCAAGGAAAATATTTCACCAAACTTGATCTTAAAGAGGCTTTTCATAGGATTAGAATGGACCCGGACTCTGAGTGGCTCACCACCTTTGCAACTCCTCTAGGTAACTTTAAATGGACGGTTCTTCCCTTTGGCTTACAATCGGGGCCATCTGTGTTCCAAATGTTTTTGAACACCATTTTCCATGACTTGTTGTATCAGGGGGTTCTGATTTATCTGGATGACATTTTAATTTACGCAGATTCCATGGAATCTCATGTGTCATTGGTTCGTGAAGTGTTACGAAGGCTTATAGATAACAACCTCGTGGTTAATCTATCTAAATGCCAATTTGACACCCAAACTTTTGATTACTTGGGATATAGGATTCAAGATTGTTCACTTAAAATGGACCCTTCGAAGATTAACTCCATTTTGCAATGGCCCGTCCCTAAAACTGTGAAGCAACTGCAGCAATTTCTTGGTTTTGCGAACTTCTACCGGAACTTTATTGAGGATTTTGCTGCCATAACGCTTCCACTCACCAACCTTCTACGGAAACCTAAAGGATCCACTGCGGGCAAGGCACATAGACTTTGTTGGTCGCCTGAGTGTCAATCGGCGTTTGACCATTTGAAATCTAAATTTACGTCTGAGCCCTTACTCCTTTTTCCCGACAGTACGAAGCAATTCATTGTGCAAACGGATGCTTCGGACTTTGCCATGGCAGCCGTTCTTTTACAACATGACACCACAGGAGCACTCAGGCCTTGTGCTTTCATTTCAAAGAAATTTTCCCCTCAACAAGCTAATTGGCCTATTTGGGAGAAAGAAGCCAAGGCTATCCATTTTGCGCTGTCCTCTTGGCGTCATTTGCTTGAAGGGGCTCGACTCCCCTTTGAAGTTTGGACTGATCATAGGAATTTGCAAGCCTTACAGTCTGCTAAGAAACTCTCCCCTAAGCAGGCGAGATGGGCTGAATTTTCCCAGAGATTCCGATTTAAAATTGTTTTCAAACCTGGCCGAACTAACCAACTGGCGGACCCTCTCTCTCGACTTCCCTGTTTTGCGGAATCCCCTGCTACGTCCTCCCACTCCAATACCTTGTTTCCTGCCTCCTCTCTGGCTTCTCAAGTGACTACTCGTGCATTAGCAAAGACAAGGCTTTCTGCCTCCTCTCTTTGTGACTCCGCTCTCCGCGATGCTATCATTCATGCAGCGCATGCAGACTCCTGGCTACCGGCAAACAAGGATAAAATAGAATGGGTTGACAATCTCCCCTTTTATGGCACCAAGGTCTACGTTCCCCCTGCTGCCCGCGAGCAGGTACTTCATCGTTATCATGATTCCAAACCCGCTGGACATTTTGGGTTTTTGAAGACATTGCATGCGATTCGCCGCCTTTTTTGGTGGCCTGGATTAAACCCCCCCGTGCAAACTTACATTAAGCAGTGTGCCACTTGCAACGTTTCTAAGTCGCCCACATCTAAACCTCAAGGGCTCCTGCAACCTCTGCCTGCGCCTGCTAGCCCCTGGTCGGTCATCGCATGGGATTTTATCGTGTCTCTTCCCTCTTCACACGGCTTTCATGTTATTTGGGTTGTTACTGATCACTTTTCCAAGCAATGTCATTTTGTGCCTCTAAAGAAACTACCCCGTGCTGACCAGCTGGCTGACCTGTTCGTTAATCATGTATGGAAACTTCACGGACTACCTTCGGTGATCATTTCAGACAGGGATCCAATTTTCACTTCCAAGTTTTGGACTTGTCTACTGAAAACCCTGGGAGTCACTCAGAAACTCAGCAGTGCTTATCACCCTCAAACAGATGGCCAATCTGAGCGTGTTAACAAATCTCTTGAACAATTTCTTAGGTGTTTTGTTTCTGAGAACCAGAATGATTGGGCTCCGCTCCTTCCGTTCGCTGAGTTTGCCATCAATTCTGCGGTTCATACCTCTACTGGGAAACCCCCCTTTGAAATAGTTTACGGCTTCCTTCCTTCTCCTTTCCCCCCTCCCTCTCTTCCTCCGCTCCTCCTTCTGTTTCTGCTTGGGTCTCTAAATTTTCTGGCATTTGGCAATCCGTCTCAGATGCTATAGCATCCGCTAAAGCTTCCCACAAACGTTTCGCTGACCGTAAACGGCAGCCTAATCCCCTTTACCAGCCCGGGGATTTGGTTTTCCTTTCTTCTAAGAACATTTCCTCTCCTTCTCCGTCTAAAAAACTTTCCCCTCGTTTTCTCGGACCTTTTCCTGTGAAAAGGGCTATTAATGATGTCTCTTTTGAACTAGATCTCCCTTCTTCCCTCAAGGCTATTCATCCTTTTTTTCATTCCAGTTTGCTGAAGAGGGCACCTTCGCTGACTTCTTCGCCGGCTGATGTTCCTCAACGCCCCGACTGACTTGCTACTGCATTCATATTACTATTTAGTTTTCTTGTCTTTCTACTGTTCCGTGATATTTTCTATATTTTGTGTATCTTTATGTATATATTTTTTTAAAAAAGTGGGGCAGGATGTCGGGAGTCCTCCATGTTTTATTGTTTTAGGATAGCAGTAGACTGAGGAAATAGTGATAGTAGGCTGTTAGCTATTCCCAGGCGCCAACCATTCCTTCTGGCTGGAATTTCAAAGGAACCGTTTGGCATGATGACGTTCGTTCTTTTACAACTATCTTAGGAGAAACTGTCTGTTAAAGTGTAAGGTGGGGGGAAAACGTTCCATTCTCGAGCTTTAACGTCTGAAGACAGCATCCCTTACTATGTTACAATAAATCTTCTATTAAGTTTGTTGATCCGTGTAAGAGTGAATCTGTTCCTGACAAACACTTCTGGGGGAACACCAGGTTGGGAAAGGTTGCTCTAGTTAAATGAATGTATTTAGTTCTGTTCCCATTAAAAGCTTCCTATGTTTTGATCAACATTGGAACATAGGGCTTCCACATGCAAATAGCTTCCTGCATTGCTCATCTTTGGCCACCTGCTTTTTTCTCTTGCTAACATCTGCATAAATCCATGGAGTACTGAGCTTTTCATGAATATCTAAGATTAGTTTTACCTTTTACTTGAAAGTGCTGAAGGGATCCTCTTCCTGCTTAAATAGCCCTTGGATTTTATTTACGCGCACACACGCAAGGACATACACACACATATATAGTCTTGCAGTTCTCTGGTAGTATGTTCCTTGAACAACTGCAGCTTGCCAGTTTTGAGATTGATTATGATTATTATGATTAATTTTGATTATGTGTGAATATGATGTTATAATGTAGCAAGAAGACAGGCACAGTTAGGTTACCCCATGTGGATCTAACTTGTTGATCATATCATGTTTTCTGTTTGTTTTTTCAGTGGTAGATTGAATAATCAGCAATGGATATAGACGCTGAGCGAGAGAAGATCTGTAGGGAAATAGAAGAACTAGAGAGGAGCCTGGGCCCTAATATTCCAAGCATCAATATTGAAGTATCTAGTTCTAGCCTAGAGTCGGGTTCTGAAACTGAAGGTACAAAACTTTATGTATATACTGTATCCATGTTTTAAAACAGTTCTGTTTTGCGGCACCTTGTGTTTTTTTTAATAAACTTCTCAGAGATTCAGGAGCTTGATAGACTAATAGAGGAAATGAAGCACATAATAGGTAGAGAGGTGGTACACGAATACCTGGCCACACTGGATGAATTCAAGTCTCCAGGGCCAGATGAATTGCATCCTAGGATATTAAAAGAGCTGGCAGAGGTCATTTTGGAACCGCTTGCTATAATCTTTGAGAAATCTTGGAGGACAGGAGAAGTTCCAGCAGACTGGAAGAGAGCAAATGTTATCCCCATCTACAAGAAGGGAAAAAAAGAGGACCCAAATAATTATCGCCCAGTCAAACTGACATCAGTACCTGGAAAGATCCTGGAGCAGATCATCAAGCAATCAGTTTCTAATCATTTAGAAAGCAATGCGGTAATCACGAGAAGTCAACATGGATTTCTCAAAAATAAGTCATGCCAGACTAATCTTATCTCTTTTTATGATAGAGTTACTAGCTTGATAGATGGAGGGAGTGCTGTGGATGTAGCATATCTCGATTTCAGTAAGGCCTTCGACAAAGTTCCCCATGACATTCTTGCAACGAAGCTAGTAAAATGTGGGCTGGACAGGGCTACTGTTAGTTGGATTTGTAATTGGTTGACCGACCGAACCCAAAGGGTGATCACGAATGGCTGCTTTTCGTCCTGGAGAGAAGTGACTAGCGGAGTGCCACAGGGTTCTGTCCTAGGCCCAGTGCTGTTCAACATTTTTATCAATGACTTGGATGAAGGAATAGAGGGCATGCTCATCAAATTTGCAGATGACACCAAATTGGGAGGGGTTGCTAATGCGCCAGAGGACAGGATCAAAATTCAAAATGACCTGGATAGATTGGAGAGCTGGGCCAGGGCGAACAAAATGAAATTCAACAGAGAGAAGTGTAAGGTCCTACACTTAGGCAGAAATAATGGAATACAGAAATACAGAATGGGGGACACGTGACTGGATAGCAGTACGTGTGAAAGGGATCTAGGAGTCTTCATAGACCACAAGCTGAACATGAGTCAGCAGTGTGATGCGGCAGCCAAGAAAGCCAATGCAATTCTTGGCTGCATCAATAGGAGTCTGGTGTCTAGATGGAGGGAGGTACTGGTACCACTCTACTCTGCTTTGGTTAGACCCCATCTTGAATACTTTGTCCAGTTCTGGGCACCCCAATTCAAGAAGGATATTGACAAGCTGGAGCAAGTCCAGAGGAGGGCAACCAAAATGGTGAGGGGCCTGGAAGCCATGCCCTATGGGGATAGACTTAGAGAGCTGGGTATGTTTAGTCTGCAGAAGAGAAGGTTAAGAGGGGACATGATAGCCATGTTTAAATATTTGAAGGGATGCCACGTAGAGGAAGGAGAGGGCTTGTTTTCTGCTGCTCCAGAGACCAGGACAAGGAGCAATGGATTCAAGCTGCAGGAAAGGAGATTCCACCTGAACCTCGGGAAGAACTTCCTGACAGTCAGGGCTGTCCGGCAGTGGAATAGGCTGCCTCGGAGTGTAGTGGAGTCTCCTTCCTTGGAGGTTTTTAAGCAGAGGCTTGATGGCCATCTGTCGGGGTTGCTTTGAGGGTGTTCCTGCATGGCAGGGGGTTGGACTGGATGGCCTGTGTGGTCTCTTCCAACTCTAGATTTCTATGATTCTATGATTCTATGAATTTAGATATAAATGGACAGATTTCATGGGTTTGAATATCATCACAGTAATTTGTCACAAAATTTGTTTTTTATCAGTGTATAAATTGCTTTTGATGTATTAAATATTACTGGTATAAGTAGTAGTGTTTTACTGGTATAAGTAGTAGTGTTTTTAAAAAAATAAACTGCCACAGTGTTTGGAAAACTGTCCTTTATAAGTAAGAAATGCTACTACTACTTATACCAGTAATACCAGTAAAATACTGGTATTACTGGTATAAGTAGTAGTAGCATTTCTTACTTATAAAGGACAGTTTTCCAAACACTGTGGCAGTTTTTTTTTTAAAAAAACAGTCCTTACCTCAGGTTCACAACTGAGAAGACATATTATGATCACTATAAACACTTTAAGCCATGAAGCTTTCAAAATCAGTAAACTTTAAAACAGGTTTGAGAGTTACAGTAAAAATATGTGTCTTCAGAGTTTACTTAAAAGTACTGAGAATGAGAGCTGGTTGTAACTCTGAGGGGAACACATTCCAGAGTACAGAAGGAAAAAGCAAGGAGGAAGAAAGCAAGCAACTTTAGACACCAGTTCTTGAAGCTACACATTATGAACAATTTCTTTTGATCTTGACCCTGTCCATCTTTGACCCCAGTCAGTGGCAGAAACCAGGGCATGTTCCCTTCTGCTCACCTTTTTAACTAACAAGAGGAGCTTGTAACAAGTGAAGGTATTGCTTCACAATTTTTTATGAATATGAGATCCTTTTTAAAAGGTAGTAGTAACTCTCGTAGGTTCCTCTGGAAGCTGTTGCACTGCAGCTCCCACTGCTCCTCACCATTGGCTTTGCTGGCTGAGGCTACTGGGAGTTACAATCCAGCAAAATCTGGAGGATCACAGAATATCCTATTGCTACTCCAACAAGATAAAAGTAGAAAAGGCCAACTCTTCAGGCCTCAACTGTTCATGGCTCCTGTGGGTGTTACAGCTGCTTCTGTTTCAGCTGTTCCAAATGATTTTTAATTTTTTAAATTTTCTTTTATGTTTGTCTGATTTTAAACCTGAATCTGAATTTCAACAGAGAAAAATGTAAGGTCCTACACTTAGGCAGGAAAAAATGGAATGCACAAATATAGGATGGAGGACATGTCACTGGATGACAGTATGTGTGAAAGGGCTCTTGGAGTCTTGGTAGATCACAAGCTGAACATGAGTCAGCAAGTGTGATGCAGCAGTCAAGAAAGCCAATTCAATTCTTGGTTACATCAGTAGGAGTATGGTGTCTAGACTGAGGCAGGTAATGGCACCACTCTATTCTGCTTTGATTAGACCTCATTTGGAATACTGTATCCATTTCTGTGCACCTCAAATCAAGAAGGATATTAACAAACTGGAGTGTGTCCAGAGGAGGGCGACCAAAATGGTGAAGGGTCTGGAAGTCATGAAGCCCTATGAGAAGCCTCTCAGGGAGCTGGGGATGTTTAGTCTGCAGAAGAGAAGATTAAGAGAGGACATGATAGCCATATTTAAATATTTGAAGGGATGTCGTGTCAAGGAGGGAGTGGGCTTGTTTTCCACTGCTTCAGAGACTAGGACAAGGAGCAGTGGATAAGCTGCAGGAAATAAGATTCCACCTAAACCTCAGGAAGAACTTCCTTATGGTCAGAGTTTTCTGGCAGTGGAATCTGCTGCTGCCTCAATGGAGTGTGGTGGAGTCTCTGCTTTCTTGGAGGTTTTTAAGCAGAGGCTGGATGGTCATCTGTTGGGAGTGCTTTGATGTGGGTCCCTGTATGGCAGAAGAGGGTTGGATTGGATGGCCCCTGGATTCTCTTCCAACTCTAGGATTCTATGATTCTATGAAATTACCACCCCTACTGTGCTTCCTAGACCTGAAACAAAGGTTTTTATTTGGCTAAAAACTCCCTTCCATTTCTCTGGCAGTGTTGGGGGCAGTTTACTGCATTCCTCCCAGACTGCTTTAGTCCTGGGAGAGGCCGTTTTAAAAAACAAAAGAAAACAGGAACGCAGACATAGGTTGGTGGGCCCAAATACGTAGTGGAGTTCCCCATACACACTTTAGAGGGCATGGGAAAAATACTTTTTATCAAAAAAGTTTACAGACCTTTTGAAGAGGATGCTAAGGGGCCCAGATTTTCAAAAATGGGCTCAGAGGGCGTATGTAAACTGCAGGCCACTTTTCTTCGCCCTTTCTAAAGAAATGATCATCACTCCTTGAATATGCTGGTGTAACAGTCTTCATATTATAGATAGTATTTTTCCTGATGGTATCAGGGTGCCAGTGGCTTCCCAAGTTGAATGTTTTTTTCAACCACTGCATTGCTCCCAGCTTCTGAAATGGTTGCTTTTTCTGTTTGTAATTTGGCTAATATTTTCTTCTCCTGTCAGATGACCTTGAAGATGATGACAGTGATGATTCAGATACTTACATTGACACGGCAAGTAACCAATTCAAACTGTATGCTTTTCTTTTGGAGACTTGGGGTGAAAAGAATTTGGTGACACATGTTTGTCTAAACACAGAGCCTCTGTTGAAGAGAACGAATGACTGGAAAAGTGTTTGGTCTTTCTCCCTGCTGAATTTCTGTCTTCTTTGTGCCTGTTAATTTGTGAATTCTAAACCTTCCTTTGAAAGCCAACTCACACATCTTGGCCTAAGTCCAGTTGTTAGTCCCAACTAGAATAGATTAGTGGAGGCAATGCAATGTTGATTTCCATGCAGATGAATCCCCTCTGGTTGGATTTGACTTTAGGTGTTAACTTCCATTCGTAAGTTCTCTCTGCTGCAAAAATATGATGTATGAATTACATCTCAGCCTTCCAAAGAGAGCAGAGTTGTATAGCAGGACCTTGGCTCAACTTCTTAGATTCCATAAAACAAGGTATTATTTATTACTTTATTGTCCTGTCGGTATCAATTTCCATGCTTCTTCCCCAAGGGGTTTACAGTTTAAATTTCAACAGTGGCAGGGAGAAAGCAGTTGACAGGTACAAACAACAGTCACATCAGCAGCAGAAGGAGTGTGAGCAGAAAGAAATAAGGGGTAGAGAAATGCAGTTGCACCCAATATAGGCTTCATCTTAATTAAGACTTCACAGGAGACATAGGAAGAGAGATTTGCAGATGTTTGGAAGAGTGCAGGACAGAAGTAATTTCTACCCTACTGATGTCTTTGACTGAATTTGCTGTTTCATAAACTTCACCTTTTTCCAGAAATTTGCTTAACTCTGTCTTATCTCCTCTTGGATTAGGAGGTAGGTCCAAATGGGCCTATAGGTACAGATGGTGAAGTTGAGAATGAAGTTGGCATTAACTTGCCTCAGACTCCAGAAACCTGCTTACAGATGAACCTGGTTTATCAAGAAGTCATTCAGGAGAAGATTGAGGAAATCAACGAGTTGCTTGCCCAGAACAAAGAAGAGCAGGTGAGTCAGATTGTTGGCGTTCTGGAATGTGTCTGTTCTCTTTGGGGGAGGCAGTTTTGTACCACAGTGTGATTATCCAACCTACAGATACATCTGCAGTTTTGAGAAAAAGTCAAAGGCACTTTTTCAAAAGGCACTGTCACAGAATAGCTGCCATGTTGGTTTTGTTAGTCAGTTGCAAAACACTCCTTTCACAACAAGACAAACTAGTGATTCTGAGAGGCACATAGCTTGACCAAGGACCTCAGTGTAGATTGTGGTGTGATGTCTTGAACCCCAGAACACAAAATCTCTCATTTGGACCCTTGTCTTTTGGTTTAAGATAAACTAGTGTCACACAGGAACATGATGCTGATAAGTATGGAAGTAGCCTCAGACTGTCAGGCAGAGTTGAGAATAATCCAAAACATAAAAGTCCTTTTTTGAACTTCAGGCTCACGCTCTCCTTCTCCCCCGCCGGTTTCTGTCTCTGATATGCACAGACCAAATAAGGTCTGCTCACAACAAACACACACTAAATCATGCACTCCAAATTATTTGCCATCTCATCATTGATCCCACCCACTATTGGTATGCAGACAATGGATTGTGAATTTCATAATTTCTCTGAAACTGAAAGAGCACTCTCCACCATCTCATTAATCTGTCTGTAATGTTGTCCTGGCGTGTAGCTAAGCCTTCAAGTCTTGATATTTTGTGTTAGTTCCTCAAAATTTCTTCTTTTCTTTTTTTATGCATTCAGGAAAAGCTCACCTGGGAGCTTGCTGGGACAAGAGTGACAAAGTCAGGAGATGGCAAATCCTTGCCAGCCAATATGTTTCTGGGCCATTTTATGAAGCCGTACTTTAAGGACAAAACATCAGGGATTGTAAGTACGAAGCTGCCCATCTGCCTGCCTTGCCTGGTGCTCTTCTCTCTTAGGATGGAGACCATTTCCTCAGGTTCCCTTCCCTTTATAGCCTTCGTGTTGTGTGCCAAATTAAGAGGATAGTTTCAAGTAGGATTACTGCTGGCACCTCTCTTACTCAGGAGTAGACACTTCCCCAGGTGGTCTGTCCCAAACTCTGTCTGGAGCTTCTCTTTCTTCCCAGCATGAGTTTGTTTTCATGACACTCTGTGTATAGATTCAAGAGAGGGAGTCTCTTCTAGCCGAAGGCTCATTCAGTACCAGAGGAGTTTTGGGCTGTCCCACCACTGCCACCAAATGTCAGGACTTCCATCTCTCCCACCACTGTGACACCAAATGTGGGGACCTTCTAGATGCCCTCATGGTTCCTGTGCAAGACTTTATTCATTTAATCCCACCACTGGACACCACCACCCTTCCACCAGAGCTGCCACTGCAGATAACCTGTGTCTGAACTGATCCACACCAATAACACTGTTGTACCTTTCTCAGAGTCACAAATGTATTATACAAAAATTCACTTCTTGAACAGAAGTGCAGCGTAAGTGTACAATAAAAGATTTCTTATTCAACACCTCTAAATTCTGATTGACCCTAATGAACTAACTCTAGCTCACATTTCTCACTCATTTTCTTCGCTCCCCGGGTGATGTACAGTGGAACCTTGGTGTCCACTAGGATTTGGTTCCAGGACCCCCCCATGGATACCTACATTCATGGATGCTCAAGTCTCATTATGGAAGATGGTGTAGTAAAATTGTATCCTTTATATAAAATGGCAGAATCAAAGTTTTTTTTTTCAGATTTTTATTTTTTTTTAATATTTTCAAGCCATAGTTGGTTGAATCTGTGTATACAGATCCAGTGGATATGGAGGGCCAATTGTATGCAGCAACCCTTTTAATATCACATCCAAACACTTACTAGCTAACTGTGTCCTATATCTCTCACTCATGTCCCTCCTTCCCCAAGTGACAAACAGAGCAGCACCTTTAACATCTCAGCCAGTATCAGTCACACCCAATATTCCATACTCTGATCTCTTTCAAAAGATCACTTATCTTGTTACTCTACATTACATGGATAACTTCATCTTACTTTCCCTAATAAAAGAAACAGGTTTTTTAAAATAAACCCAGAACATCACAGAAGTGCATTCCACAAAGTGATAAGTCTAACAACAGAAGGAAAGGAACCAAACCTCCAAGCATATTTTAGCTTTAAACTCTTGCTACTTAAACCTTAGGAGAGAGGTTCAGTCTTTCTAGAACGGGAGAAATACCTTGTATAAAAGCTGAGAAACCACCAAAGGGGGGGGAATATGACTGTCTGAGGAGGCCCAAGAAGATTCAATTGCTTCTCAGCATGAGGAGACTCTCACTTGGTATTGATGCTCCCCTTTATCCCCCAAAGCATATGTGCCATTAGCAAAGCTTGTATCACAGCAGAAAGGGATTGAAAATGTGGGTGAAACTGAACTGTGATTTCTGTTGGGGTCTTCTCTTCTCAGGGCCCTCCTGCCAACAGTGACACTCGGGAAAAAGCAAAGCAAGGCATCAAGTCTTTTGAGGAGTTGATCACAATTAAATGTAAGAGGTTTTCAGGTGTCACTAGTCGGGTGTTTAATTCTGGTTAATGGGGCTTGGTTTGGTTTGACATAGTAGTATCCATGGGCCAACCTTTATTACTTATCCTCGTTAATCAGAGGCCTGGACTGAAGGTCCAAGAGGACATGGATGTTGCTGTGGTTTTGCCTAGCCTCTCATAGCCTTGGACTGGATCCTGCAATCCTTAACACTATTCTTTTTCTCCAGGGAAGAGCCGAGAGAAGCAGCTGCTGCGTGAGTCAGTTGTGAGTGATCGTTTGCAGCGTTTGCTTCAGCCGAAACTATTGAAGTAAGTATGCTGTTCCTGCAGATATGCCCTTTGCTGAAGGAACTGGGCAGAAGTCCCCTCTACTGGAACCAAATGGTCCGTCTCATCTAGAAGTGTCTGTCTTTACCAGCATTGTTAGTTTTGTTTCTTTTTAATTAGAAGCATTTTACTGAAAAGCAAAGCTAACTGTATCAAGAAATCCATAAAGGAAGCGTCATCTCCTTATTAGAACAATCCAAAGGACATTAATATGGGTTTTATTTGTTCACAGTGGCAATGGATTGGCCCACTATTACATAGACTTACACTTTGGAGTATTGTTCAGCCACTGAGATCCTTCTGTTTTTACCGGCAAAGTTGACAAACATATGCTGTTCCAAGATCCTCTGATGGAGATGTCTTTAATATTTTAAACAAGAAAACCACATCTCAGTCATATAAACATGCAGATAAAAATTCTTAGGAACAGATTCTTAATGAAGTAGAGGGCATGCTGATCAAATTTGCAGATAACACCAAATTGGGTGGAGTTGCTAATACGCCAGAGAACAGGATCAAAATTCAAAATGACCTTGACAGATTGGAGAGCTGAGCCAAAGCTAACAAATGAATTTCAACAGAGAGAAATGTAAGGTCCTGCACTTAGGCAGAAAAAAATGGAATGCACAAATATAGGATGGGAGACACATGGCTGGATAAAAGTACGTGTGAAAGGGATCTAGGAGTCTTGGTGGACCACAAGCTGAACGTGAGTCAGCAGTGTGATGCGGCAGCCAAGAAAGCCAATGCGATTCTTGGTTGCATCAATAGGAGTATTGTGTCTAGATTAAGGAGAGTAATAGTACCACTCTATTCTGCTTTGGTCAGACCTCACCTGGAATTCTGTCTCCAGTTCTGGGCACCTCAATTCAAGAAGGATATGGACAAGCTGGAGTGTGTACAGAGGAGGGCAACTAAAATGGTGAAGGGTCTGGAAGCCATGAAGCCCTATGAGGAGTAGCTTAGGGAGCTGGATATGTTTAGTCTGCAAAACAGAAGGTGAAGAGGGGACATGATAGTCATGTTTAAATATTTGAAGGGATGTCATATTGAGGAGGGAGCAGGCTTGTTTGCTGCTGCTCCAGTGGCTAGGACAAGGAGCAGTAGATTCAAACTACAGGAAAAGAGATTCCACTTAAACTTCAGGAAGAACTTCCTGATGGTCAGAGCTGTCCAGCAGTAGAAGATGCTGCTTCCACTTAGTGTGGTGGAGTCTCCTTCTTTGGAGGTTTTTAAGCAGAGGCTGGATGGCCATCTGTTAGGAGTGCTTTGATGTGGGTTCCTGCAGAGCAGGGGGTTAGACTAGATGGCCCCTGAGGTCTCTTCCAATTCTCTGGTTCTATGAATCTTTCTTGTGCTATATTGTGCTATTTACAATTGGATACAAGGAAAGAATTTGTTGGATCCAGATTGAGTCATTCTTAGTGTATAGACCCGTTTTGGCTTCATCATTCATGAATAATCCAAGTTCCATTGTTTTCAGTGGATCTGTTCCACCACCACTCACCCTCCCTAAATTTCTGAATCCAACTCTGTTGCTTCTGAAGTGAAGCAGCAAGGTTGTGAAATGTAAGTAACCCAGCTTTCATATTTTCTAAATGTGGTGCCAGTGCCTTCTTTCTATCCCTGTCATATGTATGTGTTTGTTTTCTTGGTGGTGCCAGTGGTTGTCTTTAATTGTTCTGGAAATGTTTCCCCACAGCCTTAACTATCTGAATGAGAAACTGGCCAAATCCACGGATGAAATGGAAAGGCAGATCTTAGAAAAGCAGATTCAGAAAAAGAACATGAGATAAATGATATCAAGTGAGAAAATTTGTTTTTGGCTTTTCTCTGAAGCATGATTCTGTCTTTTGTCTATGTCTTTTCAAAAATCAGAGTGGCCACAAAAGACTGTTTATGGATTTTTGGAGCAATAAGAAAACCTAATGAGGTGATGATCTATAGTTATGGTGACTAGCAATTTTAGTAAGTTGAATTTAGTTAGATCTGTAATGGAAGAATAATAAACTTTCTGCTGATTGGTTTTTCTGTTTCATTACAGTTGTGGAGGGGGGTGGTCAAAGTTTTTTGTGTCCTAGTTAGTTGTGTTTATGGTAATAGACTAGTGTTTTAGTAATGTATTATAGTTTTTAGTTGAGTTTTTAGTTGAGTTCTTTTCTTTTTCCTCTCCCTTTTATTTTAGCAACAGAGAGGGAAAGAAGTTGCTTCCTGTTTGCTTCCTTTAAAAAAAAAAGACTTCTCCTAGGCCTTAACTGGCCTGGGGGGAGAAACATGATACAAATGTCCCCATGCCCCTAGAGGGCATTTGGACCTATTTTGAGGGATTTTTTTTACCCCTGGGGGAGTCCTTGAGGGGGCACAAAAATGGCCATTGGGGCTGCATGTGGCTGGTGAGCTGTACTTTACTCACCCTTCACTTAGATCCTAACTTTCAAGAACACATTCTGGGTAGACATATTGGCCCTGCAGCAAAATACAGCAAAATCCACATAACAGCACTATTTTTATTGGCCAAACAAAATGCACAGAATCCATCATGCAGACTTTTGAAACTTCACTTGCTTCTTCATCAGACAAAGGCACACACACACAAAAAAAACATGCAGGAGAAGAAAAATTACAGTGTGTCAGATGTTGTTTCCATTGCAGTTTGGCTGTTCTGGAAGGATCTCAGTGCAGGCAGAGGCCACTCCCCATCTTGGTCATGTGGGAATCAAGGACAAAAGCCAATAAAAGACAGGTAATAAAATTACAACTCCAGTAGCAACAGAAGAAGTAACTTCCCTTGAGATCCAGGCTGCCCCTTGTCCTGTGCAAAGCAAACTGCCTCTTTCTTGGGCAGAAAACATTGAATTTCTCAAGAAGTTCATATACTGTTAACATCTGGAAAAACTCTTAGGTGCAACTTAACAAAAGGGAGCAGTGAACTGGGACCTAATTCTTTTGAGGGTTTTTTTCCTCCAACAAAGATAATAAATCTTTCATTTGAACTATAGTTGGCACATTTTACCTATATAGCACCTAAAAGCTCTCAGGCCTGCATCTGGCTGCAGGCTGTACTTTACCCACTCCTGACCTAGAGAGAGAACTTAGTCGGCTTAGGTGATCTCAGTGTAGGCAGAACTGACAGCAAAAGTGACATCTGAACCAAAATGTAGGCCTGTGACTCTTAACATCATCACTTTTCTTCTCCTATATGATTTTAACATCTTTGCTTGTGAAGTTTCAAAAGATTGCCTGATACCTTTTATGCATTTTGATTGGCCAAAGAAGTATCACTTTTTGTGGATTTTGGATTCTTTTTGCATGTTATAACAGAAGTCTGTCCTTCCCCAAAAGCTACTGGGAAGAGAAATGGTGGGTGGGGTGGAAAAAGAAGGAGAGAGAGAGGGAGAAGGCAAGGATCGTAAAATGACGGCAATATGCCCACCATTGGCAGAAACTCATTCCTGGTTTAAAGCTTCAAAATGGCGTGAACCCATCGCTCCATAAAAACATATATACCTATCTAATGCTTTAATTGCTTTATTTATGTTGTTTTACTTGACAATGTAGTGTAGTCCCCCTGCATCATGTGTATAGACAGTGGTTTGGGAGAAGCAAAGAATAGCACTTTGAAGGGCAACAATGCTCTCCCAGCATCAGTGGAGCAGGTGGTTTAAAAATAGCCCTCCACTAAAGGCAATTCTATCTCCCCTGACTCTAGCCTGGTACCGGAAGAGACTTTGCTGGCGAACAGATTTGACGAGCATGACTGGGACAAGATCGCCAATATCAATGTGAGTAGTTGGATGCTTCTCCTGGTTACATAAGCTGAGATTGGAAGCTGATAAACCCCCAAATGTCTACCAGTATACTTAGACTGGGCCCTGGATAATGGACCATTGCAGTACAATTGTTTTTGAATTCATTTTATTTACTTTATAATAACGTATTATAATAAAGTCCTTATTCTTTCTTCTTGAAATTGCCTAATCTTTAAATTTTCCCCTCCTACAGTCTCCTCTTCCAGTTAATTAAGCAAATCTCTCACTCTTTCCATAGAATTTATTGTATATTTTGTATCTGCATAGGTAGTAGCCAAACCTTCTGGGGCTATCCAGTGGAACGGGATGTCTTTTTTCCTAGAAACCTCCACCAGATCTTTGTACTATGTAAAGTCAAAGGCTTTCATGGCCAGAATCCATAGGATATATCCTCTGAAGATGCCAGCCACAGATGCAGGTGAAATGTCAGGAGAAAATACTAATAGAACACGGCCTCAAAACCTGGAAAACCCACAACACCCAATCTTTGTACTGTTGGTGTTTTCTAATAATTCTTTCAGGAACTTCTTTAAATATAATACTTTCCTGGTTCTGAAGAGGGGAGGGCAGACATGGCAAGCCCAGCAATGGCACAAGGGAGCTTTGTACCCTTTGTGGCCCTTCAGTGGCCTTGAGAGGGAGAAGAGGAGCTGGGCCATTGCCTTCACAGATAAGTGTAACAATTGTATAAGGAGTTTTCAAAGAAATAGGCATGTTAGTATGTTATATTGTAAAAAAGGAGGAGGAGAGAAGGAATCTAGCAGCACCTTTAAGCCCGACTAGTTTATTTCAGCATGAGTTTTCAGTCTCTTTCTTCAGGCGCACTGATGGAGTGATATGAAAGCCACTGGTATTTTAAACATAGTGACATAGTTAGGAGGTGGGATAGTGTGTAATATGTTAGAGAGAGATACAAACTGTAACCGTTCAAAGAACTGTGTGAGATGATACAGGTGAGGAGGACTTTAGCCTTTAAAATTTCTTATGTGGAAATGGGGAAGAAAGTATGTGCCTGAAAACATTGCCAGTAGCTTTTTAAAAGATCTTCAGGTGAGAAAGCAAACCTCTTTCTTTTTTGGAAATTTGTTATGCCAGTTTTTCTGGCTACCACTTTGTTTCTGGCTCAAATGAATCATAGAGGAGGCCACAGAGACCACATAGAATCATGGAAGAGATCCTCAGGGGCCATCCAGTCCAGCCCTATTCTGCTATGCAGGAGCCCACATCAAAGCCCTCCCTTTGACAGATGACCACCCAGCCTCTGCTTAAAAACCTCCAATGAAGGAGGAGACTCCACCACACTCCATGGAGGCAGCAGCAGATTCCACTGCCAGATAGCTCTGACCGCCAGGAAGTTCTTCCGAATCTCTTTTCCTGTAGTTTGAATCCATTGCTCCTTGTCCTAGTCTCTGGAGCAAGAGAAAACAAGCCCGCTCCCTCCTTCACCTGACGTCCCTTTAAATATTTAAACATGGCTACTGTGTTCCTCTTAATCTTATCTTCTGCAGACTAGACATCTCCAGCTCCCTAAGCCATTCCTCATAGGACATGGCCTCCAGACCCTTCACCATTTTGGTTGCCCTCCTCTGGACACGCTCCATCTTGTCAATATCCTTCTTGAAATAAAGTGCCCAGAAATGGACGCAGGATTCCAGATGAGGTGTGACCAAAGCAGAATAGAGTGGTGCCATTACCTTTGTTGATCTGGACACAAGCCTCCTATGGAGGCAATCAAGAATCGCATTGGCTTTCTTAGCTGCTGCATCACACTGCTGACTCATGTTCAGCTTGTGGTCCACCAAGACTCCTTGATCCCTTTCACACATACTGTTATCCAGCCATTTGTCTCTCATCCTATATTTATGCATTCCATTTTTTCTGCATTGTTTTATTGTAGGTTGTATTACCCTTTCTTTGTAGAAGACAGGTGGAAGCTAAACTGAGTGAATAAATACAGTCACCTCTGTGTCTCTTTAGTTTGAAGGAATGCGCAGTGCGACAGAGCTGAGGAAATACTGGCAGAATTCGGAGCACCCCAACATCAACAAGAAGGAATGGAGCACAGAGGAAATCGAGAAGCTGAAGGAGATTGCCACTAGACACAGCTGCCTGGACTGGGAAGCGATTGCTGAGGAGCTGGGGGTAAGGTGTTAGAAGTGGGTCTTCAGCAGTGTTTGAACACAACACCACAAAAGATGTGGGCACTGGGCTTCAGGCCATATGTCGTCTGGTAGGCATACTACCTATTTTGAAAAGCAGTCTCGTGTTTATGATTACAGAAGGAGCTTAAAATATAGAGGTCTGTGTGTACTATTGGGTTCAAAACACAGAATTCTGGAAACCGAACTTTAGGAGAAATGATGTAGTGAACTGGATATGTTTAGCTTGGAAAGAGAAGGCTGAGGGGTATCATGGTAGCCAAGGAGAGTTTTAGGCAGTTAATCGTTAACTCTCTTAACATTCCTAACTGCACAGCACTACGTGATTCCTAACGTTGACTGTCTCACTTCCTAATTGTAAGATATGCCAGCCTTGATGGTTTTTTAAAATTATTTGTATTAAAAATCAGTCAGGGAATATTTACAAAGAAACATACTCGAGTGTAGTACAATAACATAAACAGAGTTTATACATTGCGCATTATACACTGGACAAAAGCAGAGAAAAATATTACGTATGTCAATCAGATTGATGGTCATATAGTTTAAGCTAGCAAGTATATACAACAGAAAGAACACGGGGGGGTGGGGAAGAAAGGGGGAAAAAGAGACATGAACTTCCCCATATGGTAGGTTCATAGGTTTAAGTAATTCGAATGGAATATCAGCCTTCTTTAAGTAAAAGGGGAAAGTAAAGAAATGTAAACAGTGGAAAAATGGAAAATTGTGATATTTGTATTAATAGTACAGTCATCCCTCCACATTCACTACGGTTAGGGGCACAGGACTCCCATGAATGTGAAAAAAACATGAATAACTAACTCTAGGCCCTCCCAAACCATATTTAACACACACAAAAAAGTATGCTCACCCTAATCAACCCACCATGGACTCCTTTGAGACACAGGTTCCTTCCCAAGACAGAAGTGGGGGGCTGAGGGGACTTACTGCAGCTGCCACTGCTGCCCCACACCATTTTTAAGGGGGACTTACCAGCCTTGTTTGCAGTTTCTCAGCCTCATGAGGCTTTCAGTCCCTATTAAAAATGGCCCAGGGAGCAGCAGAGGTGACAGCAAATAATCTGTAAATAATCAAATCTGCAAAAGTGAAACCTTCAAGTGTGGAGCACGGACTGTAATATACATTGCATACAGAAGACTCTATGTAAGAGACATGAACCTAACATGAACCTGTCACAGGGTTGAGAGCGTGTGATGCGATGCATTCAAGGTAGATTTCCATCACCAAGTGGGGAATCAAACCCTGGTCTCCAGAGTCGGAGTTCAATGTTCAAACCACTACACCATGCTGGCTCTCAAATAACCATATATTACCTTAATTTCTCTAATTAATGTAACAACATTCCCACCACCACCCCCAAAATCCATATTAATTTCTCTAATTAATGTAACAACATTCCCACACCATCCCAAAAATCCAGTCACAACAGTCTTCTGTTTTTGTTTCCTCTCAGACACAGCGCACAGCCTTCCAGTGTTTGCAAAAATTTCAAGCGTACAACAAAGACTTGAAGAGGAGCGAGTGGACCGCAGAAGAGGACCAAATGCTCCTGCAGCTTGTGCAGGAAATGAGGGTTGGGAATCACATTCCGTACCGGAAAAGTAAGCTGCTACCATCTATCATGATTGCAATTTTGGTTTTCATTTTTTACTTTTTCCGTCTTTCATTACAGTTTGGCTTGAGGGGTCAGAAACCCTTTTGCGCTTTTAGTAGGTTAGTGTTTTAGTTAGTTAGTGATCAGTATCTCGTATGCTAGTACAGTCATCCCTCCTCTTTCACTAAGGTTAAGGGCACAGGATGCCCATGAAGGTGGAAAAACCGTGAATAACTCTAGGCTCTCCCAAACCATATTTAACACACAAAAAAGGATGATCACCACTGTGGATTCCTTTGAGGCATCAGGGTTCCTTCACAAGGCAGAAATGGGGGCTGGTGGGGCTGATGGCCCCCTTCCCTGCTGCCCTACACCATTTTTAAGAGGGACTTACAAGTCTCCTTCACAGTTTTCCAGTCTCAAAAGACTTGCAGTCCCTTTTAAAAATGGCACAGGGAGGCAGCAGAGCTGGCAACAAATAATCCATGAATAATCACATCCACAGAAATGAAACCTGCAAATGTGGAGGACTGACTGTATAAAAAGATTTTGTAAAAGGAAGCTTCTTTGTCTGAGGCTTTGTTAACTAAGATGTGCCTATACAGTGATGCTGCCTGAAAATTTGATGCTAGTATAGAGCTATACTTATCAAAGCCTCTGTCAATCCACAGTTGCCTACTACATGGAGGGGAGGGACTCAGCCCAGCTGATCTATAGATGGACAAAGCGAGTGGATCCCAAGCTGAAGCATGGAGCCTGGACCCCAAAGGAAGATGCTGTAAGGGCTTTTTTTCCCCCTGTTGGTGGAAAGAACTCCTGGGGGAAGGTTTTGGGGAGGGTCTTTATGGGAGTTTTTAAGCGATGGATCTCTTCATCAAGCGAAGGGGCATCAATGCTTATATAGTGTGAAAGGAAGCTCTGAAGCTTTTCTTTCACTTCTCTGTTTCTTTTTTTTTTAAATATTTTTATGAAAGTTTAAGATGAAAATTAAAAAAAAAACACCTTCCCCACTTCCAAGCTTTTTGCTTTTTTCCAGTTGAGTCTGCTTGTTTACATTCCATTCTTACATAGTTTCTATTTAAAGGATAATCTTACATTGTTGCATCTTCAATTACTGCTTTGTTACATTGCCTTATTACATTGTTGCCTTGCATTACAGAGAATCTTGCTTTGTTGTTTTTTCTTTTCTTATGCTATTTCTTTATCCAATTCAAGACTTCTCTCCATTCCCTTTCAAAGTTCTGGATAGGCTTATTTTTCAATAAAAATGTTAGCTTTTCTATCTCTATCATATCCAGAACTTTTAATTTCCATTCTTTTATATCAACATAGTTCCTTCCTTTCTAGTATTGTGCGTATGTCAGTCTTGCAGCAGTTATCAAATATAACAATGTCTTCTGGTGAGATCTTATCTCTCTTTTTTGTCCTAGCATATTTAACAAATAGAACTCTGGCTTCATTTCAAAATTTAAATCGTAAATTCTTCGAATTTCGTCATGTATTTCCTTCCAAAATTTCCTTGCTATCTTGCAGGTCCACCACATATGAAAAAACGACCCCACCTTTTGATCATGTTTCCAACATCTTTCATTTCCATTTTTAGTTATTTTTTGCAGCCTTTCAGGTGTCCACTTCTCTGTTTCTTTCTTTGATCTGTGTACTCAAGCCTTTTGGTTTTCTGCCTCCCTTCGAAGTCACTTCTCTCTTCTTCCAAAAGTTAGTTAGTCCTGTGTCTCCCTTTTGTTTTGAAGGGAGCATGCATAAACTTCTGCCTCAGGATGCTTTACTCATGACAGCCAGATTTTAGGGGTTCTTTACCTGAATTTCAGGTAATCTTTTTGTCTCACTCCTTCCTTATCCAAGATGGACTTCTTGAAACAGTAAATGTAACTTTTTTTCTTTTTCTTTTTACCTTGCAAGAGAATCCTGAATATTTTTTTCTCTTGTTTACTGCCACGTGCTCATATATTGCACTAGTTACACTGCGTTCTGCTTGGTATAGATACCACATATTCCTACATTCTGAGTGTGGACACACATCTAGTGTGTGTTTGACCAGACAGCCAAGCCTTTTGCTTCTTCCTTCTGGCATGCCCCACTCTGTTATGTCCCAGGTATCAGAGCTCCGGTCCCAAAATGGCCACAGCATGTCAATGTGTGTGTGTTTCTCTTCTCTTTTTAACACAAGATCAGCATAGAGCCAGGTCTCTGGCAGCCCTTGGGAACAAAAGGCAGGTGGAACAGGAGAGCCCCAACATAACAGCTTCTCAAGGTGGGTTAGCCTACTGGATGGTGATCTGCCTGATTAAGTCAGAGGCCATTTCCTCACTAGACTGTTACAGTGCCATTATTCCACTTTCAACATCCTATGGAATCCTGGGCCTCAAAGGGCCCTCCCTAAAAAGCAAACCCCAGGATTCCATAGGATGTTGAAAATGGAATAATAGTGCTATAACAGTCCAGTGCAGAAATGGCCAGACTCCAGTACAGCAGGAGTTGGGAATCTCAGGCTGCATCCAGCCCTCCTGAGCTCTTGGCCATTGTCCTCTAAGGTTCTCCAAGTGTCCATTCTCCCTCCTCCTTGACACCATTGGGTGGTTTCCCAACTTTTTTGCAGTTCCGCACCTGCTTTCTGAAGGCACACAATGATTACAGCAGCAATGAGATCACTGGAGGACCCCAATAGAACTTGGTGCTGATGTTATCAGTTTATGTCTGGCTATGGAGGAAGGTAGCCAATGCTTTTCAGATCCTGTCTGCTTGCCAGGAAGCACAGAATGGCTGTGCAAAGCAGCTTCAGGGGCAAGGGAAAGACTCTGTGCTCTGCAGAGGGAAGCAGTGACCGACCCATGCAGTGCCCAGAAGAAGACATCCACACAGATAAGGGAACTTAAGTGTGCATCTGTCCCTAACTGAACTCTGGCCATTGTCTTTTTCCTTGATGATCTACTTCCCTTACACTACTGGTACCAGTAATGGAGAGTAGAGGAGTAGTGCTGCTTCTTTTTATCTCAGTGGCAGCAGCATGTTCACGTCCAGGCTGTGCTTCTGTTTCCCCCAGTTGCTCCTGAAGGCAGTTGCTAAGTACGGAGAGCGGGACTGGTATAAAATCCGGATGGAGGTCCCCGGCAGGAGTGACTTACAGTGCCGTGACAGGTCAGTGTCCTCCTTGACTCTTTCCTGTTGGTAGTCAGCAGCTTTTCAGCTTTTGCCTGTGCTGTCCAGGTTGGATCCACTGACCTAGGTCTGTGGGTTTATTCTTTCTTTTATGTTATACAGTCTGATTTTGCAAAGCTGTGCTCTGTAGAAAATTGTCATAACTGTCTCTTTGATATCTCCCCCTGTCCCTTTGATTTTGCAGGTATTTGCATGCTCTGCACTATAACATTAAGAAAGGCAAATGGAGTGAGGAAGAGGAAAGGAAGTTGGTAATGCTTACGGAAAAATACGGCGTGGGTAAGAGCGACAGAGGCAGAAAAAAAACTTTGGCTCTTGGTTGTCTGAGAATTTCCCCTCCTTAGAAATTGAAGTCTTTCTTGCTCTATTGCTTTCTTTACTATATATAGTTTGGCTTAGTTCATCTCAGTTTTATGTTATAGTTTTGGGCTTCTTTTTTAATCTTTTAGTATTATTATTTTGGTAACGGTTTTAAACATGCTATTCTGTGCTCCATTATTGGATCAGAGTGCAGTAAATAGTTGTTGTTATCTGATTAATTTCTTATTACATATTTATTACATATCCATAATTGTACTGGCTGGACTTGATGTTCACAGTTACCAATGCATAACCTGCAAAAACCATATTTGTGGCTGGTTCATATTCATGATCCCTATGTGTTCACTATATAAGTGATCACTGTATAAGGATCGTGAAAGGGAACGCACAAGGATCAAGAAAGTCCTCTACTCAGGACTGACCAGGCAGTAGCTGATGTGAGCAGCAAGGGCTTGTTCTTCTGTTGACACAACAGAATGATGTTTCTACCCCTCTCCCTCAAGCAGTTTCTGGTGTGAGGAGGAATTATGACAGGGATCCTGCTTTTGATTGTTGCGCCAGAGATTGCTGGTGTGAGGGGGTATAAATGTCAGTCTATTGCATTCTTATCAATATATAGCAATAGCAATAGCATTTATTTCTATACCGCTTATCAACTGAGTGTTATCTAAGCGGTTTACAATGTATTTTAGCTAATAGGAGAACAGACCCTTCTTACTTGTAGCAGCTACTGCCTGGTACATTAGGACTGGGATGTTGGGCTGCAATTTTGATAGTTACATAATTTAGTAGCTGATCTAGGATTATGGCCAGTTTTTTTTCTTCACATTTTTGTTGTAAGTTGCCTCATGAGAGTTTGCTGTAAAAGGACAGATGAAAATTGAGCTTATGAATAAAAGCAACATAGTCCCATTTCTGGGGGGCTATAATTAGAACCAAAGGTGGCATTTCCAAGATTGCACATGAATTATATGTACAAGTTGTAGTGCAGACACATTATTAGCTTCACTTAGACTATAGCAATAATTATAATTACAAAACTGTTATTTAATTACCAGTATATGATGCACAAGATAGCTCTGAGGTTGAGTAGTTAGGCTTAGAGGTTTCAAAAGCTTCGTTCAGGAACATCGAAGAAAACAGCTGCACACCTTGGCAGCTGCCAGCACTAACGAAGCATTGGATTTGCAGTACCTTATGAAGCTGTAACATTTCAAATTAATGCATGCTAGCATTCTATTTGATAGGTAATCATAACATCTCCCTTCCCAGGTCTTTCATCCCCCTCCCATCTTCTCATTCAACTTGCCAACCGTTTGACCTTTGCAGCTGAGTCTGTTTGCCTCTACCTGTACTCTTATCACAGTTTATTACAATAACATTTCCTTGTTCCCAGCACACTGTTTCCCAGCAGATCCCGACATCCCCTCACAGCACAGTTAAGCCCAATAAAGCATCAAAGCAAGGTGACTACCTAAAAAGGAAAGCAAAGCTGACCTCACAAATTATAACAAATTATA
This sequence comes from Ctenosaura bakeri, assembly GCA_948474755.1. Lineage (NCBI taxonomy): Eukaryota > Metazoa > Chordata > Lepidosauria > Squamata > Iguanidae > Ctenosaura > Ctenosaura bakeri. Next base: position 502,720 of record CAOLHI010000669.1, on the reverse strand, counting down.
ATTAAAAAATAATTTATTGGTTTTATTGGCATGCTTGTTTTTGCTGCTTCTTATTGGTTTGCTTTCTCTTCTTTTTCTCTGTCCAGCACTAAAAGTAACCAAAAGAGTTTTGTCTAGAGAATGTATTGATTAAATGAGGACTTTCTCTCATTAGGACATTGGGCAAAAATAGCTTCCGAGTTGCCCCACCGCTCAGGATCTCAATGTCTCAGCAAGTGGAAAGTACTACTGGGTTATAAGGTAAATTCAATTCCATGCTAGACTTCACATTCTTCCTTTATAGGATTATAAGTACAGCAGTGAGAACCAGTGTGGTGTATTGGTTTCAGCACTGAACTACAACTCTAGAGACTAGAGTTCAAATCCCTGCTCAGCCATGAAAACCCACTGGGTAATCTTGAGCAAATCCCACACTCTCTCAGCTTCAGAGGAAGGCCATAGCAAACCCCCTCTGAACAAAGCTTGCCAAGAAAACCCTGTGATAGGTTCACCTTAAGGTACCTGTAAGTCAAAAATGACTTGAAGGCGTACAATAATAACAAAAGCACAGCAGTGGTGAAGATTAGGCCGTCTGCAGCATTTGTGAAGTTTTGACAGCTGTTCTGTTTTGAAGCAAGGTGTGTGCAGGTGTGATTTATCTTGCTGTGAAAATCCCATGTTAGGTTTGCCTTAGGGTCCCCATAAGTTGTAAACGATTTGAGGGCACATAACAAGAAGGTGTGATTTGGTGCTTAAGTGAGCCAAAACTATGGTTTTAAATTTAATTCCTAGAAATACCACTTTTTTGCCACTCCGGAGGGTGAGATTTTTGACACGAGTCTAAAAATATTTCCTCCTGGCTTCTTTCTCTTCTATCTCACCTTAACTTGAGTCTAAACAAAGTCGAGCTGTTTAGTCCTTCAGTGGAAGGGCACTGGGATGGAATCTCTGGGAACTCAAGGTAGGGCTGGGAAAAAATCCTGAAACAACTGAGACCTGTGGCTGTCTGTCAGAGCTAACAATACTGGCCTGGATGGACCACTGGCCTGGCTCTGTAGTGGGCAGCCTTTTGTATTTGTATTCTAGTGTAAAGATGTTACATCCAGTGTTTAAAAGCAGCAGCTATAGACAGTTTTCTGTTACTGCTCTCTCTGAAATTAAATTGTGATGGTGAACAATCTGAACAATCAGTGCTGTCCTGGAACAATATTTTTTGTATTTATCATTAAGGTATTTTTCATAAGTTTGCTGGTTGAAGTTTCTTGATACTTCTTCATTTTTAATTGTTTGATTTTTCTATTGAATTCATTCCTTTGAAATACTGTCCCAGAACAATATTAAGTATAACCTGTCTTGTATGTATTCTTTCATTGTGATCCATATCAAGGAGCTAGGAAACACTTAATGTTCCCAATTATTCAGTTTCTCCCAGGCTTCTCCCCTGATTCTTTTTTAGGTATTTTGCTCAAAGGTTCTAACAAGATGTTTACAGAGCAAGTAGTTAAATTTTATATTTGGCAGTTCTTACAAGCTCATCTATGACAGAACGATGTTAACAATATTTAATGCATAACTGATTTTGTCAACCGTTATTATTTAAGCATTTCAGCATGTACTGTATACAGGACAGTCTAAATAACCTAAAGGCACCAGGTCCTTTCTGATCTTGGAAACTCAGTAGGTTCATCCCTGGTTAGGACTTGGATGGGAGACCACCAACAAATTCCAGATGCTGTAGGCTATATTTCAGATGAAGGAAACTGAGAAAAGCATCTCTGAGTATTCCTTGCCTATGAAAACTCTATGAAAAGTTCGTAGGGTTGCCATAAATCCATAGTCAATACACACACATGCTTTCTTATCAAATGTGTCTTTTAATCTGAGAATTTGTGGTCTGTTGTCAGCAGATAAAGACAATTGACAAAATGGTATTTTGTTTTTAAAGAAAAGCCGGAAGAAGGCACCAGAGAACAGACTTCACTGGAAGCAGAAGCGTGTCCGGAGAGGGAGCCCCAGCCCTACAGAGTCGAGCAGCGAAAATTCAGATCTGGATCTGGAGGAGGACAGTGCAGAGAAAACCAAAAAAAGCAAAGAGAAACTCGCCAGTCACTGGCGAGTGCCAAGCGTTGATCTGTGGGTCCCTACAAGGAAAAACTTGTCAGAAGCAAGAACAGAAGAGCTGGCACCTGTCACTTTGCTTTCAAAAGGCTTCGATGTGAACAGAAAGCGGAGACGGGTCCCCAGTGAGGCCCTTGACCAAAATGAACACCCGACTGCAGATGGCCTCATGAATATAGATTCCAGGGTTTTGCAGTCATACCAGAATAATGAGAAGGAGGAGTCAGCAGAGAAGGACAACCAAGTATGTACAAGAGCTCTTTAACTGTCTGATGTAAAGTTCCTGTCCCTTTAGATATAGGCCATTTCCACCCTACGCTGTTATAGTACTATTGCACTTTCAACATCCTGTGGAATTCTGGGGTTTGTAGTTTGCTGAGGCCAAAGAGCTCTCTGGCTGAGAATTCTAAAGCCCTCCCCCCAACTGCAAATCCCAGGATTCCATAGGAGGTTGGAAGTGGAATAATAGCACTGTCACAGTGTAGTGTGGAAATGGCCATAGGTACATAGGTTTGTTTCTTTTAGTGCTCTGGAGCAGCAGAAGTAGACTGTTCCTTTTACCTCTGATTCTATATCTAATCTGAACCAACCCTCTAAATGAGCTGTTCACATTCGGCATGTAATTTTGTCAGATGGGCTTTTCCTTTTTCTTGCATCCATTCAGTGGGCGGCAGTTGACCTCTGCAGGTTCATTAACTGCAAAAAAGCTAATAAGGTGGGAAGATAGGCAGATTCGATAGCAAATGTGTCAAAAGACCAACCTTTCTGAGAGATTGTCTGTGGCACTCACTTTTCACCCTCTCTCTCACTTTCAAACTTCTTATTCTCTCTCTTTGCTGCTGCTGTCAGATATTACTTTCTATTTCTGCTTGGCAGTAACTGGTATAAAAATGCTGCTCTGGAATTCCTTTCTTTGTTAGCATTGTTATTTGGCTCAGATGTCAAGGCATACCTTCGTTGCCCTGTGATGCTTTCTCCCTTTAAAGTTCACAGCTAATCGCTGGATCTCTGTCCCCTGTTTTTCAACTTTCTTTTAGGATATACAGTCCTCCCTCCACATTTGCTAGGATTAGGGGCACAGGACCCCTGTGAAAGTAAAAAAAAAACTGTGAATAACTCCAGGCCCTCCCAAACCATATTTAACACATAAAAAAAGTATGATCAGCATGTTCAGCCCATCGTGGATTCCTTTGAGGCACCAAGATTCCTTCCCAAGGCAGAAGTAGGGGGTGGATGGGGCTGACTGCCACTTCCAAGATGCCCCACACCATTTTTAAGAGGGACTTACAAGCCCCGTTCGCAGTTTCTCAGTCTCACAAGGCTTGCAGTTCCTATTAAAAATGGCACAGCCAATAATCCGTGAATAATCAAATTCGCAAAAATGAAACCTGCAAACATGGAGGGCTGACTGTACTTCCTTTAGGATATCCAGTCACCTTTTGTGCTCCCTTCCAGATGCTCCTACCAACGTACCACTTACTTTATGTAATCTTAACATGTAAGCATAAATGTTTGCCTAGAACTGTTGGATATTGCCCTCTTCTCTGCCCCTGTGTCATTATTTTCCTGATATTCTCCCCCCCACATTTTCTGCAGAATGCCAAAAGTACAAAGGATTCTTGGAGGGTTTCCCTGGCTTATGTGAAAAGCGTATTGAGGAAAAATGGCTATGAGCTACAGAGAAGAAGCGTAAGTGTCTTTTAGATGTGTAAGTGTCTGTGAGGAGAGGCTTGGGGATCTTGGTATGTTTAGCCTGACAAAAAGAAGGTTAAGAGGAGTCATGATAGCCATGTTTAAATATTTAAAGGGATGTCATGTTGAAGATGGAGCAAGCTGATTTCCTGCTGTTCCAGAAACTAGGACACAGAGCAATGGATTCAAACTACAGGAAAAGAGATTCCACTTGAACCTAGGAAGAACTTCCTAATGGGTCAGAGCTGTTTGGCAGTGCAATCTGCTGCTGCTTCAATGAAGTGTGGTGGAGTCTCCTTCTTTGGAGGTTTTTTTTAATTTATTTATTTTTTAATAAAATAATTTTTTTATTATAAAGAAAAAAACAATACATAACAGACTAAAACACAACAAAATAAAGGAAAAGCACCACATGAATAAAATAAATGTGAAAAAGAGAAAAATCACTACACAAATAGCTTACATTACTATATCTCTCCAGATCTTTTATTGTCATATACTTATTCAACATATTATATATCATATTAATTATATATTTTTATTTCATGTATCTAAATCTCATTCTTCTTGTACTTAAGATTGCTATAATAATTTCATTCTTAAATCTATTCTTTTCAACTATATTCAATCTATTACTAATACTATGTATGATCCTTTTATTAACCATAAATTCTAACCCTAAATGTGAGCTCATTCCCAGAACCAATTATATTTCAGCTTAGTCTGCTTTCCAAAATTGTAATTCTTCTTATGGAGGTGTGGCACTTCTCTATTTTGCTAAAGCCTTTTCCACAAATATTTTCTATATTGCTTCAGAATCATTCCTTTTCATTATCCCTTTTTTAACCTTAATTCGACATGTTAACTTATCATTGATTGCAATTTTCTACACTTCTATATACCAATCCTTTATTTTAAAATCTTCTTGAATTTTCCATTTTCTTGATATAATTAGTCTTGCTGCAGTTAATAAATTTGTAATTAACTCCTTCATTGTCTGGGTACAATTAACCTTGCCAAGTATAGATAATAGCGCTATACTTGGACATATTTGTAAATCAATTCTTGTTATCTCTTTAAACACCATTTGCCAAAATTTCTGTACCCTTTCACAGTTCCACCACATATGAATATATGTGCCAATCTCTTGGCAACCCCTCCAACATAATCCTTGAATGATTTTTGTCTGTGTGGTTTAACCTTGCTGGTGTTAGGTACCATCTCCAAACCAATTTGTAATAATTCTCTTTTATCCTTACGGATAAATTTTTTAAATGATGCTGATTCCAGATTTTCCCCCAGTCTTGAATATCTATTTTTTGTACTAATTCTTCCTCCCATATTTTTCTCAGGTATTCATCTTCATCTTTTGACAACGTTTTATATATTTCCTTGGAGGTTTTTAAGCAGAGGCTGGAAGGCCATTTGCTGGGGATGCTTGGAGTGTTTGTTCCTGCATGGCAGGGGGTTGGACTCAATGGCCATTGTGGTCTCTTCCAACTCTGTGTTTCTGTGATTCTTTATGTAAGAATCTCAGATATCTGGCCGGTGTGTTTAGCCAGACTTGCATCATTAAACTCCACAAGCAAAAGAAGAGATGAATCTGCATATGCTTATTGACAGTATATAGTTTATTCTTTAAAAAGACAGTTATTCCATTCTGTAGAAAGTCCAACATGTCAAGGCCTATACGTTTAACTGAATGGCCTTCTTCATGGGGTACACTAGAAACAAGCACAAATAATGAAAATAAATTAAGATTCAAAACTTGAATTATGTGTTGTTCTTTTTTATGTTCATACAAAATGGCCTGGTAAATCACATTAATTGTACGTAGTATTAAAAACCATTCAGTATATCAATAGCAGAAGTTTTTGGGATTGTCAAAAAAGTCTCTCTATGTAAACTGGACTGTTAAACAATAAAAGAGAAGTGGACTGAGGCATGGTGGGGAAAGCAAGCTCCCAGGGTCCAAATCAGGTCAGGGTAAGGAAAGAGAAAAAGGGTAGATCAGCATGATAGCTTTATATAACTTCTTGCTCTCTCTCATCCCCTTCCTTGGATGTCTGGGGGTCATTGAGAGAGGGTTTGTGGTGCAGAGAAATTGGGCTACAAGCTGTCCTTATCTGGCCAGGCAGTAGCTGGTGGTGATGGAGGAGGAGATTTTTAAAAGGGCTGGGTGGCCTGATTGGAGCTGCCAAGAGAGGTTTCCCCCAGAAACTGTGGTGGTGAGGGGGCAGGGATTGACAAAATTTGCAAATAATCCAATACATGAACATGAAACCCACAAATGTGGAGAGCCATCTATACATGCTTTTCAGTTCTTGGACATGATTAAACTCCCCTTTTATTTCTTAACAGAGAGAAATCAGAAGAAAGAAGCGTTTTGCCTCTGCTTCTCAAGCGGGCCCTGGGCAATCTTTAGTCTCGGCAGCTGGCAGAGCACACAAAAACTGTGGACAGAAGGCTGGGCTGTCGAAAACGACCCTCTACCGGCGGCTGATGATGGCTGTGACTCCTTGGGCAGGCAGTATGGTACAGAACTGGGCCCTCCGGGTCAAGAGAGAAACTTCATCCAAGTCCAAAGGTACCTGAAATCTAGCTGCTCTCCAGCAGGTTAAAAAAACCTGCCCTGCGACCTCTCTTGGTGGCTGCTCCCAGTTGTTGGAACTCTCTCCTTAGCGAGGCCAGGATGGCCCCATCCTTGCTTTGCTTCTGTCAGCAAGTCAAAACATTTTAAAGCTGTCAGGCTTTAGAAGCTGAGTGGGGTGGGGTTTAAATGCTGTGAGGTGCAGTTTGTAGGGTTCGTACTTTTAATTAATTTTAGTGTTCTTAATGTTTAATGCTTGGACTTTACAAATTGTTTAATCATTTTTTAGCTATCTCTTAAATTTATGCTTTTATTAATGACTCTGTAAATACTCTAAAGGCACCAGATGCCATCTGATCTTGGAAGCTAAGCAGTGCTGTAGGCTATAATTCAGAAGAAGGAACTGGCAGAATCACCTCTGAGTGCCTGAGAAAATCCTATGAAATTTATAAGGTCTCCCTAACAGGAGACTTGAAGGCACATAGACACAGAAAGAGTTTTTAATGTATATAATTTTCAAATGTGTTGTTAGCTACCTTAAGTCCTATTATTGGGAGAAAGGCAGGATGTAACTTAATGAAATAAATAAATAGGCAGTGAATAAGTAACAGTATGAAAGTAATCCTTTCATATTGTCTTGTTCGATGAGAGCTGAAACAAGTCACACACAAAAAACATTCAATATACTTCTCAGAATATATAACCAAATAAAAATGTTCTAGTCCAGTTAAAAGTTCTGTTCTGATTGCAAACTTTAAACCAGATGTTGACAACATACAGCCTGTGGTGCCCCCAGATGTTTTTACGGGCCTCATCTCTATTGTCCTTAAAGTTCAAGTTGCTCGGCCCACTTTAAACACCAAGGGCAGGATTTTAATAGTTGTTCCAAACCTACGGGTTTGGGAACCCCCTAGTTCTAATCCTCCATATCGAATTGGGAATTCTGTGGCCGTCCAGATATCATTGGACTACGAGTCCCAGCATCCCCAGTCAGCATGCTCAACCATGAGGAATGTTGAGAGGTGGAGTTCAACAACATCTGGAGTGCCAGACACAATCCCCATTCCCGTTTTAGCAGCTAAATTAAGGAGCCTCTGAATACAAGAAGGACCTGTGTCAGGTTACCTGTATCCAAGATATTGTACCTGTACTTGATGTTTCCCTGGGGTACACAATGTATTCCACATAATGGAATGGACAGGGGAGAGGACTTGCTTTGTGTGGGATCGTGATGGTGCTGCTCCTTTTGATCTGGCCTCCAAAGAACATCACTTTGAACCCATTCCACACACTGTGGTCACAAAAGCAGTAATTGTGCTCTTGCTGATAGGAAAGGACGTGTGTGTGTGTGTGTGTTTGTGTCATAGTCATAGAGTCAGAAGAGACCACAGGGGCCATCCAGGGGCCGTGTGGGCGCGCGCATGTGTGTGCGCATGTGCACACCCAGCGTGAGAATGTTGTGCTTCAAATAATGATCAATTCTCACAAAAGATGCTTGGCCTTAGGAGAGAAACAGAACTGTATGACTGTCAGTGGTTTTGCTTACCTGGATCTATAATAGTTAGAATAATATTATTTTGCCTTCTTTTCACTCTTCTTTTCTTACTACAGTTTGGTAGGGGTGGATCAGTGCCCTCTTGTGTATAAGTGTATCAGTAGGCTACTGTTTAGTTATTTGAATAAGTTAGTTAGTAAATTAATCTTTTAGGGATTCTCTTTTTAGTTTATTTAGTATTTTGTTTTATTTAGCATGTTAACACTACCTTTTGTCTCTGTTAGAAATGTTTGTTGGGTTTCATGTTTGTGTAGTTTTGTGTAATATAATTTTGTGTAAAAACTCATAAATGTTAGTTGTTTTAATATGTATTTTAGTTTTGTTTTAATTATTCCTGCTTGTTTGTGTTTTAACTTTTGCATGTCACGGTTTTTTAACTGTTTTCTTTTTTAAAGTATTATAAGCTGCTTTGAGTCCTTTCGAGGAAAGAAGCAAGATATAAATGAAAATTAAATAATAATAATGATAATGATAATAAAAGAGAGAGAGAATCAGCAAATGGGAACTGCTGAGAAATCACAGTAGCCACCAGCAAAGTCAATACCAAAACATGGTAAATGGCAAAACAAAAAATATCTCATGATCTTCCTTTTTCTTCTCCCCAGTGGAATTCATCTTCAAGCACCTGCAGTCTGCCCACCTCACAAGTACTCCCGTGTTCACACTGTTCATTCAGGTGGGTATTGAGTGCTTCTTCAAGCTTTGCCACCATCTTCTCTTCTTCCCCCCAGGCAAAGAGTGTATACAGTACAGTCCTCCCTCCCCATTCATGAGGGTTAGGGGCACAGGACCCCTGTGAAAGTGGAAAACCTGTCAATAACTCCAGGCCCTCCCAAACCATATTTAACACACAAAAAGTATGAGCACCATATTCAACCCACCGTGGATTCCTTTGAGGCATCAGGGTTCCTTCCCAGGGCAGAAGTCGGGGGCTAGTGGGGCTTACTGCCACCTCTGTTGCTGCCCCACACCATTTTTAATAGGCACTTATGAGCCTCATTTGCAGTTTCTCAATCTCACGAGGCTTGCAGTCCCTCTTAAAAATGTCACAGGGAGTCAGCAGAGGGGACAGCAAATAATCTATGAATAATCAAATCTGCAAAAATGAAACCTGCAGATGTAGATGGCTGACTGTACTCTGAAACAATCTTCACTGGGAATAATCGTTGCCATGCTGGCCAAGGTGGTCTTGATCTACATTTGGCAAACTGTAAAGCCTTTTATCCAATAGTTCTGGTCTATAAAGCTAGGGTCTAGATGAAATAATTCTCCCTGACACCCATCTGGCCCTAGACTTCTGCCCAAGACCAGCGATTTCCCAACCATTTATTCCAAACATGTCCCTGGAGGTGGTTTAACTGAGGTGCTAAGCTCCCAGCCATGTCTGCTGTGCATTCCCTTCAAATGGAAAAGATGTGACTGAGAAATTTCAGGTTTTGACAAGTGAGAAGCCCTGGCTTCTTGATCTGTTTTTGAAGCATTCCCCTTCCGCGCTGTGAATTTTGTGAAGCCTAAAGGATTAATTCAGCACATTTGCCTCAGCAGCTGCTGCGTATTGATGTTGACGGCTGCATGAAAGTCATCCAGAAGAGGAAGTCTCGGCAGTCAAAGCTCCTGAATTCTGTTGTCGTGAATGTGGGAAGGACTGATCAGGTACAGAGTCCCTCATTAGCCGTTACCTTAAACTGAAGTCATTGGTCAGGTATGCACTAGTTGCATCCTGCAATGAGCAGAGCATTGGATTAGATCTCTCCAAGGTCTCTTCCAACATCATGATTTTGTAAAATCATCATCTGATCCATCCCATTCCACTGATTAACATGGAAAGTTATAGGTTTGGGGTCTTTAAACCCTACACGGCATGGTTCCAGACTATCTGAAAGATATTATCTCCCTATACAAGATCCAGTGGGACCTTTAAGATCGGCAGAGGAGGGCTTTCTCTTGGTTCCACTGCCTTCACAGCCATATTTGACATGGCTGCTAAAGAGAGCCTTCATGGCTGCTCCTGGGCTGTGGAGCTCAATTCTGTGGGATGCCTGCTCAGTCTTCTTAACACTTGATTTCTGCTGGCATAGAATCATAGAATCCTAGAGTTGGAAGAGACCCCAGGGGCCCTCCAGTCCAATCCCCTTCTGCCGTGCAGAAACCCACATCAAAGCTTTCCCAACAGATGGCCATCCAACCTCTGCTTAAAACCTCCAAAGAAGGAGACTCCACCACACTCCACAGAGGCAGCAGATTCCACTGCCGGACATCTCTGACTGTTGGGAAGTTCTTCCTGAAGTTTAAGTGGAATCTCTTTTCCTGCAGCTTGAATCCATTGCTCCTTGTCCTAGTCTCCGGAGCAGCAGAAAACAAGCCTGCTCCCTCGTCAACATGATCTCCCTTCAGATATTTAAACATGGCTATCCTGTCCCCTCTTAACCTTCTCTTCTGCAGACTAAACATCCCCAGCTCCCTAAGCCGCCCCTCATAGGGCTTCATGGCTTCCAGACCCTCCACCCTTTTGGCTGCCCTCCTCCAGACATGCTCCAGCTTGTCCATATCCTTCTTGAATTGAGGTGCCCAGAACTGGACACAATATTCCAGATGAGGTCTAACCAATGCAGAATAGATTGGTACCATTACCTCTCTTGATTTAGGGAGGTGAAAGCCTTTTTATTCAGGCCAACCTCTGAGTTTTAAATTGTATATCAGTAGTGTCTGTGAAGATCGGTGCTTTATTTTTTTTTAACCTTTTATTAGTAATTCTGTCTTAAATGTGTCTTAGCTGTTTTATCCATTGTTTAAATAATGTTATCTCATTCTTTTTTAAATCTCTCATAAACTAAGATTTTAATTTAATCTTATTTTAAACTTCTGGAAACCACCTTGGATCCTGTCCTGGGAGACAGGGAATGAATATACAAAGTTCATTCCTCATGGAAAACTGTTTTTTTCAGATCTGCTGGGCAGGAAGAGTTTCAGAGAGCATTGACCAAATCTATCTGCTAAATTTTTAAAAATCCTTTTATTTCTATTTTGTAGGCCTCATTTGCACAAGATCCTAAAGGTATCTACCTGTTTATTCCTTTGTGGCTTATGTTAGTAGAAATAACAATGATTATGATTCTCCATCAAGACCTAGTAACTTATGGAAGGACCTGCTATTATGATTGATTGTTTCAAAGATAGGTAGCAATTGCAGAAGATTTTTTTAAAGCTGATATAATTTAACATTTTTAGTACTTTGTTTTGGTTTTTATATAAATTGGATTAAACTTGATTGAATTTTATAGTAAATTGTCGTTATCTGAAATAAATAATAAATAATGAAGCTATAGCTATGAAAATGAAGCAAAATGAAAGTTACACGTAGAAGAGTTCAGGGAAGGACAACCAAATATCCAAATAGGTATGCAGTTGTATGCAATAAGGGGGCTGTAACCTCCTTGATCCAATGACTAGTAGAAAGTGTGCATTTATTTTTTCCCTGTGCTACAACATGAGGCTTGTAGCCACTAAAAGGATGAAAAAGATTAGTGTAGCCTAGCAAAATACATAAGTAGGGTTTGAATTCTCAGCAAAATAAATCAAGCATTTGGTTTGGGAGAAGCCCAAAGGGGCAGAGTTGAACATTAATAATCAGGGTGATAGACACAAAAGCAGACAAACAGAAGTTGTTTTTTTAGTGTGCTTAATCTGCATATTGCTCATAGCTAATAGTGGCTAGTGGCTTCCTTGACAGTGGGGTTGGTGCTTCTGGGATTTTGTCTGAATTTTAAAGGATAGCCCCAAGGTGGAGCTATCCTTTAAATCCAAGGTGCTTAGTGAGTTGAGTCCTGGATGCCAGAGTTCAAATCCCTGCTCAGGCATGGAAATCCACTGGGTGACCTCAGGAAAGCCTTACTTTCAGCCTCGGGAAGGCCATGGCAAATTGGATCTGAAGAAAACTTGGCAAGAAGACCTGTGATAGGGTCACCATAAATCAAAAGCAACCTGAGGGCATACTACGTGAGTGAGATAAAGAAGGGCAGGGACAAAATTAAGCTTGCATCACAGACAATCTTTTTTGGCCTGACGACTGAGTTCAGTTTCAGGGAAATTCTCAGAGGCTTCCTGTTGGTGAGTGGAACTAAAGGCAAAGAGGAAGGGCCAAAAATATTAAGAACTTTCTTACTTAGTTCTTATTGTCAGGGGCTAAACCATTAGAAGAAACATTTCAGCCCTTCAAGAGTGGAGGAGAAATCCTGTATTAAAACTGAGAAATCACCAGATGATGATATCTCGGTGAAATGAGGATGTGTCCATTTAGGAATGTATTTGGGTGACTATTAGTCATAAATAATTTGAAGGCAGCTGGCAACAAGTCCAAGGTGCTGAATCTACTGTGGAGATACAGTTCAGCATCTTGGATATCTCTTTTAAAGTTTAAACCAGTGGTTCCCAGGCTTTGGTCCAGTGTAAACTCTCAGAAACCCCAACCAGCTTGGCCAACAGTCAATACTCTGGGAGCTGAAATCTAAAACATCAAAGGAGCAAACTTCAGGAACCGCTGATTTAAACTAAAACTTGGAGCAAATTTTACCACCCCACTGACATGGAATCCATCAGCTGCCACAGTGTATAACATGGTAGAAGTTCAGGGCCTTGGGAATATGATGTTTCTACTGCGCTTGGTTGGCCAGTGCAGATGTCTGGATGTCCCCAGCTTGAACTTAATTGTAACTTCTCTGTCCCTTTTTTGTCTCCGTCTAGCCCAGCCCAGCCTCCAGGCAGCGAACCCACCTCCCAGCAAGAAACTCATCCCTCTGAAAGCCAAGGAAGGCCCCATTCCAGCTTCTTCTTCCTGGGAGGCAGTGCCCTACCGTCCAGCTGCAAAGCCCAAAACTGTCTCTGAGCTCCTGCGGGAGAAGAGGCTGAGGGAGTCCCAGGCAAAGAAAGCCAAGCAGAACAGGCTCCTTTTGACACCTCAGCTGCTTCTTTCCCCACCACTGATAATCCAACCACAAAGAGCTTCCATCCCCCAAGTGGCAAGTGGACCTCAGGGAACCATTTTAGCTGGCCCCATAAATACCCAAGGGATGCCGTTGCCAGCGTCTGCTTCATGTGGAACTCTGCTCCCATCAACAACGGAAAGCAATTCTGTATCCCTTCAGGAGACCACCAGGGGCCCACAGGAAATGGTATTGACACGAAATGAGACGGGAGAGGATTCCTCTGGTAACAGAAGTAAGAGTTGCAGTACAGGAAGTGTTTTGCCTGGGGCATCTCCAGGGCTCCCCAGTTCTGCCTTGTCAGTACCAACGCCAAGCCCAGCCCCTCTCCAGATCTCTGCAATGGAGCTTCCCAATCCTGCTGCCTCCCAGAACCCTGCCAGTGTGAGCTTGGGCACAAAGGAGATGCCTTGCTCCAGTGCCCAGGGACCTCTTGGTTCTCAGAAAGACCCAGGCAGTGTCGTCCCCGCCTTGGTGACCCCCCAGCCTGCTGCCGTTCCCAAACAAATCCTGCCCATCACTTGGGTGTTGACTCCACAGGGCGTTGTTCCCATGACAGTTGTTAGCATTCCTAGTCAAGGGAATCCACCCACACGCTGCCCCGGCACAGCTCCAAAACGGGGCCAGGCTGCAGAAGCATCCTCGTTTGCCAAAGTTTCGACTGTGAGTGTGGTCCCAGTTGTGTCCGGATTGAACACACCACAGCTCGGACCTCTGTTGCAAAGAGCCACCACTTCCAGCAGTCCACAGAAAGAAGGCGTTTCTCAGCAAATTGATGTGGCCCCTTGTCCTTCTCCGCCACAGGGTAGCTCTTCTGCTGCTCGCCCTCTGGTTCTCCCCTTGACTACCACCCCTTTTTCAAGGAGCACCCAACCAGGGATCCCTGAGGCGTTGGCCCCTCAGAATCAAAATTTGGGAAACCCGCTGTGTTCTGCCCTTCCTGACAATGTCAAGGGCCCGCCCAACCCAGTGGTACAATCCAACCACACCTGCCCCACGGCCCCTCCACAACCACGGGAGGAGAGGATCTCCCCAGACTATAGCCTCCTCTCCTTAGAAGATGTGGCAATGGTGAAACAGTGGGTGAAAGGAGGGTTTGATGGGAGGGTACCCTCGCCAGAGGCCTGCTTGCCTTACCTGCCACCTTTTCTGTGTAGCCTAAAAACTCTCTCTGCGCTGCTGCTCAATAAAGAAGCCCTGGAGCGGAGTGCCGCATCTCTCGGGACTCCTGGAGGGCAACGGGAGAAGCCTGGCCAGCCAGACTTGAGTGCGCTGAGAACGATGGTGCAGCAAAGGCTCCGGGACAACCCTGCCTACCGGCTGCTGAAAGGCAGGTTCTTGGCAGCGTTTACCTTCCCGTCTGCCCTGGCTGCGCTGCCTCCTTTCAGGGTGACAACAACACTCTCTGGTGGCAGGTGGTGGGAAAGCAGCCACGACTCAAGCACATCATCAGAAGAAGAGGAGGAGGAGGAGGAGGAAGAAGAAGAAGATGGCGAGGTTGAGGGAGAATCCTGTGAAGCAGCTGGAAACAGGCCCAAAAGGGCAGCTACTGCTCATGAAGAGCAGGAGGAAAACTCTGGAGAGCTGGAGGCAAGAATTCTGTTGATGCCTTTCCTTAATATCAACCCAGATTCTTCCAGATTTGAAATGCAGTTAGCCTTCCACATTTGCGGATTTGACTTTCACGGATTTGATTATTTGCAAGTTTCTCCAGTCCCTGCTCACCCATCCCCGGCACTTCTTTCGTGGGGAACCTTCCCTTTTGGTGGCTCTGATCAGGCTGTGCAGCCCTTTAAAAACCCACTTCTAGTCCTCTTCCACCAGCACCAGCATCTGCCTTGCCAGCTAAGGATGGCACACAGCCAGTTTCTCAGCATCACAGACCCTCTCCCAATACCCCCCATACCCAAGGAAGGGGATGGGCAGTAGACAAGAAGTGTAGGGTCACCATGCCAACCCACTCCCTTTCCCTCTCCTTTCCCTGACCTGGTTTGGACCCTGGAAGCCCGCTCTGCCCGCCATGCCTCAGCCTGCTTCCCATGGACACACATACATTTTGGTATTTGCAAATTTTCCACTTTTGCGAGTGTCCTGCATCCCTAACCCTAGAGAATGTGGAGGGCTGACTGCAATATTGAATGTCAGGAAGAGGAGAATTGCACTGGTTGTGGTGAAGTCCCCAAATCTCAAATCACTACACTATGGTGGTTCTCCACACAACCTTTCATGCCTTTGGTAACCCATCATGTGTGTCCTGGTTATCAGTATAATCCCTGGTTATTTATGTTGTGTGTTATTTACCAAGGCAAGGGACAGAGCTTGTGAAGGTTCCTCAAAAGGACTTGCAGAATCCCCTAGCCAGCGTAGGAATCTGAGAGTCTTGTAAGAGCGGTGGCAATAGGAATATGAAGCCTGGAATCCTACTGGCATTAGCACTTTTTTCCAGGGTTGTGCAGTGCTGCACACTGATGAGGCAAGGCAGACAAAAGCTACCGTCTCCCAGCAATCTCTGTCTCTTGATGGATTACTTCTTTCACATCCCTGGCATTTTTCCTGCTGTCACCACTTTCATCCTATAACCCACCAACAGAATTTCAGCCCTAGGGTGCCAAATGACTCTTGGTCCTCAGTAAGCCAGTTGTTATATTCCACAGCATCTCACCCTGTGCTTGTCTTCCCTGCAGGAGCCCAGCGCAGACAGTGTGAACTTGGAGCAATTCAGCACATCTGGGATTCGAAGAAGTTCACGCCTCCGGAAGAGGAGAAGGCTACGGTGAGATGAGCAGGTAAACAGCCTCTTGAATGTAAGAGGAACCCTGCAGGATCAGACCAAAGGCCTCTCTGCTCCAGCACTCTGTTCCCACAGAGGCCAACTAGCTGCCTTTAGAAAGCCTGCGAGCAGGGCATGGGTGCAATTGCACAGGCATAACTCAGTTAACAGAGTCTCTGGCAGCAAAGCTCCTCTTTACAAAAGCTTGCACACCAAACAGAGTGGGTAAGCCTGACTGGGCTTGCAAAGGTTACTTTTTCGTACTTCAGTTTCCCAGAATCCCACAGTGAGAATCTTAGGAACAATCCAACCCCTCAGAGTTTCTAAGATGGGAATACTCCCTTCCCCATGACACCGTAGCATGGTTTTTGTATGTGTTCCCTTATTTCTCCCCATTGAAATGGCTTTCCTAAGACTGTGTTACTGGCCAGTAACAGCTTTGAACTGAAATATTTCAGCACCATCTTTGTTTAAAAGTACCATCTTTGTAACCTTCAGGTCCGAGGTGTGGGACAAGTGAAATGTGGGCCTGACTTTGGCTGCTTTGCCCTAGGAGCCAAAAGCCTGCACCTCAGACCATCCTCCATCCCGAACGCCAAGCTATACCAAAACTCTTAATTTGCTTGGCCTTAATTTACATCAATCATGCTTCCCATGGTATAGTTCTTTCTCTTGAGTGGCAAGAGGAGGGATCCACACAACTCGAATATGAAGCCTGGAATCTTATTGGTGTTTCATCACCAACCAGAGACAGGAAGGATGAATGAAAGTCTTGTGATAACCAGTGAAAAACCTACAGTGACTCTTCCCTGCTCGGCCATCTTAGAAACCACTTACTAGCCAGGCTTACATACAGAGAATTCAACATTGAAAGAGCACAGCAGGAAAAATAAGAAAGGAAAAGGAAATCCTTCATGTTCCAGAGCAAATGACTTTGGCAGTCGTGATGGGAGGAGATAGGTTCCTTCCCTCCACAACGCAGAATGGTTCCTTCTCAGCAACAGCGCACCTTCATGGTACGTGCCCAAAGTGGCATTCTCTGGGATGGTGAGAGGAGCAGTCCACACAGCTTAGGACACATCCAGGCCTTCAACCTGAAGAAACTGTAAGGGAAAGTATCGACTGCAGCCCAGTCCCTGTTCATCTCCTGCACTGCTGTTCTGCTGAAGGTTGCCTCTGCCGACTCAGTCTTGTAATGATGAATGAAAAAGGGAGTACTGCAGACAGTGGCCCTACTAGAACACGGCCTCATAGCCCGAAAACAACAACAACAACCCAGTGGTCCTACACGTGTCACTCATTGGTGCATCTGAGGAATAAACTGCAGAACTGGAAGCTGCCCTGTTTGAGTGCACCATCTTGTTATCAGAGCAAGCAAATTTAGCCAAACCATACATCATCAGTACCCAAGGTGACAGTCGGTGAAAACACTTTCCTGGTTGCAATTCCTTGTGTGCTTTGTCATATTGATGCTTTTGCAATCAATAATGTCATGTGTAGCTACTCTATTACTCTCAAGAAAACACTCAGATTTTTCCCACTATATTCCCACCACACCACCTTAGAGTGCGGTGGAGTCTCCTTCTTGGGAGGTTTTTAAGCAGAGACTAGATGGCCGTCTGTCGGGAGTGCTTTGATGTGGGTTCCTGCATGGCAGCAGGTTGGACTGGAGGGCCCTTGGGGTCTCTTCCAACTCTAGGATTCTATGATTTAATGAGGTACAGGATGCTTAGCTTACAATGGTTGCTGGAGTTAACAATTTACAATACACAAGGGGTTATATAGTGATACATGCTTTTTTACATACACGTGATGTCCTTGTGGTTTACGCCTCTTCCCAGCTTTTCCCAAGGAACTAACTTTGCATACTTTGACCCAAAGCATTTCTGTTCCTCCTGTGTTATCCTTATTTCAGTTCTCTGAGTATCTTACTTAACACTGTCCTGGCACCTTGAGGCTATCCTTTCCCAGCTTAGCCTCTCTGATCCCTTTCCACTAGGCTGAGATCCCAGACCCTTCCCTTTGATATGCGACCCATCTAACTGCAGTTCTAACCCAGGTAATCTAGAGGTCATCCACAGTAACTCACTTGTTGATTGCTATCACTTCTAAGTAAACAAAGCCCTGCCTGGCCAGTCTGGCTAAACACCTGTTTACAACTACCTTGGGATAATAACCAATGTCCAACATCGACCCCATAGTTGCTTGTAACACATTATATTCATACAAACCTTATGTGACATTAATAGCATATTCTACAGTCATGCATAATTGTGGATTAGCCATACTGTCCTTATGTCATGGAGCACACCCAACATGACAAATAATAATCTTTATGTTTTCCAATGTTGTTACAGCGTTCTCCAGACATCAGCTGCCTCACCCCAAAAGAGTGATCTTTCTGAAATTTTGCACTAACAACAACAGATATTTAAGCCTTGATGATGGGAATGACCATCCAGGAAAGGAAGAAGGAGGAGTTACAAGTACCGACGTTATTTATGGTGCTTCTCGGAAGAGAAAGGCCATTTTTCCCCTCTTTTCTTTTCTTTTCTTTTCTTTTCTTTTCTTTTCCTTTCTTGTTTTATAAAAAGACCCATAATGTTTTTCACTTTGTTTCTTGTTTTGCTGTGCTACACTGGTAGACATATAGAGGAAAGCAGGCTAGGGAGAAGCAGTGAGTTATGTAAAATATTTGTAAAATAACTATAGATGGATATGTACATTTGTGTACATGTATAATGTTTTATTTGTATATTTGAGAGCTGTTGGTACAGAACATTGACTAGGGTTATTTCTCAGAACTGCTTCTGCCCCTCTTTTATTAGTAAATATGCGTATATTTCACAAAGCTGTTTTTATGTGACTGATCACATTTTAGAAACAGCCAATGGAAAATGAGCTGCTATATTTGCTTGCCTGAAAGGCGGTGGAAATAAAACCGGAATAAATTTCATTTTATTACATTTGCAAAACAAGATACGTAGTTTTTATATTACTAAGCTTTGGTGTGTTTTTTTTAAGAGTCACTGGGCAATTTGCACGGAAAGGGTTTTTCAGTTCCATCTCCAGGTGTCTTAAAATCTGATGTCTTAAAACCCTTTTGGAATCCAGTTTTCCAATTTCCCCATAACATTTGTTCTTGTTTCAGTAGCCACTTTGCTATTTCTGGCTAGTTGCTGAAAAACAGAAAGCAATGATGTATGGCAATTGTCTGGCCTGCTCTGTGACTTGCCCTAAAATAAATGAGTGGTCCACCACATCCAGTTGACATGATATTTAGCCCAAGCTCTAGATAAGAGGCCACAGTTAAGATTCGGTACAGAGGTGTTACCCTGATTTCTGGGGATCCTGTGAGGGACACCTAAGTGCGCTCCAAATTATACAAGTTGGGGAAATTAGTCAAAGAGCACAAGCTAGCAATACAAGAGTCAGGGCAACGGAGCAAGACCTTTTACCCAATGTCTACGGGGTCAGGCCGAGTCAAGGAGCAAAGAGAAGTGAATATAATAATTGTGGTCTTTATTAAAATACAATCAAACAGTATATGCAGCACAGTCACTCAGATAACTAGAGAAATAATGGTTGGAGTGGGATAGAGGGATTTTTAGAGGAGTTGTTGGTTTGGGTAATACTACACCTGTCCTGAAGCCCGGGTAGTCTATAGCAGAGGTTCGTAGAGATGAAGTCTCTCAGTACGTGGGACTGAGGGGAAGGCTCGCCAAGCAAAGCAGCAGCAAGGCAGGACGGAAATCGGGAGCGATCCGAAAAAGCTCTCAAAATCAGGGGTTCTTATGGGGGAAATGTGGCCATAGTCTAGTCCGTACTTGGGGAAAACAATGAGTTTTGGGCTGGAGACAAAGCCTCTGAAAGGTCAGAATTTAGCATGATTGAATTAAGTCTGAATTATCAATAGAGTAGACAGTATGCAAATGCAGAGTGCTCGAAAGATGATTATTTGTCTAATCAAGCTGCCTGCTCGGGGCAGGGAGTTCTTTGTATGTAGCGTGCATACATAATAGAGTACTTGCCTTGAGGTCTCCTGAAGTGGCGGGACGGCTATTTCTGGCCTGCCTGTATTTGTGTGGAATATTACAGCGATTAGCGGCCGTGCCTGTCTGCGAGCTTGTCTGGGGGACCTCGCAGCACGTGGAGAAGAATAGGTAAAGGAGGCCAAATTATTGATATCAAAGTGATATCTAATATCCCACAAATCCTGGTTAGCAACTGCGGTAACAGAGGAACAGAATGGTTGCCCATTGCCAGGCTGTCACCCAAACAAGGCTGCGCTATTTATTTATTTGGAGTATTTATTCCCCACCCTTCAGCCAAAAAGGCTCCCAGAACATCTTATAGATTGTTAATCTGACAGCTTCCTGCTCTCAAGATTACAGTTCCAGTAAGACATGATGAAACAAGGAAAAAGGCAGTGTGGCAGTGGAAGAAGAGATTAAGTCCAGCAGATACTGCCTCTTCCACTCTCCCTCTGAGGCCAGGGCCGTAGCACTTGGGGTGGAGGGGGGCCTCTCATCTGCTTCTGAACCCAAGCATGGTGGAATTGTGCCTGCCTCTTCTTCTCTCCCTCCGAATCCTCTACAGTTATCTCTCCACATTCGCTAGGGTTGGGGGCATGGGACCCCCGTGAAAGTGGAAAAACCGTAAATAACTCTAGGCCCTCCCAAACCATATTTAACACGCAAAAAAAGTATGATCACCAGATTCAACCCACCATAGATCCCTTTGAGGCATGGGGGTTCCTTCCCAAGGCGGAAGTGGCTGGCTGGTGGGGCTTACAGCCACCTCCACTGCTGCCCCACACCATTTTTAATAGGGACTAACAAGCCTCATTCACAGTTTCTCAGTCACATGAGGCTTGCAGTCTCTATTAAAAATGGCCTAGGGAAGCAGCAGAGGAGACAGCAAAGAATCCGTGGATAATCAAATTCACAGAAGTGAAACCGGCAAACATGGAGAGCTGACTGTATATCACCCTATCTGTTTAATTTATATGCACAAGATATCATAGAAATTAGAGGTAGAAGGTGTGAAAATTTAAGGAAGGAACATAAACAGTTTAGGATATGCAGATGACACCATATTACTTGCAGAGAAAAGCAAAGACTTGGAACAACTATGGATGAATATTAAGAAGGACAGTACAAAGGTAGAGTTGCAGTTATACTGACCACAGGTAATGATATACATAACTTTAAAGTGAGTACTGAAGTGTGTTGGAATAGCTTTTCTGTACCAGGACTCAGTCATTAATCAAAATGGAGACCAGTCTGAGATACTGAAAAGGAATTTGACAGTGCAAACTGGGATTTTATGATGGATATCATCTCGAAAATTAAGGTAGGACATAAATGTTTGAAATAGATAAAAGCAACTTATACAAACCAGATGGCACAAATAGTTACAAATGGAGAAAAAACCCCAAAGAAAATTGAAATACAAGAAGGCACAAGGGAATTGTTTCCATTATTCCCATTATTATTTCTGATGGTCATTGAAGTGTTGAATAAATGTATTAGGGAAAATATTATATCAAAGGAATTAAGATAAAAGGTAAAGAAAACAAAGTGGGACATTTGCAGATGACCTTGTGTTATTGATAAAAACCTATAGAAAGTATAGAAGAACTGAAAAAAAGAATAAGCAAATTTGGAAAAATATCAGGTCTTAAAGTAAATGAAGCAAAAAACAATATTTTAACTAAAAATATGTTGACAGAAGATGAAAGAGAACTAAACCAAATACTGGGTTATAACTAAGAAAGTGAAGTATTTGGGAATGCAACTAATGAAGAAAAATTCAGAGCTATTTAAAAACAACTATTGATAAAACATGGAAAGAAATTAGAAAAGACCTCTCAAAATGGAAAAATCTAAAATTATCCCTACCTAAAATGATTTTTTTTATTCCAAGGTTGTACCGATGATAAATAATGAAATAGTCTTCAAAAATGGCAAAAAAAAAATTTCTAGGTTTGTTTGGAAAGGGAAAAAAGCACAACAATTGCATTAAAAATATTGCAGGATGCTGAAGAAAGAGAAGGTCTAGGATTACCAAACTTCAAATTATACTATCATGCAAGTTGGCTAAACTGAATTAAAGACTCAATAAACTTGAATGGTACAAAACTATTAAATCTTTTTTTCTTTATTTTTGAACAAAAAAGAAAAGGGAAACAAACAACAAAAAAACTAAATGATGCATTAAACTACAAACACCTAACAACAATAATACAAGACAAATAACAAAGCAAAAAATAGCTAACAAGACTACAAACATCTTTCAACATAACCGTTAACAATAAAAAAAAACCCCAAATAATTAAAAATTTGTTTCTGCCCTTATTTTGTATAACTGGTAGTAAAAACTTTCACTTAACTATTAGATCATTGCTCAAAATCTAGGTTAACATCACTTACAATCCTTATTATCTTGTCCCAATACTCAGCAAATAAATTTACCTAATTAGTAAAAAAAGAACAGAATTAATAAAAAAAATAAATCATAAACAATTATTACCATAATTCTATTATTTTCAGTTGAGTTGATAATAAACATTACTATCCTACCATAATCTAAATATTAACTTCATCATATTTAAACCATAAATACCAAAAGGCAATAAGAATGCTAGTAATAATTAATTTCTATATAAATCATTGACAATGATTATTTATTATTAGTATAACATTATGAATATTAATAATCTAAACAACAAAACTAGAATCATTCTTTTTTCATGTAACACTTCTGATGTAATAGTAAAAGAAAGAGTCAGAGCTTTAAAAAAATACAAGTTCAAAAACCTATTGTCATCAATTCACCCTCTTTTTTCTTCAAATAATCAAACACTTCTATTCAGAAGAAAACTCTTGGGTTTGGCCCTTTAGCTTGTATGTAAGATTATCCATTCCAGCTATTCCCGTCAATCTATCAAACCATTTATCTATTGATGGAATTTCCATTTTTTTCCAGTACTTCACATATGCCAGTCTTGCTGCCAGTAACATGTTGCACCAACTTATTTTGTTTCTTATTAATAGTTATGTTATCTTCCAAATTCATGGTAAATATAACTCAGGATTCTTTGGTATTTAGGCTTTCAAAATCTTTGACAAAGGTCCCCATTACATTCTTGCAAATAAGCTGATAAAATGTGGGCTGGACAGAGCTACTGTTAGGTGGATTGGTAGTTGGTTGAAGGACCGAACCCAAAGGGCTGCTTTTCATCCTGGAGAGAAGTGACCAGTGGGGGGGTCACAGGGTTCTGTTCTGGGCCCAGGGCTATTCAACATCTTCATCAATGACTTGGATGAAGGAACAGAGGGCAAGCTGATCAAATTTGCAAATGACACCAAATTGGGAGGGTTGCTAATACCCCAGATGACGGGATCCAAATTCATAATGACCTTGACAGATTGGAGAGCTGGGCCAGAGCTAACAAAGTAAATTTCAACAGAGAGAAATGTAAGGTCCTGCACTTAGGCAGAAAAAATGGAATGCACACATATAGGATGGGGGACACATGGCTGGATAACAGTACATGTGAAAGGGATCTAGGAGTCTTGGTGGACCCCAAGCTGAACGTGAGTCAGCAGTGTGATGCGGCAAGCAAGAAAGTCAACGCGATCAATAGGAGTGTGGTGTCTAGATTGAGGGAGGTAATAGGACCACTCTATTCTGCTTTAGTTAGGCTTCATTTGAAATCCTGTGTCCAGTTCTGGGCACCTCATTCCAAGAATGATATTGACAAGCTGGAGCATGTCCAGAGGAGAGTGACCAAAATGGTGAAGGGTCTGGAAGCCATGAAGCCCTATGAGGGAGCTGGGGATATTTAGTCTGCAAAAGAGAAGGTGAAAAGGGGACATGAGAGCCATGTTTAAATATTTGAAGGGATGTCATGTCGAGGAGGGAGTGGGCTTGTTTTCTGCTGCTCCAGAGAACAGGACAAGGAGCAATGGATTCAAACTGCAGGAAAAGAGATTCCACTTGAACCTCAGGAAGAACTTCCAGATGGTCAGGGCTGTCCAGTAGTGGAATCTGCTGCTGCCTTCATGGAGTGTGGTGGAGTCTCCTTCTTTGTAGGTTTTTAAGCAGAAGCCAGTTGGTCATCTGTTGGGAATGCTTTGCTGTGGGTTCCTGCATGGCAGAATGGGGTTGGACTGGATGGCCCCTGGGATCTCTTCCAGCTCTAGGATTCTATGATGCTTTCAGAAATCTGGACATTTCTGAAGTGCGTAGAAGTGACCATTGAAGTGGCATGTAAAACAAGGTGCCTATCTTTTAAAATCTATCTATTAAGGATCCCTATTCCATTTCTCAAGGAAAAAAAACTCACAAAAACTTTTTGAAGCAGTTTACAAGGATTCAGCTGAAAGAGTAACACTGAAAGGGGAACACAGGAGCAGAAAAGGTTCTGAACTCAAATGGGAATGTTTCTCTTTTTAGTTACCCTCTACTTGGCAGATGATAGAGAGGTGTATACCTGTAAAGCAAGGGTGGATGGAATCTCTTAGGGGCAGAGGACTAATACAGGGTTTATTTGGTTGGACTAAAACCCCTAGGATATTCTGGGAGCTGTGGTCCAAAACAACAATATTTGCATGCTCTGGCACTGTGTAAATTTGACTCTCCTCTATTCTGCTTTGGTCAGACTCCACCTGAAATAATGTGTCCAGGTCTGGGTGCCCCAATTCAAGAAGGACATTGACAAGCTGGAAGGTATTCAGAAGGAGGCAAGCAAAATGGTGAAAGACCTGGAAGCCATGAAGCCCTATGAAGGGTGGCTTAGGGGGCTGGGGATGTTTAGCCTGAAAAGAGAATGTTAAGAAGGGACATGATAGCCATGGTTAAATATTCGAGAGAGTGCCATGTGGAAGGGGGTGTTTTCTGCTGCTCCAGAGACTAAGATATGGAAGAATAATAATAATAATAATAATAATAATAATAATAATAATAATAATAATAATAATAATAATAATAATAATATAATATTTATTTCTATCCCGCCTCTCCACATGGATCGAGGCGGCGAACAGCATGAAATACATTATACATTAAAATACATTAAAAGACATTAAAAACATACCCAATCCTCCCCACCCACCAACCCAGCTAAAACCAACCCCCTAAAACACATAACAATTAACAATTAATTAACTATTAAAAGAACAGCAGGACAACTGGTGGGAGGCAGTGGAAGTACTAGTCTTGGAAGGCCTGTCGGAAGAGATCAGTCTTGACGGCTTTTTTAAGCAGTCCTCCTCCTCCGGCAGGCCGTTCCATAGCTTGGGAGCGATAAAAAAGGTCCTCTGGGGAACCGCAGCCACCCTAGTTCTGAGTGGCTTCAGTAAATTCCTCCCAGAGGACCTTAGTGTGCAGGGCGGATTGTATGGGAGAAGGCGATCCCGCAGGTAGGCTGGCCCCAAGCCATGGAGGGCTTTAAAGGGAAGGACCAACACCTTGTACTGTGCCCGGAAACTAATAGGCAGCCAATGTAACGACTTCAGAATTGGTGTTATGCGGTCAGTTTTAGGTCTACCGGTGACCAACCTGGCTGCCCTATTCTGAACTAATTGAAGTTTCCGGACTAAGCACATGGGTAGCCCTACGTAGAGCGCATTGCAGAAGTCGAGCCGTGAAGTTACCAGCGCATGCACCACTGTTCTTAGGTGTTCCAGCTCCAGGAAGGGGTGCAGCTGGCGTATCAGCCGGAGCTGATAGCTGGCACTCCTGGCCGCCGCATCTATTTGAGCTGTCATCCGAAGCGGCGAGTCCAGGAGCACCCCCAAGCTGCGGACACAGTCTTTCAGGGGAAGTGTGACCCCGTCTAGGACTGGCTGACAAACCTCCGTACCTGGGCTGGGGCCCTTAACAGCGAGTACCTCCGTCTTATCTGGATTCAGCTTCGGTCTGTTTTTCCTCATCCAGCCCATTACTGCCTCAAGGCATTCCTTCAGAGGCGAGATGCCACCCTTAGTTGAGGCTCTTATCCGAGGCATGGAGAGAGACATCTGGGTGTCATCAGCGTACTGATAGCACCTTGCTCCGTGCCTCCTGATGATCTCTCCCAGTGATTTCATGTAGATGTTAAATAGCATTCGGGACAGGACGGCGCCCTGAGGGACGCCAGATTTGAGCTCCTTTTTCGAGGAGCCGCTGTCCCCAAGCATCACCCTCTGGTATCTACCTGAGAGGTAGGACCGGAACCACTTAAGTGCAGTGCCCCCGGTCCCCAGCCCTCTCAGGCGTTCCAGAAGGACACCATGGTCTATGGGATCGAAAGCCGCCGAGAGGTCCAGGAGTACCAGCAGGGTCACACTTCTCCTGTCGATACCTAGGCGAAGATCATCCACTAAGGCGACCGTGGCGGTCTCAACTCCATATCCTGCCCTGAAGCCAGTTTGAAATGGATCTAGATCATCTGTTTCCTCCAAGACAGCTTGGAGTTGAAGACCAACAATGGATTCAAACTACAGGAAAAGAGATTCCACATAAGAACTTCCTGACAGTAAGAGCAAAGTGGAATACACAGCCTCAGAGTGGGGTGTGGTCTCCTTCTTTGGGGGGTTTTAAACAGACATTGGACAGTCATTGATCAGGCGTGCTTTGATTGTGTATTTCTGCATGGTGGGGGTTGGACTAGATGGCCTTTGAGGTTACTTCCAATCCTATGATTCTATGAATTTGGTCCTTCAGCTGAAATTGGCTTCCCAGTCTTACCCTAAAGAGCCAAAACTACCAACAGGGGTAGTTCTAATATAAGCAGAATTTACACAGCATATTAAATCCCCTTAACAGTATCTTCAGCCAAGGAAGGAAGAAGGGAAGGCACCCTGTCTTGGTAGAGGTTTGGACTGGGTGGCCCTTTCCACACTACGCTGTTATAGTGCTATTATTCCACTTTCAACCTCCTGTGGAATTCTGGGGTTTGTAGTTTACTGAGGCCAAAGAGCAATCTGGCTGGGAATTCTAAAGGCCCCTCCCACAATTGCAAATCCTAGAATTCCACAGGATACTGAAAGTGGAATAGAGTCATAGAGTTGGAAGAGATCCCCAGGGGTCATCCAGTCCAACCCCCTTCTGCCATGCAGGAACCCACAGCAAAGCCCTCCAAACAAATGGCCACCCTGATTTCTTGGGGGACACCAAGTGTGCTTCAAATTATAAAGTTGGGAATAGTCAAAAGAGCACAAGCTAGCAAAACGAGAGGCAGGGCAACGTAGCGAGATCTTTTACCCAGTGTTTACGGGGTCAGGCCGAGTCAAGGAGCAAACAGAAGTAAATAATAATTGTTGTTTTTATTGATATACAGTCAAACACGTGCATGCAACACACTCACACAAAGATCTATAGAAATAAAGGTTGGAGTTAGATAGAGGGATTTTTAGAGGAGGTTTTGGTATGGAAAAAACTACACCTGTCCTGAAGCCCGGGTAGTCTGAAGAAGAAGTTCGTGGAAATGGAGTTTCTCAGCACATGGAGCTGAGAGGAAGGCTCGCCAAACGAAGCGACAGCAAGGCGGGATGGAAGCCAGGAGCGATCCGAGGGAGCGCTCAAAGTCAGGGGTTCTTATAGGGGAAAATGTGGCCGTAGGCTAGTCCGTTCCCAGGGATAACAATGAGTTTCAGGCTGGAGACAAAGCCTTCAAAAGGTCAATATTTTACATGATTGAGTTAAGACCGAGTTATCAATAGAGCAGCCAGTATGCAAACGCGGAGTGCTTGATAATTGAGTATTCAGCTCGTCAAGCTGCCTGCTTGGGGCAGGGAGTCCTTTGGAAGAAGCGTGCATACATAATGTGGCACTTGCCCTGAGGTCTCCTAAAGCGGTGGTCTGGCTATTTCTGGCCTGCCTGTATTTGTTTGGAATGTTTCAGCTATTACCGGCCGTGCCTGTGTATGTGCTGTTCGGGGGCCTCGCAAGCACGTGGAGAGGAATAGGTAAAGAAGGCCAAATTATTGATATCAAATGATATCTAATATCCCACAAGCCAGGGCTAGAAACTGCGGTAACACCAGCCTCTGCTTAAAAACCTCCAAAGAAGGAGGAGACTCCATCACACTCCATGGAGGCAGCAGCAGATTCCACTGCCGGACAGCTCGGACCAGCAGGAAGTTCTTCCTGAGGTTCGGGTGGAATCTCCTTTCCTGCAGCTTCAATCCATTGTTCCTTGTCCTACTCTCTGGAGCAGCAGAGAACAAGCCTGCTTCCTCCACGACATGACATCCCTTTGAATATTTTAACCTGGCTATCCTGTCCCCTCTTAACCTTCTCTTCTGCAGACTAAACACCCCCACCTCCCTAAGCTACTCCTCAAAGGGCTTCATGGCTTCCAGACCCTCCACCATTTTGGTCACTCTCCTCTGGACACACTCCAGCTTGTTAATATCCTTCTTGAATGCCCAGAACTGGACACAGTATTCCAGATGAGGTCTAACCAATGCAGAATAGAGTGGTACCATTACCTCCCTTGATCTGGACACCATACTCCTGTTGACGCAACCAAGAATTGCGTTCGCTTTCTTGGTTGCCGTGTCACACTGCTGGCTCATGTTCAGCTTGGGGTCCACCAAGACTCCTAGATCCCTTTCACATGTACTGTTATCCAGCCACATGTCCCCCATCCTATATTTGTGCATTCCATTTTTTCTGCCCAAGTGTAGGACCTAAGCACTGTAATATATCATAGCACTTTAACAGTGTAGTGCAGAAAGGCCCATTGTCTCTTCCACCAACTCCGTGATTCTGTTCTTTAAAATCTGTGGTATAAATTGTGGAGTCGCCTCCTCCAGACACCAGCAAAGGAAGCACGGAAGAGAGCAGATGCACAAGGATTGGCTCTGATGTAAACAGAAACAGTGCTCTGAATCCCACAGCACCCAGTTTTGCAACTTCCCCATTTTCTTTTCTATTTTGAGAACTTCAGAGGGAGGGAGGGAGGGAGGTGTGAGTATGTGAGAGTTCCTTTTTCTTCCTCAGATGGCACACAGTGGACGAGTGCCTTCCCTTTGTCCTCCCTCTGCTGAAGATACCAGGATTTAGGAAAAGCAGAGGCTTAAGTGGAGAACTGCTGCTCCAGGTGAAGTGCGTGTCTTGAACTCGTGGCTCAGGTTGGTGGGAGTTGATTCTTCTGAGAAGGAGGCAGGGTTTCTGTTCCTTCTCATCTGCCCAAGTTAGTGTGCTCAACTCTTCAGCTGAAGCAGAGCTTTGAAAGTCCCTTTTCAAAGTCATTATACTTTTATTTTAGAAATGGTCAATTGCCATTAGTTGTTGCAATTTTTTTAAAAAGTACCATTACTGTTAGGAGCTGTTTTATCACTTTTTCTTGTTGACTTGAAACCTTAAAACTTGAAAACTCTTAAACTCTTAAGAGGATGGCACGAAGCTTGTTAAATTCTAAACTTGCTCTTTAAATGTAATGATAGAAATTAACTGGAAAATATTATGCCAGGAAGTTAACTTTGTGCTCGCTTATTCTGTTAACTGTTGAAATAAGACTTTGCTTTTCCCTGTAAGAAACAAAACAAAACAGAAAACTCACATTAGGTAAGTACATTACTTGTAACCCATTCTTTCCTTCCCCCCCTCACTTTCTTTTATTATAAAAATTAAAAATGCATACAGGAAAAGTAAATAAAGAGAACATAAATATAAGTAATTGTAACATAACCAATAAAATTAATTCAGTACATCCAAAAAGGATACCAGATTTTACATCTTTATAGGGACATATATATTCCTATATTAGGAATATTAGGAATATGTTAGGAATCTATCTATCTATCTATCTATCTATCTATCTATCTATCTATCTATCTATCCATCCTTTGCTTGTTTCGGCAATCTGTTTAATGAAGTTATGTTGATTTCTTATCTATCATTGCTAACATTTATCGAAAAAAAAAGTGCATGGAAAAAAATAGAAAAAAAAGAGAAGCATTCAAGTTTATAGATGGAACTCCACCACTGAATTTGCAATCAATAACAGTAGAACATTATAAAGTATATGAAAAAAATAAAAAAATTATTTGTTAAACTCAAATTACCAATGTGTGAAATGGGAATTGTCTCTTAGGAATCTTATTTATAATCATTGGACTGTATCTAATTATTCGCCCACCTCACCTGTAGGTTATTTTATAAAATACTATGTATATCCATATTCTCTCTCTTTCTGTTTGGTAGATAGATAGATAGATAGATAGATAGATAGATAGATAGATAGATAGATAGATTTATACCTAGATTTCTATATAATTATAATCCTAAAAATTGTTTTTCAAATCTAACCTATTCTTTCCAAAGTCAGTGCCAGATTAAAATTGCCAGGTGGCTCTTAATATAAGATATGTACCTATTTGAGGGCCTTATATGGCTGTCGGATGTCCCAAATTATAAGGAATATTCCCTATGGTGAGAAGGTCGGAAAACTTTTGCTTTTCTACAGACGGAATGAAATGTCCCCAAATCCCGTCTTTTGGGGTGTGATCCATTCTATGCATCATTTAAATTTATGAATATGGACAACATGTTTTTTTTCTAAACACAGAAATACACAGCTGAGTTAACTGAAATCAATGCTTTCATTTGGCATTTAAGCACAACGCAAACTTGTTAATAGCTCCTTCTTGATTGTCATGAATTTTTACAACTTTTTATTGCTGTTTTGAAAACCTGGCAACGCTACGATGGATATACAGTTTAGAGTCCAAAAAATTAACTCCGAAAAGCTGTGTTCACTCTTCTTCAGTTCCTCTCTTTGCAGTTTAGACAGCAATCTCTACACAAACACACACACACACACAACATGTTTGTTTCTGGGTCAAATCCATCAGCAGTTCTCAACCAGTTGGGATTCCCTAAGTGAAGCTTGTAGCATCTTAATGCACTGAGATGATAATTAAGAACCGAATAAAGCCAAATGATAACTCAGGCAAGATGCAAATGAACTGTTGAATATTTTTTCAGGCAGTTGCTGCTAAGCCAGGATTCGGCCCGTGATCAAGAGTTATAAACATTTCCAGGGCTGCCAGGATTGCATTGACCTCAAACAAGGTTGCCTGCCTTCAGGCGTTTGCAAAACCTACTCATTATAACATCTCACATACCTGGCTTGTTCCCTTTACCCTTCGTACTGTCTGAAGGGCACACCTTTGTCGCTAATGGTTGCCATGTTCAAGAACATAACTAGGTGTGCTTTTAGTTGCATTGGCTTTTCTTTACATTTTTGTAAAAGTAACACCTAAAGATTAGAGGAGATATAAAACTTGGGAAGTTCATCAAAATGCTTCTAAAAAGGCCCTTTCAAAAGTGACTGGTAGTAGCAGTTGCAGTTACATTAATAAAGTAAATGAATTCCCACTCTCCATGTTAAATGTGGCTTTATTATACCCTTATTAGAATCATAGAGTTGGAAGAGACCACAATGGCCATCAAGTTCAACCCCCTTCTGCCATGCAGGGACACATACTCAAAGCACCTCCAACAAATGGCCATCCAACCTCTCTTTAAAAAACTCCAAAGAAGGTGACTCCACCATGCTCCTAGGCAGCATATGCCACTGCCGAATGGCTCTTACCAT
The DNA here is from genome assembly GCA_948474755.1 of Ctenosaura bakeri. NCBI lineage: Eukaryota > Metazoa > Chordata > Lepidosauria > Squamata > Iguanidae > Ctenosaura > Ctenosaura bakeri. The sequence continues at coordinate 471,439 of CAOLHI010000669.1, read as the reverse complement.
CAGGAAGAACTTTCTCTTTTCCTGTAGTTTTAATCCGTTGCTCTGTGTCCCAGTCTCTGGAACAGCAGAAAACAAGTTTGCTCCATCTTCAACATGATATCCCTTCAAATATTTAAACATGGCTATCATGGCACCTCTCAACTTTCTTTTCATCAGGCTAAACCTACCTAGCTCCCTAAGCTGCTTTTCACAGGGCTTCATGTTTTCCAGACCTTCACCATTTTGATCACCTTCCTCTGGACACGTTCCAGATTATCAATATCCTTCCTGAATTGTGGTGCCCAGACCTGGACCCAGTACTCCAGGTGAGGTCTAACCAAAGCAGAATAGAATGGTATGACTTTCCTTGGTCTCAACACTATACTCCTATTGAAGCAGCCCAGAATTGCATTAATCTCCACTCCATGCACAACTTTTTAGAGATAATGGATTACTTGTAACACATCACTTCCAAACTCTGTCTGCTAGCATTGGCCAAATGCTAGCAGGTAAGGCCTTTGACAAAGTTCCCCATGACATTCTTGCAACGAAGCTGGTAAAATGTGGGCTGGACAGGGCTACTGTTAGTTGGATTTGTAATTGGTTGACCGACCGAACCCAAAGGGTGATCACGAATGGCTGCTTTTCGTCCTGGAGAGAAGTGACTAGCGGGGTGCCACAGGGTTCTGTCCTGGGCCCAGTGCTGTTCGATATTTTTATCAACAACTTGGATGAAGGAATAGAGGGCATGCTTATCAAATCTGCAGATGACACCAAATTGGGAGGGGCTGCTAATACGCCAGAGGACAGGATCAAAATTCAAAATGACCTGGATAGATTGGAGAGCTGGGCCAGGGCGAACAAAATGAAATTCAGCAGAGAGAAATGTAAGGTCCTACACTTAGGTAGAAAAAATGGAATCCACAAATATAGGATGGGGGACACGTGGCTGGATAGCAGTACATGTGAAAGGGATCTAGGAGTCTCCATAGACCACAAGCTGAACATGAGTCAGCAGTGTGATGCGGCAGCCAAGAAAGCCAATGCAATTCTCGGCTGCATCAATAGGAGTCTGGTGTCTAGATCGAGGGAGGTACTGGTACCACTCTACTCTGCTTTGGTTAGACCCCATCTTGAATACTGTGTCCAGTTCTGGGCACCCCAATTCAAGAAGAATATTGACAAACTGGAGCAAGTCCAGAGGAGGGCGACCAAAATGGTGAGAGGCCTGGAAGCCATGAAGCCCTATGAGGAGAGGCTTAGAGAGCTGGGGATGTTTAGTCTGCAGAAGAGAAGGTTAAGAAGGGACAGGATAGCCATGTTTAAATATTTGAAGAGATGCCACGTAGAGGAAGGAGAGGGCTTGTTTTCTGCTGCTCCAGAGACCAGGACAAGGAGCAATGGATTCCAGCTGCAGGAAAGGAGATTCCACCTGAACCTCGGGAAGAACTTCCTGACAGTCAGGGCTGTCCGGCAGTGGAATAGGCTGCCTCGGAGTGTAGTGGTGTCTCCTTCCTTGGAGGTGTTTAAGCAGAGACTAGATGGCCATCTGTCAGGAGTCCTTTGAGGGTGTTCCTGCATGGCAGGGGGTTGGACTGGATGGTCCCTGTGGTCTCTTCCAACTCTATATTTCTATGATTCTATGATTCTAAATTCCTTCAACAGGATGCCTCTCTTTAGCACCACCACCCCTGTGATTTTCTGTCTCTGCTAAAGCAGGAAACCTGACAGATTGGCTCGCCTATATTTCAAAACAGGCATGAAAGGGCATCCTAGGGATGCCGCATAGAATCAAAGAATCATATCGCTGGAAGGGGCCTCATGCGCCACTGAGTCCAACCCTTTGCTCAGTGCAAAATTTCCAGCTAAAGCACCACCAGCAGGTAGCTGTCCAGCGTTTTTCTGAAGATGTCCAGAGAAGGAGACCCCAACACTTCTCTAGGGCAATTAGTTCCACTGCTGAACTACTCTTATGGCCAAAAAATTTCTCTTGTTCACTCAAAATCTATCCCCCTCTAATCCCAGACAATTAGGCCTTTATTCTATCCTCCGGGGCAGCAGAGAACAGACTTGCCCCCACCTCTCTGTGACAGCTCTTGAAGTATTTACAAACTGCAATCATGTCAGCCCTCCAGTCTTCTCTTCTCCAAGCTGAACAGGCCCAGCTCTTTCAACTTATCCTTTTACGTTTTGTTCTCTGTACCTCTTATTATCTTGTTGCCCTTCTCTGAACCTGCTCCAACTTGTCTATATCCTTCTTAAAAGGAGGCACCCAGAACTGAACAAAGGACTCCAGAGGAGGCCCACCCATCACAGAATATAGTGGGGCTGTTACTTCCCTCAACTTGGAAATGATGGTTCTATTAATGCAGGCTAAAATAGTATCTGCGTTCTTTGCTTCAGCATCACACTGCTGGCTCATGTTCAGTTTATGATCCACAATAATTCCAAAGTCCTTTTCTCTTTTAGTACCATTGTGTCATATACTTGCCACTCCTAGGGTTGCCAGTTCAGGATCACTCCAGGCCATGAGTTTTCCAGGCCAAAACCTGAGACATACAAATGGCCCCTGGTGATGTCCTTAAACTTAAGTACTAACCGCAGTGGCTCACAGCTTGTCATTGAAACAGATACACATGGACACATAGAGAACATATCTCCTGTCTGGAAATGAAGAGGGAAAGCTTAGCTCTAGTAGCTGATTTGGAGAATCTTAGTTCTGCTAGCGGAGGCCATTTCCCTACTAGAGTGGAGAAGTCTTTCACCACATGTCATGAGTGGTGTTTTTTACTCCGATTTACCCTGATTCCTATCTGCATGCCCTCCGGTTTCTACTGAAGTAAAGCGGAGAAAATTGTAGCTTCTGCATCGTCAATTCTTGTAGAACTCCTATTCCCCTCCCTCGCTCCACCCTGCCGCCGGTCAATTTTAAAAAATTGGTCAATTAAAAAAAAAAGTTGTAGAAATCGTTGCTATGTTTTAGCACAAGTGGTGTGAATCAATATAAAGCTTCTGCATGTAGGAAAAAATGCAGCAGAAACGGTTTGGGTCGTTTACATCAGAGTTTTTCTGTTTTTACAATACATCGGTTTGATGTTGACTGCACCAAGACCTCAACTCGTGTGGAACCTCGGAGGACAGAACGATGCCGAACCGGTGTAATGTGCAGATGTAAAAGAGACAATATGACGTTACTGCAGTGTATCAGCCTTGTGCGGAAAGGGCCTGAGATTTCCATGGGCCCTTTCCCCCTTGTCCAGAGCTGAGTGGTCGACCAAAATTAGTAACTGAAAACCAGAGACACTGGGCTCATGCCTGAGATTTGGCAACCCTGCCCCCCCTCAAGGATTATAACACAACTCAGACTGCAGGTGGAAACAGGTTACAAGCAACAGAATAATACTAATATTGCTAATAATAATAAATGATATGACAAATGAAAAATATGAGTAATACTTCATGAGAATTACTGGCTTAAGCCCCCAGTAACCACAACAAACAGGAAGCGCAAGCGATATTTCCAAAAAGTGTGTGGGTTTGGATTCTCGTGAGTCTCCACTGGTGGTGGTGGGGTTTTCCCGTAATTCCCGACAAGGTTTAAGCTCTGGTAAATCTCCAATAGTGGGAATAAAAGTCCTAGAAACCTCTGCTTCCACGTTCTGTAGCTGTCACTGGAAACTTTTCTTTTGTGCCTCTGCTAATGGATGCCCTATCAATAAAAGAGAGAGAACGTGAGTAAAGGAGATTTTCCTTTGAAATCAGCCAAAACATATCCTGAAGAATAGGGGCAGATTTATGTTCAAGTTCTGCTACAACCCTTTTGGAGCCTCAGATTATCAGGGCTCTCCCTATATATACAAATTCAACAATACAAAAAGAAATGTTAGAATAATTTCTATTGTTTGTTTGTGGTGGTGTTTATCAACTTAGCTTGGTCACAGATGTGCATATTTTATAGATATTTAGGATGCAATGATATCCATGAACACCGCCAGTTGTAGGGCAACAGGATTTGGCAGAAGGGATGACGAAAAGTAGATCTGGGATTTTTCTGCCTTATATATGAATTTGACTTGGTGAACATTGGGTGAGTGAAAAGTGTTATTTTCTGTTTTGCGTCAGGGAGCAAAATGTCTTGGGCAGGACATTTGAATCCTCAGAGCTCAGTGGACAACAACACAAAGCAATCTTTGTAAGCACAGCTCTGATCCTGAGGCAGCAGTGATCCTGCTTGGTATATTCACAGTTGGGTTTGCATAATTTCCCTTCACATTAAAACAGGATCAATAACAGTCACAGGGCCTTTCACACTGCACATTTATAACACTATGATTCCACTTTAACTTGCCATGGTTGCAATGTATGGAATCCTAGGATTTGTATTCTGGGGAGGCGCTAGAGCTTTCCGGTTGAGAATTCTATATGCCCATTTTTCAGTCAATAATCAGAATGGAGGCTGCAGTCAAGAAATCAGAAGACGACTAGGTCTCGGAAGGGCAGCTAGGAAGGAACTAAACAAGATCATAGAATCCTACAGTTGGAAGAGACCCCAGGGGCCATCCAGTCCAACCCCCTGATGCCATACAGGAATGTACATCAGAGCACTCCCTTTGACAGATGGCCATCCAGCCCCAGCTTAAAAACCTCCAAAGGAGGAGACTCCACCACACTCCATGCAGGCAGCAGCATCTTCCACTGCCAGGCAGCTCTGACCATCAGGAAGTTCTTCCTGAGGTTCAGGTGGAATCTCCTTTCCTGCAGCTTGAATCCATTGCTCCTTATCCTGGTCTCTGGAGCAGCGGAAAACAAGCCCACTCCCTCCTTGACATGATATCCCTTCAGATATTTAAACATGGCTATCATGTCCCTTCTTAACCTTCTCTTCTGCAGACTAAACATCCCCAGCTCCCTAAGCCGCTCCTCACAGGGCTTCAGGGCTTCCAGACCCTCCACCGTGTCCTCCTCTGGACACACTCCAGCTTGTCCATATCCTTCTTGAAATGAGGTGCCCAGAACTGGACACAGGATTATTCCAGATGAGGTCTGACCAAAGCAGAATAGAGTGGTACCCTTACCTCCCTCGATCTAGACACCATACTCCTACTGATGCAACCAAGAATCATGTTGGCTTTCTTGACTGCTGCATCACGCTGCTGTGATGTTCAGCTTGTTCAGCATGTTCAGCTTGTGGCCCACCAAGACTCCTAGATCCCTTTCACAGGTACTGTTATCCAGCCACGTGTCCCCCGTCCTCTATTTGTGCCTTCCATTTTTTTCTGCCTAAGTGTAGGACCTTACATTTCTCTCTATTGAAGTTCATTTTGTTAGCTTTGGCCCAGCTCTTCAATCTGTGAAGGTCGTTAGCAGCACTATAGCCTTTGCTTTGCCAACTGGCTGTAGAAGAAGGATCCTTGGTAGAATGAGGCTCCAACAGAGAATGCACTGGTTGTGTTGGAACCCTTTACTCCTTCATGGAGACTGGTTATTGACTGATGATCTGTGAATTGCGATTTGTTACCCCAAAGAGTGTCTTGACATTTTGTTGTGGAAAGTTCCTGACCTATTTGCATGCCTCGGATAAGCGAGGGAGGAAAGCTAAAAGTGAAACAGTTTAATGACACTTCCCCATTGCCTCTGATTGCAAAGGTCTCCATTGTGAATGACACGCTGTAAAAAGACCAGCTTTCTCCCTTCTGGTGGTTTTTGTAGCACTGATGGAAGAGGAAGGATTTGCCTGCACCTCATGAACTCTGTGGCTTAGCACAGATCTCAACCTGCCTGTTCAAAATTGGAATTCTCAGCTCCGAAATCTGTCTCAGTCCATCAGGGCTGAACTAAGACAGATTTATACTCTAAAATCACACCTTCCAACATCTCACAGACAAAAACTGGGCCACATGTAGCCATGCAACATCAGAGTATGGTCAAGATGACCAAAGTTATTAATGACAAAGATCACAGAAATTACGAATGACAGCAGCAGATTGCTTTTGCCTGTGCCTGCTGGGAAGGACAGGATTCCTCCCTTCCTGGGCTGAATTAACCAAATGGAAGCTACTTTTGCACTTTGAACTGAGGGTCTTTCCGCACTGCACTGTTATAATGCTATTATTCTACTTTCAGCACCATATGGGATCCTGGGGTTTGCAGTTTAGGGAGGAGCAATGAAAATTCTCAGCCAGAGAGCTCTTGGGCCTCAGTGAACTACAAACCCCAGAACTCCACAGGAGGTTGAAAGTGGAATAATAGCAGTATAACAGTGTAGTGCAGAAAGGTCCTGAGTTTGCAGCAATGGAAGTAAGCTGAAGACAAAAGGAGGAAAAGAGGAGGAGAGGAGAAAGAAACTGGCACATTTTAAAAGCAGCTGAAAAAGCGGGATGACAGAGGATTCATCAAGACTGTCTTTGCCAAATTAGGACGGTTGGAGAAAATGAGATAGAGCTCAGAATATCTTGTATTTTGTATTGTGCTACTCTTTTTATTTTTCATCAATACACTGTTACGTTTTAAGTTACTCCGACACCTAGATAATTTTACTTCTGAGGGGCTTTACTGGCCTTTTAGTATGTTATTGGAATACGGAAAAGTACAGGAGAAACCAGTATTTTGGAGAAACGTGTGTTTCCTCCTCCGTAAGACAGGATGCTCTGGTAGCTTCCCTGTCTTTGCTCAGTGACTCACAAACTTCCTCAGAAGTCATGCGACACGCGCTTTGTATTAGTTTGTATCTTGGAGCCACATGCACGCCCTGTCCAGCCTCAGGCCAGCGCGGAGAGATCGTCCAAAACTCAGCATCAAAGTTCAGTTGCAAGGAGGCCACAGTTGGAAGAGATGGCATGTTGGACTGCAGAGAAGACGGACCAAGGAAGGTTGGGTGAAGTAACTCTGTTATAACCATTTCTCCTGATAATTAATTCCATGGACTGAGGCATCACGATCAGATGTGAGGATTTTTATAGTTGATATGTCCTGGGCCATTTCCGCACTAGCCTGTTATAGTGCTATGATTCCACTTTCAACCTCCTGTGGAATTCTGGGGTTTGTAGTTTCCTGAGGCCAAAGAGCTCCTGGCTGAGGATTCTAAAGACCTCTCTCTAAACTGCACACCCTAGGATTATCCCACAGGATGCTGAAAGTGGAATCATCACACTATAACGATGTAGTGCAGAAATGCCACGAGAGGTGACATAATAGCCATCATTAAATACCTAAAGAAATGTTATATGGAAGATGGAGCACTTTGTCAAACAGAAATGGGATGACATGATCATAGACCGAAATAAGTCTATTACAATTTTTGAAATGACCATAATTTACCGAACATAAGATGAAATTATTTTCAAGAGCAGAGGTGAGAAGAGGAAGGTCAGTAAGAGGCAGAAGCAACAAAAGAGAAGGAAATAACATTAGAAAGGGACTTAAAATTCAATTTTAAGCAAGAAATAACTCCATATAAGGGTAAGAAGAAAGGGAAAGCTAATAAAACAATGATTTATTTTTATATCATATTTTTATTATGATATAACAGAAAAAATAAAATAAACATCTTACATTTGTATCTATATAAAGAGTTAAAATATAAACATTTACAATTATTACAAAAAGAAATCAGAAAAGTGAATGGTAATAGGTTATAAAACATGCATTCTGAAGGTAGTAAATTGACAGTAGTGAAATTATATATGTATATGTATACACAGATATACATACATGTGTATATATATATGTGTGTGTGTGTGTGTGTGTGTCTGCATGTATACATTATATATATATATATATATTAGTCAGAGAGATAGAAGCAAATATTTTATCACCCAAAATCAGACAAAGAAGTCATGGAGAAATAAAGAAATTTAAAGAAGATTTAGACAAGCTTAGAAGTAAGCATTAAATGCATGTTAGAGATCTATTTTGAGGAATGGTTGACAAGGTGTAAGATGAAGTTAATTTCGTTAAATAAAATAATGACTTATAATGGATGAATGACAATGATAAATGAAAAACCACTTGTTGATATTTTAATTATAAATTTAAGAGACCTAGTCATAGATGAACTAATGCTTGAGCTATCCTTATATCTAGAAATGAATTTTGACAACCTGCAGAATTTTATTTTATTTGTTTTTGTATGAACCTGTTCTTTCAATTAATAGTTGGGGGAAAAAAGAGAACAAGATGGAGTGAGCTTGTTTTCTGCTGCTCCTCCAGAGACTAGAACACAAACCCTTGGATTCTAATGACAAGAAAAGAAATTCCACCTAAATGTTAGTAAGAACTGGGACGTTCTCCCCCTCTATCCACTGTTTGACAGTGCAGTGAATTCCTTGGAAGGTGGAAGAGTCTTTCTTCAGAGGCCTTCAAGCAGCAGTTGCATTGGCCTCTTTCAGAAGTGCTACACTTGTGTCCTCCTGCATAGCAGGGGTTGGCCTAAGTGGCCTTTGGAGTCCTCTCCAACTCAGTGATTCTATCTAGGGAAGGCATACATTAAAAATAAGACGGGACTCCTTGACTTTCAGAGTTGTGTGCAAGAGGGAATTTCAGCTGGTACAGCTTGTTCTGCAAGCTTTACCTGCTAAAGTTTCTTTTTTGCACAACTAATGACAGAGCTCCCTCTTTTGTTTTTCTGTACTCTTAACTGGTTGTGGGATCTGAGGCCATTTTGGGAAGGTTCATCTCTAGTTTTCAAAATAAAGTTCTTAGTCTGCATGATGGGATAAAGAACAAAGATTTTCTTTGTTTTCTGAGTTGAGGAAGCGTAAAGAGTGGGTGGTTGGATCGCCATCCTTTCTTATTGCAGCAATATTTTTTCAGGGATAGCGCCATAGATTATAGATTCTCACCATTTGCAAATTTGTTTTCCATTTCGGCGAGCAGTCATTTCACTTTTTGAAAGGACTCTCCTCAGATTTTTATGGGTGCTTCTCCATCTGGTAAATCTGAGGATAAGAGATTTGTTTGCAGAGGACAATTACACTCCATCCCTTTTCCCTTTATTTTATTTCATTTAATTTCATTTTATGTGGAGTTAAAATCAGGCAACCTCAGAATGGCCACAGGTTTATAATGAGCAAAGATAAACAAAATACAGTGGTGAGGGAAAATAGTCATTTGGCTAGAGACTTTTTTTTTATTTTTGGCAAATGGACCAAAAAAACCCCCAACCCTTCTTCACTTTGCTTCCTTTTGCTGAATTCGTGATGGTCGTAATGAACTTGTTCTCCTTCTGAGATGTTTCTTCAAAAGGTGCATAACATACATAGATGGTACATGAACCCCCAGAACTTGAAAAAGGGAATGGGTCCTGTTGGAAATGTGGAGATATATTGGGCACATACTGTCATATGTGGTGGACGTGCCAGTCTGCTAAGAGCTTTTGGGGGAAAAAGTCCATGATACGATTCAAAAGATTATAAATCTTAAGTTTGAAATGAAACCTGAAATATACTTACTAAATATGATAGGACCTCAGCAAGTACTGAAAAAGAACAAAAAGATAAACTTATTATCTGATAACAGCAGCTAGACGATGTTATGCCCAGCATTGAAAGAGGAAATGGGCCGAACCACGGGAGAATGGAAACTCAAAGTTATGGAAATGAGAGAGATAGAAAAGCTTTCTAGTTTGTTAAAAGATAGCTCTGTATAACCATTTGAGAGAGAATGGAAAGATGTGACTGATTGGATCAAATATAAGGAAAGATAAGATTTATTGAAATAATAGAAAATAGAAAGCGGGCAATACAAGGTTAATAACTGCATTTAAATGATGTTTATTTGTTTTGCTGTTTAAATGGATTAATATTGGTTTAAAATTGTGTATTATAATGAACATAACTTGACAAGAAAAAGATAATATATGTAAAGGAGGTTGTAAGACAAATACTAAAAGAGGATGTAATTTGGAGAGAACACAAGAAAATAGAATCAAGGAGTGCGGAGGTGAAAGAGAAATGTATAATTTCAAGGAAGATTAACTTCCGATGATCTAATTTCTTTTTCTTTTTTCAAAAGATTCCATTTATTGTCTTTTTTAATAAAAAATATTTAAAAAAACAAAAACAAAAGATGCATAACAATCTTGATCTGTTCACCTCATGTCCTCCAACTGTCCTGATGAGCTGTTCTGATTAATCCTCTGTCATCTGTTTTTAAAATGTCCCAGTTTCTCTCTCATCGTTCCACTTTCCCTATTTGCCCTCTGATGATTTCCATTAATGCAAAGTGAGTTCAAAATGCAAAAGTAGTTTACATTCAATTCACTCAGCAGAGAGGAGGGAAAAAGCCAGTGCAATTCTCGGCTGCATCAATAGGAGTCTGGTGTCTAGATCAAGGGAGGTACTGGTACCGCTCTACTCTGCTTTGGGTAGACCCCATCTTGAATACTGTGTCCAGTTTTGGGGCCCCCAATTCAAGAAGGACATGGTCAAGCTGGAGCAAGTCCAGAGGAGGGTGACCAAAATGGTGAGAGGCCTGGAAGCCATGAAGCCCTATGAGGATGGACTTAGAGAGCTGGGTATGTTTAGTCTGCAGAAGAGAAGGCTATGAGGGGACATGAGAGCCATGTTTAAATATTTGATGGGATACCATGTAGAGGAAGGAGAGGGCTTGTTTTCTGCTGCTCCAGAGACCAGGACAAGGAGCAATGGATTCAAGCTGCAGGAAAGGAGATTTCGCCTGACCCTCAGGAAGAACTTCCTGACGGTCAGGGCTGTCCAGCAGTGGAATCTGCTGCCTTGGAATGTAGTGGAAGGAGCCTTGGAGGTTTTTAAGCAGAGGCTTGATGGCCATCTGTCAGGAGCGCTTTGAGGGTGTTCCTGCATGGCAGGGGGTTGGACTGGGTGGCCCATGTGGTCTCTTCCAACTCTACATTTCTATAATTCTGTGATTCTATGGACAGAATCTTGCCCTTCTGGGGAGGCTCAAGGAAAAGCAAACTGCTGCAGCTTCCCATAGTTTGCATGTTCTTCTTCATTAATAACTTTTGCCATCTTGAGTAAATTCTGACTTTGCTTGGCCACCTGTGTGGCTTGATTTTCACCCCTGAAATGTTGGAGGGTATGTTTTCTTCCAATTAATGGCTACCTTTCTTTCTGCTTTATCTAGTAGAGCTTCTAGAAGACTGACAGAGTCCGGGCCGTGTTTGTCACCCTCGACGATGTCTGAGTTAGAAGACGATGAGGAGACATGTTGGAGCAACCTGGAGAACTTTCGTGTCAAGCTGATTTCAGTGATTGATCCTTCTAGGATAACCCCTTACCTCCGACAGTGCAAAGTTATAACCCACGATGATGAGGAACAAATCCTCAATGACCCCAGCTTGGTGATCCGGAAGAGAAAAGCAGGTAATTTTTACTCACTAATGTTATGGCCCCATGCACTTCCCAGGTTTGATATGGTTTAATTGGTAAAATATTAATTAATTGGCATAATACATTAATTGGCATTGATATAAGGTGACCAGAAGGTCAAGCTGGGCAGAGGAAAATTACTGACTATGATTGCAAGGCAGGTCAGCCAAACCCCCTCTAGGTGCAGTCGAATCATAGTCAGGCAGATGACCCAGTAACTCTAGAAGATAAGCCGAAGCTGGAACATCTCAGAGCATACAATGGTCAAGGGAAATTCCCACCAAAACACTAGTTATTTCGTCTCCTCACACCTGGACATTTCCCTGCATTGTCCCCATGCCTCTCCGCAAGTACAGGGCTATTACGAAAGCCATTAACTCTTTGTCACTTAACACTAAGACTGTTAACTCCATCCGGATCCCATTGTCCATGTTGTAACTTCCATTGTCTACTCAGCTGGGAGAGCCATTCATACCTATGCCTCCCAGGCACATTTTGGGTATATAAGTCTTCCATTTGAGCTATCTGAAGCAGCATTTCACTTGCTGGTTGTCTCAGTGTCGCTCCAATTTCCAACCAAGTACTGTCCTGAGGCATAAGTCTAAGCCACATTGCTGCTCTCTTCGCTGCTCTCCAGAACAGTAATTATCATCCAACCCCAAAAATTCTGCTGTCCACAATATCCTCTCTTTATGCTTCGGCTAGCTCTTGTGCGAGTGTTTGGATATTTTGTGTGCATGACTAAACCTTTAATAAAACACATTTTAGTTTACATTTTGGCATCTCTGGCTGGTTCTTTCCAGCAAGACCCCACAAACATTGGTGGAAAGATCTCATTAAGTTACCCCTCCTCTTGTGGGTCTCCTAATGTGAACTAATTAATTCTCCATTGTCACATGGGGGTACTGGCATTGCAGGTGGACCCCTGAGTCACCCACATTTTGGAGTAACACTTACCTTCTTATATTTTGCCCCTTTCAAGCGTCAGTAAGAGGTCTCTCCCCTTTCCCATCTCATCCTCCCAGCAATCATATGAAGGAGCTTAAACTGAGAGAGTGTGACTGGCCTTTTGCAACCAGGTGAGCTTCCTGGTTTAAAGAGGGACTAAAACCAGAACTTAGAAAGGTTACTTTTTAAAAGGCATACACCTCCCAGAATTGAGACATTTGGCCATCCTGGCTAGGGGATTTTGGGAATTAGAGTCTCCCAAATTAACTTTTCCAGGCTCACATTCCTGCTCCTACTTTGATAACCAACATGGCAGCCAGAATGCTGATAGGGGCCAGTTACAGGGAGCAAATAACTCCTTTTTAAAACAGCTACATTGACTACCTGTTTGTTTCTGGGCACAATTCCAAGTGTTGGTCATGACCTATAAAGCCCTAAATGGCTTAGATGCAGGGTATTTAAAAGACCACATTTGCCTACGTGAACCTGCCAGAGCCCTAATATCTGCGGGGGGGGCGTTCTCTCAGTCCTGCTACCATCTCAGGCTTGTCTGATGATGACATGGAAGAGAGCCTTCTTGGTGGCTGCTCCTAACCTTTGGAACTCCCTTCCTCAGGGAGCTAGGCTGCCCCCCCACTCTCCTTTTGGCAGTAGGCAAAAACACTCGTACTTAAGCAGGTGTTTAATATGCAGGCAGGTGGGCTTTTAATTCATCACATTGTTTTTTAAATGTAGGTTTTTATAATTTTGTGTATTTTAATAGTTTTAATTGCTTTTGAATGTTTTATTAATGTTTCTGAGGTTTTGGAAGCTGCCTTGGCTCCCCGCTCAGGGATAAAGGTGGCATATAAATATAATAAATGCAATGGATCTGGTGAGGGAGAGAAGATCAGAGTGGCAAAAACGAAAGTGTCAAGAAGTGTTTTGTGAACTCTTAAGTGTCTCAGATAAGAGACAGGAAACACGTTCCTGCCCCAAGTGGGAAAACGAATGCACGTGTGGGAACTGTCTAAAGAAGTGAAGTGATGGTAGATTTATCATCCTCTCCAATCACAGCTTTGTGCACCTAAAATTTGGATTTATGAATAAAAAACTCAGAACTCCACAGTCTCAGCAACTTTGGAAGAATGTACTATGTTGCTTGCATTGCTGGAAATAAAAACTACTGCCTATCTCAGACTGAAGTTTGCGGATTGCAGTTTATCCAGGGCACGACAATCTTCTTCTTCTTTGCAGGAGTCCTCCTTGATATTCTCCAAAGAACAGGCCAGAAGGGTTTCGTAGCCTTCCTGGAGAGCCTAGAACTGTACTATCCTCAGCTCTACAGGAAAATCACAGGGAAAGATCCCACCAGGGTCTTCTCAATGATTATAGGTAATATGTTGATCTCATCAATTTTATCTTGAGCTTCCGAAACTAACATCTTCGTACCAAAATGATGATGATCATGATTATTTGTCCCTTCAGCCAACACGACCACTGTTTGCTCTGGGACTGCAGTTTGGAAAAGTAAATTTCTGAAATGATGGCTCTCCCATATTAGTCTACCATGGGCATCTTTCAGGAATGCTTTAGTTGTATATTCCTCTATAATTCGTAGATCTTCCAGTTATGCACAGCTCTTAAGCTCAGCTGTTTCCTTGAGGCACCAGGTGTGCTAATGGGACAGAGATTTGCTGGCAATTGAGTTCCAGTTATTGCATTTTGGTTTAAGCTATTATTTTGACCCAGACATGGAAAAACATGCAGACGGGGGATGCATCTGAAATGAGAATTAAAGATATGTTGCATCTACAAAATCCTCATAAGTACATCAGAGATACATAAGCCAGGCCTCACACAACAAATGTTATCATGGCCTTCAAGTAAACTCTGATTTATAGGTGACCTCACCCTCAGGATTTTCTTGGCTGGATTTCTTCACAGGAGGTCTCTCGCGGCCTTTCTCTGAGGCTGAGAGAGCATGACTTGGCCAAGGTCACCCAGGGGGTTTCCATGGCCAGACAGGGATTAGAATTCTGGTCCCCCACTACTGCTAGATGAAGGTGGTGGTGGTGATAAGAAACTCTATGTTGCACCTAGAGGCCGAGGGCTTCTGTGACCCACCAGGGGTATGTGTAGCCCTGAGAAGCACTGGTGTGTAGACAGGTGTGAGGGGCTTCAGGGTCTATTCATGAAGCTCAGCTGTGCCCCACAGACTTTGGAGACTTGGGGCCCATTCATACTGCCCAATTACAGTGCTATTATTCCACTTTAATTGCCATGGCAACATCCTTGGGCCCTTCTGCCCTCTCTGGTTGGGAACTCAAAATTGTTGTTGTGTGCCTTCAAGTAAGTTCTGACTTATGACCACCTTAAGGCAGGCCTATCGTGGGATTTTCTTGGCAAGATTTGTTCAGAGGGGGTTTGCCTTCCTCTGAGGCTGAGAGAGTGGGACTTGCCCAAGGTTACCCAGAGAGTTTCTATGTGTGAGCAGGGATTTGAACCCTGGTTTCTAGAGTTGTAGTCCAATGCTCAAAGCATTATCCATGCTGGCTCTTGACTTCTAAATACCCCTCCTTAAACTGCAGGTCCTAGGATTCCAGAGGATGAAACCATGGCAGTTAAGGTGGAATCACGGTGCTTTAATTATGTAGTGCGAATGGGCCCCGGCATTCTTTTCTGTTGCCCAACGCCCTTTTCTTCCTCCTGCAGATACGGCTGGAGAGTCCAGCCTGACCGAGCTGCTGATGAACGAGATCTCCAAGCTTCAGAGCGCCAACCGGGAGGAGAGGCAGAAAGTGCAGGAGCTGAACCAGCTGCTCCACGCCAAAGAGGACATCATCAAGGAGATGCGGGTGAGGGACAACATCTTGCGCAAACACCAGGAAAGGGCGCAGAAGATGAAGGAGGAGAGGGACAACCTCAGCAAGGAGCTGAAGCGCTGCAAGGACGAGAACTATGAACTGGCCATGAGCTACGCCAGGCAGAGCGAGGAGAAGAACGTGGCCCTGATGAAGAACCGGGACCTGCAGCTGGAGGTTGGCTTCATTCTCACTGGTGGCAGAGGGGAATACATGGGGACAGAGAGCAGGGTTGGCAGATCTGAGGGCCTGGCCCTGACTCCCATTTTCAGAGGTCATCTCAAGGTGGGAAATGAATCCTGCAGTTTTGGTGGCCTCATCTGCAACCAAGAGGAAGCGGCTGCATGCACATCTATAGCTCAGCTAGGAGAGCACCAACTTGATACCACATTTGCAAGGCTTAATTGATTTTTTTCCTGCAACTTGCAAAGACCCTCCAAGGGGTCCTGTGTATTTACCTAGCTAGCTTCCCTCCCAGTCCTTGCAGTGCCAGGCCTCACCCTCTGCTCTGTCCTGCATCTGCCTTCTGGCAAGAAGCAAATAAGCTTGTTGGAATGTTCTTCATCTCTTTTCCCTAAGTAGGTGTTGTGTGTAGCTCCTCTGTTAATCTCAAGAAAACAGTTTTTCCCCATTGTATTTAGTGAGGTACAGGATGCTTGACTTACAACAGTTGCTGGAGTTAACGATTTACAATACACACACTGGGTTACATAGTGGTACGCACTTTTATACACGAACAATGCCCATTGGCGGATTCTCTAGATTTACCCCTTTTCCAAACTTCCAACTTTTCGCAAAGAACTAACTTCACGTACTTTGACCCAAAGCATTTCTGTTCCTCCTGTGTTATCCTTATTTCAGTTCTCTGAGTATCTTACTTAACACTGTCCTGGCACCTTGAGGCTATCCTTTCCCAGCTTAGCCTCTCTGATCCCTTTCCACTAGGCTGAGATCCCAGACCCTTCCCTTTGATATGCGGCCCATTGTTAACTGCAGTTCTAACCCAGATAATCTAGAGGTCATCCATAGTAACTCACTTGTTGATTGCTATCACTTCTAAGTAAACAAAGACCTGCCTGGCCAGTCTGGCTAAACACCTCCTGATAATAACCAATGTCCAACATCGACCCTATAGTTGCTTGTAACACATTATATTCATACAAACCTTATGTGCCATTAGTAGCATATTCTACAGTCATGCGTAATTGTGGATTAGCCGTACCATCCCTATGGCTTGGAGCACTCCTGACATGACAGTAGGGGAGAAGGAATTAATTCCATAATTTTGCCTTCATCTGGGAACAGCCCCTTTAGCTAAGATTTTTCTCTTAATTTCCAAAGAGGAAAATACATTCTGAAAGTGTGTGTTTAAATCTATGAGCAATTGTGCTAACAATATCACCAGCGTCCACTGCTAGGTTTCAGGATTTTTCCCAGGAACCTCAAAGCTTTGGGACAATTCCAAACTGGCCACCCTAGTTGAGAGGGAGGGCAAGATCTTAACCAAGGAGGCAAAGATGTCTCTTTCTCTTTCTGACTCTGCTTCTCACTTTTTCTTCTCTCTGACAAAGGTGAGAATTGTTGGTCCTCTATGTGTCATTGAACTGCAGCTCCCAGCATTCCTCAGCATTGGCTAGACTGCTGGGAGCTGATGGAATTTGCGGTCCAATAACATTTGGAATGCCCCATGATTCTCACTCCTGTTCTAAAGCACGGGTAGGAATCATGCAGCTTTCCTCTGTGATTTAATATTTATTAATTTAGTTCAGTAATACAAGGAAAGAAAGTAATTCACAAGTACAGAAGAAGAAGAAAAAAGGAACAATAGAAAAAACAAACTATACATAAATAACATAAATAACTACAACTAGAACTAAACTAAGTTCAACTGAACTAAACACATCTTTCCTACACAAACTAGACCACAAAAGGATTCTGACTACATCTATATAAACTGTAATAAGAGACAAAGGCAATTAATATCTCATATCTTATTCTACTATTATAGATCTATACACATTGAGCTTATTAGAATTACCAGTGATTACATGGTTAGATTTCTTATTGCTCAAAAAATCAACATACGATTTCCAGTCTTTCAAAACAAATCAATGCAGCCTTCCTGGTATGGTTTGACTGTAACTCCCAGCAGCCCCAGCCAACTGAGTGGAAGCCAC
Source organism: Ctenosaura bakeri (assembly GCA_948474755.1). Taxonomy (NCBI): domain Eukaryota; kingdom Metazoa; phylum Chordata; class Lepidosauria; order Squamata; family Iguanidae; genus Ctenosaura; species Ctenosaura bakeri. The sequence continues at coordinate 454,144 of CAOLHI010000669.1, read as the reverse complement.
TTTTGTACTTTGAACTCAGCCTGCAGCGATTGAAGTAAACTGAGGACAAAAGAGGGGAAGTGAGAGGAGGACAGAGAATCCGGGACATGTTAAAAGCATCGGATAAAGTGGGATGACAGCCAATTAATGGGGACGGTGCCTGCCACATCAGGACAACTGGAGAATATAAGGCTCTCAGCCAGGATGCCGGTTAGGAATGTCCCAAATCCTGAGACCGTTCAGCTGAAACCTGAGACCTAGGGTTACACCTTAATACCAACTGCTGTGGTGCACAACTTATCATTCAAATGCACACCCACACATCATATTTTCCTGTTTAGAAATCAAGAGGGTAATCTTACAGGGGAATGTTGTTAGGATCGCCTTCTCCTGTCTAATCCCACCTCTATGCTCAGGTCCCCTGGAAGACATTTACTTCATTCAGCCCAAACTAGGCCGACCGTAACCCAGAGGACATTTTCTTTGGCCACCCCAGACTGTAGAACAACCTGCCAGAGGAGATTCATCAGCTCAAGACACTGAGATAAATCAGCAGTAAAGACCAGTCTTTTTCAGTGGACCTATCCACATTATTTTTAAATTGTGGTTTTTAAAGTATTTATTGATGGGTGTTAACATGTATTGGTTTTATGTGGTCCTCTAACTGATTCTATGTGAATATTGTGTTATTTGTTGTCTGTTGTTGTTCCATGACTCAGTCCACAGGGGGGAGGTGTTTAAGAAATAACAACAACAATACAACAAAAGGTGAAATAAGTGGACTGTTCCTTCTCACTTATGTAAGGAGATGATAAGGAACTTTTAATTTAGTTTACTTATGTGTAGCCAGAAGGTGGATGCAGAGCACAATGGAGGGTGAGTCCTGGCACTGCAGCAACTGGGAGGGAAGGATGAAGCTAAATACATGCACTCCCTTCCAAATGCCTTCATTTTTCTGGGACAGCCCCAATTACAGTGGCCCCTCCACATTTGCAAGGGTTTAGGGTATACAACACTTGCAAAAGTGGAAAAATCAGAAATAACTCCCCCTGTGATCCCCCTCCCATTCCCCTCCAAAGCTCCCCACCCCACTCCTTTGCCTCTAGCCCCAGCATTCTGCGTGGAGGATACAAAAGACAAGGTAAAAAGCTTACCAGTACTTTCTCCTCAGATGGAGAAGAGTGGAGTGTGGGCATTCTAGCTACTTCTGGTCTCCATCTTGAGAAAGGAGGGGTAGGAGCCAAGAGAACACCTGGCCAATCAGCAACCATTACACAGCAGAATGTGCAACCAGGTGGCTGAGAGGACACACCTCCAGCAGTGGGAGGCTTTGCTCACCCAATAGGAAAAAAAGTCCATTTTAAATACAAGCCTGGCAAACTTGGGGTGAGGAATGCAAGGAGGAAAATGGGGGGAAGCAAGCATGTGTCTCATAAATAATCAAATTCATGAAGGTCAAACCTGCAAATGTGGAGGGAGGACTGTAACCCTCTGTCATCCTACTTTTTCACATGCTTTTAAAATGTCGCACTTTCTCTCTTCTCCTCCCACTTTCCCTCTTTGTGCTCAATAGTTACAAACTGACCTTTCCCTGCAGACTCAGGCAAAAGCAAACTGCCGCACCTTCCCATGGTCTGTCTGTTCTTCATTTATGGCACGTTCACCACACTCGGATGTTGCTTGGCCACTCATGTCTCAATTTTCACCGGTGAAACATTGAAAGATGTGGCACCTGAGAACCAGAGTATGAGGATTAGCCGTCCTGGGTTGGGGATTTTGGGAACTGTAGTTTGAAACAGTGGCTTTCCTCAGCCCTGAAGCAGAGCCAGGGCATAGTAAAATTGGCCCAAAAGGTGGTCTTTCTTGTGGATCTTTATTTATGCTGATGGTTCTCCCCCCCCCTTTTTTCCCCTGTCATTTCTCCATTTCCTTGTCACAAAGATTGAGAGCCTGAGGCACAGCCTGATGAAGGCGGAGGACGACTGCAAACTGGAGCGAAAGCACACGTTGAAGCTCAGGCACGCCATCGAGCAGAGGCCGAGCCATGAGGTTGTGTGGGAAATCCAAAGGGAGAAGGACCTGCTTTTGGCCAAGAACAAGGAACTGGAAAGCACCCTGCAGGTCTCTTGGGGCCCGGGAGGGGGAACTGAGCCGGGAGGTGGAAGGGGAGGGAAGAGGGAGAAAGGTTGGATTTACTTTTTTGATTTGATTTGCATCTTGCCCTTCTTCAGAAGACTTCAGGGTTTCTTACAATTCTACAGAAAAACCAACAATTAAAGCCACAAATTACAAATATTTAAAATCGCACATCTAAAATCTCAAATTACTGCTGTCTACAATATTTCATATCATACTTCTAAAATCTTGGATTATACCTATCTGTATTTACAAATGGGGCCTAAAACCCTAAAGGCACCAGATCCCCTCTGATTTTGGAAGCTAAGCAGGGTTAGCCCCGGTTAGGACTTGAATAGGAGACCTTGCCATGTATTGGCTAGCTTTGAGTTCAGAGGTTCAAAAGCTTCACCAGGAACAGCAAAGAAACCAGCACATTTTGGCAATTGGCAAGACTAAAGAACGATTGGATTTGCAGTACCTTATAAGCAGTAATATTACAAATTAGTGTGTGTTAGCATTCTATTTGACAACTAATTAAATTAATTCTGTGCCCAGACTTCTGTACCACCTGCCAGCTGTGTGACCTTGCAGCTGTTGATCTTCATCATAGATCATTAAAATAACGTTCATAGAATCATAGAAATGTAGAGTTGGAAGAGACCCCAGGGGCCATCCAGTCCAACCCCCTTCTGCCATGCAGGAACCCACCTCAAAGCCCTCCCTTTGACAGATGGCCATCCAGCCTCTGCTTAAAAACCTCCAAAGAAGGAGACACCACCACACTCCGAGGCAGCATATTTCACTGCCGGACAGCTCTGCCCAGCTTCTGTCCAGCTTCATAAGCCTCACATCATCCCACCAATTTAGACATTTTCCCAGGCCCTCAGTTCTCTACATATCTTTGTCCTTGAGGCTGAAACAAATTCCTGTCCTCTTATTTTTGAGCACTGCCAGTTCTCGTAACCTTACCAACACTTTTTTGTTCTTTCCCCTCTGATCTTCTTCCCTTTGCTTGGATACATTGATGCAGTGACCAATAAACCAATTAACCATTTGGTGCCCTTGAATACCTTAGGAAACTTCAGCCATTTCTGCAAAATGACAGTCCATTGCTTCGTTTCATTGCAGCCCTAACAGGGAAAGGAGCGCGCCAGGAACGTTCCCCTCTGCACCTCACCAGGTTGCTGCGGAAGGGAGCGTGCTGCCCTGCCTCTTCCTGTCTGCAACACAGCTGGGCACTTGCCATTGCTGCGCTGGAGAGGGAAGTATCGCCAGTGCGCTTCTGCCCTTCTGCATGGCTGGGAAGGGCGGCAGCACTGTGCAATGGTAGGCGTAAAATGGATTTTTTTCCATTTTTCATATACTGCGTGCACACAATGCACAGGGACAAGATGGCGGCAGGAGCATGATGATGTCATGCAGACGCACAGCCTGTGGAGTGCTGTCATGTGTCCCAACTGTGGGGCAGCCACACCATGCAGAAGGGGCCATAGTTGCAATCAACAATTGGCAATAGATATTTTGTAGTGCTCTAGCACACTCTAACAATGCCTAAGCAAACGGATCTATTCTAACACACATTGTCATATCCATCCTGCAAATACTTATGACAGGTGGGTCTCTTTCTCTGGAAGTCTTGAGTAAGAGGCTAGACAGCTACCCTCTGGAGATCCTACACTGAGCAGGAAGTTGGTCTTGATGGGCTTTGGGACCCCTTCTAACTCTAGCATTTTATAATTCTATAATCTTCCAAGGTTAAAAAAAAAGGAGGCAGGAGGAAAGTTATGTGGGAATATGGAAAAGGTGGCACTGAAGAAAAATGATACATGTTTGAGGAGCTATTGCACAGCCAGGGCTAGCACTGTTCTTTTTCACATTGTCAGCCCCCTCCTTTTGTAGGTCACCAAGAAAGGCAGCTCTGAGAAGGAGAATCTTTCCATCCAGGCTCTGGAGGCAGAGCGAGCCCAGATGCTGAGAGAGCACCAGGAGCTGGTAAATACCATCTATGACTTGCGCCAAATGCTCCGGCGAGCAGAAGACATGCGAGACAAAGTAAGTGGCTAGGGCTGCCCTCTTGGGGTTGTGAAATGGGTTGCCAATGCGCCATGGAGGCAGGGCTTGGAAGTAATGAGTTACCTCTAGCTAATTAGGCCATTTCCGTTATTGTGTGCCTTCACATCATTTCCAACTTATAGTGACTTTAAAAACAAACCTATCATGGGATTTTCTGGGGCTGAGAGTATGTGACATACCCAAGGTCACCCAGGGGATTTCCATGGCTGAGCACAGAATCAAACTCTGGTCTCCAGGCTCGTAGTCCAATGCTCAAACCACTACACAACACTGAGTCTCTACTGGTGGTTAAAAATTACATTTCAGGGGCATTTTGATAGGAATTTTAAAGAGATTTCCTCCCAGATTTTAAGTGTAGCAGATTTAGTTGTGGTTGTTGTGTGCCTTCAAGTATTTGCTGACTTATGGTGACCCTAAGATAAACTTATCACAGGGTTTTCTTGGCAAGATTTGTTCAGAAGGGATTTTCCCTTGACTTCCTCTGAGGCTGAGAGAATGTGACTTGCCCAAGGGCACCCAGTGAGGTTTCCATGTCCAAGCAGGAATTCCTGGTTTCCCAGACTCAAACCACTATACCACAGTGGCTCTGCCTTCACATCTGTTTTCACTTATGGTGGCCTTCTGCTAGAGTTTTCTGGGCAAGACTTCTTCAACAGAGAGAAATGTAAGGTCCTGCAGTTAAGGCAGAAGAAATGGAATGCACAAACATAAGATGGGGGACACGTAGGTGGATAATACATGTGAAAGGGATCTAAGAGTCTTGGTGGACCACAAGCTGAACATGAGTGAGCAGTGTCATGCGGCAGCCAAGAAAGTCAACACGATTCTTGGCTGCATCAGTAGGAATATGGTGTTTAGATCGAGGGAGGTAATGGCACCACTCTATTCTGCTTTGGTCAGACCTCATCTGGAATAATCCTGTGTCCGATTCTGGGCATCTCAATTCAAGAAGGATATCAACAAGCTGGAGCAAGTCCAGAGGAGGGCGACCAAAATGGTGAAGGGTCTGAAAGTCATGAAGACCTATGAGGACCAGCTTAGGAAGCTGGGGCTGTTTAGCCTGCAGAAAAGAAGGTTAAGAGAGTACAGGATAGCCATGTTTAAATATCTAAAGGGATGTCATGTCAAGGAGGGAGTGGGCATGTTTTTGCTGTTCCAGAGACTAGGACAAGGGGCAATGGATTCAAGCTGCAGGAAAGGAGATTCCACCTGAACCTCGGAAAGGACTTCCTGAAGATCAGAGCTGTCCGGCAGTGGAATCTGCTGCCTCCATGGAGTGTGGTGGAGTCTCCTTCTTTGGAGGTTTTTAAGCAGAGGCTGGATGGCCATTTGTTGGAAATGTTTTGATGTGTGTTCCTTCATAGCAGGGGGTTGGACTGGGTGGCCCCTGGGGGTCTCTCACAACTCTATCATTCTATGATTCTTCTCAGGCTGAGAGAGTGTAACTTGACCCAGGTTACCCAGTGGGTTTCCATGGCTAAGCAGGGAATGAATGCTGGTCTCTAGAGTTGTAGTTGAACACTCAATGCTCAAACATTCAACACTTTGTGTGTCTGTGTTTCTCTTGGCAGCTTGTGGAAGAAAAGGAGGTGCTGGAGCTGCGATGCACCTCCCTCCAGAACGATAACCAAATATATCAAGATCGTATCCAGGCCATCTTGAAGCAGATGGAAGAAGTAGCTGCTGAGAGAGATCAGGTAAAGTAGTTGGTGTTTCCTTCCATCTTCTGAAAAAAAGGAGGCAGCAGCAAAGGGGCATGACTCATGCATCTTGAAATTAAAAAAGAAAAATAAACTATGAAGAGGCAGTGTGGTGTAGTGATTGGAAAGCACAATATTGAGTGGATTTTAACAAAATAAACCAACTGAAGACTTTCTGAAAGACTGGAAACTGTTCACAGGTTTTTTTGAGCAATGACGATATAATAATCTCTGGTTATTATTACTAGTAATTCTAGTCAGTTGAATTTAGTTAGATCTGCAATTTATTTTTTTATTTTTTTTCATTACAATTTGTGCCTTAAACCATTTCCATAGTACACTGTTATAGTGCTATTATTCCGCTTTCAACCTCCTGTGGAATTCTGGGGTTTGTAGTTTCCTAAGGCCAAAGAGCTCTCTGGCTGAGAATTCTTAAATGTCCCTCCTTAAACTACAAATCCCAGGATTCCGTAGGATGTTGAAAGTGGAATAATAGCTCTATGACAGCGTAGTAAGGAAATGGCCTCAGTGTTCACTTAGGTTGTGTTTAAGGTAATGGATTAGCATTTTACTAATGTGTAAAGTTTTCATTTAGTTTAGCTTAGTTTTAACTTTAAGTGTAAATATACATTGTTTCTGTATAGTTCTTTTTTTTCCTGTATGTTGATTACTTTCTTGTGAACCTTTCTGTTGGTGTTAAAACTAATAAAATTTTTTTTTTTTCAAGAAAACATAATACAGGGACAAGAAGCATCCAGGTTCTGCTTGCAATTGAACCAAATTTCTTACCTGGTTGTTGCATTCTTTTGAGCCATTCCCACACTGCACAGTTATAGTGCTATGAATCCACTTTCAACATCCTATGGAATCCTGGGCTTTGTCGTTTAGGGAGGGGGCAGTTTAGAGTTCTCAAACAGAGAGCTCTTCGGCCTCAAGAAACTACAAACCCCAAGATTCCACAGGATGTTGAAAGTGGAATCATAGCATTGTTTAGTGCGGCAATGGCTTTGTTCCCAGTCCAGCCCATCTAAGGCCATTTCTGCACAAGACTGTTATAGCGCTTTGATTCCACTTTCAACATCCTATGGAATCCTGGGATTTGCAGTTCTGGGAGGGGCCAGCCGGCCCCTCCCAAAACTGCAAATCCCAGGATTCCATAGGATGTTGAAAGTGGAATCAAAGCGCTATAACAGTCTCGTGCGGAAATGGCCTAAAGGAATCCAGTCGAATCCAACAGAAGTTGCTTTCAGGTGCAGTTCTGACTCAGCCTCGCTTCCTCTCCTCCCTTGCTTGCTTTCTGCCAGGCCCTCTTGACTCAGGAGGGCTTCCACAGGCAGTACTCGGAGAGCTTGAGGGACAAAGACAACTACCGAAAGAAGATCCGAGAACTTGGAGAGAAGTGTGATGACCTCCAGCTCCAGCTCTTCCAGAAAGAGGGGCAACTGCTGAGCACTGAAGCCAAGCTGAAAAGATGGCACCTTGACCCTTCCACTCTGGTGGGTACCAAAAAACGGCACATCACAGCTCCCATCAGTTTTGTGTGCCTGCCTCCTCTTCAGTCTCATTCACACACTGATGATGGCCCTGAGCTGAAGTCTCAAGCCAACTGTTACACCCTCCAGAGGGGCTGGCCTACTGATTGTGGGTGGGGATGATGGGAATTGTAACCCAGCACCTCTGGAGGTGGCCGTGTTGGGGAAAAGCCTTAAGCTTTTGCCTCATAATGTTCTTTATTCCCACCCTCAGTGCTTCATGTTCTTCTGGAATGAATCATAGAATCATAGAAATGTAGAGTTGGAAAAGACCCCAGGGGCCATCCAGTCCAACCCCCTGCCATGCAGGAACACCACACCAGAGCTTGGGAAAGTTACTCCTTTGGACAACAACTCTCAGAATTTCTCCTAACCAGCATGGCTAGGCAAGGGGGGATTCTGGGAGTTGCCATCCAAGACTGAAATCCTGCTGGTACGAACACCACGCAGGTGACATTAGACTTTTGTAAGCCACCTTGAGTCACAGGCTGGGGAAAAGGTGGGATGTGAATAGATGTTACAACTACTTACCCCACCCCTTGGCTTCCCACATAACCTGACATCGATTAAGTTATCCAATCAATACCTATCCCCTCACTTTGAAGAAAAGGAATTTTCCTTTATATATAAATATTTGACCCTATTTCCTAGAGTTTGAAATCACCTAAATATCAAAATCCAATTGAAAATTGTCACCCATTCTACTCTTCATATAAAGTACATATGGTTCCCAGATTTTCCAATAAGATTGCATAGATTTCCCCTTCAACCATCCTGATCATTTCTCTATTTTTGCTACTTCCGTCACTTTAACTAACCATTCACGAATTAATGGAACAGATTTTTGGGTAAGTAGATGCTCGAGTTTGTATGTTTTGTCTTATGACTGGTATGTTTCTTCTTTCTTGTTCTGCTCTCTTGTTTTGTGCTACAGTCTTCCTTGTCTGTCTGGATAGTTTACTTTCCTTTATATATTTCTTTTTTCTTCCCCCTTTTTTTCCTTTTCTCTTTTTATTTTTTACTTTCTATATGGTATGTATAATATGTATAGTAAGGCTTTTTTATTTATGGTATGTTACTGGGGTGATTTTTCTTTGTGTGCAAGGGCTTAAAATTATGTGTTAGTCTATTTTACGTGAAATTCAATAAAAATATATTTACAACAGTAGATATTACAACAACAGCAATCCTTTCCATGTGCAGTTGCACTTATAGAGGGACCCCTTGTCGGAGCCACAGTAGAAGGAAGATACTGGCTCCATGCCCTTTTGTTTCTTTAAAGCTTGGCTTTGGAAAGAGGTCTTTGGGCCCAAGTTATTTGAAGGACCTTATCTTTCTTTATGAGCCCAGTAGAGATCACCTGGAGAAGTCCTTCTCTCTGTCCTGCCACCTTCTCAGGTTGGCTTCGTGGGAACAAGGCAGACAAGACCTTCTTGGGAGTTGCTCTCAGACTTTGGAACTCCCTCTCTAGACAGGCCTAGATGATCTAGGAGTCTTGGTGGACCACAGCAGTGTGATGCAGCAGCCAAGAAAGCCAACATGATTCTTGGTTGCATCAATATAAGGATGGTGTCCAGATTAAGGGAGGTAATGGTACCACTCTATTCTGGTTTGGTTAGACCTCATCTGGAATCCTGTGTCCAGTTCTGGGCATCTCATTTCAAGAAGGATATCGACAAGCTGGAACATTTCCAGAAGAGGGTGAACGAAATGGTGGAGGGTCTGGAAGCTATGAAGCTCTTTGAGGAGCAGCTTAGGGAGCTGGGGATGTTTAGTCTGCAGAAGAGAAGGTGAAGAGGGGACAGGATAGCCATGTTTAAATATTTGAAGGGATGCCACGTAGAGGAAGGAGAGGGCTTGTTTTCTGCTGCTCCAGAGACCAGGACAAGGAGCAATGGATTCAAGGGGGAGGAAAGGAGATTCCACCTGAACCTCAGGAAGAACTTCCTGATGATCAGAGCTGTCTGGCAATGCAATGCGCTGCCTCAATGGAGTGTGGTGGAGTCTCTTCCTTCTTTGGAGGTTTTTAAGCAGAGTCTGGATGGCCATCTGCCAAAGGGAAGGCTTTGATAGTGTCTTCCTGCATGGTAGAAGAGGGTTGGACTTGACAGCCCCAGGGGTCTCTTCCAACTCTGTGATTCTAGAATTCTAGGATTCTAAGATTCCTCTCAGGCTGAGAGAGTGTGACTTGACCCAGGTCACCCAATGGGTTTCCATGGCTAATCAGGGACACAAACACTGGTCTCCAGAGTTGTAGTTGAACACTCAGTGCTCAAACGCCCAACACTTCATCCAAGACTGGATTCCCCCTGTGGTCTCTTCCAACTCTGATTCTGTGACTTCCTCCTTGCTCTCCTTCCCTGAGGAGCTGAAAACACTTTTGTATTGTCAATCTTTTACAAATTTACTAAGTTTGCACTTTTAATGCTGTGTGGTTCCATTTCTAAGGTTTGCATAGTCTTTTAATCTCATTTAATATTATTAATGTGTAACGTTTTAAATTCATAGATTCTTTAATTGTTTTATCCTAAAGAGAGATAAGGTCCTTCAAATACCTTGAGCCCAAGCTGGAACAAGACCACAGCAAGCCACTGTATTGTTGTTGGCTTGTTTAGCAACAGGCTACAGTTTCTTTTAAACCTGGATTGTACGTAATGACAAGCCCGAGGTCTAGTAAAGTGAAACTGAATTCTCTTTTCTTCTTTATCTTGGTTGTATGTGAGGAGCAGAGGGGAAGGCCGGGCACCCAGAACCAAAGACTTGCAGGGTTTCTTTCTACTCGTGTGTGTGGCACTAGGTTTAACTTTATGTGTGAATGCTTTCTGTGTATGCTTGATCACTGCACTAGAGGCTGGAGTGTTTGTTATCCAGCTGATCTAATATCTGACTGTAGTCTTTCCTGTCACTGTCATTTCTGGTGTAGCAAACTGGGGTAAGGTGGAGATGGACTGCTACCATGAACAGTATCTGGAGCTGCTCTTGAAAACTGTACCGAAATGTCCATATATCCAGTTTCAAGGCATTACAGGAAGATGGGGTGTTAGGAACTATGCAAATACCCCTTCTTTTCCAGGCTAATTCCTCATGATTGTGACCTTAAACTGTGTGTTCACTGAGCACATCGTCATAAGTATATAATTTAATTCTTTCTGACACCTCACAGCTTCATAACTTTTTACTTTTTCACATCTTGCAATTACAGACTTCAGACTTTGAGGAAACTTCCTCCAGGAGCTCCCAAGAAGTGAGTTGAGACCCAAGCGACGTGCTTGGCTGAGTTAAACCACTGCTTCTGATTTTTGTGTCTTTGTGCAAATGAATCTTCTGTCCTCCTTTGCTGTCTTTTATTACATAAGTCTATATGGCACTTCACAGTGTAGGCAAGTGGAAAGAGTGGACTAGTCATGGAATCATAAAGCTGGAAGAGACCACAAGGGTCAGCGAATCCAACCACCTGTTTTCAAAGAGAGAGCTCTGCTAGTCTGACTATTGCAAATACCCCATGCCTTTGAATTTAAGACTGAAAGTTTTATATTAAGGAGAAAGGAAAAGAAAGAAGGGAGAGATGGAAGAGGCTCTGTAACAGTGACAGCTGGTGAAGCACTGACAGTTTCTGTCCAAAATCTGCAGCTTCCATCTAGATTTTAAGAGGTCTCTCCAAGGTACTGAACTTATTCTGAATATAGGCTTCAGCACCTTGGAGAGCTCCAGACTCCTGAGCAAATTCACCATAATACTGACATAGAATTCTCCACCTGCTAGTGCACCGGAAGCTCAGGGATGCAAATTTGATTGATTGATTGATTGATTGATTGATTTGAATTTATACGCTGCCTTTTTTCCCAAGATGGGATCCAAGGCAGCTTCCAAAAAGTTAAAAAAAAATTAAAAGCTTTTAAACAATTAAATGCATTAAAAAAACATACAAAATTATAAAACTAAGGGTAAAAGTTTTAAAAACAGCTAATAAATGTCTTGCCATGAGTTGAATTTATTTGTTGTTTTTGCTGAAAGATTATTTAAAAATGGCTATGAGAGAAAAGGGCATAGTAGATTCATTTTGTCTTATGTGAGCACTTAATTTCTTCTTCAGAACTTTGTTTCAGAAAATGAAGGGGGGGAAAGCTTTTTCTGGGGGGAAGGACTGAATATCCTCTTTTTCGTAGTAGACCCTTTGTTTACCATACATTATTAAATATTGATAGGAGAGACATAGAAAGAAGACAAAGAAAGGGGATTCTTGTAATCCTAAAACTCCATGATCTTAGAACCCATGTAAGCATTTGGTTGGATGATGGGTCTCAGAATGTGGAAAAAATTACTTTTGGGAATATAATGCCCAGCATTCCCCCAACTAAAGTAGGGGATTCTGGAAACTGCAGTCTCAAAAACTGACCTCTCCCCAAGCCCTGGGCACAGCTGTTGAAATATAGAATCATAGCATCATAGAGTTGGAAGAGACCACAGGGCCCATTGAGTCCAGCCCCCTGCTATGCAGGAACATGCTATGCAGAAATATGTTTGTGGCTATCAAAATGGGTGTGGGATCTAACCCATCACAATATGTCCTTTGGACAGGTAATACTCTTTGTGTGTGTTTGGCCATTCCAAATTAGAATGGGAGACTCTTCATTGTTCGTATGGGAGGCAGGGGAGGAAAATAGAGGTGTATATTTATGAAATCAACAAACCCAACCCTTTGCTGTTGGCAACTGTAGTTAAATCATGTAACTTTGTAATAGGTAAATTTCTAATACCAATATTTAAGGAGGGTATCACAAAAGGGAGAAAACTAGCTGTCCTTCTGATTTTCCTCCAGTCTCCAGTTCAGGCACTGATTCTGTTCCTGGTGTTAAGTTGCAGATTTCTAATAAATCTTCAGATCCGTGACTACTAGAAATGGCAAAATGGTGATTGCGTTGTCAGAAAATAGTTCCCTTTGCCTGGTGTGTTCCCTTCCTAGGAAATGAGGAAAGGACGTCCAGTGAACGTTCATTCACAGGAAGAGGCTATTCTCTCCCTCTCTTTTTCTTGCACTCAGATGACTCTCCCTGGAAATACAGACGAAGATGGGAAAGGAACTGAAAAAAGTAAGTTATTCTGCAGCATCCAGGTTTTTTTCTCTCTTCTCAAAATGTTTGGCTTTCGAAATGTGTTTCTTTTAACTCAGGGTGGCATTTTCAAGCTTGAATGCAGATCATAGAATTGTAGAATCGTAGAGTTGGAAGAGACTCCAAGGGCCATCCAGGCCAACCCCATTTTGCCATGCAGGAAGTCACCATCAAAACATTCCCAACAGATGGCCACCTGGCCTCTGTTTAAAAACCTCCAAAGAAGGAGGCTCCACCACACTCCCAGGCAACACGTTCCACTGTCAAACTGTTCTTCCCATCCAGAGGTTCTTCCTAATGTTTAGGTGTAATCTGTCTTCCTGTAGTTTGAAGACATTGCTCCATGTCCTAGTCTCTGGAGTAGCATAAAACAAGCTTGCGCCATCTTCCATTTGACATCCCTTGAAATAGTTAAACATGGCTCTCTTGTCACCAATTAACCTTCTTGTGATGAAGTTCAGGGTATGCGGCTAGGCAATCAGAACAGCACCTCAGGAGAGAAACCCAGCCCAGCCATGTTTATGGCTTATGGATGAGCAAAAAAATTATACAATGCCAAGTACCTGTGGGTATTTTGGCTGAACAGGGATTCAGACCCTGGCGTCCCAGAATCCAACTCCAACAATCAAAACACTACATCACATTGACATCAATAGGCCAACCTATCATAATTTTTTTTTTACAAGATTTATTTGGAGGGCATTTGCCATCACCTTTCTCTGAAGGTAAGAGAGTGTGACCTGCCCAATGGCATCCAGTGGGTTTCCATGGCTGAGCAGGGATTTGAACCCTGGTCTCTCCAGAGTCTCAATCCAACACACTACACTGGTACTTCATCATCATCACCAACAATAACAGCAATAATAATAAAAATTATTTTTGATTATTTCTAATTTTCCCAGTCTGCAACTCAAGGCAGCTTACAAATGTTAAAACCAGTACTAATCTGCAATTTGTTTATCCCCTCTCCCTCCCTCCCCTTGTTCTCTTCCTTCTTTCACCAGAATGCTCCAACGTAAAGGACCAGCAGTTCCATGCTTTGGGAAATATGCAGCATCCTCAGTCACCACAAGTATTTGCTACTTTTAATCATTGCAATCCACCCATGAACGTACAATAATACCGCAAGACCGTCAAAATATAAAACACAACAATAACCTAATGCAAATACGAAGCCTTCTCTTCCAGTGCCATTTTTTTCATATTTTTTGCAATCCAGGCTGGTTTTTGTCATGATATGATTTTTGTTAATGTCACAAGGTTTGCACAACACTTTCCCCATGTAGGATCTACATGATCTGTTATCTCTACAATTTTTTGTGGAGCACAACCAGCACAAAGGGCTTTTTGCAAACATTCATTGCATCTTCTCAAATGCTACCAGTACTAGCCATATCAGTAAGATCTGGAAGTTTGCTTCTGTCAGCCTCCTTCCTGATTCTCAGGACTTAAGACACCTTGGCCATTTCCGCCCTACACTGTTATAGTGCTATTATTCCACTTTCAACCACCTGTGGAATTCTGGGGTTTGCAGTTTCCTGAGGCTGAAGAGCGCTCTGGCTGAGAATCCTAAAGGCCTTTCCCTCAACTGCAAACCCCAGGATTCCATAGGAAGTTGAAAGTGGAATTATAGCACTATAACAGTGTGGTGCGGAAATGGCCCCTGCCAAACTGCCAAATATGAAAAACAATAAAACACAAATTATCCTGCTGTAGTCTTGAGCTCTGGCAGTTGTGTCTCTTCCCTGCCAGCTGGTCTGTTCCGTGGGCAGTTTAGCAGAGTAGGCTTCTCTGGCTTAGTCCCGCTGAATTTAATACGGTCCTGGTTTTGCATTTTGTTTTCAGGACGGTGGCTCACCTGATGGGGAACTCATAAAGAAGGGGCGCCGGCTAATGAAGGACACTTTTGAGCAGTACCGCAGGTAACACTTCTGCACCACTTGGTGGATCATACCTGACAACATTTCACAGATAAAAACTGGGACATGTCTGCCCAAGCAATAGCGGAGTGTGGCCAAGATAGCAAAAGTTATTAATGAAGGAGAACATATAAGTTAGGAGAGGGTGTAGCAGTTTGCTTTTTCCTGAGCTTATTGGGAAGGGACAAGATTCCTTTCTCCCCTCTCCCTGCTGAAGGGAGGGCTACTTTTGTACTTTGAACTCAGTTTACAGCAATTAAAGAACAAAGGACGAGAGTGGAAGAAACAGAGAAAAACTGGGACATTTTAAAAACAGCTGAAAAAGTGGGATGATAGAGGTCTAATTTGGATTTTCCCTGTGCCAAATCATGACAGTAGAATGCATGTTCCAACCCATACCCACTCCTTGGCCATCATTAACCACAGAGAAAGAAAACATACAAGCACACATACAAACACAACATAGGAGCTTAATGGATGCCAGTGACTTCTTGCAATCTGATATGCTGAGTGCATTGTCTGAAGCATATGGCACATGTCTTTCCTCTTTCCAGCCTTTGCTTACAACCTTCTTCCATTCCCTTAAGAGGGAAAAAGACCTGTGTAAACTGAAGTGAGACAGGATGGGAAGGGCTTTAGCCTTGTTACACTGGCCACCAATTGCCAGTGATAATCAAGTTGACCAGTTTAATTGGACCATATGTGGGAAGCCAGACCAAGGATGAGCAACTTCTCTCATCTTGAGAACAACACTGTTACAGAGTTCCACATTTCAGCAATGGACAGGGCCAAAAGCAAAAGAATAGGGCCAAAACACGGCCAGGATCCAAGCCTTGGGAGAAGCATTTCACTATTTGAGAATGGTGGAAACTTAAAACCAATATAGAGCTGGGGAACCACCAAATGATGCTGTCATGGGACCAGTTATAGGGAGCGTATAATTTCTTTGTTAAAACAACTTCATTGGCTACCAGGTTGTTTCTGGGCACAGTTCAAAGTGCTGGTCATGACTTATAAAGCCTTATACAGTTTTGTTCCAGGCTATCTGAAAGACTGTTATCTCCTCACACGAACCTGCCAGATTTTTAAGATTTGCTGGGGGAAGGCTTTCTCTTGGTCTTGCTACCATACTGTGCTTGCTTGGTGAGGACATGGGAGAGAACCTTCTTGGTGGCTGCTCCACCCTCTGGAACTCCCTTCCCCAGTAAGCTAGGATGCCCCCCTCCCTGCTTCTCTTTCACTGGCAGCAAAGACCTTTTTCTTTAAGCAGATTTTTAATGTGCAAGTAGGAAAGCTTCCTACTGGGATGTTTTATTTATCTTCTAAAACTTTTGTATGCTTTAAAAATGATTTCATATTGTTTTTATGTGGTGATTTAAATTGTTTTTAAGTTTTATTGTGAACATTCTTAATTGACTGTTTTTTGGAAGCTGCCTTGGGTCCCACCCTGGGAGAAAGGCGGCATACAAATGCAATAAATAAATAAATCATGGGGAAGGGGGAGCAGCCATCTGGTGAAGCCCAAGGGCCCAGACTGGACTCCTAGGAGGTCAGGATTTGGGTCTGGCGGCGAAGGTTGGCCACCTCTGTTCTAACGTACTTGGAACTTGCTTTGCAGGAAGAGGGCCCTGCGAAGAGTGCAGAAGGTCAGGTACCATGAAGTGGACTGGGAAAACACATCAGGCAGCGACAACACAGACACCGAAGGCTCTTGATGCTGTCAGCTACATGGGGAAAGAAGTTGCAAACTTTGGGTGGCCTTTTTTGGGTACCGGTCTTTTCCCCCCCAGCCAAGCAGGCTCTGGACTTCTCGTTTCCTAGGAATATGAAGGAATCAAGAGGACAGAGTCATTTGGACCAAAGCCGGCAAGATGTTATGGTTTGAGCATTGGACTACGACCCTGGAGATCAAGGTTCGATTCCCCTCTTGGCTATGGAAACCACCGGGAGACCTTGGGCACATCACACACAGTCTCAGCCCCAGAAAATTCCTTGACAGGTTTGCCTTAAGGTTGCAGTAAGGTGGAAACAACTTAGAGGCACACAACAACAGCAATATATGAAAAGCAAGTTTTCAAGTCTGTCACACAGGCTGGATGAACACTTGTTGTCGTCTGCCTGTGTACGTTTTCAACTCCAAGACGGAGAGAGGACCCTGGAATAGATCCCATATGTGGTACACAGATAGCTTTGTGTGCTATGTAACACTTTGAAGGGCGACCCCAGCTTCAAGCCAGCCATCTCTACTTGGGAAAAAAACCTAGATAGCCAGTGATGTAAAAGCAATCAGGTAGTAATCAGGCTGTTCTTATTTGATTCATTGGTTAAAATTATTGTTAGTATTTTGCTAAGACATTCTGCTGAAGTAGTGGTGATGAAAAGATAGGAACAGAAGAATAGGGAAAAAAATCAAATAAATAAGATAAACAGAAAATCTACCTCTTTTCCGTTTGTCTTAGAAAAATTCTGATTATTGTCTGCATTAAGGTTGCTTGAGTGATTGTTGTATTAAAGGTGTGATCCTATACTTGAAATATGACTGCTCAGAGATTATTGGGTACAGTAGAAACCATTAGAATGCCCCATGAGATGCCCTGGTGTTACTGCAGTAGGCCCTTGGCTTTTGCAAGGGTTTGGGGTGCAAAGCCTTCACGAAAGTAAAAAAATTGTGAATACCCCCCCCCCCGTGAATGCTTCCATTCCCTTCCAGGGCTCCTTTCCATTCACTTGTGTTCTGCCCAGGTGATAAGGAAGTGAATGAGGGGGAGCAGCCATGTCCCTGGAGAAGGTGTATGTACCTGCCTTGTCCCCCATTTCCCTTGTGTTTTGCCTGGGCATGCTGCCTTCCAGGCGCCAGGGTGATAGGCAAGTGGATGGGAAGAGGTAACAACATAACCAGAGAAGGCATGTGCATGGGGCTGCCCCCTGCCATTTGCTTCCCCTCCTTTTGCCCAAGAAGACACACACACCTTGGCAAAAGGCAGGGGAATGGGAGAGGGAGAATGAGGGGGGAGGCAAATGGGCGCCTTTTGGATAATCACAGAATCCAAGAGTTGGAAGAGACCCCAGGGGCCATCCAGTCCAACCCCCTTCTGCCATGCAGAAGCTCACATCAAAGCACCCCCAGCAAGTGGCCATCCAGGCTCTGCTTAGAAAACCTCCCAAGAAGGAGACTCTATTACACCCCGAGGCAGCATCTTCCACTGCCAGAGAGCTCTGACCGTCAGGAAGTTCTTCCTGAAGTTCCAGTGGAATCTCCTTTCCTGCAGCTTAAATCCATTGCTCCTTGTCCTAGTCTCTGGAGCAGCAGAAAACAAGGTCACTCCCTCCTTGACATGACATCCCTTCAAATACTTAAACATGGCTCTCATGTCCCCTCTTAACCTTCTCTTCTGCAGACTAAACATCCCCAGCTCCCCAAGCCTCTCCTCATAGGGCTTCATGGCTTCCAGACCCTTCACCATTTTGGTTGCCCTCCTCTGGACACGTTCTAGCTTGTCAACATCCTTCTTGAATTGAGGTGTCCAGAACTGGACACAGGATTCCAAATGAGGTTTAACCAATGCAATGAGTGGTACCATTACCTCTCTCGATCTAGACACCATCCTCCTATTGATGCAACCAAGAACCACATTGGCTTTCTTGGCTGCCTCATCACACTGGTGCCTCATGTTCAGCTTGTGATCTACCAAGACTCCCAGATCCCTTTCACATGTACTGCTATCCAGCCATGTGTCTTCCATCCTATATTTGTGGATTCCATTTTTTCTGCCTAAGTGTAGGACTTTACATTTCTCTCTATTGAAATTCATTTTGTTTGCTTTGGCCCAGCTTTCCAATCTGTCAAGGTCATTTTGGATTATGATCCTGTCCTCTGAGGTATTAGCAACCCCTCCCAATTTGGTGTCATCTGCAAATGTCATCAGCATGCCCTCCACTCCTTCAACCAAGTCATTGACGAAGATGTTGAATAGCTCTCGGCTATTCAGGACAGAACCCTGTGGCACCCCACTAGTTACTTCTCTCCAGGATGAAAAGCAGCCATTGGTGAGGAGCCTTTGGGTTTGGTCAGTCAACCAATTACCAATCCACCTAACAGTAGCCCTGGCCAGTCCGCATTTTATAAGCTTCTTTGCAAGAATGTCATGGGAACTTTGTCAAAGGCCTTACTGAAGTCAAAATATGCTGCATCTACAGCATCCCCTTCATCTGTCAAGCTTGTAACCCTATCATAAAAGGAAATACGATTAGTCTGGCATGACTTACTTCTGAGAAATTCATGTTGGCATTGCTTTCTAAGTAATTACAAACTGACTGTTTAATGATCTGCTCTGGGATCTTTCCTGGTATTGATGTCAGGCTGACTGGGTGATAATTATTTGGGTCCTTCCCCCCGTCCCTTCTTGAAGATGGGGACGACATTTGCCCTGCTCCAGTCTGCTGGGGCTCCAAGAGTTCTCAAAGATTATTGCAAGTGGTTCAGAAATGACCTCTGCCAGTTCTTTAACATCCTTGGATGCAGTTCATCTGGCCCTGGGGACTTGCATTCATCTAGTTTAGCCAGATATTCCTGTACTGCTTCTCTACTGCTTCTGTGCTCCAGTTCGCTCGCTTCCTCACCTGCTGCCCATCCCCCAGGTTGGGTACTTCTATCCTTTTGGTGGGAAACTGAGGCAAAGAAGGTGCTGAGTAGTTCTGCCTTCTCTCTTTCCCCCGTTATTAATTGGTCACCTTCTCCATGCAGTGATCCTATCATTTCCTTGTTTTTCCTTTTGCTGCGGACATATCTAAAAAAGCCTTTTTTATTGTTTTTGATATCTCTGGCAAGCCTGAGTTCATTCTGCACTTTAGCTTTTCTGGCCTTCTCCCTACATCTCCTGGCTATTTGCTTGAATTCCTCTTTGGTGGTTTCATCATCCTTCCATTTCTTGTACATGTTTCTTTTAACATTTAGCTCAGCTGAGAGTTCGTTAGTCAACTATTCCGGTTTCTTTAGACACCTACGATTTTTCCTCCTTATTGGCACAGTTTTCAATTGTGCCTTCAGTATCTCACTTTTAAGAAACTCCCATCCGTCATGAACTCAGTTCTCTTTCAGTATTCTTGACCAAGGAATTTCAGCAAGTAACTCCCTAAGTTTAGAGAAATCAGCTTTCTTAAAGTTTAGGATGCGTGTCTGGCTACACTTGGCTTCTCCTTCCCACTGGATGACAAACTCCAAAAGAGCATGGTCACTCCCTCCTCAGGATCCCACCACCTCCACCTCATCAACCAGGTCATCCCTGTTGGTCAGGATCAGATCTAAAATAGCAGATCCCCTTGTTGCCTCTTCCACCTTCTGGACCATGAAATTATCTGCAAGGCAAGCGAGGAACCTGTTGGACCTTGCAGTCTTTGCAGAATTTGACTGTCAAGAAATATCAGGATAATTGAAATCTCCCATCAACACTGCATCTCTCCTTTTTGAATGTGTGGTCATCAGCTCCAGGAAGGCCTCATCCAAGTCCTCAGGCTGGCCTGGAGGCCTATAGCAAACCCCCACAATCACATCCCTATTGTTTCTCGCTCCCTTAATTCTTACCCAGATGGGGCTTCGTGGCTTCCAGACCCTTCCCCATTTTGGTCACCCTCCTCTGGACACACTCTAGCTTGTCAATATCCTTCTTGAAATGAGGTGCCCAGAACTGGACACAGTTTTCCAGATGAGGTCTGACCAAAGCAGAACAGAGTGGAACCATTACCTCCCTCGATCTAGACACCACACTCCTATTGATGCAATCAAGAATCACGTTGGCTTTCTTGGCTGCTGCATTTGTGATTTTGCCATTGCAGCTTTGGACCTGGGGAATGGGAGCATTCTTACTTCCCATTTCCAAAGATGGAGGATTTTTCAGAAGTGGGGAATAGGATCTTTCTTATTGCCCATGACTGAAGCTTCAAAAGCTTTAGAAGCAAGGATCTTTCCTCCTCAAGCCTAACACATCTGCTGTTCCCCCTGAGAAATACACCCTGCACTCCTGAGTGAGTCTTGTCTTCTGCTCATAGGAAAAGTTTTGGAAGGCTCCTCTAATATGCAGCAGGGACAGGCCCAAAATGTCAGGAACTGAATCCACACTGTTCACTCTGAGAAATGCACCAAAACTTTGGATTGGAGACAGATTGTCAAGTGACCAGTAGGCAAAACGAGATGGAGGCCTTATTCAGAGTCATGAGGCCTCTGGATTAATGTGTTATGTTCCTGAAGCAAGGGCAGCAAGTCAGTCAAGTCTCAAGTCGAGTTAGTGCGTTATTTACTGCCAAGTTGAGTCCGAGTCGAGTCACTGAACCGACTTCAATCCAACTTGAGTCTGAGTCAGTCGACTCGAGTGTACATCACTGGTTGCTTCACTTCACACATGCATTTTGTTTTGGGGGAAAAATTAAGTTTCCTGAAATGTGGAACGGCTCTTCCTTTCTGGCGTTTTATACGTTTGTAGGAACCTATCCCTATTCTTGACAGCCAGTGTGATGTAGTACGACAAGCCTGGTGACCAGAGTTTGATCCCTTGCCTGGCCAAGGAAACCCACTGGGTGACCGTGGGCCCGTCACACACTCTCAGCCCCCGAAAATCCCACGATAGGATTGCCGTAAGTCAGAAATTACCTGAAGCCACAGAACAAGAACGATCCTTATTCTTTCCATTTTATTTCTGCCTCTGGTACCAATTTTTCTGTTAAAGAAATACCCTCCAGGAACACATTGATTTGGTTAACTGAGATACACCTCTACGAACCAGGGTTGAGCTTGCTGAGCCTCCGAGAGGTTCAGACAAGGGTTGTTTCCACACTAGACTGTTGTAGTGGCATTATTCCACTTATTATTCCAACAGTGTAGTGCGGAAAGGGCCAGGATCTGGGGCACTTAGGATATTGAGCCAGTTCAGTATCAGGATAAGTTGGAAATGACCCTATCACACTACATTAATTATAGCACTGTGATTACACCTTAACTGTCATGGCACCTCCAGTGGAATGCTGGGGTTTGTAGTTTCCTGAGGCCCAAGAGCTCTCTGGCTGAGAAGCCTAAAGGCCCCTCCCTAAACTACAAACCCCAGGATTCCATAGGACGTTGCCATGGCAATGAAAGTGGACTACTAGCCCTAGAAACTGTGTAGTGTGATAAAGAGTACAAAAGCAACCCCTGCCAATGAGCCCAGCGGGTTGTTTCGCCCACCAATGAGCCTCAAATGAACGCTTCCCATGGCTCGTCGTTTTTAAAAAATGTGGTTTAAAAAGGAAAGAGGGAAGGCAGCTTCTCTCTTTCTTCCCCACGGAGCTTCACGCCCATAGTTAAGATGGTGGGGCCCGACTGCGGGCGCGCGCTCTCTCTCACTTCCTCCCTACACCTTCCCGCCCATGGTCAAGATGGCGGCCGCTCTACGCTCCTAGCCCCGCCTCGCAGTTTCCTGCCCATAGTTAAGATGGCGGCGGCAGCGGCCCGTTTGTTGTTACGGCGGAGCCCCTTCTTTGTCAGGCGGCCTCTCCGCTGCGGGGCGGCGGCGGCGGCGGGGTCCTGGCTGTGGCGAGCGGGGCCGCCCTCCCTTCCCGCCAGCGTCCCGGGGCTCCGGTGGAGGAGCGCGAGCGGCGAAGCAGGAGCGGCAGCGCGCCCCGAAGAGCCCGGCCAGGTGGCTCCGGCCGCCCACTACCGGCTGGTGTACACGTGTAAGGTACGTGTGAATAGGGCTAGGACACGTGTCGGGGGAGAAGGCGGCGGGAGGGCTCGAGTTAAGCCTGAGACGAGGGGGAGTTGACAGGAAGCATTTTTATTTTGTTTTGTTATTCTTTTTATTAAGAAGTTTTCTAAATACATTAAAAGATATAACTGTTATAAAGAAAACGCAGATACCGTAAGAAGGAAAGAGAAGGTGGAGAGAGAGAGCACGTGAACTAGATATATAAAAGATATAATATATGTCTACTATATAAAAGTCAATGTTCCTCTGAGTTTGTCTATTGTCTGCATCAGGCAGGTGAAGACCTGATACGATTGGCTGAGGCGAGAAGACCTCGTATGATTGGCTGCCCGCGAAGGTTCTGTGGAATCCTGGGATTGGCAATTCAGGGAGGGGCCTTTAGAATGCTCAGCCAGAGAGCTCAGGCTGGTTGCTATGGAAACGGGGCCTAGCAGCAAGGCGGAGGGCAGCGTATTCCCTCAGGAAACCAAACTGTATGTTAATAACTCTGAATACGGATCGGATTGGGGAATATGGGGAAAAGTTACACGCACTGAACAAGACAGATTGGGGAATTAGAGACACAGGATTGCAAACCTGCGTATTTCAGCCACATCTAATTATAGATATAATTATAGATAGATAGATAGATATTATATACGCACACACACACACACACAGAGTCTCTCTCTGTCTCTCTCTGTCTTCTCAGTGGTTATCAATATATATCTTATAATCTTACCTCCCACTTTAAAAATGACCTATTATTCCTCTGATAAGCCAGCCCTGCTAATTCCCAAAACCCAGGGTTATTGCCCCATTTTCTTTTTTCTTTATTTTCAATTTTACAAAAAGTCAGGAGTTCCCTGTCCCTTTTTCTTTTTTTTAAAAAGTCACTAATGATTTTTCTCTAATCAAGGCAGATACTTTATCCATTTCTGCTAAGTTATTCAGGTTTTTAGTATCCTTTTTTATATTTTTAAAATATTTTTATTAAGTATTTAAAAAAAAAGAAAGAAAAAGAAAAAAAACAGAAGGAAAAACAACATAATACACATAATATACAAGACACAATACAAGTAGATGTAACAATAAATCAAAAAGTAACACAATAACATATCTCCCTGAGCTGTCTGAACTAATCTAACAATTAACAAATTAAGAAAATAAAATCTAGACTAATAAATGCTAATAAATAGGTCGTGGTGTAGCAATTTGAGTGTTGGACTACGACCCTGGAGGCCAGAGTTCAATTCTCCACTTGCCCAGGGAAACCCAGTGGGTGGCCTTGGGTGAGTTACACTCTCTCAGCCTCTAGAAATCCCCGTTATAGGTTTGCCTTAGGGTCACCATAAGTTGGAAACAACTTGAAGAGTGAAAAGCTCGATGAAAACACAGGCACTTGATGTAAAGATGCCCTAATGAAAATTCTTAGTCATTGGCATTTACAGGTACGGTTCCACAGCCTTGGCTTTGCAAATGTGAATTAGAAACCAAGCAACCCTTCTGCTCTCTCTTTGTACAAAATGGCTACAAAAATACTTGTGACTGTTTTGCTGCTTTTATAAACTGTTTATGGGAAATAATAGATAGTTGTGCCTTAACTTAAATATGGGCAACATACCTATTTATAGAAAGTGTTGCATCTAGATGTTGTTTATACATAGAGTTTCTAAGGCCATTTCCACACTAGATTGTTATAGTGCTATTATTCCACTTTCAACATCCTATGGAATCCTGGGGTTCGCAGTTTACCAAACTGTGAACCCCAGGATTCCATAGGATGTTGAAAGTGGAATAATAGCACTGTAACTATCTAGTGTGGAAATGGCCTAAGAGAAAACAGGAATGGTGATTTGTAGGTCAAACCTGAGGAGCTGGAAATGGTTGTATTGTGGTGAGAACCACTCTGGTGTTGTGGAGTATTAAATTATGACACAAGCCATCAAGATTGTAGTCCTCATTGAGACATTTAAACTTGCTGAGTCATTTTGAGCCCTTCAGCCTGACCTGCTTTGCAAAGTTGTTGTTCAGCAGAAGAGACCTTTGTACATTGACTTGAGCTTTTTGGGGGGAAAGGGAGGCTAAAAATGTTACAACCAGAGGTACAGGGAATGGGAACT
Organism: Ctenosaura bakeri; assembly: GCA_948474755.1. Classification (NCBI taxonomy): domain Eukaryota; kingdom Metazoa; phylum Chordata; class Lepidosauria; order Squamata; family Iguanidae; genus Ctenosaura; species Ctenosaura bakeri. Next base: position 429,877 of record CAOLHI010000669.1, on the reverse strand, counting down.
GGGTCCAGTGCTATTTAGTGTCTTTATTAATGACTTGGATGAAGGAGTAGAGGGCATGCTGAGCAAATTTGCAGATGATACCAAATTGAGAGGAGTTGTTAATACCCCAGAGGGCAGGATCAGAATTCAAAAGGATCTTGACAGATTGGAGAGCTGGGTTAAAGCTAAGAAAATGAGTTTCAACAGAGAGAAATGAAAGGTCCCACACTTACGCAGAAAAAATGGAATGCACAAATATAGGATGGGTGACGCCTGGCTGAACAGCAGTACGTGTGAAAGGAATCTAGGAGTCTTGGTGGACCATGGGCTGAACATGAGCCAGCAGTGTGATGCGGAAGCCAAGAAAGCCAATGGAATTCTTGGTTGCATCAATAGGAGGATGGTGTCTAGATTGAGGAAAGTAATAGTATCACTCTACTCTGCTTTGGTCAGACCTCACCTGGAATTCTGTGCCCAGTCCTGGGCACCTCAATTCAAGAAGGATATGGACAAGGTGGAGCATGTCCAGAGGAGGGCAACCAAAATGGTGGAGGGTCTGGAAGCCATGAAGCCCTATGAGGAGTGGCTTAGGGAACTGGGGATGTTTAGTCTGCAGAAGAGAAGGTTAAGAGGGGACATCATAGCCATGTCTAAATATTTGAAGGGATGTCATGTCGAGGAGGGAGTGGGCTTGTTTTCCACTGCTCCAGAGACCAGGACAAGGAACAATGGATTCAAACTACAGGAAAACAGATTCCACCAGAATCTCAGGAAGAACTTCCTGATGGTCAGAGCTCTCTGGCACTGGAATATGCTGCCTCAAGGGAGTGTGGTGGAGTCTCCTTTCGAGGTTTTTAAGTGGACGCTGGATGGCCATCTGTCAAGGGAGTGCTTTGCCAAAGGAGTGATCCTTCAGTGAAAATTGAGCATGGCAGAAAAAGAGGCAACTTCTCTCATGGTTGCTTTGAATGGTAATAATCCAAATGTTGATTTTATTTATTCTTTTTTTCAGGTGTGTGGGACACGGTCTGCAAAAACCATTTCCAAGGCAGCCTACCATCATGGGGTGGTGATAGTGAAATGCTCAGGATGCCAAAACCATCATGTGATTGCAGATAACCTGGGCTGGTTCTCGGACTTGGCTGGGAAACGGTGAGCATGGCAGCCTTGTTACACGTATCCTTTCTTTTGGGTTTTAGATTCTGTGCAGTAAGTAGAGTCGTAAGGAGAGTCTCAGAATTTGTTCAAAGCTGCTGTTCCTGTTGGTTTTTCCTGCAGAGCTTCTGTGTCTTTTAACACATGCTTTTGCCATGCAGAAAGTTTGAAAGGCACAGTAGGAAATCTTTGCTTACTTTGTCTGCTAAATTCCCATCACAGACCCAAGAAACTAACCAGAAAAGTTGGCAACCTAAAAACAGAATTTTCAGCAGCTAGAGGAAAACATGGTCTCACATCACAGGGTGCAAATGTTTCCGCTTAGTATTCCCAGCAGCAAATTATACTAGCTCTGATTTTTAAGGCTTCAACAGAAGGTCCTCACATACCAGTGGAGAACCAACATAGTGTAGTGGTGTGAGTGTGAGACAAAACAAAATAAAATGAAAAAGTTCTATGTATGTCAGGTAATTGAAACTTAAATTATTTACAATTCTTTAAATGGCAATGTTGCAAAAAGCCTGCTAGGAAGGAAGCGGTGGCTATGACTTCCATATCAGTTTGATGGTCAATCTCCTCTGCTTTTTAGTCTGAACTGTAAAGGAGCTGTCTAAACTGCTGAACCCTATCCCCAAAATATTTTTCTGGTTTATTTAACTGCTGTCAAGACCAGTCAGGCAGGAGCTAAGAGGCTATATGTGTCATCATGCTACTGTTTTGTCTGAACGCAGCCAGTGTGTTTCTGAAAGGATGTGGTAGCTATCTGTAGCAAAAGATGAACTTTTAAAAACTCCTAAAGTCCATATAAGATGACTGCCACTGTATGCTGAACACACACAATCTTGTCTAATTTTGGAAGTGAAATATTACTGAGAATAAATCATAGAATCATAGAGTTGGAAGAGACCCCAAGGGCTGTCCAGTCCAGTCCCCTTCTGCCATGCAGGAACCCACATCAAAGCATTCATGACAGATGGCCATCCAGCCTCTGCTTAAAAACCTTCAAAGAAGGAGACTCCACCACACTCGCAGGCAGCGTATTTTGTTGTCAACAGCTCTTACTGGTAGGAAGTCTCTTTTTCTGTAGTTTGAATCCATTGCTCCTTGTTGTAGTCTCTGGATCAGCAGAAAATAAGCTTGCATACGACATCCCTTCACATATTTAAACATGGCTATCATGTCACCTCTGAACCTTCTCTTCTCCAGGCTGAACATACTCAGCTCTCTGAGCCACTCTCCATAGGTTAATGCTTCAATGAGAGGCTACCAGAGATCTCCATGTAGGTCCCATGAAGCAATTTTGCCTGAAACATTAGCAGTTTCTTGAGAAAATGGTGGAAAATATATAAAACTTTCTCCAGTGATTTTTATCTATTCAGGCAGAATTGTTTCATAGAACTGTTTGCAGATCTGTTGTCTTTTCTGGTAGCCTCTTGTTCAAATATTAACATATGCAATTCAGGTCACAAACCTGCGTAATTATCTAACAGCCTATTCCAGATACATACTGTATATCCTCATGTATAGGACTACTTTTTAACCCCCAAAAAACTTTTCAAAAGTTGGGGGGTCGTTTTAGACGCCGGCCCAAACACCGGCCCCCACCGCTGAGGCAAGTCTCCTCTGCCGCCGCTGCCATCGCCTGCCCCAAAACAACTCCCCACCCTCCCCCGCTGCTGAGGCAACTCTCCTCTGCTGCCATCGCAGCTCCCATGGGTTTATTGTCTTGTCCTTCTTTTAAGCTATAGAGTGAATTAGGAAAAGTTTAATCCACTTGCACTGTTTTATGTTTACATGTTTGATGACAAACAGCCTTATGTTTATAAGTGACAGTTTTCCTGCGAAGTACCTGCATGTCATAAGCCTTTGAATTAAAATTACCATATTGAAATCAAATCTGATGTTTTTTTAATTTTTATTTGGTGTGAGTTGGAAGAGGGGTGGTCTTATACAGCGAGTATATCCTAAACTCTATATTTTTACTGGAAAAGTTGGGGATCGTCTTATACGCCAGTCATCCTATACATGAGGATATACGGTATATATGGTTTCTGATTGTATCTGTTTCGTACTGCTTTTCCTATTTCTGTTTGCCTTTTTAGCAGTGTACATGTGGATTCTTAACAGTGGTATGATAGAAATAACCAGTGGTTTGTTTGGTTTGCCGTTTCACGGGCAACAGAGGCCGTTTCCACACTACACTGTTATAGTGCTATTATTCCACTTTCAACCTCCTGTGGAATTCTAGGGTTTGTAGTTTCCTGAGGCCCAAGAGGTTCTTTGCTGAGAATTCTAAATGCCCCTTCTTCCCTAAACCGCAAACCGCAGGATTCTATAGGATGTTGAAACTGGAATAATAGCACTATAATAGTGTAGTGCAGAAATGGGGGAGGGAGAGAGAGAGAGAGAGACTGACTGAGACTGAGACTGCTTCAGTAGGCCTTGTCCACATCACATTCCTGACAGGGTTCATTACAAGTTCCTGCAGCCCTCCTTTATGAAGTCATTGACGCTGTTAATTGCTCATGCTTTGTGGCTTATGACATGCCTCTTTGTTTATGACCAAGGAACATTGAAGAAATCCTTGCAGCCAAAGGGGAGAAGGTGAGGCGTGTGGTTGGTGAAGATGCCCTAGAGCTCCTACTGAAGGACCCAGAAGTGGCAGAACCCCCAAGCCGACATATAGAAGGAGGTGAAGAAAAAGACCCCAAATGAATGTGAATTGCACTACTCTGTTTTGGATCAAATTTTTTTTTAAAAAAAAAACTATTAATCACCTCTTCTTTCAGCAGAGACTTTTTTGAAGAAAAGACTTTGTTAATGTTACCTCAGCTTAATCTGTCCCACCTTTGACTTTTCCTGATAAAAGCCTTTTCTACCTGGAAAGAATGTAAGTCTTGCCATCTCTTTTTATTTGAACTACTTGAGGATTGGGTATCTGTGGATGATTGAATCTTGGCATGTACTGGGAGAGTGAATATCGTGCACTTGTTAGGGTGCTGGACTGTGATTTGGGAGATCCAGGTTTATTTCTAGACACACACTTTGTGACCAAGAGCCAGCCCTGGTTCCTGCGACAGATCCCTTTGTCCAAGCTGGCTCCAAACTCCAGCCCCTACGAATCTGGCTACTCACCCTTCCCTTGTTTCCCCAGTTATTCCTTCGCTGGATTGGGTTACTGGGCCACAGAGTGACCCTTCAGTGTGGACTAGTGGCTGTGTTGTTATGTGGATTCTTCAGTTTTGGCAGACATGGCCTCACTCCAGTTCAGGCTTGATAGAGAGCCAAGTTTAAAACAACAGGAAATGGTTTATTAGACATAATAAATTATAACAATGCATTCTTTTGCACTCCCCAACAGCATAGATAGTTCTCTCTTCTTTCTCAAAGCCAAAATCCTATCTCTATCAGCTCAAAGGCCACTCTGTTAACTTCCACTCTGTCAGTGCCAGTTCAAAAGCTTCTCTCTCATACCCTGTCTTAAACTCCATCAGAAACCATCTCATCTTTTATCTATGCCTTTTCATAGCAGAAGCCTTCATCTTCTGATGCTCCATCATCTGATGATTCACTCTTTTGATGCTTCCAAATTAAAGACAAGTTCTATTAATTCAACGGGAGTTCTGCTCTTTCAGCAGTCCTTCTTGGCTATAGAGGCTCGCTTGGAACCACTCGCATGCATGGGCTGCTTGCAAAGCAAAGGAAAAAAAGGGTGATAAGCCGACTGAGATATTTTGCAAGCAGCTTGTGCACGGTGGGTCCCAAGTGAGCCTCTGTAAGTCCTTCATGCTCCCTACAGAACAGTGCTTGGGTTCCACTTTTTAACCAATTCAGTTTTCACTTTTCTCCAGTCCCTAACCTGCCAGATAATGGGGGGAAACCTGCACATTCTATTCCCCTGCAGCACCCGGTCACAGCCTCTCTGAGCTACGATTAACTGCTTTCATGCCAAGTCTGCCTGGTGCCTCCTTCACAGTTTCTCTTTGGCTGACTGACTTTGCAGGGTTTTTGTAAGGATAATGTGAGAAGATAGAGAGCACCACACAAACTACCTTGAGCTCCTCAGGAAAAAAGAAGACAGGATGTTAGTGTGCCAAGTAAATAACACTATTGCAGTTCATCAAAGCTCTTGGGGCTTCTGCCTGTCCACATGACTACTAAGATGAATTTGCTTACCTTCAGATATTTAAAGATGGCTATCATATCACCTCTCATTCTTCTGTTCTCCAGGCTAAACAAAGCTAGCTGCCTAAATCATTCCTCATAAGGCTTGGTTGCCAGATTTTGACCATTTTTGATTGCCTACCTCTGATACATTCCAGCTTCTTGATACTTTCTTGAACTGGTACTCAAAATGGGATACAAGATTCCAGGTGGGGTCTGACCAAAGCAGAAGAAATGGTAACGCTGCATCTCTTGATTTGAATACTGCACAATTGTTGATACAGCCTAGAACTGCATTGGCTTATTTCGCCACCGCATCACACAGGTGACTCATGTTTAGCTACTAAGATCCTTGGATCCTCTTCTCATGTACTGTTATCAAGCCACATGTCTCCCATGTGCATTTCATATTTCCTGCCTAACTGTAGTTCCCCTTGTAATTTGACATCATCTGCAGATTTGATATGTATTCCATCGTCTAGTCATTTATAAAAATGTTGAACAACATCAGACCCAGGACAGAAACCTAAGATTCCCCCCACCCTACTCAGGATGAAGAGGAACCGTTGGTGTACATTCCTTGGATTTTGTCCATCAACCAATTACAAATCCACCTAACAGCTCTGTCTAGTCTGCATTTCACCAGCCTGTCTGTCAAAAGCCTTACCAAAATCAAGATGTACTACATCCACAACATTCTCCTGATCTGTCAAGGCTGTAACTCTTTAAAAAGAAATGAAGAGTAGTCTGGCCTGACTTTTTTTTGAGAAATCTGTGCTGCCTCTTAGTAATTACAACATCCCTTTTTAGAAGCTCGCAGACTGACTCTTTAATAATCTCTTCTAGAACCTTTCCTTCTGTCTGTTGAAAGAAGCAGATGATGTAGAAACTGTTAATCAGAAAAAGATCATTTTATTGTTGGCGGACATCTAGTCTGAGATAGAGCAGAAGGGAAAAATGTCTAACCTAATTTACAAAGGATCTTTATTATGCAGAGGTATGGTAGCAGCCGTTACTGAGATGCGGTTGTTCCTTCAAACGAGAGGGAAGATGACAGGCTTTTTTCTTTTGAAAACAAGCAGGAAATGAGTAAAACTGGAGATAGCAGTCTGCATATCAACTAGAGCTGGAAAGATACTTGAGTCTACTTGGCTAGCTTTCTGTGTATCGTTCCTCATGGTTCAGGTTGTATGTAACAAGTGTTGGTGCTTCTTGTCCAACAATTTGCAAATTTAATTGGGAGGGTCAACCCCCATGGTTAAAATCTATTCAGCAAGGAGCGGTTTGGTTTGGTTTGGGTGGTGAAATTACTTTCTTTGAAGTTTTCAAGGAAGTCTTGGCTACATTTGGGAGATTTTAGGTACAGGAAAGTTCTTTCTTGGAGTGAGGATTGCAGCCATTCTGTGGTTCTATTTTTTTCCCTTCATAGATTCATAAATCATAAGAGTTGGAAGAGACCCCAGGGGCAATCCAGTCCAACCCCCCTGCCATGCAGGAACACGCATTTGACAGATGGCCATCCAGCCTCTCCTTAAAAACCTCCAAAGAAGAAGAGTCCACCACACTTCCTTGAGGCAGCATATTCCACTGCTGGACAGCTCTGACCGTCAGGACTTCCTACTGAGGTTTAGGTGGAATCTCCTTTTCTGTAGGTTGAACCCCTTGCTCCTTGTCCTAGTCTCTGGAGTAGCTGAAAACAAGTCCACTCCCTCCTTGACATGACATCCCTTCAAATATTTAAACATGGCTATCATGTCCCCTTTTAACCCCCTCTTCTGCCTGGGCTTTGTGTTACTTCCATCTCTGCTGGGCCTGGTAGGGAACTAGACAGCAACATTTAACCATAGGGCCACTTAGATCACCATTCACCCCCAAGAGGTGAAAAGGTTGCAAAGATAGGAGTGATGGGGGAGGCATTTGGCTTGTGGAGGGCTCTGAATGGTAGAAATAGGTTTTGTTTCAGAATGAAATTTACAAGACATCGGGCGTATAGAGCCAACACATCCATTACTTTCATTCTGGTAGACGAAAAGATCGATGAGAGGGAACTATCCAAATATGAGTGCCCTTGGTGGGCCAAGAAAGGGGAAGTGTGTGAGTGGCCAAGTTCAGCTCTAAATCTATGATGTATTCAGGAAGCATTAGAAATCCCAAGGTGGTCTTCAGAACCAGCTTGGTCTTTGCTGCTTAAAAAAATCTGTTTTGATGGCTAGTATTTTCCAGGTGCAAGCACATCTCTCCTTGCTGTGCTTCTGTATTTCTGCTCTCCTTGGAAATAATGCGTGCAGTAGGGGAAAAAAAACCCACTTCATAAGCATATACAGTTAAGTGCTTCTGAAGGAATGCCTCCCTGCTGAGAGAAGATGTTTGGCAGAGCAAAGTAGGCAGGAACCAAATTAGGCCAGGACACAAGGGAGAAGTAAAGGTTTCAGTTGTATGCGTGCTGAAGGACTCTTTAACAGTCTTAATATTGTAAGTTTTATATGTTGAAAGCTGTTGAGAGGTTTCTGTATTTTTCTGTATGTGTGCAAAGAATTGTCACCGGGATTCTTGTTGTTAGTCACCATCAAGTTGTTAGTCACTCAGGGCTGTGACTTTCTCGACTTGTAATGCAATCTTCTTTTCCTCCTGCCCCCCACTTTACTAAACACTGTTGTCTTTTCTGATGTGTTGTGGCATCATGATACGGCCAAAGTACTATAGCTTCAGTCTAGTTGTTTTTGGATTCTTGGGAATACAGGCTCGATTTCCTCTAGGATCTAATTATTGGTCATTTTGGCAGTCCGTAGTATCTGTGCTTTCCACCGGCACCATGTTTCAAACAAGCTGTTTCTCTTCCTGCCAGCTTTCCTTGCTGTCAAGCTTTCATGACCATACACAGAAAATAGAAATCTGGATTCCAGTTCTATACACAGCTCTCCATCTCACAGTCACTGTCAGATTGAGAAGAGGTTAGTTTTGTAGCTCTGTATGGGATGAAGCCTAAGCCCACGGTAGCCAGTGCCTTATTTTTAGGAGGGATCTGCTGTGTTGGAAATCTTGACAACAGAGGGTTTCTTTAGATCAGGACTGGATGTAGCGTTGAGTCAAAAGGTACAAGCAATCCTTTTTTGCAGCAGACCTGAGATACTCACAAGGGCTCGGTTCTTAACTAATGCATCGAAGCCAAACTGAAACCAACACTACAGCTGGTTGATTATATTCAAAAGAACTCAAAGTTTGTGTATTTAAGTCTTGATTCTCCCCTTCATCCAGCTGGTGGGGCATGGATGAATCCTTTTGCAAGAGTTGTCCAACACTGTGGGTGCTGTAAATCAGTTTCCCCTTTGTTGGCTGTTGCAAGATGGCCAAATGCTCATTCCCCTCCTATGTATCCCTGGGATGTTACAGGTTTGTATAAAAAAAATGTTGCTTGTTTTGTGCGAGTATGAGGTCAGTAACTTTTGGTGGTGGAATGGTTAAAGACCTTTGCATAAGGCAGTGAGAATTTCAGCTTGAGGGAAGAGCAGTTGAGCATGCCATTTGAAAAATGGGTGGTAAGAAAAAGTGTTCGCAAGGAGTTTGAGTCAGATTAGGGTTGGAGTGAGAAAAAGAAATTTAAGTGGTAAGGATCTGATTTAGCCTGAAAGGCAAGAGTGTGATGTTTCAGATGTTATATATAAATAATCTGCTGTTTTGTGTTTTGACTTCTGTAAATAAATGTTTGGCTTTTACACACTTTTGGTCTCTGAAATTGCCATCATTCTAAGACCAGGGTTTTAGACAAGGTGTATGTGGTGGCAGCACTGAAGGTGGAGGGTTGGTGTCTTTCTGAGGCTATCAGAACCATAAATCCTTATAGGACTCCAAGTTTGGTCTCCTTATGTGTGGCTGAAAGCCCTCACACAGAATTTTTGCAGAGAACATTGTGAAGCCTTCATATTTGGTTAGTTTTTTGGAATGTGCTAAGATTAACACTAATAAAGCAGTTCCATGCTAACCAAGTGCCTTGAACTTAATCACCAAAACACCAGCAAGGGGATGGCATAGTATGGCATTTCTAAGCCAATCACTTATAGAAAAATAAGATTTCTAAAAGTATAAAAGCTTTGTTACTCAGGGTCCACCATCTTACCTTGATGAACCCAATGACACTGTTGGTTAATTTCTTTGCTCTCATGGTTTGTTGTCTGTCAATTTTCTCTTGACAGGAGGGAATTCCCATGACCCTCAGCATCCAGGAAGATGAAAACGGAGAGAAAGTGGCAGTATCATTTCACCCATTGATTCTAAGGTGTGATTTATGCACAATGGACATTTTTGGTCTCTCACCAATCAGATACTCTAGGGGAAGGGCTCTTGGCAAGACAGATGTTCCAAGAACCTTCTTCTTTGATTTCAGAGGTGGGACCCATAAGTTACATGTATTTCCCAAAAAAGGTTTTTCCCCATATCCTGCAGCCAAAGTAGGGAAGGAGGTTGGGGCATCCCTGAGGGCTTCTAAAAGGGGCAATCATGTTCTAAACAAGTCCCATGACAGTTAACCATGCCTTTCAAAATTTAAGACTGCAATCCAACATTCCTTCACTGTTGTGTAAATACCCACAAGTCCCACCGGTATGCACCCTATGCCCATACTGGGGCAAAAACCTCTGTCCGCTTCTGATTGTGTGGTAAGAATAAAACTCCAAAAGACTTGGGTCACAAAATGTTTATTAAACGCCTCCCCCATCTATATATGGGTTCATTTGGCAGCTCTTTGATTTTTTTTTTTTAAAGGGGAAAAAGTACTACATGGATTGTACTGCGTACATCTCCTCACCCATAAAAGTACACCAAACACACTTTGAAAAAAAGAATAATAAATTAGCAAATACATTCAAGTAGATGAGCAAAGATCTCCCACCAGGCCGCAGGTCCAATTCTAACCTGTTCATTTCCCTGCCACCTGGGAGAGCTAGGGACAAAGAAAAGCCAAGCTGCAGCAGCTTCTGTTCTTCTCACTGTAGAATCACAGAATCTTAAAAGTGTTGGAAGGGGCCACAAGTCCAACAACCCTCTGCTGGCTTTAATCACTGCCATGCAGGAATACCCAGCTAAAGCACTTCTGAAAGATTTCTGGCCAACCAGCCTAATCCCAGTGGGTTCATCATGTGAAAAGAGGGACAGGTTATCCCAAGTGATCCTTTGGCTTTGGTGAGGTGAATGTGCTGGGCCACGTGGTGGCCAGTGGGTCACAGTCTGAGAGCAACGGAAAAATAACCGGCTGGTCCAAAGCAGGGAAGGCTGATGTTGTTTTGAGTGCAAACAACAGTGGCTGGCTGAACTACTAGGCCAATAATGGATGGTTCTCTATGGAGAAAAATGAGTTCACGGCCTGGTGTTGAGTCATTTGCTGCAGCCTCCATCCTGATCTTCCCACCCAGACATGTAGTTTGGGCTTTTTATCTTGAGGGCCGGCAGCCCCTGCAACAGGAACCATTTCTTACGTGGAAATTGCTGGCGTAGCACAATCAGGGCTTGGAGGCAGAACTGGTCAAACAGTTCGTTATTTATTTCTCTGAATTGCAGGTAGAGATTCTCTGCCAAGCCACTTTGGCAAGGCATTGTTAGAGGATGATGGGAGACGTTTTACTCTTAAGCTGCTGAGCTCGAGATCTCTTCAGAGCTTGGAAAGAAGTTTTTGGCCTGCACCTCCCATAAATTTTAATCACCATGATTTAGTAAATACCCTCCAGTCCCTATCCTCTTCTGGGAGGTTACAGCAAACCATGCTGGCAGAGTCTTTGCCAGTCTACTTAGGTGGCTGCTTGGCTGCTTCTCCTGGTGCACAACTCCAGCATGGGGGGGGGGCTGCCAGATGCAGCTCTATCTCTCTGGTGACTGCCTGCCTGCCTGCAGGAGTAGACTTTGGCTTATCTTAGCTGCTTTTGAGAAAGGAGGACTAGTCTCTGCACCAGCACAGGGCTCAAAAGCAGCTAGAACCAGCCCAGGCATACCTCCAATGCCAGTCAATGCCCAGGGAGATGGAGCTGTGCCTTGCAGAAGTACTGGACACCTTGCAAGGTCTTAAATGGATGCAAAAGCAAGCATTAATCCATTGTGTAATGTCACTAACTTGGCACCAGCCAGTATGTCCAAAGAGAGCCAGGCTGGTATTTTAATTTGGTTGTCAAACTAGAGCCATTTCCGTACTACACTGTTATAGTGCCATTATTCCATTTCCAACAGCCTATGGAATTCTGGGGTTTGTAGTTTAATGAAGTCAAACAGCTCTCTGGCTGAGAATTCTAAATACCCCTGCCTAAACTGCTAACCCCAGAATACCACAGGATGTTGAAAGTGGAATAATAACACTATAACAGTGTGGGGCAGAAATGGCCTAGCATCAAGGGTCAAAGAAAAGTTCCTCTTTGGATTACAGTTCCCAGACTCTCTCAGCCAGCACAGCCATAATGGTTGGGGGATTTTGGGAACTATAGCCTTTCCTTTCCCAAGCTCTGCATCCATCTGAAGGCCAAAGACTGCCATTTCTTATTCTCTTCTCTTGCCACTTGGACTCTGCCTTTGCTTCCTACAGCAGGGGCTCTTTCCGCTGGGTCTGCTTCTTTCACTGGATAAATTAATCAAGAGGGGAATACAGCCACTCTTGCTCTTGGCTGCACATGATTTGACAGTTGCATCGCCTAGGAGCAAAACAGAAGATGCCCTGGATTTCTAGACAACTACACTGACAAGCCTTGTTTATCCCAGCCTCCCTTCTGATGCAGCGCTGAGAACAAACTTCCCTTTTTAGCCAGAGGAGGGGACAGCCAGGAGAAAGAGAGAGAGCCCCCAGCTGACATCTCCTACCTTGGTTTCCTTTGCAGTTGCTGTTGGGATACAAAATGTGGACGGCTAAGAAGTGTCTCTGCCTCTAAAGAGACTTCATGCTTGTTCCACCCAAAGAATGCTCTGATTCTCTTTAGGCAATGGGCTGTGCTATTCTTTAACCACCTAGTTTGCATAGATAGATATGAGTAAGCAGCTTGAGATTCATGGAATCAGGGTTGCTGCAAGAGAGTCGGAAACACAACCAGGGCTGCCAGGTTCCACCGGGTCTGTGTTTTCTCAAACTCTGAAACCATCGGAAAATTAACCCGGTGCCACGGAATTGTGGAGGCCAGAGGGAAGCCATCACCTGCCAAGCTTGCTCTCACTTCTGTTTCAGCATTCCTCCAGCACATGACACTTGGCAACACAACGTGATCCTTTGCCTGGCATGACAAATGCCCGCTGGAGTCAGCCCAAACAGCAAGGCAGAAGCGCTCGCCACTCATTGGTCTCCTTTCCCTCAAGAAAACAACACAAAAAGAGTTGAGCGGAATTGAGCTAAAACAATTGCTTGCTGCTGCTCTTGACTGGCAATGTATTGTTATTATTATTTAAAAAAAATCAAAGCCTAGTACTGAGGAAAATGTCACAGATTTCTAGATCTCACTGTGGCTGAGACAGCTGCAGTAACCACAGAAGTCTCCCTGCCCCTTCCACCCCCGGCCAAAAGAGTTTTCCTTCCCCCAGAGGCCCTCAGGGTATTACCATTCTCTCTTTCCTGCTCTACCCCTGCTTCTTCTCCAACTGGCCTGCACCTGAGGAAAGCATGGCAGCTGAGCACCTATTTAAGCAAAACAAGATTTGCAGCTTCAGTTACCGGCTGCTGTCATCTGTGCAGAATGCAAAACTGGGAGCTCTCTTGGCACAAAAGGCAGATGGAAAGGGGACAGAGGCACCGAGAGGCCTGGCAGAGCAGAAAAATCTTAGGTTGTCCATCTTCCTGCAACAGAGCTTCCTTCTGGTGCTCCGATGCAAGCCCTTTGCTGTGCCTACGTGTGACCCTCTTCCTTACTCTCACGATAAAAGTTCTCCCTTCTAAGGTGGGACCACTAAGGCTTTGTTAGATTCCTCTTGGCAGGATCTACCTTATTTCTCTCCTGTACCTGCATCATCACAGGTATACTTCTCTTGATTGTGGAGGTACCGATGGCTACCGATAGATGGATGTTCTATCTCCATTGGTCACTTTCTAAGCTTGATAGCCATCAGCACGGTGAGTGTCTATTCCGACATCTGCCTTGCTCTCAAGTTGGGCCTTCTCAATTCCTGCAAGGAGAAGAGACTGCCATCTTCTCCAGAGGCCCACAACACTCTCATTCTACTGTTGTGGAGGCAGCTGCAAGGCAAGACACAAGGACGGGCTTGTCTCCTCTGCTCCCCTGCCAGTTTTTTTTTTCTCCAAGGTAAAGAGGTGCACAAGGGAGAAGCTGCTCGTGGGACCATCAGGGCTCAGTTCTTTGGCGAGCAATGTGCCAAATGCCACCCTGTTGCTGACCCCTCCGTTGCTGGTTTCTTAGCTGAAGCTGGGCCTCTGCTGCCGATCGGGCAGCGGTTCTTCTACTGGTTGCTGCTGCTGTCCTTCCTCTTCGTCCTCGTCCTCCTCGTCTTCCTGGGCTGAGGCCAAATCCACCCTCTGCTCATCCATGCGCTTGGCTTGGACGCGCTGGATGAGGCTGAAGAAGTCCTCATCCGGCACTGTAGGGCCGCGGGGGAGGGAGTTGGGTGGGGCGCACCGCTGGTCATCAATGCGGGATGACTGGAGAGGAACAAAATAAAGGGAGGGTGGTGGAAAAAGGGAACGGTAAGAGCAGTCAGTTGGAAAAGACATGGAATAGAGGAACATCTCCATAGAAACCCCCCCCCCTTATCCACAGTATCTTTTTCTGCACTTCCAGTTGCCCGTGGTCAACTGCAGTCCAAAAATACTACAGTCATTCCTCCACATCTACTAGGGTTGGAGGCACAGGACCCTCGTGAAGGTGGAAAAACCATGAATAACCCTGGGTCCTATGAAACCACATTTAACACACAAAAAAAGTATGATGACCTATTCACCCCACCTTGGATTCCTTTCTGGCATCGGGGTTCCTTCCCAAGGCAGAAGTGGGGGGCTGGCGGGGCTTACGGCCACCTCCGCCGCTGCCCCACACCATTTTTAAGAGGGACTTACAAGCCTCGTTCACAGTTTCTCAGCCTCACAAGGCTTGCAGTCCCTCTTAGAAATGGCACAGGGAGGCAGCAGAGGGGACAGTAAATAATCCGTGAATAATAAAATCTGCACAAGTGAAACTCACAAACGTCGAGGGCAACAACATGACCAAACATGAGTCTTTTGCATTGGTCTGGGCTATCTTTGGTGAGGCCACAGCCAGGGCAGGATGCTACTGTCCATGGTAGCATTTGTGGTTTCAGGCACCCACAAGAGGTCCTCGACTATACCCCTGTGGATAAGGGGGGGATTTTTTTGGAGGGGGATGCTGGTTCTGAGTAAGAGAAAGTGTAGCTGTTAGGCTGGAAATTCAGTGCTTGGAAATTTACTGGAGAATTCATAGTTGTTAGTCATTTAATATTGATTGATAGTTTGGATAATTGTAGCTCATCAAACAACCTTGCTTTAGAATGGTTTATTCTGTTCTGATCCAGTTTATCATCAGTATGTACAAGCGAAGGACTCTTGAAATGCCAGTGATGTCTTTGAGAATGACCTAGGATGTAACGGGGTCATGTAGACTCAGGAAATTAATGGTCAGCTGGAATGTAACACATGCACAAGCTGTGACTCTGCTAATGCTCATGCATTAATCTTTTCTTTCCTGTAGGCATTCCTTAACATAAACATAAAAATGGTATAAGAAGGGAAGCCTGGAAGAATAAAGCATTCTTCCTGGGATCTTTTGGGCAAAGTTGTGTGTGCCTGCCCACCCGCCCGCTCGCCTGCCTGCCTTCTCTTTTTTACCTTCTTACCTTGTATTTGGGGGTTCAAATCAGCTCTGTGTTCCACCAGGAGATACAGTGGAAGTGTGATTAGTTTGTCCACCCTAACATAGCTATGCTTATCTTTTGCACCCAAAATAAGATAACAGCAACATCTTAAAGGCTGACACATTTTTGCTGGACATCAGTTAGATGCATCTGCATGCATAAGTGTTCCCTAGGTATGCAGATGTCCTTTTTCGGGTGCTGCAAGGGTTGGTATTCCCCTGCTCTTGCCTCCTTCCCCCATCCTTTGCCTACAAAGAAAAAAGTAACACAAACAGGGGGTCTTCAACAAAGATGACGACTTCTAGGAAACTGTGAAGGGCACACTGATCCCCATTCAGCCATGACACCATGGATTACTCAACTCTCAGCCAGCCAGAACGTGGAAATCTCCCCTAGTTAAAATTTTCAGTAATTTCAACATTCATTATTTTACATTATTCACATTTGCCATCAACTTACTCTGTTATCAGTCAATTTGAGAGCACTGAATTGCTGTTTTAAATTGACAGTTTATCAGGTTAAGTAGCAAAGAAATAAATCGCTTTTATAGAAGTTTCATAGTTCAAGGCCAATGTAATGACAGGCTAAGGCTATTTCCACACTGGATTGTTACAGCACTATTATTCCACTTTCAACATCCTATGGATTCCTGGGGTTTGCAGTTTGGGGAGGGGCCCAGGATTCCATCGGATGTTGAAAGTGTAATAATATTATGTTGTACTGATTGTAATTCCATATACCCTGGATCCTTTTCATTGTATATCTTCATTTTATTATGTATTTATTTAGGGTAATTGTATTTTAAATTTGTAAAGCACCATGTACATGGATGTCGCTATATATATATATATATAATAATAATAATAATAATAATAATAAGAAGAAGAAGAAGAAGAAGTAGTAGAAGTAGTAGTAGTAGTAGTAGTAGTACTGCTGTAATAGTCTAGTGCGGAAATGGCCTTTGCTCCAATCTTAACTTTGCTTGAATATAGGGAGATGAAAGGGGAACAGAGTGACAGATACACCAGGTCAAAGTCTTGGGAACAAGGACAGGATACAAAGGACATCAGTAACATTTGCCTCATATTTAGCTGATTGGTAAAAGGCTCAAGATTGCAACTCAACTACGGAAATCTATGTGACTGGATGTTTTGGGGGCATGTAATGACCACTGTGAGCTTGCAGTGGTCTAGTGGTTTGAGTGCTCAACTATGACCCTGGAGACCCAAGTTCGATTCTCCGCTCAGCCACGGAAACCCACTAGGTGACCTTGGGTGTGTCACACACTCTCAGCCCCAGAAAACCTAGTGATATGGCAACCCTAAGGTGACCCTAAGTCAGAAACGACTTGAAGGCACCCAACAGCAAATGACCACTGACCTCTAAAAGGGATTACATTCATGGAGGGCCCACCTAAGCAGCTGTTTCCAATGGTTAGTTAGGAGTAAAGCCTTTACTATCACAGCAATTGTTATCTTTAAAGACCAGAAATGGGGAGTGGAGGAATTTTCTGCCCAGTTGAGAAAGCCTCTTGAAAAATCATGCAATTTTTGAAGCCTATTCACAGTTCAGGGTTTATTGTTTGCAAAAAATTCACAGGTGGTTTTTGTGTGCAGAAAATAGCATTTTCTGCACAGGAAAAAAAATGGTTTCCTGCACAGAAAATTGCACAGAAATTTCTGTATACACGTGTGAATTTTTGTCCTGAACTGTGAAGATTTGTGGCCTAACATGAAAAACACACTTTTCTGACCTGTTTTCAAATACTCTTTCTATTGCTAATAGCCTGAGTTCCAAAGCTGTCAGTGATAAAAGTCCAATAAAGTCTAACAAAATTTCCACTGCAACCAGTCCCAAATGTTTTCTTGCAGGTCCTGTGCCAGCACCTGAGTTTTAGCTCCAGCTATCCCAAGAGTTTGGCAGTGAAGAGCAGCTTGTGATTAACACACCTGGCACTTCATGAGCATGTTGAAGAACTCGTCACCTGGTTCCTGGGAGTCCCCCTCCATGCGGAGATGGCCCAAGTTGTTGTGCGTAATGCGGAGGCCAGGCAGGTTCCCGACACTGGCGCGCTGGTCGTCGAGCCGCCGGCTCTGGGAGCTGGCGATGAGGTCAAAGAGCTCCTCGGTCTGCGGGGAGGCCATGGATGAGGACTGAGCTGGGAGACAGACAAACATAGTCATGGGCTGCCCTCCACTTGGGGACTTGCGTCTTCATAAGTGGACTTACATCCATGGGAAATACAATTGAGCAGTTTTGCAATGTTTGCTGTGATGTTCCTACAGCTGATGTGCATTGGGCACTCTTGCTTGTATCCTGAAATACCAGTTAGTGAATCACGAAGATGTATCTTAGCTCCTCTGATACATAGCTAACAATACATAAAGTTATGCCATGTAGACCACAATAGAGAATCACAGCCACAATCTGTCTCAGCCAGCACTGGGCAAGGTCATAGAGTCATACAGTTGGAAAAGATAACAGGGGTCATCCAGTCCAACTCCCTGCTATGCAGGAATGGACACTCAAAGCATCCCAACAGATGGCCACCCAGCCTCTGCTTAAAAACTTCCAAAGAAAGAGGCTCCACCACACTCCATGGACGCAGCAGATTCCACTGCTGGACAACTCTGATCGTCAGGAAGTTCTTCCTGACGGTTAAGTGGAATCTTTTTTTTCTTGTTTTGGAACAATTGCTCTGTGTCCTAGTCTCTGGAGCAGGAGAAAAGAAGCTTGCTCCATCTTCAACATGACGTATTTGAACATGGCTGTCACATTCCCCTCTTACCCTTCTCTTCTGCAGACTAAACATCCCCAGCTCCCTAAGTTGCTCCTCATAGGGCTTCATGGCTTCCAGACCCTTCACCATTTTGGTTGTCTTTCTCTAGACATGTTCATTCTGGACACGTTGACACGTATATCTTTGTGATTCACTAACAGGGTTCCTTAGCTCCTCTGATACATAGCTAACAATACATAAAGTTATGCCATGTAGACCACGATAGAGAATCACATCCACCATCTGTCTCCGCCAGTACTAGGCAGGGTGTGAGCGACATTATTTTCTACAGTGCACCATTACACGGCAGAATCTACCACTGTAAAAGATGGCTGCTTGCCGTTCTTGAAAAAGAAGAATTTGATAAATTCAGGGAAGCTGGCACTGTCAAAAGAGCTCAGCCAAGGCAGTTGGCGTTTCTGGATGTACCTGATGCTAAAGGCAACGAACCAAGGAGACTTTTGGTCACCTGGGGCCCCCTTTCCGGAGGCCTTTGCTCAGATGCGGCTGGGAACAAACCTTTGCTCTGGCAGGGTTGGCATCTTCTTGTGCCAGCCATGCAGGACAAGGTTCCTGCGCGTGGGCAGAATCGAAATGGTTGCTTGGAAAACTGTCGCAACTCCCTTGCAAAGCTCAAAAAGGGCACTCAAGGGCTGAGGACTATGAAAGAAACATACCGAGAGTACCCAATGTAATGAACAAAAAACAGGAGACTCATCTCAAGGTGCTCAATGGATGAATGACTAATTAATAAAAAGCCCAACGTGTTTTCTTTAGGCCTGGCTGCACTGAAACGTCCTTGAATGCTTTCCAGAACCCCTCCTTTCCCCCTCTCTCCTGACTATCCATTGACATTTTTTAAAAAGGCCCTCTTACCTCAGTTTACATGTTTCTTCTTTTTGTCCAGTAAATGGCATAAGAGCTTCAGCTCCAGAAATTTCTGAAGTTAAATTTCATTACGTTTGCAAACGTAATAAGGATCTCATACACTGGAAAGTGATGCTTTGTTTTATTAGGTGTTTATGTGTTGTCTCCTTTTATAATTCCTATCACCCCTACAGAAGGCATTTTAGATCATGAAACTTACTGGAGTTTTTTAAAATCAATCACTCATCCATTGAGCACCTTGGGACGTGTCTCCTATTTTTCTGCTGTGAATTATGAAGCATAAATCCCTGCCAGCATCCTTATGCCGTCTCCAAGGAGGAGAGGTTGTCCTTTCTTTCCTGGCTGGCTTCAAGCCCCAGGGGAAGAAGGAAAAACCTCCACCTGCCACAGCACAAGGTTGCTCTTTTCCTGCAGGTGAGCAAAGGCAGTTGGAACCCACAAAAACTAGTGGCAATGGACGGGAAAGGGTTGTGCCCAAGAGCCACTAAACTATTCTTGCACAACCAGGACAAGAGATATTATGCAAGGAGCTACTGGATATCTCCTTCTGCAATGCCTCTCTCCTCAAAGCACATATATTGGGATACCTGGAGGCGACACTAGCATATATCAGAAAAAGATTCTAGCTTTGGTGCAGTTATTATGCTCATTTGTTTATCTAGAATTGTATTGCTTACAGAAACACAGAAACATCACAATGGCCACTGAGTCCAACTCTATTCTGCCTTGCAAGAACAAGCACTCAAAGCACTCCCAGCAAATGGCCATTCAGCCTCTGCTTAAAAATCTCCAAGAGACTCTACCACACTCCAGGGCAGCATATTCCACTAGCTCTGATTGTGTGGAAGTTCTTCCTGATGTTTAGGGGAAATCTCTTTTCCTGTAGTTTGAATCCATTGCCCCGTGTCCTAGTTTCTGGAGCAGCAGAAAACAAGCTTGCTCCATTTTCAACATGACATCCCTTCAAATATTTAAACATGGCTATCATGTCTCCTCTTAACCTTCTTTTTGTCAGGCTAAACATACCTAGCTTTTGGTCGCCCTCCTCTGAACACATTCCAACTTGTCAATATTCTTCCTGAACTGCTTACAAAGGCTAAGGAGGAAAATAGACAAAATGTTCTTTCAAAGGCTGACAGCCCCACTAAGAAGTGGTTTTAAGAGGGTGGCCTGCTGTCTCACCAGTTCCATAGCAAAGCGACTGAACAGCTCAGCTCAGAGGAGGGAAAACCAAAACTCTACATGGCTGTTGGGTCTGGCTGGAGAAGCTAGTGGAGAATCTTAACTCAGAGAGTGTGGCAAAGGATGGGAAGCAGCGTAGGAAAGTGACACTTTTGGATGACAGTTCCCAGAATCCCCAGCCAACACAGCCACTGGTCAAGCAGGCTGGAGGATTCTGGGAGCTCTCATCCAAAGATATCTCTAGATTAGAGGCTTGGTACCCAGCAATAGTTCAGGATTTTCCATACCTTGGCTCTGTCATTAAGCAGAATGGAGACTGTGGTCAAGAAATCAGAAGAAAAGTAGGACTTGGAAGGGCATCTATGAAGGAACTAGATAAGATTCTGAAGTGTAAAGATGTATCACTGAATATATATATCATGCCATTGCACTCCCAATTTTGTTGTTTGGTGGTGAAAGTTGGACAGTGAAGAAAGCTGATAGGAAGGAAACTCCCTTGAAATGTGCTGCTGGAGAAGAGTTTTACTGATACCCGGAATTGCTAAAAAGAAAAATGAATGGGTCCTGGAGCAAATCAAGCCTGGATGCTCCTCAGAAGCCAAGATGATGAAACTGAGACTATCGTACTTTGGTCATTATCATGAGAAGATCTGCCTCACCAGAAAAGGCAATAATGCTTGGCAGGGTAGGAAAAGAAGAAGAATAGACTCAAGGGATAGATGGATAGTCTCAGTCAAGGAAGACATGTCCCTGAATCTGCAAGACCTGCACATGGTGGCTGATGACAGAGTGGCTATGAATCTGTCATCCATAGGGATGCCATAGGTTGAAGTAGACTTGTTAATGCCAACAAACCCAGCAGTAATGGATTTAGTACTCGGTGCTAGAAGACTAGTTCATTCTGATGGTTACTGGGGTGTTTATGCCAAATGCTTTTCACAACACACATTTTGTGGCAGGGGCATGCAATCTATCTGAGGAGGCACAAGTCTGGCAGGCTACCCATGCAAATGCTGCTAGTTCGTTTTGGCAACATGGGCTAGTGGATTATCTTAAGTGGTCATAGAATCCTAGAGTTGGAACAGACCCCAGGGGCCATCCAGTCCAACCCCCTTCTGCCATGCAGGAACCCACATCAAAGCACCTCTGACAGATGGCCATCCAGCTTCTGCTTAAAAACCTCCAAAGGAGGAGGAGACTCCACCACACTCCATGGAGGCAGCAGCAGATTCCACTGCTGGTCAGCTCTGACCGTCAGGAAGTTCTTCCTGAGGTTCCAGTGGAATCTCTTTTCCTGTGGCTGGCTATCTATCTATCTATCTATCTATCTATCTATCTATCTATCTCTATCTATTTATTTTTATCCCGCCTCTCCATATGGATCGAGGCGGCGAACAACTTACAAATAGCATGTATTTCGAAACATTTCTATACATGCCCCCAACAAGCTGGGTACTCATTTTACCGACCTGCGAAAGGATGGAAGGCTGAGTCAACCTTGGAGCCGGGCAGGATTGAACTCACAACCTTGTGGCTTGCAGTACTGGCATTTAACCACTGCGCCACCAGGGCTCCATTGCTCTTTGTCCCAGTCTCTGAGGCTGCGGAAAACAAGCTGGCTCCCTCCTTGACATGACATCCCTTCAAATATTTAAACATAGCTCTCATGTCCCCTCTTAAAGTTCTCTTCTGCAGACCAAACATCCCCAGCTCCCTCGGCCACTCCTCAGGGGGCTTCATGTCTTCCTGGCCCTTCACTGTTTTGGTTGCCCCCCCCCCGGACACACTCCAGCTTGTCGATATGCTTCTTGGATTGAGGTGCCCAGAACTGGACACAGGATTATTCCAGATGAGGTCTAACCCATTCAGAATAGAGGGGTACCATTACCTCCCTTCATCTAGACACTAGGCTCCTATGGATGCAACCAGGAATCCCGTTGGCCGCATGGTGAATGACAGAAGAGAACACTAGTGCCTTTTGACACAGGCTGTTCCTCCATCCTCCTCTGGGCTGCATCTATACTCAAAAGATATTCTTGGGGCACACTGTCACTCCAGCTTTCAAAGGGCCTGGCCCAAATGGGAGCCAACGGGTGGGTGGCATCATCAGTGCCCCCTGCCCGTTTACAGATCTGGCCCCTGCCGCCTACTTAACTCAGCTGACACCTGGCACAGGGAGAAGAATTGCCTGGAAAAAAAATTATCGGACCGAATGAATGAAACCTGTCCAAGGGGGCTCCTGTCTCAGAGGCAGACAGGATCTTTAGAAAGAAGGAACACCGGTTCTTGAGCTATTTTTAGGAAACAGAGAAAGAGAGCGAGACGGAAAAGGGCCCCCATGCCCTGGAGGCCCATCTGCGCTCCCTGTCATAACATACCCTGACCTTTTCAGCATAGCGTCGTGCCCGCTTTGCAGTTTTGCTGTTCCCTTGGCGGCTGTCTAGCGTCTCTTGCGTCCTGAATTCTGTTCCAGAGCCAGGGTTTTCTCTCTTTTATACTGGTTCGTTTGCAACCTCCGTGCCCAGCTTCAGAAACATTGGATTTCTTGTTCAAGTTTACAGTTATTATATCATTCAATCCGATTTATTAGAGCTTTCCATAACCTTATTCTTCTATATAATTGCTTTTTTTCCCTTCATTTTCGAGGGTGAACTTTTTGTGATATATTGACTAAACCCAGGTTAAATTACTAAAATGAGGCAAGAGAAGTTATCTCCCTATTGATTATGACCACTACTGTGGAAATTGATTTAGGGGAAAATAAGAGTGGGGGAATGAATATTCAATAATAAGAGTTTTTTATTTTCTTCCTCTTACGTTTTTGCTTCTTCTTTCCCCTCCTGTATAAAGAAGGTCAACACTTTTCTTTGAATTATTTAAACCTATCAACTCATCACATGGGGAAGTTCACATCCTTTGCTCCTCTCCATTTTTCCCCCTTTCTTTTTATGCTTCTTTTTTTCCCTTTTTTCCCTCTTGCTTCCCTTGCCTTCTATATTCTTTATTCTGCTAGTTCTTCAGTAAGGTATTAGCCCGTTAAGTTGACTGGCATAAGTAACTTTTTCTTTTTCTTTGCCCGATGTATATTGTTTATTGTATACTGTAAAAAATATCTGTGGCATGCACTATGTTATCTATTATATCTGGAAAGGTGCTTATGTAAATATTTGAAGAACCAACTTCTAATAAAAATAATTAAAAAAAGAGAAATATTTGATTTAAGGGAGCGTGTATTTGTGTGTGTATGTGCGCGCGCGAGAGATTTATATCTTTTCTCTCCAAGAGAACAACCCACTAAACGCTCTCTAAGGAGGTTAAGGCTTCCTTCTGTAGCCCCTGGGGTGCTGCCTGTAATTTTTTTTGCTCAGGTTGACTGATGCTACTGGCCTCTTCAGAATTCTTTGGCAGCAAATCATGGAGATTAATGATGCATCGTAGATTGGGGACTACTGCCTTTCGAACTGCACAGTAAGACAACATTGGGCTTGGGGAGACTTCAGGTGCCCACCCATCCACGCACACTGTTAGCTATGGAGCTGTTGGTGCACAACAGGGAGCCAAAGAGGCTTGGTGGAAACGTGGAGGGCTCTCTTTTCTCTCAACACTGTCTGAACGCAAGCAAGCAAGCACACATACATAACCATCGCCAACACATAATGGAACCACAGAATCCTAGAGTTGGAAGAGACCCCAGGGGCCATCCAGTCCAACCCCCTGCGATGCAGGAATACACCATCAAAAATTCCCGACAGGTGGCCATCCAGCCTCTGCTTAAAAACCTCCAAAGAAGGAAGAGACTCCACCACACTCCATGGAAGCAGCAGCAGATTCCACTGCTAGACAGCTCAACCATCAGGAAGTTCTTCCTGAGGTTCAGGTGGAATCTCCTTTCCTGCAGCTTGAATCCATTGCTCCTTGTCCTACTCTCTGGGGCAGCAGAAAACAAGCCCACTCCCTCCTCAACATGACATCTCTTCAAATATTTAAACAGGGGTCTCATGTCCCCTCTTAATTTCCTCTTCTGCAGACTAAACCTCCCCAGCTCCCTAAGCTGCTCCTCAGAGGGCTTCATGGCTTCCAGACACTTCACCATTTTGGTCACCCTCCTCCAGACACTCTTCAGCTTATTCATATTCTTCTTGAATGGAGGTGCCCAGAGCTGGACACAGGATTGCAAATGAGGCCTAACCAACACAGAATAGAGTGGTACCATTACCTCCCTCGATCTAGACACCATACTCCTATTGATGCAACCAAGAATCATGCTGGCTTTCTTGGCTGCTGCATCACGCTGCTGACTCACATTCAGCTTGTGATCTACCAAGACTCCTATATTCGTTTCACACATACTGTTCTGCATCCAGAAAGCCTGCATCCTTTACCAAACCAAAGGAAACAACAAGAAAAAAGTGGAGATGGGAGAACACAGAGGGAAAATAATCATCACAAAGGGGGAAAAAAAACAGAAGCAAAGCCGCATGAATGTTACACCCACCTGATAAGAAGACCATTATATTGCATTGAGGGCTATGTATTCTTGTACATCTATCCATTCTTGTGCATGGCACGTTTTCTCCAAAAAACAGGATGGGATGTGAAATTGGGATTTTCTGCACCTGGTGGGTATCTTTATCTCACAGTCAACTTCCATGGATTGCAAAGAGCTTCACAGAATCATAGAGTTGGAAGAGACCAAAGGGACCAACCAGTCCAACCCCATTCTGTCATGAAGGAAGACACAATCAAAGCATTTCTGACAGATGGCCCTCCAGCCTCAGTTTAAAAACCTCCAAAGAAGGAGACTCCAGGACACTCGCACTGTCAAACTGCTCTTACCATCAGGAAGTAATTCCTAATGTTTATGTAGAATATCTTTTCTTGTAGTTTGAATCTATTGCTCCGTATCCTAGTTTCTGGAGAAGCAGAAAACAAGCTTGACCCATATGACTTCCCTTCAAATATTTAAACATGGCTATCATGTCAGTTTGATGCAATGGTGCTGACCAATGAGTTGTTGGGGCTGAGCACAGATACGGAGTAGAAAATTTTCCAGTGCTCTAATCTGCAGTGGAAAATTTTCTGCTCTATCCGTCTGTCTGTCTTCTATGTTTGTCTAGTTGTCTGTGCTGTTGTACCCCCAATAATCATGTTAGTTAGACTAACTATAAGATACGAAGCTCTAGTTACTCTTCTAAGGAGACAAGCATTGACAGTCTGAAAGGCACAGATTAACAAATCAGTGCACGGCTAAGTTTGCTTTTCTTCCACCAAAATATCTTGCTTCTCTAACAGTTACAGGTCCAAGTAGACAAGACGAAAGGTGATAAGTGCTTGTCACATATATCCCATTGTGAAACAAAATGATCCACTCCTTGTACTGAATCAGTTTTTTCTCATCTTGAAATGGAGATGGTAAGTAGCAAAGAGAACAACCGAGGCTGAAACTACTATACTTACACCTCTCTAAAAGAAAGTTAAAAAGCACTGATGCAAGCAAGACATATCAGATATGGCCCTTTTTTTGGTATGTGACCTTAAAGCAATGGAGTCCTTTCAGATGCTGTCATTTCTAGTTAAATATAAAGGATGGATATGCTGTTCTTTTAATATCATTGCAAAGATTCCCATTAAATAATTTCTATGTAAATTTGAGCTCATTGGGCTATGATGTTTGAGCTAAACATGCCAAATCAGATAACATTATTTAGAGCACTGGAAAATTTTCCAGTTCTGCTTTTTTTCTGGAGAACCCACATCGCTGGCGTAGAAATACCCAAATTGTATTTCTGTGGGGTTGTGAAGCATCCTCTTAACAGAGGAGCAGACCATTTCAGAAGGTCCAGGGGTCATTTCCCACTTCCAGATCCTCCATTTACCACACTAGCCCCTCCTGATGAAACAATAAGGGATTGGAAAGTCACTTCTGTTTTGTTTTGTTTTTTTAATTTAAATTTCCTGCTAAAGCAAAATAGGAAACATTTAAGAGGAGAATCGTGACCCCTGGAGGTGTGGTTCTTCTGCTTTATTAATATGTTCTTTCCTAAAACAAAAATGCTGGATGTTGGATATGACAAAAACTGCTTTGATTTAAATGATGAAGTTTTCTTTGCTACTGGTTGGAGTTAAATAAGTTTTTCATTTAGGATCAAAATTGGTTTAAACAATAGAACATATTAAAAATGTGTAGTGAATAAATAAATACAGGATATATAGAATCAGAAGGATTATATGTTAGATAATCTGGTTTGTATATTAGAAGAAAATGCCAATTTAAATTAAGGCTTGGGGGAAAAGAAAGGAATGGGATGTATGAAGAGGGTGATAATGGATGAGAATGTCAGTGAATTGTAGTAATGCTTTAATGTTTATGATCTTTTGTAATGTTTATATTGTTTAATCTTTGTTGTCATAACTTTGTACGTAAAAATGATAATTAAAAAAGACTGTTTGGGGACACATACGTCCCATGCTGACCAATAGCTTCTCTTCATCCTGGAGGGAAGTGACTGGTGGCATCCCAGAAGGTTCTGTCCTGGACTCAGGGCTACTCAGTATAGCTTTATGGATGGCTTGGTTGAAGGAGTGGAGGGCATGCTGATCAAATTTGCAGATGACTCCAAATTGGGAGGGGTTGCTAATACCCCAAAGGGCAGGATCAAATTTCAATACGACCTTGACAGATTGGAGAGCCGGGCCAAAACTGACAAAATGAATTTCAACAGAGAGAAATGTAAAGTCCTGAATTTAGGCAGAAAAAAATGGAATGCATAAATATAGGATAGGAGACATGTGGCGGGATAACAGTACATGTGAAAGGGATCTAGGAGTCTTGGTGGACCATAAGCTGAACATGAGTCAGCAGTGTGATGCGGCAGCCAAGAAAGCCAACACAATTCTTGGTTGCATCAATAGGAGGATGGAATCCAGATGAAGGGAGGTAATGGTACCATTCTGTTCTGCTTTGGTCAGACCTCATTTGGAATAATCCTGTGTCTAGTTCTGGGCACCCCAATTCAAGAAGGATATGGACAAGCTGGAGTGTGTCCAGAGGAGGACAACTCAAATGGTGGAGGGTCTGGAAGCTATGAAGTCCTCTGAGGAGCAGCTTAGGGAGCTGGGAATGTTTAGTCTGCAGAAAGAAGGCTAAGAGGGGACATGATAGCCATGTTTAAATATCTGAAGGGATGTCATGTCGAGGAGGGAGTGGGCTTGTTTTCCGCTGCTCCAGAGACTAGGGCAAGGAGCAATGGATTCAAGCTGCAGGAAAGGAGATTCCTGCTGAACCTCTGGAAGAAGAACTTCCTGATGGTCAGAGCTGTCCAGCAGCGGAATCTGCTGCCTCAGAGTGTGGTAGCGTCTCCTTCTTTGTAGGTTTTTAAACAGAGGCTGGGTGGCCATCTGTCCAAGGGAGGGCTTTGCCGTGGGTTCCTGCATGGCAGAAGGGGGTTGGACTGGATGGCCCCTGGGGTCTCTTGCAACTCTATGATTCTATGTAGCTATGTGACAGCACAATGCTTATAAGAAGAGCAGAGCAGCCTTTAGCTGGGCAAGCTTACAGATTCTCTCCTCCAGGGCAGGCACTGGGGTGGCAGCGGCTTCCTCCGTCTCCTTCTGGCTCTCTTCCAAGGTGCAGCGCTGGTCGTCCATTCGGTTGCTCTGGAATTTGCTCAGCAGGTCGAAGAAGCACTCCTCCTCCGAAGGGGCCCGCTTGATTTTCTGCAGTGGGGAAGCAACAACAGCACCAAAAACGTGTTATCTCCTACCCTTGGGCCACAATCCTCCATCACAGACACTGTTGCAACATCTCCTGACCCAAGTCCCACCAGGGATGTATTTAAGTCTTTTACTCCAAGTTTCAAGTCAAGCCTCAAGTCCCTGCAAGATACTTTCAAGCCTAGTCCAAAGTCGAGTCTTAAGTCTGGCAGCCAACTTTATACCCCAACCTATATTCCAGAATTTCTGGAGAGAATCAAATAAAGTCAGTTTAAACCATTTAAGCAGAGTCAGCCCCCCATATTGTGATTTTGCCATCTGCAGCTTTGGATGTGGGGAATGGGATCCTTCTTCTCATTTCCAAAACTGGAGGATTTTTCAGAAGTGAGGAATAGGATCCTTCACAGAATCCTAGAGTTGGAAGAGACCCCAGGGACTCCAGTCCAACCCCCTTCTGCCATGCAGGAACCCACATCAAAGCCCTCCCTTTGACAGATGGCCATCCAGCCTCGTTTAAAAACTTCCAAAGAAGGAGGAGACTCCACAACACTCCAGGGAGGCAGCATCATCTTCCACTGCCAGACAGCTCTGACCATTGGAAAGTTCTCCCTGAGATTTAAGTGGAATCTGTACTTTGAATCCATTGCTCCTTGTCCTAGTCTCTGGAGCAGTGGAAAACAAGTTTGCTCCATCTTCAACATGACATCCCTTCAAATATTTAAACAGGGCTATCGTGTCCATCTTACTTCTTACTTCCCATTTCCGAAGCTGGAGGATTTTTCAGCAGTAGGGAACAGGATCCTTCTTCCTTTCCATTACTGAAGCTTCAAGAGCTATAGAAGGAAGGATCCGTCCTCCTCAAGTCCACTGCCTAACCCATTTTGCTGTTCCTCTCTGAGAAATGCACCCACACTTTGAGCCTGAAGCAGATTTTGATGTGACCAGTAGGCAAAAAGAGAGAGAAGCACTGTTCAAAGTAGTAAGGTTTTTGGATGAATGGGTTATGTTACTGAACCAACGGCAGCAAGTCAGTCACTAAAAATATAAAAGTCTCGAGTCAAGTTGAGTTAGTGCATCATTTACAGTCGAGTCCAAGTTGAGTCACTAAAGTGACTTAAGTCCGACTTGAGTCCGAGTCAGTCCACTCGAGTCTACATCACTGCCCCAAGCCCACCTTAAAAGAGAACGGCCACATGAAGTGACGGGGGTCTGTTTGGCTGGTGATCAGGGTACTGTGGGATGTCATTTCCAGCCCCATCTCATGTGCAAATTGTGGTAGAACAAATAGTTGCGATGGGGCCCTGCTTCTAATTGTCGCATCATAATTTGCTGGTGGGAGGGGGCTGGAAATTTCACCTTGCTACATCCCAGTCTCCAGCACAACAGGCCTCCATTGCTGGCTATTACGGTGGATTTTGGGGGGCATTTGTGAACCTGGCTATAGTGCCACTATGGTAAACAGTTACAAATCTGCTAAGTCTACCTTAGGCTCAAAAAGAAGACAACCAAGGTTTTTAAAAATTCTATTTCAAGTGAATAATCCAAACATCATTTATACTGGAATGGGCATTGGGTGATTGGATGACTCGAGGGTTTTGAACTTATTCAATACTGTGTCTTTTTTAAAAAAAATTGTTGCAGTATATTATTATCCTGAGAAAGATGTTGAGAAAAAAAATTAAATATGATTATAAGTTGTTGCTCTAACACATTTAAATAGATTTGATTTGATTAAAGGGAGTAATAATATTGTGAAATTAAATACTGGTATCTTAAAATAGTTAATAATGTTGATTTTTGAAATGGAAAGTTACGAAATATAAGAAATTTAGGAAATTTAGAAATTAAAATAGTTTGGGAATATAAATGAGCAGCAAATTTAAAACAGTAGAAAGTAATGAATTTAAGTTAATTACACTTTCATATCTTGGAGATCCTTGCAACAAGGGTAGGAACCATTTTTAATTAGATGTGGTCTCTTTTTGTGGTTGTGTAGTTTAGTAGAATTTGATTATTAGTTAGAGTCACAGAATCATAGAATCATAGAGTTGGAAGAGACACCAGGGGCCATTCAGTCCAACCCCCTGCCATGCAGGAACACCCATCAAAGCATTCCCTTTGACAGATCGCCATCCAGCCTCTGCTTAAAAAACTCCAAAGAAGGAGGAGACTCCAACACACTCCATGGAGGAAGCAGATTCCACTGCCGGACAGCCCTGACTGTCAGGAAGTTCTTCCTGAGGTTCAGGCGGAATCTCCTTTCCTGCAGCTTGAATCCATTGCTCCTTGTCCTGGTCTCTGGAGCAGCAGAAAACAAGCCCTCTCCTTCCTCTACATGGCATCCCTTCAAATATTTAGCCTCTTAGTCTTCTCTTCTGCAGACTAAACATCCCCAGCTCTCTAAGTCTATCCTCAAAGGGCTTCATGGCTTCCAGGCCCCTCACCATTTTGGTCGCCCTCCTCTGGGCTTGCTCCAGTCTGACCTTCTTGAATTGGGGTGCCCAGAACTGGACACAGTATTCAAGATGAGGTCTAACCAAAGCAGAGTACAGTGGTACCAGTACCTCCCTTGGTCTAGACACCAGACTCCTATTGACACAGCCAAGAATTTCATTGGCTTTCTTGGCTGCCGCATCACACTGCTGACTCATGTTCAGCTAGTTTAAGTACGGTATATATGTATATAATTTCCTTTCTTTGTATGTTTAGTGTAATCTTATATGTAGGTTGAATTTGTTGCTTGTCTTTACTATATATTGGTTTCATTGCTTGGTTTCTTTTGTTTTATGTATTTGTGTCAATTTTTAAAAATTTCTAATTAAAAAAAAAATTCACTAGTAAACTGGAATGGGCATTAACAGTTGGTTTGAGAGCCAATTTTCCAAACCTGTGACCATTCTTGGCCTTGCGGACACCCACCCCTCTCCAGTGGCCAGAAGTTCACCTCTGGTTTTGGAGGAAAAAAGAATATTCTTTAATATTAGAGTACAGCAGGCGGATAGACCATGCTTAGTGTGGTCATAGACTGAAAAAATAAGTTTAAAAGGAACAAGCAGCAAGGGAAATTAAGCCATCCACACCCTCACGTGCTTAAAAAAAACACTGGGGATCTTTTGCTATTCCTAATCTGCATTGAAATGGAGAATAATCTGTCCATTTTTCAGAAATGAAGGGTGAACCATCTCAAAAGGATACCACGTTTCCAAAAGAATTTCCAGAAAAGACAGTTACCAAATGAGAAATGAACAGTTTTCTGTAACTTCCTTTATATTAAAGGATAAAACTCATTCTTTAATATCATAATCGTAGATGGAAGAAGAGCCAGCAGTATGATGCTGCAGCAAAGAAGGCAAACATGATGTCAACTTCCATTAATAGAAGCATAGTTTCCAAGTCAAGGAAAGTAACAGTCCCCTTTAGCTGGAGACCCTGCACTGAGGCCGCTTCCAATTTTATGATCCTGCAAGCTATTTCAAAGGTGAATTGCTATTTCATGTACAGGCAAAACATGCCTCATTCCCTTCCCTCAAGAAAAAGGGTGTGTGGAAAGTTTAAGCACCCAGGGCCGGCCTCACTTTGCCCACTCTGATTTAAATGAAATC
Source organism: Ctenosaura bakeri (assembly GCA_948474755.1). NCBI lineage: Eukaryota > Metazoa > Chordata > Lepidosauria > Squamata > Iguanidae > Ctenosaura > Ctenosaura bakeri. The sequence continues at coordinate 398,581 of CAOLHI010000669.1, read as the reverse complement.
TTCTCTCCTCAAATGCTATGTTCTTTTCCAAACAATACTGTGAAATACTTTGCACGGAGTCCTACTTTCTAGACTTTCAGAAAGGGGCTCTTGGGGCCTGTTTGACTAATTGCTTAAATAATTACTTGCAACAAAAGCACCTTCTTAAAGGTCTTTTGCATAAAGAGAGGGCAAAGGGAGACTTTTAACACTTTAGCAAATCTGAGGAAGTTTTACAAACTGAATTTAATTAGAACCCAGCTGCATTCCACTTTAGGATCTCTGAACAGTACCCTAACAACCTGAAACATATATTTTAACTGCAGAAGGTATGCTTTTAAAAGATTTTTGCAGCCATTTGTTACTTATGAAATATTTCATAGAATGGCAATTATTAAGAATGAACAAAATATTGTTTCTTAGAATAGCTGTGGTGATACCTCTGGTCAAAAGGAATGGAGAATCTGCCCATTCTTTTGGAATGGTTTGCAATCTCTCTCCATTGAAATCCTGGTTTCCTGTGTGGAATGAAGTCACCAGCACATTGGTCCATACCACAGCTTGGAAGTAAGAAGCTGCAAGAAATGAAGGCCAGAATTCACTAAGGCAATTGTGAGCGAGTAACCTAGAGTTAGGCCATTTCCACGTGGTGTCACAGTCCTGCGATCGGAATGCAATGGCAGTGGTATACAGGTTGTGCTTTTGCACAAAGTGATCATGGTCCTACAGCTAGCACATCCCCATGTATTGTGACTGCAACATATTTGCTTAGCAGAAAAGAATTTGTTAAGTGCCCATGATCCCGCAACTCCCAGCCATGATCCCGCATCACTCCCAGCCATGCGGAAGGGGTGGAAGTGCAATCATGCGCTTCCTTCCCCAATGCAGCATGGGAAAGAGGCTGGCTGTGCTGTGGAAGGCAGGCACCTGTCACTCATGCTCCCTTCCGCAGGGAGCCAGCTGGATGCAGAGGAGAGTGTTCCTGTCATGCTCCCATCCCTGCAAAGGTGCTGCTGAGATCATGATGGGATGTCAGCAGGAACCAGTCAGGTGTGGAAATGGCCTTAGACTTTAGTGGCTGGTTTGTATGCATGGCCCAGATGTATTCACTACTTTAGGGGACAGGTCGCGACTCCAAAAGTTTCTCGATCTCCGCTTATCAGGCAGCAACTGCTGTAAGCGATGGGGATCTGACTGATATTTCCACCACTCTCCCATGAGTGCTCTATGATGTGGGGAGAAACTGTGACAGGGACACTGCTTCTGCCTATTTTGTGCATGAACTTGGGCCGTGGGAATGACAGTCAGCTATGCTCAAGCCACAGGGGAACAGATCCCTGTTGCTTGCAGCAGCTGCTGCCTGGTAAATGTGTGCGTTTGGGAGTAAGCTGGGAGACCCTATGTAGCTGTGTAGCTACAGTGGTTATGCAGCTATGCAGTTGTCAGAGAATTCTGGCTGTTAGCTCTTACAGTCCTCCCTCCCCATTTGCTAGGGTTAGGGGCACAGGACCCCCGTGAAAGTGGAAAAACTGTGAATAACTCCAGGCCCTCCCAAACCATATTTAATACACAAAAAAAAGTATGCTCACCCTATTCAACCCACTGTGGATTCCTTTCAGGCCTCAGAGTTCCTTCCCAAGGCAGAAGTGGGGGGCTGGTGGGGCTTACTGCCACCTCCATGGCTGCCCCACACTGTTTTAAAGAGGGACCTACAAGCCTCCTTTGCAGTTTCTCAGCCTCACCAGGCTTGCAGTCCCTGTTAAAAATGGCCCAGGGAGGCAGCAGAGGGGACAGCAAAGAATCTGTGAATAATCCAATCCACAAAAGTGGAACCTGCAAATGTATATTGAGTTGCTTCTCTCTCTACTTCTCTTGCAGTTAGGGGATACCAAAATTTACATTTCAAAGTACTGTTGCAAAGCAGAAATGAAAGTATTTTTATTGGTGTAAAAGCAACAGCCAAAATCCTCTTAAAGATCTACACAGGTAAAAGTAGCGCTATTCATGCTTTTCAAAGTTGTTTTCTAAGAAACGCTGGCCAATCTTTGGGTTACTTCTCTGCCCTGCAGCCCTCAGGTACTGCATGCATTTCCCCAAACAACCCCCTCGGAAGTCTGAGCAACCCCACAGAAAACAATCCCTTCCCATCAAAGACTGGGAATCTACGTCCAATTTTGAAATAAAAATGACCGTTTGAAGCTAAAACAGTGAAGGAGTACCACCTATTTGAGCAGCGAATTGCCAACCTGGAGAAACAATTCAAGCTCCCTTTTTTGGCTAGAAAAAAGGCTACTCAGAGAATCTGGAAGGGTGAATGGCCTCAAAAAAGTATCGGGGGCAAGTTGTCGCCTCCTGGCTGCATTCTGCCAGCCCTTCTTGTAAGGGCATTTTGACATAACTTTCCCCCTGTTTTTTCCAGGTCTATCATAGTTTCCTATCAACCCTGAACAACAAAAAGGAATAGAAAAATAACAAATAATAAAACGATGTTTGCACAAACTTGGGAAAGGATGGAAGCACAGATGACAGAAGAATGGATAGTAAAAGTTGCTGAATTAGTCCAAATTGCCAAACCAAATTAAGTTTTAAAGGATAAGTCAACTGAACACATTTTGGAAATGTTTGCAGGCTTTTTGAGCAGTAAGAAATCTAACGATGCAAGAATTTGTAGCTATGGTCATTCGTGCTCTAGAAGGATAGATCTGTAACGATAAAATAAAACGTGCTTTCTTTTTAAAAAATTTATTTCTTTCATTGCAATGTGGCTTGGGAGGGGTTGACATCCTTTTGTGTTTCATGTTTTAGTCAGCATCTTAGTTTAATGTGCTAGAATTGTATTTTAGTTTTAATGTTCTCCTTTGTTAATATATATTTCACTGACTGTATGATTCTGATTGTGAATCTGACTAATAATAAAAATAGAAGAAGAAGAAGAAGAAGAAGAAGAAGAAGAAGAAGAAGAAGAAGAAGAAGAAATAATAATAATAATAATAATAATAATAATAATAATAATAATAATAATAATAATAATAATAATAATAATAATAATAATACCTGAAGAAATTAGTTTCCTGCCCTCGGTTATTATTTTCTGTGCCAAGATCTACACAGCACAGGCCGTTTCACCATAGGAAGGGGCAGCTTGGCAGACGTCGATGCCAATGGGCGAAAGAGAAAGGAAGCCGGAAGGACTGGAGGATATGGTTGCCATATCTTGGGGCCCAGCCCTGACTCTCCAGTTTTGATGGGTCATCTCTAAGCAAGAGGAAAAGGCTGCGCGTGTTAATCTCCAGCTCAGCTAGTATAGCAACAACCTAATAAAATTTTTCTTGTCTTATTTTTTTCAGGTCTGCTTGGGGGTGAGTCAGTAAGGGGTTGGAAGGCCGCACTAAATTCTACCAAAGGCCACATACTTCCCCCTCTTGCTTTAAATGGAAAAGGCTGGCATGTGATGCAGCAGCTAAAAAGGCCAATGGGATTCTAGGCTGCATCAATAGGAGTTTAACTTTTCGGTCGAGGGAAGTGATAGTACTGTTCTATTCTGTTCACTTGGAATGAGAATAATAGAATCGTAGAGTTAGAAGAGACCCATCCAGTCCAACCCCATTCTGCCCCGAAGGAACACACACTCAAAGCACTCCCAAGAGATGACCACCCAGCCTCTGCTTAAAAACCTCCGAAGAAGGAGGAGACTCCACCACCCTCCACGGAGGCAGCAGCAGATTCCACTGCCGGAAGTTCTTCCTGAGGTTCAGGTGGAATCTCCCTTCCTGCAGCTTGAATCCATTGCTCCTTGGCCTAGTTTCTGGAGGAGTGGACTGGAGCGGTCCAGTTCTGGGCACCACAATTCCAGGAGGATATCGACAAGCTGGAATGTGTCCAGAGGAGGGTGACCAAAATGATAGAAGGCCTGGAAACCACGAAGCCCTGGAGGACATACTGTTTAGCCTGGAGGACAGAAGGTTAAGAGAGGACATGATAGCCATGTTTCAATATTTGAAGGGATACTGTTGAAGATGTCATGAAGATACTATGTTGAAGATGGAGCAAGCCTGTTTTCTGCTGCTCTGGAGACAAGGACATAGAGCAATGTGTTCAAAATCCACGAATCCATGTAAACATTAGGAAAAAATTCCTGAGGGTAAGAGCAGTTTGACAGTGGAATATGATGCTGTCTGGGAATGTGGTGGAGTCTCCTCCTTTGAAGATTTTAAAACAGAAGCTGGATGGTCAACTGTTGGGAATGCTTTGAGTGTGTCTTCCTGCATGGCAGAAGGGGGGTTGGACTCAATGGCCATTGTGGTCTCTTCCAACCCTATGATTCTGTGGTTGAAGGGGCAAGCAGGTGCGCTCCTGATGGAGAAACCAAGTGGCGCCCTCCATATAGCCCATCCCTTTTTCTGCCAAGCCCTCTCACGCCCTGCGCAACCTCTCCATGCTTTGGATTTAAGGACTCTTGGCATGACCTAGTCTCAAAACAGACACAGCCTATCAGTGATTTTTTTTTAAATTTAAAAAAAGCAGCAGTTGCACCATGTCACTAAATTATAATGCTTCCAGAAAGGGAGAATGTGAAACCTAAATGAGCACCTTTCCCCAAAGAGTGTGATTATTTTTGTACAGGCCTGCCTGTGCAAAAGGAGGAAGGGAGAGGTTGGCCACACATCCCCCGGCAAGGTGGAAAATGGGACATTTCTGCACTAGCCTGTTATAGTGCTATTATGCCACTTTCAACATCCTATGGAATCCTGGGGTTTGCAGTTCAGGAAAGGGCCACAAAACACTGGAGAGGTGGGCCAAAGCTGACAAAATGAATTTCAACAGAGAGAAATGTAAGGCCCTACATTTGGGCAGAAAAAACGGAATGCACAAATACAGGATGGGGGGCACATGGCTAAATAACAGTACTTGTCAAAGGGATCTAGGAGTCTTGGTAGACCACAGGCTGAACATGAGTCAGCAGTGTGATGCAGCAGCCAAGAAGGCCAATGTGATTCTCGGTTGCATCAATAGGACTTTGGTGTCTAGGTCAAGGGAGGTACTGGTATCACTTTATTCTGCTTTGGTTAGACGTCATCTGGAATACTGTGTCCAGTTCTGGGCACCTCAGTTCAAGAAGGACATGGACAAGTTGGAGCATGTCTGGAGGAGGGTGGCCAAAAGAGTGGAGGGTCTGGAAGCCATGAAGCCCTATGAGCAGCGGCTTAGAGAGCTGGGGATGTTTAGTCTGCAGAAGAGAAGGTTAAGAGGGGACAGGATAGCCATTGTTAAATATCTGAAGGGATGTCATGTTGCGGAGGGAGTGGGCTTGTTTTCCGCTGCTCCAGAGACCAGGACAAGGAGCAATGGATTCAAGCTGCAGGAAAGGAGATTCCACTTAAACCTCAGGAAGAGCTTCTTGATGGTCAGAGCTGTCCGGCTGTGGAATCTGCTGCCGCCTCCATGGAGTGTAGTGGAGTCTCCTCCTTCTTTGGAGGTTTTTTAGCAGAAGCTGGATGGCCATCTGTCAGGAGTGCTTTGCTGTGGGTTCCTGCATGGCAGAAGGGGGTTGGACTGGATGGCCCCTGGGGTCTCTTCCAACTCTGTGATTTCTATGATTCTAGGATTCTATGAACAAGGCAACTTCTACATGCTTTGGGGCTTGATAGCGCCAAAATCTTGCTGGGAATGATTTTGCTTGTTCCTCCTCCAGAAACCATGCGGACCCTCTTCAAGGTCACCTGTCGGAGGGGGTGCTCCTTCACAAGGAATCACGAATCAACGGTTTGGCACACCAGCCAAGGAAGAATTCAGGAGGGTATGGGGTTAATGCCTGTGGTTTGCTAAAGAGGGAAAATAATTCATCTCCTCCTTAGCAAAGCTGACAAGAGACACACATGCGCTCGGCTGCTATTTAGGGCAGCATCCAAATTAGCAATCTGGGCGGTGCAATCCCACCCCAAGAAGCCTGAAAAGCAGATCAGGAATGGAATTAAGAAGAAAACAGAACTTTCTCCCTCTCACCAACGGAGTGGCCATCTGCTGATAAAGACAGACGTCGCTCCAAATGCTACAGAAGCACACCCAGCCACGAAAAGCTTGGGGGAGTTTAAACGGTGCCAACTACTACTATTATCACTATTTTGATGTAGATCCCTTTCTCCTTCTACAAGCATTTAAAAACAGTTTAAAAATTATTTGTACAAAAGTTGAAAACAAATGACAGTTCGGTTAAATAACACCAAAGTTAAAACAATACAAAATTAAAACACTGTAAAAAAAATGAAAAGATAAAATGCAACCCATTATAAGCTCTTTCTGCCACCTAAATCGTAAGCCAAAGGCCTGCCTTGCTATTTATTGGATTTCTGTCCCACCTTTTGTTTAAAATTCCTCCAAGAGGGGAAATTTTGAATCTGAGCTGGAAGAGAAGAGAGCCAAGATCCGATATTACAGTCTACATTTTATAATGCTACCAATCCTTAGCCATGAAGAAAGGCAATCAAAAAAAAGAAATCAAAAAATCAAAATCAAAAAATGAAGAGTTATTGGACTAAGATTTATATATTAATTCCAAACATTCAAAGTATAAGTCAATAATATTCAATATCTAATCTTGTTTGCCTATAGACACATATATAAATTTATTGTTATTTACGATTACATTTACTTCTGATGACAGTTGAATAGATATAGGCATTGCATTCTGTTCAAGGGATATAATAATATTTGTAATGTTTTTACAGCTTGCACTGCTAGGATGTAACACCTTGCTGATGTAATTACGGTACGGTACTCATTTAATTACCAAATTATAAAGGTAGATTTTATAATATTTTTATTAAAAATTAATATTTTTATAGTAAAATAAAAATTAATATTTTTATTAAAAATAAAAGAACTGGATAGTAAATAAATAGAGAGGCCAGATAAGAAAGTACTGGAACTTGAAGTGAAATCTCAAGAACTGGAAGAGAAAACTGAATTTCTGAAGAAAGAATAATCAAAAAGATAAAGAAACCTATATGAAAATGGAGATGAGACAGAGAAATAAATGCCATGAGCTTTTTTGAAGAAAAAAAAGAAACTTGGGAGAGTATTTAAAAAGATCTGATAAGTGCCACTTCTCAAACGATCTTTTGCCTTATTGCAAGGAGGGGAAAAAACAGGTGGTGGACAGTTTGCAAGCTGATAGGGGTGCTTAACACTTGTAATATTTGCACACTTAAGGGGAGAAAAGGCACCGTTTCAACACCCCCATGAGGCTTGCTATGCCTCACCCATATCCCGGCCAAATATACTATTTGCTTGCCAATGTCAGGAGTTCTGTTCAGAAAATACACTTGTTGACCCTTATGTCCTTGCTTTCTACATGCTATGAGCTTTAAAAACAAAACTGGGAGAGCTTAAAAAGATCTGATAAATGCCACTTCCCAAATGATCTTTGCTTTAATGCAAGGTTGGGGGAAAAACAGGTAGTGGACAGTTTGCGAGCTGATACGGGTGTGTAATACCTGCACTGGCAATATTTGCAAACCTAAGGAGAGAAAAGGTACCATTCTGTCACCTCTATTACGCTTACGAAACCTCACCCGTGTCCTGGCTACTTGGCTGCTCTTGGAATAAGCAAAACCTGTTCTTTTTACTCTGTGATCTCCAAATATTTTGCATGAAAACAACGGAACGGACACTGAAGAGAAAGCACCCCTTGTGATCTGGCGTGTTGTGCAACACCTTTCCTCAAGTATTATGAGCCATCATTCATTCAACAAATGGCTTTCATGTGGGAAGATGTGAGATTAAAGGAAGTGATCTGCATTCACGTCAGATGAATTAATTGAATTGAATTGAATTAAGAGCCAGTGTCACACTGACTGGGGCTGGTTTCTGTCACAAGCCCTCTGATGCAAAACTGAATGTGTGTGTATGTTTGAGACCGTATGATTTGTGGGAGGCCCTTAAAGTAATTTCACTCATAGAATCCTAGAGTTGGAAGAGATCATAATGACCATTGAGTCCAGCTCCATTGTGCCAACACACACGCAAAGCACCCCTGGCAAATGGCCTCTGCTTAAAAACCTCCAAAGAAGGAGACTCCACCACACTCAGAGGCAGCTCATTTCACTATTGAATCGCTCTGACCATCAGGAAGTTCTTCCTGACTTTTAGATGAAATCTCTTTTCCTGTAGTTTGAATCCATTGCTCCTTGTCCTAGTCTCTGGAGCAGCCGAAAACAAGCCCGCTCCCTCCTCCACATGACATCCCTTCAAATATTTAAACACAGCTGGCACGTCCCCTCTTGACCTTCTCTTCTGCATGCTAAACATCCCCAGCTCCCTCAGCTGCTCTTCATAGGGTCTCATGGCTTCCAGACCCTCCACCATTTTGGTCACCCCCTTTGGACATGCTCCATCTTGTCCATATTCTTCTTGAAATGAGGTGCCCAGATCTGGACACAGTACTCCAGATGAGGTCTAACTCCAGATGAGGTCTAATCACTTCCACACAAGCTCAGTTAAGCTTCCATTGTGTACTTCAGAAGACAAGCAAAAGTCTTTCGTTCAGAAAAGACCTTTGAGGACAGTCTCTCCTCTAGATGCCTTTCATATGTCAAGAAATGGTGTGAATTTGGGTGTGGCAGAACCATAACTGGCACTGTTTGAACCTCCACAGGGTTCTACTCAGTGGATGTGCTTTTGTGAGATTTGGAGAAATGTCGCTGTCTTTATCTGCATAGAATCATAGAATCATAGAAATGTAGAGTTGGAAGAGACCACACAGGCCATCCAGTCCAACCCCCTGCCATGCAGGAACACCCTCAAAGGACTCCCGACAGATGGCCATCAAGCCTCTGCTTAAAAACCTCCAAGGAAGGAGACTCCACTACACTCCGAGGCAGCAGATTCCACTGCTGGACAGCCCTGACCGTCAGGAAGTTCAGGTGGAAACTCCTTTCCTGCAGCTTGAATCCATTGCTCCTTGTCCTGGTCTCTGGAGCAGCAGAAACAAGCCCCCTCCTTCCTCTACGTGGCATCCCTTCCAATATTTAAACATGGCTATCATGTCCCCTCCTAACCTCCTCTTCTGCAGACTAAACATACCCAGCTCTCTAAGTCTATCCTCATAGGGCATGGCTTCCAGGCCTCTCACCATTTTGGTCGCCCTCCTCTGGACTTGCTCCAGCTTGTCAATATCCTTCTTGAATTGGGGTGCCCAGAACTGGACACAGTATTCAAGATGGGGTCTAACCAAAGCAGAGTAGAGTGGTACCAGTACCTCCCTCCATCTAGACACCATACTCCTATTGATGCAGCCAAGAATTGCATTGGCTTTCTTGGCTGCCGCATCACACTGCTGACTCATGTTCAGCTTGTGGTCTATGAAGACTCCTAGATCCCTTTCACACTTACTGCTATCCAGCCACGTGTCCCCCATCCTATATTTGTGGATTCCATTTTTTCTACCTAAGTGTAGGACCTTACACTTCTCTCTGTTGAATTTCATTTTGTTCGCCCTGGCCCAGCTCTCCAATCTATCCAGGTCATTTTGAATTTTGATCCTGTCCTCTGGCGCATGCAATATAAGAAGCACCTGGCCCATTTTCTTTACAGGTATATCTCAGTTGATGAAATAGGTGTGTTTCTGCGCATTACTTTTTTCACAGAAAATTGGGTACAAGAGGCAGAAATCATATGGAAAGAATGGGCATGGTTTTCTTTACCACAAAAAAGAAGAGGAGTTCAACATGCTTCAACAAACTTCTTGTTCAAAACCAACAACATTCACATGTGAAATGAAACAGCCAGGGTAGGTAAGCCTTGCATCTATAGACAAACATATTTTGAATGTATTAGAGACCTCTGGAGAGCTGCTTCCAAAATGTGTCCAGGAAATGACTTATTCTTTCACCAGAATCTACTTTTCTTATGCTTTCCATTTTGGCACCCAAATTTAAAGATCTATTTGATTCTATTTTTAACATGCTGGGAGTAGCTAGAGAAGCAAGCTTATCTGCTGTCCCCTTTTTCCCTGTTTTGCTGATCCCACATACTTAGGAAGAGATTTTAGAGGCAGCTTCCATTTCCTTTGCCTGTTCTACACAGGAACCTACAGCTACAGTCAAATCAGCTACCGTAAAATTCAATTTTTTCCCAGTTCAAGTTTGCATTGCATTGCTTACTGCAGAGGTACTGCAAGCTGATGCTGCATGCCTGTGTTTTTCCAGTCCTCCTTTCACTCTCCCTCCAATCCTGATGCTGCTAAAAGGCTTTATGCTGGAGAGAGAAAAAGGAGCAAAGGATCTGGAGTAAAGAAGAATTTCCTCATCTGAGATTTTTATAATGGAAGTATGTGGGTATATGTTTTATGAGTGGACCCTAACCTACAGATACTGCAAACTGGAATTTGCCTTTTGTACCGGGAATCGCTTCCTATTCTGTTTTCTCTGTATATACACATATGCCTTCTCTCTCTGTCTCTCTATATGAGAAAAGAAGGGCAGCGCAGCCGAGCGAGAGAACATCTTTATGGGATACTGGAATCCATTCCATCTTTCCTCCTGCAACTGAACCCCTGAACAAAGAGCTTCAGAACCCATCTTGGAAGATTTCAAAGCACTTTCATAACTCTGACCTCGACATTAGTGTTGTTGTATTCCACTCCGGATTTTAGTTTGAACTTCAAGGGAGATACCCAAGGTGCTGAACCGCCATATTCAGCACCTTGTGCAACTTCTTGGAAGCTTGGACGAAAAGCCAGAGTGGACTCAATGCCCCACAAGCAGCAGAAACACCAACTGTCACTATCTATTGCATATTCTTGGACAAAAGTTGACCTTATGTATAAGTTGAGGGCAAGTTTTGGGGCCAAAATTATGGATTTTGATATGACCCAGTGATAAATCAAGGCTCATTCTGCAGAGAGGGGAAAGTGCCAGAGGTTCTTTTTTTGACAGGAGTTAAGGCACAGTACTTACACTGACCCAGTTTTTTGGGGGGCTGATCTTTTGACTAAAATTTCTAGACTTTTACATGATTATATATAACAGTCCCCAAAGAGCTGTGTAATTTTGCCTGAGATTACTAGTCAGAGCCGGCTACGAGAAGCATCCAGTGCAACTTGCAGACAGACAGCCACTGGGGAAAGAGAGTCTGGGCAGTTGTTTGCCCATCTTGTGACGTCTGGACAACCTTTGGACACCAAGGCCTTTTCCGCACTAGACTGTTATAGTGCTATTACTCCTCTTTCAACCTCCTATGGAATCCTGTGGTTTTCAGTTTAGGGAGGGGCCTTTGGAATTCTCAGCCAGAGAGCTCTTGGACCTCAGGAACCTACAACCCCAGAATTCCACAGGAGGTTCAAAGTGGAATAATAGCGCTATAACAGTCTAGTGCAGAAATGGCCCAAGATGGACACCCCCTTCCTACACCAATGTCCACTGTTGCCTCTTTCACTCTCTACCACTGCCATCTAAGCCCATAGGAAAGTTCCAGAAAAACAAGCAGTGCCTGAAAAAGTTACTTTCAGGAGGATGACAAGTCCCAGAATCCCTCCACCCCCAAACCAACACAACCAGTGGCAATGATGGTGAATGGATTTTATATAGGCGGATTTTCCCCTCAGACTCTGGAAAAGAAGAAGTCTATTTTAAGAATGCTGCATATTTTCACCAGTTCCTCCAAAACCCACGGAACTGGGAACAGGTGAATACACAGAAACCTGAGCAACAGTGGAGGAGCAGTCTAACCTTAGCTCCTTCCCCTACTCTGCCATGAGACAAATTAGACCCCTCCTCCTCAACCGCTGGTTGCTTTTCAATGGCAAGTTTCCATGGATGAGGGTAGAATTCTAGAGTTGGAAGAGACCCCAGGAGCCATCCAGCCCAACTTCCATCTGCCATGCAGGAACACACATCAGAGCACTCCCTTTGACAGATGGCCATCCAGCCTCTGCTTAAAAACCTCCAAAGAAGGAGGAGACTCCGCCACACTCCACTGCTTGACAGCTCTGACCGTCAGGAAGTTCTTCCTGAGGTTTAGATGTAATCTCTTTTCCTGTAGCTTGAATCCTTTCCTTCGTGTCCTGGTCTCTGGAGCAATGGAAAAGAAGCCTGATCCCTCTTCAACATGACATCCTTTCAGATATTTAAAGATGGCTCTCATGTCCCCTCTTCACTTTCTCTTCTGCAGACTAAACATACCCAGCTCCCTAAGCCTCTCTCCATAGGGCTTCATGGCTTCCAGACTCTTCACCATTTTGGTCACCCATCTCTGGACATGTTCCAGCTTGTCAATATCCTTCTTGAATTGAGGTGCCCAGAATTGGACACAGTATTTCAAATGAGGTCTAACTAAAGGGGAATAGAGTGGTACCATTACCTCCCTTGATCTAGACACCATCCTCCTGTTGGCTTCCTTGGCTGCCGCATCACACTGCTGACTCATGTTCAGTTTGTGGTCCACCAAAACTCCTAGATCCCTTTCACACATGCTGTTATCCAGCCACATGTCCCTCATCCTATATTTGTGCACTCCATTTTTTCTGCCTAAGTGCAGGACCTTCCATTTGTCTCTGTTGCGATTAATTTTGCTGGCTTTGGCCCAGCTCTCCAATCTGTCAAGGTAATTTTGAATTCTGATCCTGTCTTCTGGGGTATTAGGAACCTCTCCCAATTTGGTATCATTTGCAAATTTGATCAGCATGCCCTCTGTTCCTTCATCCAAGTCACTGATGATGATGTTGACTAGTCCCGGGCCCAGGACAGAACCCTGTGGCCCCCCACCAGTCACTTCTCTCCAGGATGAAGAGAAGCCATTGGTGATCACCCTTTGGAATAATGGGACCTTTTTTGACAGGCAGATAGGAACTTGGAGAAAGTGATGGCTCTGGCAGGGAAACAGGAAGAGGCAAATTTCCTTTCCCTCTTTCCTGGTCCTCCGCCTGCTCACTGCCCTCCCCTTCAGCTGCTATTCAGATAACAAAAAAAATGTTAAGTGAATGGAATTCATGCATTTAATGCCATGCCTCAATTGGCCCTGACATTCTCAGGAATGCAAAAAGTGTAGCACAGCCAGCTAGAGACTACACTTCATTCTTTGTGCACAGCTAAAAGAATACACCCACTTCTCCCAACAATGAACAGCCCAGCTAATGATGAATCCTTCCCCAACATCACTTTTCCTTCTGAGACAAACATGTTTGGCAATTTCAACTCTTAAGTGCCAAAACTTGCACAGAACGGCAGTCAGATGATTCTCTAGGTCAGCGTGGGCAACTGTGTCTCTCCAGATGTTGCTGGAATACAACCTCCAGTAGTCCCAGACACCATAACCAAAGGTGAGGGACGCTGGGAGTTGCAGTTCAACAAAATCTGGAGGGTCATAGTCACCCCCACCTGTCCTTGGCTCTCATTCTGTAAGCAGAGGGGCAGCGTGGTTTTACTGCTTGGCTACATTAGGCACCATCCATGTAACAGCCAACAACTTCACAAATCAGCAACAGGTTGGTGGTGGTACAAGATGTGACTAGCCACCACTAAAGACTGAAGGACATCATAGGATGGCTGAGTTCTCCTAGGCCATTTCCGCACTAGCCTGTTATAGTGCTATTATTCCATTTTCAACATCCTACGGAATCCTGGGGTTTGCAAACTGCAAACCCCAGGATACTATAGGATGTTGAAAGTGGAATAATAGCATTATAACAGGCTAGTGTGGAAGTGGTCCTAGTCTCTTCCTTTGAGTTCCTCCAGAAATGTGAAGGTCTCCAAAGCACTGAGCAACCATGGCCTTCGCCTATGTCCTTCAGATGCATTTGCCCTTGTTTGGATTCTATAAATGCCTCTTGATGTCGGGTGTGAGTGTGTGTTCCTGGAAGCACCTTCCCCCTTTGCTTTGCACTCTCCATCACACTTCCTCGGCCATCGCTAAAATCAGACAAGGGCACCCGCATGTGTCTTCTACAAATGTCCTGGGGGCAGACTGGCAATGGCCCATCACAACAATTAATACACATTTGCCGTTTATGAAGGAGTCGAAAAACAGGAGTTAGAATCAAAAGTCTGGCATACTGATTCCATAGCACTGCTGGTAACTTTCCCCACCAAAAAACAAAACAAAAGCAAAAACAAAAAAGCTGGTTTCCAAATCTATTCCAAATATTTTGAAGAATGCTATGAAACCTAGCCAAACTTTTTTATAGCAGGCCTTACTTCCCCCTAGGTAGTTTCAATAAACCTTAACCACAGATAGTTAAAACTGCTTTTCTCTATATACAGACTTCCTCCTCCAGAGACATCACCTGCTGGTTATAAATACTCCTTCCTAGCAGTTAAGCGTTTCTTTTCCCCCTTCTCCCTCTTGTAGCCTCCTGCTGCCTCCACAACATTTTAAAGTTAGTTCCTGCCTTCTGGTGCCATAATGTGAAGAAGAAGAAAAAGAAAAACGTAGCTAATGTGGCTGGACATAAATGCCCCAGCTCCTGTGGCTTTGGTTTCTCGGGGTGGGGAGCAATTCTTCTAAAGCAGAGCCTTCCAAACTGTGTGTCGCCTGAAGAGTGTGTGTCACCTACAATCTTGGAAGTATATACTATTATTTATAAATCATATATTTGTAAAAATATATGCAAGACTTTCATGAGATATCTTGGTGTCCTCATACATTTTGTTGTACCAGTTTATGTGTGTGTCTATATCTCTTACAAAGTGTTTGTTTAACCTCCGGTTTGCTAGTAAAACTGAATTACTATGTCACAAAATGATGTATGTCTAAAAAAGTGTGTCACCAACATGAGAAGTTTGAAAAGCTCTGCGTTAGGAAGTCGGCTGCAATGTGTAAGTATGTTGCTGCCGCACCGGGCCAAGAAAGTGAGAGCAGCAGTTACTCAGTTTAACCTCCAGTTTGCTAGTAACTAACCCCTTATAAGAGATATGGACACATACAAAAATTGTAACCACAAAATGTATGGGGACACAAGATATCTCATGAAAATCTTTCATTTAGACCTCAGGAACCCAACCCAATGGTTTACTTTTCCCATCGGGATGAATAAGAACAATACACCACAATTCAAGAAGGATATTGGCAAAGCTGGAAAATGTCCAGAGGAGGGCGACCAAAATGGTAGAAGACCTAGAAACCATGAAGCCCTGTGAGGAGAGGCTTAGGGAGTTGGGGATGTTTAGCCTGGAGAAGAGAACGTTAAAACATGACATGGTATCTATGTTTAAATATTTGAAAGGATGTCATGTGGAGGATGGAGCAAGCCTGTTTTCTGCTGCTCTAGAGATTGGACATGGAGTAATGGCTTCAAGCTTCAGGAGAAGAGATCCTATCTAAATAATTGGAAGAACTTTCTGATGGTACAAGCAGTTTGACAGTGGCATAAACTGCTGCCTGGGAGTGTGCTGGGGTCTCCTTCTTTGGAGATTTTTAAACAGAAGCCAGACAGCCAGCTGTTGGGAATGCTTTGATGGTGTATTCCTGCCAGGCAGAAAGGGGTTGGCCCTTGTGGTCTCTTCCAACATTATCATTCTTGGAGAAAACCAAGGAGTGTGCCCTCGGCACATTGCCATTTTGAGGGATGAATCTGCATCCTGCCTTTGGCGTGCCTTCTCCTGGAATGGGGCCATTCAGAACCAGGCCCTGCTGCTCCTTGCTCCATTGTCCTCCCTTATGCTTCAAGTCTTTGTCAACAGAACTTTTGAGAAAGCACTCTCCATTTCCAGGTAGTGTTGGGAAGGCACTGGTTGAGACTCACTGTGGGGAGAAAGATGGGAGTAAAATAATAAGCTTAACTTGGATCCCACTTTCAATGACTGTAGGCACTATTTTGCCCTCCAGTAGCTCACGGATGGAAACTTGGACATGTGCTAGCCAGCAACATTTGATGCAAATGTGTTAATGAGGAAGAACAGCCCAGCTCAGATAGGCTGCAGTCATTTGCTTTTGCCTGACTCACTGGAAAGTCCGGACTGTGGGGATGGGAACACTGTGGATGTAGTGGATCTTGATTTCAGTAAGGCCTTTGACAAAGTTCCCCATGACATTCTTGCAGAGAAGCTGGTAAAATGCAGGCTGGACAGGGCTATTGTTAGGTGGATTTGTAATTGGTTAACCAACCAAACCCAAAGTGCTCCTCACCAAGGGCTGCTTTTCATCCTGGAGAGAAGTGACTGGTGGGGGGCCACAGGGTCCCATCCTCGGCCCAGGGCTAGTCAACATCTCAATGACTTGGATGAAGGAGGAGAGGGCATGCTGATCAAATTTGCAGATGTCACCAAATTAGGAGGGATAGCTAATACCCCAGAGGACAGGATCAGAATTCAAAATGACCTTGACAGATTGGAGAGCTGGGCCAAAGCCAGCAAAATTAATCGCAACAGAGACAAATGGAAGGTCCTGCACTTAGGCAGAAAAAATGGAGTGCACAAATATAGGATGAGGGACATGTGGCTGGATAACAGCATGTGTTAACATGCTGCATCTCTGTTGGGGCGTATCGCCACGATCAAAATGAATATACTGCTGAAATTAAATTTCCTATTTCAGAATCTACCTATTATAACCAATGAAAAACCCTTTCAACTTTGGAAGAAAGAATTATCACGGTTTATATGGAGAGGCAGAAAGCCTAGAATTAGATGGAAGTTACTAGCCGAAGAAAAACTGAAAGGTGGATTTGGACTACCCGAGTTACAGCTCTACTATTATGCGAATGCCATGACATGGATACAAGATTGGATCAAGCTCTGTGATACTAGGACGCTGGAAATTGAAGGAGCGGATTTGAGATTTGGACTACATGCGTACCTTTGGTACGGGAAAGCAAAAATAGATAAAGATTTTACTAACCATTATGTAAGAAAATCTTTATTAAAAATTTGGCAACTTATTAAAAGAAAGACATTTAATAAAATTCCACTCTGGATATCTCCTCAGGAGGCCTTTTTTGGTCAATGGGCAGACAATAAAAAGAATTGGCTTAAATATGCAGATCTTCTGTCTGTTCAGAATCAAAGGATAAGAATGAAAACCCGAGAAGAATTGGCCCAGCAAGGAATAGAATTAAATTGGTTTCTTTATTTACAACTAAATGAAAGATTTAAGATGGATTTAAAATTAGAAGACTTTGTCATACAAAAGAAATATAATCAATTAGAAACAATTGTTTTCACGAATACGAAACATAAGACTTCACAGTTCTATAAATATCTATTATCCCGACATTTAGAAGAGGAAATTGTTAAACCTACAATGATACATTGGGCCCAAAATTTACACCATGATATCTTGTTAGAGCATTGGGAGAAGGCATGGGAAGATACCAATAAATTTACAAACTCCCAAGATTTGAAAGAAAACTTTTTGAAAATGATGTATAGATACCATCTGACCCCAGAAAAAATTGACAAAATTTATAAAACAGGGAACAATAAATGTTGGAAGTGTAACGATAAAATTGGAACATACTTCCATGTTTGGTGGTCTTGAGAAAAGGCCAATAAGTATTGGAAGGATATACATAACGTTACAAAAGAAATTTTCAACATTGATTTTTCTAAGGTCCCAGAATTTTATTTATTAAATATGTCATTCTGTTTTGAAAAAACGTTTTATACAAAGAACTACAGGATACTATTGAACTTAGTTTCTGCTGCCAGAATAAGTTTTGCTAAGAAATGGAAAAATCCAGAAACACCGGACTTGGACAATTGGTTTATTAAAGTCATGGAATTGAAGGAATCTGATATATTTTCTCAAATATTGAGGGGGAAGGCTTTGAAAGAGGTGGAGGAGGATTGGGAACTAGTGAATAGATATATTACTAAGAAATTTGGAGTCAAAATTCAACGGTGAAAATGCAAGTTATGTTTTAAGGAGATGATAGAAAGTAACGATATAGATATGGAGGAATTTATATAGAATGTAAACCTTCGATTAGGATATTGCGAATCTAATTGAAATGTGTAACAATAACTAGAGTTAAAATATTGATATTAGGAAATTTCTATATTACAAATTTATCTTGCGCTTAAGAGAATATATACGATGTGAGTAGAATATATTTTGTAAGTAGATGTGTTTTATTTTTATTATTTTTTTATGAATGTATAAAATTTGATTAGAATGTTATGAATGATTGTAGAGATAGTGAGAGTGTGATTATAATATAATATTTTTGAATAAAGAACAAATTTAAAAAAAAAAATGACCTTGATAGATTAGAGAATTGAGCCAAAACCAACAAAATGAATTTTAACAGGGAAAAATGTAGGGTATTACACTTAGGAAGAAGAAGGAAATGCACAGATATAGGATGGGTGATACCTGGCTTGAAAACAGTATGTGTGAAAGGGATCTAGGAGTCTTAGTGGACCACAAGCTGAACATGAGTCAGCAGTGCGATGCGGCAGCTAAAAAAGCCAATGCAATTCTGGGCTGCATCAACGGGAGTACAGTGTTGAGATCAAGGGAAGTAAAAATACCACTTTATTCTGCTTTGGTTAGACCTCTCTTGGAATCCTGTGTCCAGTTCTGGACACCACAGTTCAGGAAGGATATCGAAAAGCTGGAACGTATCCACAGGAGGGTGAACAAAATGGTGGGGGTCTGAAAGCCATGATCTATGAGAAGAGGCTTAGGGAGCTAGGTATGTTTAGCCTGACAAAAAGAAGGTTAGGAGGAGACATGATAACCAGGTTTAAAGATTTGAAGAGATGTCATGTTGAAGATGGAGCAAGCTTGTTTTCTGCTGCTCCAGAGACTAGGACACGGAGCAATGGATTTAAACTACAGGAAAAGAGATTTCACCTAAACATCAGGAAGAACTTCCCGATGTTCAGAGGCATTTGATAACTGAATATGCTGCCTCCATGGAGTTTGGTGGAGTCTCCTTTTTTGGCAGTTTTTAAGCAGAGGCTGGATCGCCATTTGCTGGGGGTGCTTGCTGGGGGTGCTTTGAGAATGGCAGAAGGGGGCTGGACTGGATGGACCCTGGAGTCTCTTCCAACTCCATGTTTCTATGATTCCATGACTCTGCTGCCTCCTCTCCTTTGCCCCTCTGATGAGTTACCTGAATGCAAACTACTTTTGCTGCAGTTTACACCAGCTGAAGTCAGTGAAGGACAAAGAGGGAGGAGAGAGAAACTGGGATTTTAAAATCAGCAGAGAAAAGTGAGATGACAAAGGATTAGTCAGGAGCATCCCTGACAAACTGGGGCAATTGGATGGGATGGGACTGTTCATTTTTACTGGGTTCAACATTCCTCACCATTAAGAGTGTATCCCCACTGCCCAATTATAGCCATTTGATGCTATTTTAACTGTCTTGTCTCCATCCTAGAGAATCTTGGGATCTGTAGTTTTGTGGGGTTCTGAGAATTCTCTGCCCCAGAGTTCTAATCTTTGATTTCAAGGTTGTGCAGCAGAGAATTCCAAGTACCTCACCAAATTCATCAAATTATCCAGCGCACTCCCTTGAACTACAGCTCTAGAGCTCTCTGGAGAATTCCAAGTACATCATCACACTACAAATCCCAGAATTCTATAGGACAAAGCCATGTCAGTTAAAGTAATACCAAACTGCTAGACTTGTCCAGTGCGTATTTGAGTTAAGAATGTACAATGCTCTCTCTTCTTGATGCCAACATTAATTTCTTTCTAGTTCAAACATGGCTTTTTATGAAAGTCCTTTTGGAACCCAATTTACTTTTCAAATGTACATGAACAGAGTTTTAACTGTTTTAACCTTTTAAGCTGTTTAATTTGTTAACATAATTTTTTAAAATCATGTCTAAATTGTTTTACAGCTTTATACCTGGAATTTCTTTAAACTGTTTATATTGTTTTGCATGTGTAACACCCTGGTATCTAACAATGAATGGGGGGGAATATACATATTTTCACAACTAAACAAACAAATTGTCCTTCCCAGGAAAGAAGGAATGGTCCATAGATGACCTGGTCGCTCAGCAAAATTCCCAAAATTGGACAGCTGAACCACAGATGAGGGATTGACTGTTGGGAGACTGATGCCAGCACCGAACAAACTTTGTTCCTTTGCATGTTATGGAAAGAGTACACAGAACGCAAGAAGACAGAAAGCAGACACCAGAAAAGAGGCTGCCTTGCGCCAAAGGAAGCCTTGCAGAGACCGGCCAGCTTCAAAGGCTTTCTTATCAGAGCTTTGGATTATGGCTTTTGGGAGACGGGGTGACTACAACTCTCAGAATCCCCATGCAGCTATAGCAACAGACCCTCAGATGGTCCCAATTTGGTAGGGACACCCCAGACTAATCCTCTATCATCCCACTTTTTTTCCACCTGCTTTTAAGACATTTCTCTCTCCTCCTCCCATTTCTCCTCTTTGCTCTCTTTTGTGGCTGCAGACTGAACGCAAAGGACCAAAGGACCATATCTGCACCTGTGTCTAAGATGCACCCCATTTATACACTGGCAAATACCAACGTATAAGACTCACCCCATTTTCAGAGAAAGGGAAAAAGGTGAATCTTATACGCCAGCAAATACAGTGGTTTGCATTCAATTAACTCAGAAGGATGAAGGCAAGAGGAAGAGAAAGAATTTTGCCCCTCCCAGTAGGCTCAAGCAAAAAGCAAACCCCAGTCACTCCTAGCTTGTCTATTTTTCCTCATTAACAACTTTTGCCCCCCTTGGCCACACTCCGATGCTGCCCTGCCATATCTGTCCCAGTTCTCACCTGTGAAATGTTGGGAAGGTACGTAACGAGCACGCTTAAATACCCTAAAGGCACCGATCCCGTCTGATATTGGGAGCTAGGCAGGGTTGGCCCTGGTTAGTACAGCCAGCCCTCCACATCTGGAGGTTTCACTTTCGCAGATTTGATTATTCACGGATTCTTTGCTGTCTCCTCTGCTGCCTCCCTAGGCCATTTTTAATAGGGACTACAAGCCTCATGAGGCTGGAAAACTGCGAACTGCGATTCCTAAGTCTCTCTTAAAAATGGTGTGAGCAGCAGTGGGGGTGGCAGTAAGCCCCACCACAGCCCCCCCTTGCCTTGGGAAAGAACCCCCATGCCTCAAAAGAATCCACAGTGGGCTGAACATGGTGATCATACTTCTTTTGTGTGTTAAATACGATTTGGGAGGGCCTAGAGTTATTCATGGTTTTCCCACTTTCACGGGAAAGTGCCCCAACCCTAGCAAATGTGGAGCGAGCACTGTACTTGGATGGGTAAATGCCAGCGCAGACCAGGTGCCATTGGCTATACAGTCTGCCCTCCACATTTGCAGGTTTTATTTGATTATTTGTGATGTTGTCCAACCCCTGCCTTTCATCTCTGGTGCTTCTTTTCCAGGGGAACCTTCCCTCTCAGCAGCACCAACCAGGCCATGCAACCTTTAAAAACCCACCTCTGGTCCTCCTCCACCAGCCACTGCCGAGCCAGCAAAGGACAGATCACAGCCCAATTTCTCAGCACCATGAACTCTCTCCAGGTGCCCTGCGCACACCCAAGGAAGGAGATCGGTGTGAGAGGGGAAGAACAGGCCCATCGTACGACCCACCCGCTTTCCCTCACCTTTCCCTGACCTGGGTTGGACCCTCGGCGCCCACTCTTCCCACCATGTCTCAGCCCCCTTCCCACAGACACACACATATATGTTGATATTTGCAATTTTTCCACATTTGCAGGGGTCCTGTGCTCCTAACCCTAGTGAACGTGGACGGTCAACTGTATTTCAGAGGAAGGAACTGGCAAAACTACCTCTGAGCATTCCTCGCCTAAGAAAACCCTCTGAAATTCATGGGGTCACCATAAGCCAAGAGGCAACTTGAAGGCACGATACACAGACATCATTTCACCTCTCAGTCTTCTCTTCTCCAAACTAAGCATCCCAGCTCCCTCAGTCATTCCTCCCAAGGCTTGGTTTCCGTAACCCTGATCAACTTTGTCACTCTTCGAGGCAGTTCTCTGTCTTTAAGACTTAATTTCAGGGCAGAATTACAATCCTTGACCTGATGTTGCCTGAAGCATTAACAAAGAGCACCCACAAGCATGTACATCTCCCTGGAAGGAGGAAATTCTGGGATGGCACACAAGTTTCAAGCTGATTTGAGTGCCTGTGATCCTCCACACTTATCACATGACAGTAATCAGTGAAAATAATTGCAAATCTACAGCCATATTGGCACCTATCTTCTATCGCCTTTGAGCATGTGCAGAGTTCCTTTCTCCTACAAGATTTTTTTAAAAAATAACTGTAAGAGTCTAAATATCCTAAAGGTACCAGATCTTGTCTGATCTTGGCAAAACCACATCTGAGTATTCCTTGTCTAGGAAAATCCTACGAAATTCATAAGTCAACACACTTAAAGGCTCACAAAAATGCAAGCTCTCTTTCTTGCCAGTCTCAACTCTACTTTGATTGTTGTTAACAGCCCTGAAGCTGATGTGGACTCAGGGTGACCCTATAGATGAGAAACCCCCAAGCCCGAGATCTCTACAAATTCATCATCAGCGCCCACAGTTTTGTCAGCATTGAACAGGAGTGGGGGGTTTTTTGGGTGTGTGTGTGTGTCTTTTCCCCCCTAATGCAACACCACATATGCAATTTCTTACTCAGAAATAGCTGCTGTGAACTTTGCATCAAAATAAACCCACAACTGCCTGAACTGTACCACCTTCTTTCTCTTAGAGATCTTCAGGCAACCTTCGCCAATTGTGGGGTGGGTAGGTGAGTATTAAATCCACCTGCTAAATTCAGATTGAAAGGGGAGAGCAGAGGAGAGGGATGTCTTGCAAAAGTACGCAGCTCCCCTTTCAGAAGTTTACAAATATTTGATATATCTGAAATTGGCTGGGCTTGTTCTATATATATATATATATAAACGCACACATATAAAAAATTGGCTGGGCTTGTTCCATATTGGCTCCATATTGGTTCTATATTGGCTGGGCTTTTATTTTATATATACAAAAATAAAAGCTCAGCCAACATAGAACAAGCCCAGCCAATTTATATATATAAAAAGCCCAGCCAATTTATATATATATATATATGTATACACACATAAAAATAAAAGCCCGGCCAATTTCTACTTATAAAAGCCCAGCCAATTTATATATATACCGTATATAAAAATAAAAGCCCAGCCAATTTCTACTTATACCGTACATATTGCAAAACAGAGCTTCCAACAGATACAGATTATCTCTATTCAGACAGCCCAAGAGTTTACAGTACATACTCTCTATTCCAACAATTCATATTGCAAAATAAAAGTTTGCAGTAAATTCGAGTCTGTTCCTGTCTATACCATATACATCCCAAACTGCTTTCGCAGTCAAGCCTGCTCTTCTTTGTAAGGCACATACTCGAGTTTGGAAGAGAGAGAGAAAAAAATCAGCTTCTCTTTATGCAACCTTACTTAGCATTGGAAAAATGATGTGCAATGAAGTCTTGCAAAAGAGATCGCGTCTGCCGTCGAGAAAAGTCCACTCGGGAACGGTCCGTTTGCTATTTCATGCGATCTACATTGCAATAAATTTATTTAAAAAAAAAAATTCTACAGAGCTAAATTAAGACTTTCCAACAGTCCGCTCGTTGCAAGACGCACAGAAAAAAATACATCAATAGGCAGAGTTTGCAAAATTGTGAAGCATGAATCCCAAACCTTTCCAATTCTCTGGATCCTACCTGTCAACACAGACCCCCCCCAACCCGGCTTTCGGAATTTGGGGTACCCCAGGAAGGGCTCTTACTGGGATCTGCGGGGCTCCTGCCTTCGCATCCCGGGAGAGGCGGCTGCAGCCCAGTCTCAGCCGCAGCCTCTGGCAGGAACGCCGCCTCGGCTCCTTCTCGGCTGCCTCCGGAGCCCAGCGAGTGACGGATGGCGAGGAGGAGGAGGAGGAGGAGGGGGCGACCAGAGCCGGGCGGAGATTCGCCCTTAAAGCCACAGACCAGCACCAGCCTCGCTGGCCCTCCCCTCCTTGAGCGCCAGGAGCCACCCTTCCGCACTACACCACTATTGCGCTATGATTCCGCTTTAAGTGCCGCCTATGGAATCCTGGGCTTTGCAGGTCAGGGAGGGAGAGTTAGAATTCTCAGCCAGGGAGCTCCAGTACTTCCCAAGACTACAAACACCAGGGCCATTTCTGCACTAGACTTGTTACAGCGCTATGATTCCACTTTCAACCTCCTATGGAATCCTGGGGTTTGCAGTTTCGGGAGGGGCCTTTAGGATTCTCAGCCAGAGAGCTCTTGGGCCCCAGGAAACTACAAACCCCAGAATTCCACAGGAGTTTGAAAGCGGAATCATAGCACTATAACAGTCTAGTGCGGAAATGGCCTTTAACGACCGTGGCTGCCACCGATGGAATCCTGGGCCATTTCTGCACTACGCTGTGGTAGCCTTGAGCCATGTAGGCATTTAAAGTTTAAAGCCAACCTCTTAAGTCAGGCTTGGAAATTAATTTCCCGCCAGGTAAATTCCCCCCAGGCTTCGGTGTCAGAGTAATGTGCCTGTGATGCTGTGAGCTAGCTAACGTCTGAGGCCATTTCCGCACTACACTGTGATCGCACTATTATTCCACTTCCAGCCTCCTGTGGAATCCTGGGATTTTTAGTTTCCTGAGGCCAAAGAGTTCCCAGGGTGACAATTCTCAATGCCCCCCTCTAAACCGCAAACCCCAGCATTCCCTAGGAGGTTGAAAGTGCCGAAAGGCCCTGCAGAGACAGTGGCGGCCCTCAGTATCTGCAAGGGTTTAGTTCCAAGACCTCCCATAGATATCAACATTTGTGGATGATCAAGTTCCATTATGCAGTAAAAGGGTGTCCCTTATATAAAACGATAAACTAAAAACCATTTTCAAGCTGTGCTTAGTTGAATCTGTGGATACAGAATCTGCGGATATTCTTTTGCAGTGGGTGGGGAGCTACTGTTCTTTTCAGAGGTCGGGCAGGGACGGACCAGACGGAACCTTGGACAGAGAAAGAGATGGGGTGCTTCCACACTAGACAATTATAACACTACGATTCCACTTTTACTGCCATGGCTGCATCCTGTGGAATCATGGTCACTGTAATTTCATGAGGCACCAGACCAGTCTGGCTGAGAATATTAAATTCTCCCTCCCTAAACTGCAAATCCCAGATTTCCTCTGTATGGAACCAGGGCAGTTAAAGACACAAGCATAGTCCTAAAATTGAATGGGCGCACACAAGTGCCTGTGGCTATTTTGGCTCAGAAGATGCCGCACTAAGCCATGCCACGATTCAAGGAGAAAAGGTAGTCTTTTTAATTTTTTAAAATTTAATTTAGGAAGGCAACACAGGCTCCTGACACCAGATGATGTGACCCGCACATACTGTGACCTCATGCACTCCCTTCCCAAAAGATAAGCAGCCATCCTTGTTGTTGAATGATGGGGGATTGAATCATAGAATAATAGAGTTGGAAGAGACTCCAGGGGCCATCAAGTCCAACCCCCTTCATCCATGCAGGAACCCCCATCAAAGCCCTCCCGACACAAGGCCATCCAGCCTCTGCTTAAAAACCTTCAAAGGAGGAGATCCCACCAGACTCCATTGAGGCAGCATCATCTTCCACTGCCAGACAGCTCTGACCATCAGGAAGGTCTTCCTGAGATTCAGGTGAAATCTCATTTCCTGTTGTTTGAATCCATTGCTCCTTGTTCTAGTCTCTGGAGCAGCAGAAAACAAGCCTCCTCTCTCCTTGACATGACATCTCTTCAAATATTTAAACAGGGCTCTCATGTCCCCTCTTAATCTTCTCTTCTGCAGACCAAACATCCCCATCCCCAGCTCCCTAAGCTGTTCCTCATAGGGCTTCATAGCTTCCAGACCCTCCACTATTTTGGTCACCCTCCTCTGGACACACTCCAGCTTGTCCATCACCTTCTTGAAATGAGGTGACCAGAACTGGACACAGGATTATTCCAGATGAGGTCTGACCAATGCAGAATAGAGTGGTACCATTACCTCCCTTGATCTAGCCACCGTACTCCTATTGATGCAACCAAGAATCACATTGGCTTTCTTGGCTGCTGCATCACACTGCTGGCTCATGTTCAGCTTATGGTCCATCAAGACTCCTAGATCCCTTTCACATGTACTGTTATCTACCCACATGTCTCCCATCCTATTCTCTGTTTGAACCTAATTCCAGTGCAGGTCATGCAGCAAGGAGGTAGCACTTTCACCCCTAAATTGGGTCAGCACCCAATTCATAGGCCACCCATTACACATCGGAAAACAGCAACAGCCCACTCCATCCCCTTGCCAAAATAACCCCCTGGTGGCTTAGACTGCTCGTACCAACAGCAACTTGGAGTAGACAAAACTGGACATTTCCCCTGCCCGGTATGAGACATCTTTTTCTGTAAGAAGAGCAGCAAGACAACGCAAGGTAGGCTAGGCTTGATAGAGGAGTTTGGCACCGAGTTCTCCATAGAAAGTGAGAGCAGCCAACCCGTTGTAGTTTAATGAGGATTTTATGCACCCACACAGAGTCTGTGGAATTTAGTGTGGAATCCCGAGGTTTGGAGCTTTCCTTGACTGTATCAGTTCATCCGCGGTGCACAGGAACGTGCAAATACAAGTGTCGAAAGAGAAATATCCAAGTTTATTTGGGCAAAGAAAAAACCCAGAATCAAAATGAAGATATTACAAGATACCAAGGATTTACCCTCCCTAAGATTATACTACCAAGCTAGTTGCTTGGACTGGATACAAGATTGGATTGTCTCAGAGAAAACACTTTTATTAGATCTAGAAGGCCACAATAACCAATTTGGATGGGTGGCATGGTTATTTACGTTATAATAAAATAACTGTAAACAGAGATTTCAACGATCACCGCATCCAAAAATCCCTTTTGAAAGTTTGATAGAAGGTAAAACCAAAGTTTTAGAGAAAGTTTCCAGTCTGGACGTCTCCTCAGGAAGCTTTTAAAATTTGCGGAACTAAGAACAAACAATTGTTAACCTGTAAAGAATTAGTTAAATGGGATGACACAACACCAATCTTGAAAACGACGGAAGAACTAACAAATCAGGGCCACGAACTGAATTGGTTCCCTTTCAGACAAATTAGGCCATTTCCGCAC
This sequence comes from Ctenosaura bakeri, assembly GCA_948474755.1. NCBI lineage: Eukaryota > Metazoa > Chordata > Lepidosauria > Squamata > Iguanidae > Ctenosaura > Ctenosaura bakeri. The sequence goes on along the minus strand of CAOLHI010000669.1, from coordinate 371,515 downwards.
TAGACTGTGATAGTGCTATCATTCCACTTTCTACATCCTATGGAATCCTGGGGTTCGCAGTTTAGGGAGGGGCCTTTGAGGCAAACTCTAGGGTTTCATAGGATGTTGAAAGTGGAATAATAGCACTATATAACAGCCGAGTGCAGAAATGGCCTTAGAGAGAGATTTAAAATGAACTGTAACTTGGTAGGATTTGAAAGAAGAGAAAACGAAATAGATCTAGAGGACCAGAAAAAAACAATATCCAAAATTTACAAGCTGCTCTTAAAATGAGAGATGGAACAAGGTATCATCATCATCATCATCCAAGCATCTTTTATCATCCCGAAGCCCAAAAGGAGAGGATTCAGCCCAATAGAACGGTGGGTTTTTGGGATCACCTTGGTTTCTGATCTATTACTAGATCATCTGCAGACAAAAATCACATAGGTCTGCTACCACTTGGATGTTGTTGAATCTAACTACAGCAACAGTGTAATTATGATTGTTAGACAACGACACCCAAGTTGTAGCAAACCTAAGTGATAATGTCAAAATAACCACCACGAACAAGAACAACAGCATACTAACACCATCATCCTACTTTTTTCCTAGTTCAGGATTCAAGGCGGCTTAAATGGATAATAATAATAAAAAAAAGTAGTTAGAATTAACAAAATGCAAAGGTTAAAAAGGAAATTAAATTATCAAAAGTTCAAGGTCATCCTTGAACAAAGCTGTGAATTCCAATCAAAAACAGCTGCATGAAAATTCATCAAGAGGTTCATAGAATCATAGAAACATAGAGCTGGAATAGACCACAATGGCTATTGAGTCCAACCCCCTCTTCTGCCATGCAGGAACAAACACTCAAAGCAGCCCCAGCAAATGGCCATCCGGCCTTTGCTTAAAACCCTCCAAAGAAGGGGACTCCATCACTCCACTGAGGCAGCAGATTTCACTGTTGAATGGCTCTGACTGTCAGGAAGTTCTTCCTGATGTTTAGGTGAAATCTTTTTTTCCATAGATTGAATCTATTGCTCCGTGTCCTAGTCTCTGGAGCAGCAGAAAACAAGCTTGCACCAGGTCCAACTCTATTTCCTGGGTTCAAATAGCTATGAATGCTTGCTATCTCAGTCTCCGTGTTCATGAGCTCATCCATCCAAGGATGTCTGTGTTACTACCTAACTACTGCTTTTTAACCAACCACTTTTTAGGTAATTATAACTGTAATATTTTTGAAATTTCCCCCCACTCATTACAATCTCTCATTCAGAAAAAAATCAGCAAGAAGTCATTTCATCACCATACCTAATGCTTGCATTAATAAACTCATTCAGCAGGTCTGAATTACAACCCAAGGACTGTTTGTTAACAACTACTGTGACAGTAACAATCAACATTTTGACTATATGTATTTCATTTCTTTCATAGTCACCAGCCCAACTCAACTTTGTGTACAATAGTCTGCCAACTGAGCCAACGCTCCATGTATCAGACAAAGAGGGCTGCCTTGCTTGAAAGCTTTTGCCAAATACAACTTATTATTCTGTAAAGTGCCACACAATTTGGAAGGGCAGCCATGAAGGAACTAAATATGATCTCTAATTATAAAGATATGTCATAGAATACCAAAGACTCTTTGGCAAATAAGGGTTTTTTTTTATTAGAATCATAGAATAACAGAGTTGGAAGAGACCCCGGGACCATCCAGCCCAACCCCCTTCTGCCAGGCAGGAACCCCCATCAAAGCACTCTCAGCAAATGGCCATCCAGCCTCTGCTTAAAAACCTCCAATGAAGGAAGGAGACTCCACCACACTCCATTGAGGCAGCAGATTCCACTGCCGGACAGCTCTGTCAGGGAGTTCTTCCTGAGTTTCTGATGGAACTTCCTTTCCTGCAGCTGAAATCCATTGCTCCTTGTCCTAGTCTCTGGAGCAGTGAAAAATAAGCCTACTCCTTCTTCAATATGATACCCCTTCAAATGGCCATCATGTTCCCTCTTAACCTCTTCTTCTGCAGACTGAACATCCCCAGCTCCCTAAGGCATTCCTCATAGGGCTTCATGGCTTCCAGACCCTCCACCATTTTGGTGGCCCTCCTCTGGACATGTTCCAGCTTGTCAATATACGTCCTGAAATGTGGTGCCCAGAAATGGACCCAGTATTCTAGATGAGGTCTGACCAAAGCAGAATAGAGTGGTACTGCTATTTTCCTCAATCTAGACACCATACTCCTGTTGATGCAACCAAGAATCGCATTAGCTTTCTTGGCTGCTGCGTCACACTGCTGGTTCATGTTCAGCTTGTGATCTACCAAGACTCCTAGATCCCTTTCACATGGACTGTTATCCAGCCAGGTGTCTCCAGTCCAATATTTGTGCATTCAATTTTTTTCTGCTGAAGCGCAGGACCTTACATTTCTCTCTGTTGAAATTCATTTTGTTAACTTTGGCCCAGCTCTCCAATCTGTCAAGGTCTTGCAGAGAATTCTGCTTATGTGATTGTAAGGGAAAAAGATTATGATACTGGATAAAGCTTTAAAAATGTTTACTGAAACTTATAATTGGAAACGACTAAAAGATTTAAGGAATTTTTTTATTTTTTACCAATGACTTAAAAGGTATGAAAATCTGAAATTTATAAGAGTTTGGAACTGCATACAGTTGAGAAGTATTGGAATAGAAAGTCATATTTTACATTCTAAATGTAAGATTTCAATTTTATTAGATTATATTAGCAGAACACCTTGAATTTGGTAGAGGTATAATCTGTTAATTTCTTTTAGATGCTCTAATTAATATTATTAATTTACTGGGCTAAAAATGAAAGGCTTTTTAAAAATTTAGTTTAAACTTTCAATGTTGAACATTACTAGTTGCTAATAATGTGTATTAGGTTGCGATGAAAAGGGCTACTCTGATTTTACTGAAAGCTGTTACTACAGGGGTGGGAACTTTCTTTTTAATTGAGTGTTAGCTAGTTTGGTTTAGTTTTTAAGGATTAGTTGAGTTATAGTTGTGAGTTATTCTCTTGTTTTGCCTATTTTTCATTGTGGTATTGTGTGTTTGCATTGCTTTTTGTGTTTTTTTTTTTAGAGTGTATGTTTTGTAGGAATGTATTTTGTATTTTCTGTTATACATATAAAACACACACACACAGATATATATATGCCCCTCCCTAAACTGAAAAAACACCAGTGTTATCACGGTTATGATATGTCTGGTGAGAGCACTAGATATCCTTTTGATATCAAATAATTTGGCCTTTGCTTGGCCTTCCTTTGCCACCCCACTCCATGTGTTTGCAGAGGTCCCCTGGACAAGCACGTTTGGGGCGCGGCCGTTAATGGTTGTGCATTCCAAAACCCCATTCAGGCTAGCAACTTAAGCCTCTCCGTTGCCTTAGGGAAAAACCTCCCTGCAAACCAGCTCTGCTCAGCTCAGAGTTACACAAAGCCTTGCAGCCAAGAGCCAAGCCATTCCTTTATGTTGGGCCATCAACGTACCGGCCACGCTATTGTCATCAAGAGCAAAACCCATCATGCTAAACTTGACCTTTTCCAAATCCTTTGTCCAGCTCCAAACTCTCTTTGTTCTCACCAAGCATAACATAGCCTGTAGGTAAACTCCACCCTATAAAAGGTCCCCTTTTCCAAGTCCTCCTCGGAGTACTTTGGACCACCCTGGACTTCCATCCCGCCTTGCTGCCGGCTTGTCTAAGGAGCTCCCCTCAGCCAGCCACGCTGAGCTTTCTTCCCCGGAATCCCATCTTTCTCTCCAGGACTACGAGACCAGGTGTCATATTCCCCATTCCCTAAGCTCTCCAATTCTGCTTCCAAGTTAGCTAGTGTGTGTGTGTTGTTTTATTTGCTGTTTATCTTCCAATAAAACTGTCATTTTTGTTACTTTTAAACTTGCTTGCTTGCTCTCTGACCTTAACCCGTAGACATTGGGTTAAAGATCCTTGCTAAAGTTACCCTGCCTCTCGTTTAGCCAAGAGAGTGCTTGAGTTTAATTTCACCAATTTGTGTTTTTATTTGGTTATTTGGGCGCCCCTCCCAGGACTCCCAACATACAGGGTAACACCAGGATCCCATAAGGTGCTGAAAGTGGAATAATAGCACTACAACAGTGTAGTGCAGAAAGGCCCAAGTCTCACTCTCTCAGCCTCAGAGGAAGTCTGTGGTAAACCCCCTCTGAACAAATCTTGCCAAGAGCAACCTCATGATAGATTGGTCTTAGGGTCACTGTAAGTTGGACATGACTTGAAGACACACAACAATAGCAATATTGTTTTGCCTAGGCATGGATAAAAACACACACACACACACACACAATTATGTCCAGTCATCTTGCAAGGATTTTGTGCCCATTTCCTTTACTCTCTAAACAGAAAAAGAGGAAGAAGAATGAAAAACTAACAGTAATATAGGCCATTTCCGCACTAGATTGTTATAGTGCTATTATTCCACTTTCAACATCCTGGGGAGTCCTGGGGTTTGCAGTTGAGGGACGGGCCTCAAAGGTTTCCAGACCTCAAAGACCCCTCCCTAAACTGCAAATCCCGGGATTCCATAGTTGAAAGTGGAATAATAGCACTATAACAGTCTAGTGCAGAAATGGCCATACTCTCCTTGTGAATGTTAATGAATCTCCTCCTCAGCGAAGTGGCAGCGCTGGCCGAAATTCAACTGCTGCATTCCAGGATCCAAGCACCTTTAGCAAAGGAAGAGCAGCCATTAAAAAAAAAAATCAATTGGGGTTGATTACTTTAGGAAGAATTAAAAATATCAGTGGCAAAAGAGCAGCTAGCAAGCCAGAATCCTAGGCTCTGTGCCACTTCCTCAGCTTCCATCTTTCAAGTTTGGTATACCATTGAGATTTCATGAGCCATCTTGCGATTTTTATTCTTCTCCATCCCTGGCTGAGTTGCAATGCAGAGGAGCACCAGAGGACGGACATCACTGAAAGGAACCAGCTAGCAGCTGGGCACAATCCTCAACTGGGCTGATACAGCTGCCACTAAAACAGCTTTGAGCAAATATAAAGTTTGTGCCAGCATGGTTTGCCACTTACTTTGATGCCCTGCCATTTTGATGCCAGGATGAGAAGTTTTGTTTTATTTTTATTCTTGCAGTGACTTTGTGACAATGGTCAACAGATGCAAGATTTTTCATAACCAGCAATGTTTTTGCTGGCTGTGCATGGAATCCTCGGTCTAGTAGTTTGGTGAGGGACTGAAATATTTGAAGGGATGTCATGTCGAGGAGGGAGCAGGCTTGTTTTCCACTGCTCCAGAGACTAGGACAAGGAGCAATGGATTCAAATTACAGGAAAATGGATTCAGACTACAGATTCAAGCAATGGATTCAAACTACGTGTAGAAGGGATCTAGGAGGACCACAAGCTGAACATGAGTCAGCAGTGTGATGCGGCAGCCAAGGAAGCCAACACAATTCTTGGTTGCATCAATAGGAGTATGGTGTCTAGATCGAGAAAGGTAATGGTACCACTCTATTCTGCTTTGGTCAGACCTCATTTGGAATACTGTGTCCAGTTCTGGGCACCTCAGTTCAAGAAGAAGATCAACAAGCTGGAACATATCCAGAGGAGGGCGACCAAAATGGTGGAACATCTGGAAGCCATGAAGCCCTCTGAGGGGCAGCTTAGAGAGCTGGGGATGTTTAGTCTGCAGAAGAGAAGGTTAAGAGGGGACATGAGAGCCATGTTTAAATATCTGAAGAGATGTCATGTCGAGGAGGGAGTGGGCTTGTTTTCCGCTGCTCCAGAGACCAGGACAAGGAACAATGGATTCAAGCTGCAGGAAAGGAGATTCCACTTAAACCTCAGGAAGAACTTCTTGATGGTCAGAGCTGTCCAGCCGTGGAATCTGCTGCCGCCTCCATGGAGTGTAGTGGAGTCTCCTCCTTCTATGGAGGTTTTTTAGCAGAAGCTGGATGGCCATCTGTCAGGAGTGCTTTGCTGTGGGTTCCTGCATGGCAGAAGGGGGTTGGACTGGATGGCCCCTGGGGTCTCTTCCAACTCTGTGATTTCTAGGATTCTAGGATTCTATGAACGAGGCAACTTCTACATGCTTTGGGGCTTGATAGCACCAAAATCTTGCTGGGAATCATAGAATCATAGAAATTCAGAATTGGAAGAGACCACACAGGCCATCCAGTCCAACCCCCTGCCATGCAGGAACACCCTCAAATCAATCCCGACAGATGGCCATCAAGCCTCTGCTTAAAAACCTCCAAGGAAGGAGACTCCACTACACTCCGAGGCAGCAGATTCCACTGCCGGACAGCCCTGACTGTCAGGAAGTTCTTCCTGAGGTTCAGGTGGAATCTCCTTTCCTGCAGCTTGAATCCATTGCTCCTTGTCCTGGTCTCTGGAGCAGCAGAAAACAAACCCTCTCCCTCCTCTACGTGGCATCTCTTCAAATATTTAAACATGGCTATCATGTCCCCTCTTAACCTTCTCTTCTGTAGACTAAACATACCCAGCTCTCTAAGTCTATCCTCATAGGGCATGGCTTCCAGGCCTCTCACCATTTTGGTCACCCTCCTCTGGGCTTGCTCCAGCTTGTCAATATCCTTCTTGAATTGGGGTGCCCAGAACTGGACACATTATTCAAGATGGGGTCTAACCAAAGCAGAGTAGAGTGGTACCAGTACCTCCCTCGATCTAGACACCATACTCCTATTGATGCAGCCAAGAATGATTCTGCTTGTTCCTCCTCCAGAAACCATGCGGACCCTCTTCAAGGTCACCTGTCGGAGGGGGTGCTCCTTCACAAGGAATCACGGATCAACGGTTTGGCACACCAGCCAAGGAAGAATTCAGGAGGGGACATGATGGCCATGTTTAAATATTTGAAGGGATGCCATGCAGAGGAAGGAGAGGGCTTGTTTTCTGCTGCTCCAGAGACCAGGACAAGGAGCAATGGATTCAAGCTGCAGGAAAGGAGATTCCACCTGAACCTCAGGAAGAACTTCTTGATGGTCAGAACTGTCCGGCAGTGGAAGATGCTGCTTAAAAACCTCCAAAAAACCTTCTTTGGAGATTTTTAAGCAGAGGCTGGATGGCCATCCATTGGGAGTGCTTTGAGGTGGGTTCTTGCATGGCAGAAGGGGTTTGGACTGGGTGGCCCCTGGGGTCTCTTCCAACTCTAGGGTTCTATGAATCCTCTACTGCGCTTCTATGAATTACAACATTAGAGTGCTCTGGCTGAGAATTTTAATTGCTGCTGTCGTGCTCCCATTTATGGCAACCCTAAGGCAAACCTATCATGGGGTTTTCTGGGGATGAGAGTTTGTGACGTCCCCAAGGTCACCCAGTGGGTTTCCATGGCCAAGCGGGGAATCAAACCCTGCTCTCCAAGGTCATATTCCAACACTCAAGCAACTACACTGTGAATTCTAAACACCCCTTCTTAAAGTTCAAATGCTGAGACCCACAGGATGGAACCATGGCAGTTAAAGTGGAATCATAGCACTACCATCATGTAGTGTAGAGATGTCCTTAGGAGACTTCAGAAGCTGCCTAGAGAGAGCTGCACATGGCCCCACAGCCCACACTTTCACGGAATCATAGTGTTAGGAGGGATCCCAAGGGCTATTTAATCTGATCCCTGGCCTGCTATGCAGGAATCCACTGCTAAAGCATTCCCAGTGGATAGATTCTGTTAGAAACTTTCAGATCAAAGCAGAGCCTGCTACCTTTGGAGAAAGTCTATTCAACAGTGGTGATCCCTGGAGCCACGCTGGTCCCTGAACCCTTTGCTGTTGGTCCCTGGCAGGTTTCCACGAGAGAAAGAAACAAATGCAGCCAATATGCACAAATTTAGTGCTGCTCCCTAGCTCATTTGAAATCAATAATATATGTCTTGATAATATATGTCTAGGCTATCTGAAGGACTGTACCTTCTATTATAGAGAGCCAACATGGTTTTGAGCATTGGACTATGACCCTGCACATCAGGGTTGCTTCTCCACTCGGACATGGAAACTCACTGTGTAACACCGAGTGCATCACCCTCTCAGTCCCAGAAAACATCATGGTAAGTTTGCTTCAGGGTTGCCATAAGTTGGAAATGACTTGAAGGGATATAATAATAACACAGAATCTTCTGTTATGAGTCCAATAGAGCTCTAAGATCTTCTGGAGAGGCCTTTTTCTTTCTCCCACCACGTCCCCAGGGCCATATGGGTGGGGGTACAAGGGAGACAGGGTCTTCTCAGTGGTTTCTCCCAGACTTTGGAACTCCCTTCCTTCTCTGGAGAGGCCAGGATGGCCCCCTCCTTGCCTTCCTTCCGTTGGCAACTGAAAACATTTTTGTATCGCCAGGCTCTCAGAAACTGAATGGGATGGGTTTTTAATTATGCTTGGTATAGTGACCCTGGGCAAATCACACACTCTCAGCCTCAGAGGAAGGCAAAAGGCAAACCTCTTCTGAACAAATCTTGCCAAGAGAACCCTGTGACAGAATCGCTTTAGGGTTGCCATAAGTCAGAAACGACTTGAAGGCACCCAGTAGCAATAACAGTCTTATAAGGAATTTTAATGTTTTTATGGTTTAATGTTTGAACTGTATAAATGGTTTAACTGACTTACATTTATCCTCTTATCAAAGCTTTTGTACAGTCTGTAATCTGTAATTTTTAAAAATGTGTGGTCAGTTACTTTGAGTCCCATTATTAGGAGAAAGGAAGGATATAAATGCAAATGCAAATAATGGTGATATCCAGAAGAAGAAGAGGAACAACTGCCAGTCCCCTACATCAAATAGCCTGAGAAGAATTGGTGTATTCTATATTGAACAGCTCTTATCGTCTTACTTTGCGCGTCCCTGGCATACCGAATAGGCCTGGTTGAAAGTGTATGATCAGAAAATGATTAAATAGCATTCCTGGTCATGCTGAGGGCGCTTTTGTTTCAGCCAGAACATTTCCTCTCCGACGTCTCTGTGCCACCGTTCTGCCCTTTGTGAGCCTCCAGTGGAAAGAGAAAAACCTCAAAATGCCAGTCCATATCAGGATCAACAGCGGGCCTTAAGGAAGCGCCGGGATTCTCATGTCAAGCTGGAGAACCGAGCTGCATCCAACCATCTCTCATCGGAGGAGACAGGCAAAGGGAAGGCAACATGCCCCATCCAGAGAGGAAAAATCTCACGTTCGGTTCGGGGTTTTGCCTCCGTGAGCCACGTGAGTGCATCTGTCGCTGGGAAAAGGGTAACCTTGTGAAAAGAGCCAAAGGTCTAAAGGGGCAGGAAATAAAGCTCTTTAGATTGCCTATAGAAGACTTGGGAGAAGAGGTCCAGAAAAGCCTCTGTGAAAGGATATGAGGAATCTAAATTTAGCCTAACCAGCAATCGTCTTTCGTTTATAATTCCTGAGCCTTAACAAACAGGCCACCCACAGACCAGAGATTTCCCGCTTCCTTGCCCCTCAAGAGAGGAAGAAAAGAGGAATGCATGAATGAAAGGAGGAAGCAGGGCAGAGAAAGTGTCCAGTTTGAGCCTCTAATCGCTGCACAGCTGGGGGAATTTTTGTTTTTCTGGAATACAATTCCCAGAATCCCCCAACCAGCAATGCTGGGAGTTGTAGTCGAAAAGAAGAAATTTGTAGCTCAAAAGAGGAAGCTTCTCCGGCTCTGAAACTTTATCACATTCTGCAGTGTGCTGGGGGAGAACTAGTTGTGTGTATATATGTCCGTATGAGAACCAGTATGGTATTTGAGGCTTTGTCTAGGACTATTGGACATTTCAGTTCAAATCATTCCTCAGTCACAGAAACCCAGTACACAACCTGGGGTCAGTCTCACCCACTAGCAAACCTCCTCGGAACAAATCTTGCTAAGAAAATCCCATGATAAGCTTGTCTTAGCGTCTCAATAAGTTGGAGAAGGCTTGAAGGCACACAAAAACAACAAGAACAACTTGGGACTCTATACAAAACAGGGACATGCAAGAAACTGAAAGGGGCAGCTCCCTCAAATAAGACAGTGTACAGCATACATGGTGATTTGAGTGTTGGACTAGGATTCTGGAAGAACAGGGTTCGAATCCTGCTCGGCCACAGAAACCCATTGGGAACCCTGGGCAATACACCCAGTTCTTTAAGTCGTTTCTCGTAAGGCTTGGTCTCCTAGATCTTTGATCATCTTGGCCATTCTTCTCCTCAGTCCTGGTGGAGCCAGGCCAGGGAAGGAGTCTGGCCTGGGGAAAATGGGGTGCCCAGTGGGAACAGTTTGCAAGTGACAGACTGAGGGGTCCCCAACTATGCATTTGGTCCATGGGCCAGAGGTCCCCCACCCCCATTCTCCAGGACAGGGTGGGAGAGTTAAAAGCCCATACGCCCCTTGCTCCAGGGCAGGGCGTGGCTTTTCGACTAGCCAAGAAATCACTACTTCGGCAGAAGCCTTTTGGCTAGCAGCCACTGCTGTATGTTGACTGTGCCACTCCACCTCTAAAATGCACTAGATGAGGGAGAACGAACTGAATTAAACAAACTGGATGTACTCCTGGTCAGTAGAAAGCTTGGTTAGGGGACTGGAATTTAGCCTGTTTTTGAAGGGGACGCCCTAAAAGTGTGACCAGTGATCCTTGATCCCACTTTGACCTGTATCAACAATCATCATCCATGTTGGTTTTAATTGACTACTGCAATGTGCTCTACATGCGGCCAACCTTGAAGTTCGAAAGCTTTGGTTTGGTACAAAACGCAGCGGAAAAGACCTTTTCTGCACTAGCCTGTTATAGTGCTATTATTCCACTTTCAACGCCCTATGGCATCCTGGGGCTTGTAATTTAAAGAGGGGCCTTTAGTATTCTCAGCCAGAGAGATCTTTGGCCTCAGGAAACTACAAACCTCAGAATTACACAGGATGCTGAAAGTGGAATAATGGTGCTATAACAGTCCTCAGTTCTGCACTAGCCTGTTATAGCGCGATGATTCCACTTTCAACATCCTCTGGAATCCTGGGGTTTGCAGTTTCGGGAGGGGCTGACCGGCCCCTCCCGAAACTGCAAACCCCAGGATTCCAGAGGATGTTGAAAGTGGAATCATCGCGCTATAACAGGCTAGTGCGGAAATGGCCAGTGTACTGCGGAAATGGCCTAAGGCAGTAACTAGTTCACAGTATCATAGTTAAATTCCTACATGGCTTGAGGCCTGGCTATATAAGGGACTGCCTGGGCTAGCAAAGAATTTGTATCAGCGTTAGGATCTGCAGGAGACGACTTCTGGAGAATACTGCTGCTGGCAGAGACCCACTTGATGGACACGTGAGATTGCGTTGCCATGGAATGTACTACCTTCAAATTTATGATCAGTTCCCACTCTCGCTGTTTTTAAGAAGGGTGTGAAAACACTTTTTTTTTTCTGTCCAGAGTGGCCTCTAAGCTAAGAGAGATGGGATAAATATGTAGCAATGTGAATTAAAAATTGGAAATGTGCACATACCTTCCCATTGTTTTTTCTTTTTTTACAAACACACATGCGCACTCCTGTTCTCACCACTGTCATGGTTATGTTTGATAAGGACACAGAAGAGGGCCTTATCTGCTCTAAGATTTATATATTAAAAAAATTAATAAATAAAGGCAGACTTTGCTACAGGCTGTTGTGGGTTTTCCGGGCTTTGAGGCCATGTTCTGTTAGTATTTGCTCCTGACGTTTCGCCTGCATCTGTGGCTGGCATCTTCAGAGGATCTGGTGGCATGGAAGTGAGACAGAGTACATATACTTGTGTGGTCCCCAGGTGGGGGGAAGCATTTGCATATGTTGCAGTTGGCCTGTGGGATGGCCTATTGTTAAATGGGATGCCCCCCAAGGTTGTATTGTGAGTCAGGAGATATGCATAACAGTGCATTAAGTACATTAGCAACCCACTGTATTGTTCCCTGTAGAGGGACCTCCAGAGTCTGGGTGGTCTTCATCGGCATACTTCTGAGTCTTGATTTCAGTGTTCTTCAGTACTGGTAGCCAAATTCAGTACTGGTAGCCAAACAGACTTTGCTATGTCACCTGAAATGTTCTTGCTGGGAATTATCAATAAAGAACTGGACAGTAAATATGGGCAACTTCTTCGATACATGATAACGGCTGCAAGAAGACTGTTTGTCCGAAACTGGAAACAGACTGAAGCACCAATGTCAGAAGAGTGGACTAAAGTTGTGAACTTTGCCCAAGTTGCCACACTGAGGTGGATTTTAAAAGATAAGCCAAGGGAAGATTTTCTGAAAGACTGGACTTCATTTATGGATTTTCTTTTCTTTTCTTTTTTTTAGGAATAAGAAGTCTAAAGATGTAACAATCGATGGTTATGGTAATTTTAGTAAGTTGAATTTAGTCTGATCCATAATTATATTAAAAAACCACTATTTTTTTATTATAGTTTGTGTAGAGGTCAGAGTTCTTTTGTGTTTTATTTAGTGTAGTTAGGTTGTGTTTATGGTAATAGATTAGGATTTTAGTAATGTATTTTTTATTTTATAGTAATGTATTAGTATTTTGTTTTCATTTTAGTTACACACACATCTTGTTTATGTATAGTTTTTTTTCTTTTCTTTTTTTTCCTATTGTGAATGTTTGTATTAAAATTAATACATATGAATTAAAGAAGGATGGAAACAGAGAAAGATATATATGAGAGAAGGAAGGAGGGAAGGAAGGAAGGAAGGAAGGAAGGAAGGAAGGAAGGAAGGAAGGAAGGAAGGAAGGAAGTGCTAACCAAAGGATTCCATAGGATGTTGAAAGTGGAATAATAGCACTGTAACAGGCTAGTGCGGAAATGGCCTACGGGTCTCTCACAGAATATTTGCCTCTGTAAAACTGTGCACTTCCTTTGGTCTGACTGGTAATATAAGAATCAAATAGTTTATTTAAGTTGCTTTGATGTAAATCAGTCCAACTATTTATTTTTTTAAAAAAGGTTCCATGTGACATTTTAAAAGGGTGGTGGTGGAGAGTAGCAGTATATAACAGGAAAAGGAAAAGCAGAACTAAATATATGGAGTGAAGATTTTCCCAGGTGCCTGCTAGTACTCAAAACCACAAAACAGCACAGTCAGCCCTCCCAATTTGTGGGTTTGACTTTCATGGATTTGATTACAGTCATCCCTCCCTGTTCACTAGGGTTGGGGGCACAGGAGCCCCCGTGAATAATTCTAGGTGCTCCCAAACCATATTTAACACACACAAAAACATGATCACCCTATTCAACCCACCGTGGGTTCTTTTGAGGCATCGGGGTTCCTTCCCAAGGCAGAAGTGGGGGGCTGGCAGGGCTTATGGCCCCCTCCGCTGCTGCCCCACACCATTTTTAAGAGGGACTTACAAGCCTTGTTGGCAGTTTCTCAGCCTCAAGAGGCTTGCAGTCCCTATTAAAAATGGCCCAGGGAGGCAGCAGAGGGGGCACCAAATAATCCATGAATAATCACATCCACAAAAGTGAAACCTGCAAACATGGAGGGCTGATTATATTTGCAAGTCTCTGCAACTCCAGCCCTCCCCACCTCAGGGTTCTTTTTTCCAGGGGAGGTTTCCCTCTCGGCAGCCCCACTCAGCTGCACAGCCCTTTAAAACCCCACCACTGGTCCTCCTCCTCCTCCACCAGCCACTGCCTGGCCAACTAAGAACAGCTTGCAGCCCACGTTTGCAGCACCACAAACCCTTTGGCAATGCTCCTACACACATCCCGAAGGATGAAGATGGGCAAGAGAGGAAGTCTAGGGGCACCATGCCAACTCACCCTCGTTTGGACCCTGGGTGCCCATTCCCTCCCCCTCTTCCCCCAGACACACACACACACACACACACACACACACTTTGATATTTGTGATTTTTCCATTTTTGCAAGGGTCCTAGAGAATGTGGAAGACTAACTGTATATTTAGATTCCTCCTTGCTTTTGAAATCCTTATCTCCAGCCCATGGTGAAATTAGCCCAAGAGAAGTAAGCCAAGCCCTTTAATATTTAGATTAATTCAGATCATACCCAAGTAGAATCTATAAGAAGTTTAACACTGTCACGCATTTAGAGGTCTTTGACTTTCTTGCTATAACCTGGCAATGGTGATACAGATTACAAAAGATGGTCCCAGTTTTGTTAGGAAGTGCTTTCCAAAGAGCGATGAGGTTGGAGAGGGGTTTCTCTATCTCTGTTTCTGTCTGTCTCACTCTCAAACACTTGAAAAAACAACAACTGAATAACACCATTTTCAGGTAAAACCTGGATCAATCAATTGATCTGTCAATCTATTGATCTGTCAATCTATAATATAGGCAACATCTCTGTCTTCCGCAAAGCAGGAGAAAAAAAATATAATTCCAGCCGCCATTCTCAACTTGCATTGTTATACAATTTCAAGTTATTACTGACTTATGATAATCCTATTGAGAATCTATTTTATGTTACAATGCAGATAAGTGGGCTTACTTTAAGGACTGGGGAAAGTTTGGCCTATATAGAATTTTTGATCTATATTCTGGCCCCTGTCCAACATCAACAGAGCAGACTAAAGCTCAGAATATGGCCATTTCCACACTAGACTGTTATAGTGCTATTATTCCATTTTCAATATCCTATGGAATCCTGGGTTTGCAGTTTAGGGAGGGCCTCAAAGATAGATAGATGGATGGATGGATGTCTGGATAGATAGATTACTGCAAAAATAGTCTATATGATGGCTCCAGATCTTCCAAATTACTTATTTTTCTGCTCATCCACAAATGTTATGCCCTTCTGGCCTCACAGAACCTGGAAAAAAGTACACTAATATTCAGGAACTTGCATCTAAATCACCTTGCTTTCCTTTGGTTTCATGGCCTTTAAGAATGGAAGCAAGGGCTGTTTTTCCCCCTGTTCTCATTGACACTTAGTCTTCTTCAAGAGACTTCCCAGATGCTGGGTAGAAAGTACATGCTATATAGAAATAATAAGTAATGTCAGGAAAAACACCAGCACAGGGATGTAGGGTTTTTTGTTTGCTTATGAGAGAGAGAGAGAGAGAAAGAGAGAGAGAGAAAGAAAGAGAAACAAAGATTCATTTAACTGATATAATGTACTGGGGATGGGAGCTAGATTTAGAAACAGCATGAAGATGCTTGGTATGAATGCCTCTGAAACAGTCAAAAACAGAGAAATGAAGATTTCCAGGCTCCCAGGAAAAGTCAAATATTTGAAGTTCAAGAGACCAAAGTGTGGCTTGGATTTCCCCCCCTTCTCCTGCAATTGTTCTCCTTCGAAATGACACTGTCCGAGAACTGGTGAAACAAAAGTGATTTTTATGGACCATTTCTGCACCAGCCTGTTATAGCGCTGTTATTCCACTTTCAACATCCTATGGAAGCCTGAGGTTTGCAAAAGTCCCTCCCTAAACTGCAAACCCCAGGATTCCATAGGATGTTGAAAGTGGAATAATAGCACTATAACTGTCTAGTGTGGAAATCATACCCAAAAGGCAGCTGGAAGGCAGCTCCACAGCTGAGCAGGTTTCAAAGCAGAACCCTGTGGACAGTTGACGTTTATTTATACATTTTTTTTTGAATGCTGCATTCCGTTACTCCAAATGTTTGGGGTTCATAGGCAACTGCTTTATACCTAGGTGGGCTGGTGCCCCCTTTGACTCAGCAGAGCTTGGAAAGCTACTTTTTAAAACTAATTCTGACGTTTGGAAAAAAGGTATGCCGTTGCTGTTATTTCACAGTGATGTTTTCAAACAGGACACATTGCCCAACCTATTGCTGTAGCTTCCTGCTTTTTTTGTTACCTGTTTGATGAGAACGGCATATCAGCAAAACTATCTCTTTTTTTGCTGCTGGGTGTGTGTGTTTTGTTAATTCACCTGTCTACTTGTGCTGAATTTCATAGGGTTTGCTTAGGCAAGGAATACTCAGAGGTAGTTTTGTCAGTTCCTGCCTCTGAAATATAGCCTGTAGCACCCAGCATTTGTTGGTGGTTTCCCTCCCACCCACCCAGGACTGACCCCCACTCAGCTTCCAAGGAAAGGGCACCCAGGATCCAAACCTGAGCTGGTAAAGGAGAGAGAAGGGGTGGGCTGGTACAGTGGTCCTGTACTTCCTCTCTGTTGTCCATCTCCTCCTTGGAGGGGCATTGAGAGAGGGTTTCGGGGGCTGAGAAATTGGGCTGCAAGCATGGCTGGTGGAGGAGGAAGAGGAGGACCAGAGGTGGGTTTTTAAAAGGTTGCACGGACTGATCGGAGCCACCGAAAGGGAATGCTCCCCTGGAAAAGAAGTGCTTGGGGTGGGGGAAACCGCTTTTGGAGAAATTTGCAAATAATCAAATCGGTGAAAGTCAAACCCACAAATGCGGAGGGCTAACTGTAGTTTGCCTTCATTTCCACCCTCTTATTTAGAATGTCAGGATTTATTTACATATAGTTTGAGATACGGAAACAAAATGACGCTCGGTTTTTCCATGATTAAGCTGTCAGCGAATGTTAAACCATAGTCAAAGAGGCAAAAGATTTATACGATCTGAAGAGAAACCAGAGTTAGGAATTAATTAATGGAATTAATATTAATGAACAAAAGAGATATGGAAGGCCGCTCCTATATATGATAACAGTGGCTGGGATACTATATGCTAAACTGCTCGATATGTATTAGATGGATATACTAACCATGCTTAGGCAAAATCAAAGTACAGATAAATGGAATCAAGAATGGAACACCTTAAAAAGTGTATGGAAAGAGAGAGGGGGGGAAATGTTTCTTTTAGAATTGTACACCACAAGTCAGAGTCATAAATCTATTTCTACATTACTTTTCTTCTTCACAATTTTATTTCATGTTCTCCTTTTTTTTCTTTCTTTTTTCTTTCTACTATTTATATCTGTATCTATCTTTTCTTGTCTGAATGTTAGTGAAATTAGATCTTCATATTGATATTTAGAATAAGAAATAGTGTTCATAAAGATTAGAATTTTGGGGGGGTAAAATAATTATTGTTTTTCTGGGTCATATTAGTTACAGACAAGCATAAATTTATTTATTTTTTTCTTCTTTTTTAGAGTACAGCTAAATATTGAACAATACTATAACTTTAAACTTACATTATTGAATTATATTATATTACTGACTTATGTACACTTATATGTTACTGTCTTATATATACAATATACTTACTTATATTGTGAAATATAATACAGTATACGAATACAATATACATATCTACTGTATTTTATGGTTATATTGATTTATAATGATGCTTGAACTTAATAAAAACTTTTTTAAAAAAGTGAATGTTAACTGTAGTCAATCATTTGGGGTTAAAACAATTTGCCTCTGATTATATGGCCAGTTTTGTCAGAAAAACAGAATGTCTTGGTTGATTCTCCTTCCTGAAGGTAGTCTATTTGCATGACGTTAGCCAATCAATAGTTAATTTTGAGAAGATCCAAACAATTAAATAATCAAAATGTATAATTAAGGAAATTGAAATTTATGCCAGCTCAACCACGTAACAGCTTGAACCCCATAAAATTAATGGATCTGTTTGTCCTTATTCCTTATCTAGCAATCGGATGGGAACTGTAGAGTCAGTGGCTTGTGTGTGCCTCAAAGAATTTCCATGTGGTCCTGCACTTGTCCCGATCCTCCCAAAAAAAGACTTCTTTTTTTCCTTCCAAAATTGGAGAACAATGAGTGTATCCACACTACATGCTACAGTTCAGGGAAGAGCAGTGGAGGATTTTAGTTCCCTCGCTAAACTACAAATCCCAGAAGTCCAGAGAGTTTTCTAACCTACTTTTCACAGCCTTTTTTATTGGCTAGGTGCTGGGACGGAGGTCAGGTATATCTGGTCCGGAGCTCAACATACGGCTCTGAGACTCTGGGGCCCTTTCACACTAGACAGTTATAGCACTATGATTCCAGTTTAGTTGCCAAAGGGTCCATCCAGTGGAAGCCTGGGGTTATAGAATCATAGAAACATAGGGTTGGAAGAGACCACAATGGACATCGAGTCCAACCCCCTGCCATGCGGGAACAAACACTCAAAGCACTCCCAATAGATGGCCATCCAGCCTCTGCTTAAAAAACCCCAAAGGAGGAGAAGATTCCACCATATTCCATGGAGGCAGCAGCAGAGTCCACTGCCGGACAGCCCTGACTGTCACGAGGCTCTTCCTGAGGTTCAGGTGGAATCTCCTTTCCTGTAGTTTGAATCCATTGCTCCATGGCCTAGTCTCTGAAGCAGCAGAAAACAAGCTTGCTCCATCTTCAACATGACATCCCTTCCAATATTTAAACATGGCTGTCACATCCCATCTTCACCTTCTCTTCTGCAGACTAAACATCCCCAGCTCCCTAAGCCGCTCCTCAGAGGGCTTAATGGCTTCCAGCCCCTTCACCATTTTGGTTGCCCTCCTCTGGACACGCTCCAGCCTGTCAATAACATTCCTAAACTGTGGTTGGTGGCTTGGGGAGGTGTATTTAGAGTATTCAGAATTCTCAGTCAAAGAGCTCTAATGCCTTACCAAACTACAGATCCCAGGACTTTACAGAAAAGAGTCATGATAGTTAAAGTGGCACCAAATTAGTATAGCTGTGCTGTCTACATACACACCGTGATTCCAAAAGCATTTATCATGAAGGCCCTGGTCAACAGCAGCAGTGATGAAGGACAGCTTTGATTTGCTGAGAGTATGTGTGATAACTTTTCCGTAGGGCATTTCCGCACTGCACTGTTATAGTGCTATTATTTCACTTTCAACATCCTATGGAATCCTGGGGTTTGCAGTTTAGGGAGAGGCATTTAGCATTCTCGGTCAGATTGCTCTTGGGCCCCAGGAAACCACAAACCCCAGGATTCCATACGATGTTGAAAGTGGAATAATAGCACTATACCAGTCTAGTGTGGAAATGGCCAAAGACAACAACTGATGTTCAAGACTCTGGGTTGGCTTTCGCTGTCTATTTGCAGCATAGATGCACCCACACAGTCCTTCCCTGGCAGCTCTTGGCTGAAGGAGTGTGACAACAATTTGCCCACAATTTTACCCTCCTGTTTCTTTACAGGTTGTTAAAAAAATTTTAAAAATGAAAGGAAAGAAAGTTCCTGGTGTTGGCAAGCATTTAATACTAACTGTGTGCTTTAAAAAATGGCTTGGTATTTAAACATATCAAGGGATGGGCGTCTGCAAATTGTCATCCCTGACCTAAGCTGATCATCTCTCTCTAGCTGACTATGAATGGTCTAGCCAAATTGAAGGGCGGGTGAGAAGAACAGCCCTACATACAGACTCCCTGGGCAAGCAACCCTCAATCTAAATGGGCAACTGCATGAGGGTCAAGGGCCGGTGATGTATTTAAGTCTTTTACTCCAAGTCTCAAGTCAAGGTTCAAGTCCTTGACGATATTTTCAGGTTAAGACTCAAATCCGGGAGCCAACTTTATACCCCAACCTATATGCCAGAATTTCTGGACAAAGTTGAATAAAGACAGTTTTAACAACTTAAGCAGAGTCAGCCTTCCATATTTGCAATTTTGCCCTCTGCAGCTCCAGAAGTGGAGAATAGGATCCTTCTTACTCCCCCTTCCCTAAGCTGGAGGCTTTTGGGCCAATGGGCATAAAAGAGTTTGCAGCTTCGGATGTGGGGAATAGGAGCCTTCTTCCTTCCCATTTTGGAAGCTGGAGGATTTTTCAGAAGCGGGGAATAGCATATTTCTTACTCCCCATGACTGAAGCTTCAAAGGCTTTAGAAGGAAGGATCCTTCCTCCTCAAGCCTGTTGCCCGACACATCTGCTGTTCCCCTCTGAGAAATGCACCCGGCACTCTGGAGGTGAGTCTTGTCTTCTGCTCTTAGGAAAAGTTTTAGAAGGTTCCTCCGAAATGCAGCAGGGACAGGCTGCTGAGCAGACCCCAAGCCCACCTCAAGCCCATTGGCTAACCTATCTGCTGTTCCTTCTGAGAAATGCACCCACACTTTGGTCTTGAGACAGATTGCCATGTGACCAGCAGGCAAAAAGGGATGGAAACGTTGTTCAAAGTCGTAAGGTTTCTGGATGAATGCGTTACATTACTGAACCAAGGGCAGCAAGTCAGTCACTAAAAATACACAAGTCTCGAGTCGAGTCAAGTCAGTGCATCATTTATGGCCGAGTCGAGTCCCAGTCGAGTCAAAGAAGTGACTTATGTCCGACTTGAGTCCGAGTCAGTCGACTCAAGTCTACGTCACTACCAAGGGCTAATTTCCCCCAGATCCCAATCCACCTCCCTACCACCAGCTGGGACCTCCCATAGCAAACCCAAATATCTTTCTTTTTCTCTGACATTCCTTCCAAAATAGAAAAAGTAATAGTTGTTGTTGTTGTTGTGTGCCTTCAAGTCATTTCCAACTTACAGCAACCCTCAGGCAAACCTATCATGGGGTTCTCTGGGGCTGAGAATATGTGACACTTCCAAGATCACCCCATGGCTTTCCATGGCTGAGTGGGGAATTGAACCCTGGTCTCACAGAAGCATAGAGTTGGAAGAGACCCAGAGGGCCTCCAGTCCAACCCCTTTCTGCCATGCAGGAACACACAGCAAAGTACTCCCACAGATGGCCACCCTGCTTAAAAACCTCCGAAGAAGGAGACTCCACCACTCTCTATGGAGGCAGCATCTGCCACTGCCAGAAGTTCTTCCTGAGGTTCAGGTGGAATCTCCTTTCCTGCAGCTTGAATCCACTGCTCCTTGTCCTATTCTCTGTGGTAGCGGAAAACAAGCCTGCTCCCCCCTCAACATGACATCCCTTCAAATATTTGATTGATATTGTTGCAACCAAGAATCACATTGGCTTTCTTAGCTTAGTTGCTCCCCTTTAGGGAGGGGCCTCAAAGGCCATCCCCAAAGGCCCCTCCCTAAACTGCAAACCCCAGGATTCCATAGGATGTTGAAAGTGGAATAATAGCACTATAACAAGCTAGTGTGGAAATGGCCATAGAAAAGATGCTGTAGAACTTTCTTAGTGAATTGTGAAGGCAAGAATGTCCTGAAGTGCATTGTGTACTGCTGATTCACACAGCGGTCCCTAACCAGTGTCTTGACGCACACTGTGCTCTACTAATGCCACTGGCAGTCCCTAGCCACTATCTAAATGGGCATCAGGAGTACCCAAGGCACACTGCTGCCCATCGCTCATTGGTGCCAATAAAGATAGCTCCTGATGCTCAATGGTTGCTTTGCTAGGTCCCCTATGGAGAAACGTCATAGCCACCCCTCACTGAAAACGGATGTTGCAAAACTGCTCAATTTTATCTCCCACAGACATAAGTCCACTTACAGAAATTTAAGTCCCATACTGAATCCGAGTGGATTTTTAAAATAATGTGCACACTGCTCGGCCTTCTGGTGGTCAGCAAGAACAAATCCAGGCCAAGCGCGATGGGCTGGATTTCTGTGTTCTGAAACTCTGGGTTCGATGTTTCAGTTCTATTTCCTTGTTGAAGATTTTGAGCATTTTCCATGCACAACTCACAATGGCTTGGTTATAAAGGGTGCAGTGGCAGAGTGTGGAGTGCGTGGAGGGGGGGGCAGGAGAGGGCATGGCCATGGTGCGTGGGGGATGGCCGTGGTGTGTGTGGGCGTGGGCGTGGTACGTGGGGGCATGGCCACGGTGTGCAGGGGCATGGCTACAAGCCATAACACCTCATAAACATTGCTGCCTGGGGTGAACCATCCTCACTGCCCCCCTGTCCCTATGCGACTGAAAGGGAGCAAAACAAATCTGGAGACAAAATTTTAATTATAGTATTTAAATGGTTTTATGCTTTTAGTATGTATTAATGTGTTTTAATTTTAATGTGTTTTAATTGGTATGCTGGTTTTAATTGTATTTTATCCTTTGTTGTACCTTGCTTTGAGCTTTGATTTGAGGCAGATAACAAATAAAAAAATAAAAAATAGAAGTTATTATTATTATTATTAAACCAACAAAATCCAAACCCTACAAATCTCTCCCAGGGAATAAGGTCTTCTCAATCCCATCATGTGCAAATCAAGAATGGATGCTAATGAACAATATCCATCCACACAGTTGCCTTTTTTTCAGCCCTTTGGGTATTATTGTTGCTGCCGTAGTTGTCTTGGGTGCTCTTTTAATTTGTGCTGACATGTTTTTAGCCTGTCTTTAAAAATGCTATCCAAGTAATCCTGCAGTCCCTCCTAACTAGAAAGTTCTTTGCTGCTAATCAAAGTATTTATTTCATAAAATTGATTCTAAATAGTCAGAAGCATGACTTCCTCTCTCTCGCACACACAGGTAACTCACAACCATGAATATACACAGAACATAATGGGCTGCGCACAGATGAAAATAGGACTCCTCATTCATTGCAGAATGCAATTTTGGAAGTAATGGTAACAGCAACAGCATGAAACCCCTTCCATTCTTAGGGTTACCAGTTCAGAATCACTCCAGGCCCTGGGGCTCCTCTGCCAAGAACTGAGATGTAAGGACAGTCTCAGGGATGTCACCGTTATGGCCGGAGTACCATCCACAGGCGCTCACTGTTTGTCATTCAGACACACATGCATAGTACATACAAGACATTTTCCAGTTTGGAAAGTAAGAGAGAAATCTTACCTAAAGGGGCTGTTCCCAGAAGAGGGTGAAATGAGAGGATTATTCTTTTTCTTTTATTTAGGGATTCGGGATCACAAACATTTAATCTAGCTTACTTGCTTTGAGACAGAAGGTAAACCACAAAGCAAAGTGGAGGGTGAGTCCTGGCATCATAACAATTGAGAGAGAAAGAAGGACGCTAAGTAAATAAAATCACAGATGCCCCCCCACCCGAGAGTCTTTACAATGCTATCCAGTCCAATCCCATTCTACCGTGCAGGGAGACACAATCAAAGTGTTCCCAACAGATGGACATCCAGCATCTGTTTAAAAAACTCCAAAGAAGGAGACTCCACCACACTCCAAGCCAGTGTATTCTACTGTCAAACTGTTCTTACCATCAGGAAGTTCTTCCTGAGGTTTAGATGAAATCTCTTTTCTTGTAGTTTGAATTCATTGCTCCATGTCCAAGTCTCTGGAACAGCAGAAAACCAACTTGCTCCATCTTCCATAGGACATCCTTTCAAATATTTAAACATGGCTATCATGTCACTGCTTTACCTTGTCTTCTCCAGGCTAAACATACCCAGCTCCCTAAGCTATTTCTCATAGAGGATGGCTTCCATTACCATTTTGGTTACTCTCCTCTAGACATGTTCCAGCTTAAAATCTTTAAACTGTGGTGCCCAGAACTGGACACAGTATTCTAAGTGAGGTCTGACCAAAGCAGAATCGGGTGGTACTATTATTTCCCTCAACCAAGACACTATACTACTATTGATGCAGCCTAGAATCGCACTGGCTTTTTCAGCTGCTGCATCACACTAAGAAAGTGAGGCACTGAAAACAGGACACACCTTGAACTCTCATATTTCCTGTGCTCTTCTTCTCTTGGTAAGTGTGCCTGAACTGTACTTTCAAATGCACAACTGAAGTGTTAAGTTATACAATGCAAGGAATTTGGGCACCGAAGGGAAATTTGAAGGAACGTCATGTTGAAGATGAAGCAAGCTTGTTTTCTGCTGCTCCGGAAACTAGGACAAGCAGCAATGGATG
The DNA here is from genome assembly GCA_948474755.1 of Ctenosaura bakeri. Classification (NCBI taxonomy): domain Eukaryota; kingdom Metazoa; phylum Chordata; class Lepidosauria; order Squamata; family Iguanidae; genus Ctenosaura; species Ctenosaura bakeri. The sequence goes on along the minus strand of CAOLHI010000669.1, from coordinate 347,897 downwards.
CCAACTACAGGAAAAGAGTTTTCACCTAAACATTGGAGGCAGAATTCTTAATTTGGTTGAAGTGACTCCATTTCGGCACTCCCCCTCAACATGTTGATACAGCCCTGTATGATATCCAACTTCCATTTTATTCTCATCTCTCTCTCTCTCTCTCTCCTCTTCCTGCATAGTTACATCCCAGATGTAACCCAACAAAAGGACTTCATATTTACTTCGATCTGGAAACTAAACTGTTGCTGCATTTGATTCAGGAGATTTTTTTAAATTTAATTTGCTTTCCTTTTCGTGTATGGCATTTATTTATAAACCTCATTAATTTCTTCCCTCTCCGTCCTCAGACACTCAAGGTGACATCTATAGTAATTAGGATAATATAAGGCAATTAGAACAAGAGATGACAGTATGGGCCATAAAGAGAGGGAGAGAAATTAGGTAGCCACACTATCCCCAAAGAGTGGCTTCTCTTCTTACCAGCTGAGACACTTGGACTCGGACGTCGCTTGTTTCCAGCGGGCACTCGCTGGACGCCGGAAGCTTGCTCTCCAAAACAGACTGGTCTTCCCTGTATTTATTGGCTCGGACAGGGAGCGACAAGAAATCTTTCCCAGGGAGCTTGAGGTCACCCAGATGGTGAGTCTCTCCATTCTGGTCCTGCAAAGAACAAGAAAATGTAGCTGTCGAAAAAGGGATACCATGCTGAAGATGGAGCAGGCTTCTTTTCTGCTGCTCCAGAAACTAGGACATGGAAAATGGATTCAAACTACAGGAAAACAGATTGGGTTGAGTAGGGTTGCCAAATGAAAAAGAGACCTGGATCTTGTACTTTTGCTGGCCTTGTCAAAGAGGAAATTTTTGCAGACACCCTTGCTGAAATTCCCTCTTCTGTGCAAAGCATGGGGACCTTTTTCCTTACTCCTCATGGCAACCCTGAACATGGAAATAAGAGATGGTGTTCTCCCTTAAGGGTCTCCCTTAGGCCTGAGATCTCCCAGGGAGGCCTTTCTCTCTGGTCATTTCCACACTACACTGTTATAGTGCCATTATTCCACTTTCAGCTTCTTGTGGAATTCTGGGCTTTGTAGTTTCCTGAATTTTCCAAAGAGCTCTCTGGCTGAGAGTTCTAAATGCCCCTCCCTAAACTGCAAACCCCAAGCTTCCATAGGATGCCAAAAGTGGAATAATAGCACTGTAACAGTCTAGTGCGGAAATGGCCTTGGTGCTTCGCACTGAACTTAAGAGAGGCAGATAATCACAGCAATTAATTTCTGGTTACCACCCTTTCCCAGAGAAGTCATTCCCTGAGCTCAAGGCCTCCGTCTCATCAAGGCTTCCTTTGGACTTCTTGCTCCCAGAACACAGAGTCCTAAAGTAACAGGGTGTAGTTAAGTTGCTGGAAATATGTTTGCCTGTTAAGCAAGGGGAGATTGAGGATTGGCTCTTGATCTTCTGAACAAAGGCTGTGTTGCAGAAGAAGCACAAACATTGTCCCCTTTTGGCCCACTCGCTCCTCTAAGTTGTTGGGAGCTAATCCCCTTGATTTGAGCAGTATCTGCTTATTGCATATGTCTCAGCTAATGCAATCCCCTGACAAGTTGTTGGTTTTCTACAAAAGCCTTAAGCTTCAAAGACAGCTGCTTAGCAACTCTTCCGACAATCACCTTGCTGCCAACCGCCCTCTGATCCAACATCTCCGTTTACCTGTTCAGATGGAAATCTCAAGAGATCAAGGCTGTTCATCCTGTTCCTCTGACTCCGCTTTGGCCTGGCCCCTGAAAAAAGAAAAGAAAAGCTGCTTTATTTATTTATTTGTTGTATTTATACCCTGGCTTTCCTACAGTGAATTCAAGAAGGTGTAGCACATAGCTTTATCATCCTCTATGCATTATTCTCAGAACAACCCTGGGATGATATCTGTGGCCATTTCTGCACTAGACTGTTATAGTGTTGTTATTCTACTTTCAACATCCTATGGAATCCTGGGGTTTGCACTTTAAAGAGGGGCCTTTGCAAACCCCAGGATTCCATAGGATGTTGAAAGTGGAATAATAGCACTATAACAGTCCAGTGCAGAAATGGCTTATGCCAAAAGAATTCAACTGGACCAAGGCCTTCCTGTGAGTTTCATGGCCCCCTTGGAGACTCAAATCTGGATTTCCCAGGTCGTAGGCCAATGCTCTAACCATTATACAACACTGCTTCTTACAACATGAGGGCTCTCCTGTTGGGTAGAGGAGGTCTTAGATTTGGCTGCATGGCAAAGTGGAAACAGATTCAGGCTATTTCTGCACTACGCTGTTATAGTGCTCTTATTCCACTTTCAGCATCCTATGGAATCCTAGGGTTTGGAGTTTAAGGAGGGGCATTCAGAATTCTCAACCAGAGAGTTCCTTGCCCTCAGGAAACTACAAACCCCAGAATTCCACAGGATGCAGAAAGTAGAACAAGAACACTATAACAATGTGTTGCGGAAATGGCCTCAGTTAACAGCACAAACTATTTATTTTGAAGTCACAACACATTATCATCAGCTGAGTGTGAGAGGTTGTGGTCGGCTGAAGTGTCTTGAATGTTGAGTAAATATCCAGGAGTTGCTGTGCTGCTTTTGTCCTGTTCAAGATGGGTCCTTAGGAAGAGTTCCTGAAGAGTGGAAACCCCTTATGAACTTTCTGAGGAAAGATGAGAATGGTCTGATTGCCGTTGGATGCAAATATAAGTAGCTTAGTGATAACAGGAAGAAGTGTGCAATGTAATAGAGAAACTGGGCAGGCTGAGATAAAGTTGTTAGGTTTAACTATTGATATGCAGATTGGAAGTACTTTTTTTCTTTTTTCCTACTTTGCTTACTCTCTATTTTTTTTTAAAAAAAGATACTTTGAAATTTTAGTTATAGACAATGCTGTTGATTCTCTTTTCTGTTTGTTCTATTTTCTTAAATTTTACAAAAATATCAAACAAAATCAAAGTTTGCGAGCATCACCCATCTGCCCAATAATAGCCATGAGAACTGTGCAAGTGGACTAGCAGCCCAGAAAAAGGCCATTTGTGCACTAGACTGCTATAGTGCTATTATTCCACTTTGAACATCCTATGGACTTCTGGGGCTTGTAGTTTCCTGAGGCCAAAGAGCTCCTTGGCAGAGAAATCTAAATGCCCTTCCCTAAACTGCAAACCCCAGGATTCCATAGGAGGTTAGAAGTGGAATAATAGCACAGTAACGAATTACTACTGATGATAGCTGAAAATGGAGACAAGATGGCTGCAGTGAAGTAAGGAGTGTGTTACTCCGATGGAGAAACCCTATCCCGGTGTCTACAATTTTGATATTGAAGTATGATTCTGTGTGCCAGAGAGGTCCCCCGAAGAGGCACGTAGGCAGGCATGGTTGAGAGACTGAAAACCAGGTCAGGCCAGTAAAATCCCCAGTCACATAGCCCCAGGAAACCCCAAGGTGGGTAAACCCACACTAAACAAAGGGTCCTCAGCCCCGAGACGCTGACTTGAGGGGATTACATGTATGCTTCCAGTTGAGCAAATATCCCATCAGGCGGGAACCAGAAGTCACACCACAAAACACAGTCGAAGATCTGGAGACTTTGGCAACACCTAAAAATCCCATCACGCAAAGGAAATTACCAATGTGGAGCTTCATGCCCACTGCAACACCCATTGTTCTCCCCAGGAAAGGATTAGTCCTCCAGGTACTTTTTCCCCTACAAATAGTCCTGGCTTTTGAGCGTTTCTTCGGATTGCTCTCAGTCACCCCAGCCGACCATTGCTCCGTTTGTCGAGCAATCCCCTCAGCCCTTTCTATGCTGAGCCCCACTTCTTCACTGCCTTCTCGGACCCAAGACTTCAGGACAAGGTGCAGTATTACCCCAACAACACCCCTTCAATGCTCCCTCTGTCCAATTTCCTCTCTTTGGCTTCTTAATAGCTCTTGGGTGCATGTGTGCGAGAGTGCGTTGGTACGTGAGACTTGCATTCAATAAAATCATTTATTGGACAGTTTGGTTTGGTTTTTGGTTTGGCCTGACCCCATAAAAACTGGGTAAAAAGACTCCGCTAGGTTACCCTGCCTCTTGCAGTGCTATTGCTTGTGCTCTGGCTAGTTTCCATTCCCCATCACGTGGAGCACAGTGAGGTATCCCCCGAGGGACCCCCGAAATTAGAGTAACAAGTGTTTGTTTTGACTCCTCAAAAATTAAGCTTTAAAAAATAAGAACCTCAGATTTGGATTTTAGAATTGGAAAGTTTTGGAAACTAGCCATAGGTCATTTGACTAGAGAGGAGCTGGATACTATATATTTTGAAACTGAGACCTTGAAGCTCCTCAAGTTCTTTAAGTTCTTATCTCTTCCACCGAGTGCTGTTTGGATTGATAGTGCAAGTTATAATTGCACTAAACTCCTTGAAGTTTTGTGGAGTGGATATTTCTATATCAACAGTATGATCCAAAAGTGTCAACAATTACAGCGAGAGACTTCTCTCTGTATGTACCTTTGTTATAATTTATTTGTCCACTCTGCATACAAACCTATTGTAACCAAACTGAGTGGTGGGAGACGAAAAAGAGAATAACTGGGATAAATGCTGACAGCAGGGTGTTTACCAGAAAGATGTACAAAGACCTAGGAATTATACCTACCTTGCAAAGTAGTTCTCCAGAACCTAGGAAAAGGTAGAATAAAATCACACAGTATTTCCAGCAGCAGAAGGAGAGTGATGAAAATGTGAGTGCAAATGTGTTCTGTGAATCTTTGCAGAATGGATCAACCTCTATACCTCCTGTATTGGACTGGTCAGTAGATCTTAAAGGGACAACACAAGAATGCAGGACTTTAGGATCTTCATTAGACCTGGCCACAGAGCTGAACCTTGCAGAATATATGTCTGTTATGACAGAATCACACCAGGTGGATAAAGCTGATATGAAGGACAAAGAACTCACCAAAGATCTCATGCAGAGACAGATTATTGAGCTTGCTTATAAGGGGTCAGCCTCAAAATATAAATCTATTTCTACTCAAACGGAAGAAACAGAACTAACTGATCTTCAGATTCAGGGACAACTCCTTATGCTTTGTGGTGAATTTGCTCTTATCAAAAATTTTCTTTCAGAAAGTAATGGACTGTTAACAATACTGGTTGAGAACTATATAACCCAAGAGATGAGATCAGGACTAGAAGGAGCTGACAAATACGCCACGCGAATGCAGGTGGAGACAAAGAGCACTGTAAGGACTCATCCCAAAGATATTAACAAAGGGACACATAAGGGAGAACGTAAAAAGCAGAAAAAAAGTAAAAACATTAAAAATATAAGAAACCAAGCAAATAAAACACATTGTTGTCGGTCAAGGGAGCTAAAGAGGCTGATTAAATTGCTAGACACATATGCAAACTCAAACTCAAATTTGGATCTAAACAAGCCCTCTCAAAGGACCTGTAAGAAGAAAAGGAGAAAGGAAAAAGGATCAGCCAATGTCACAAATTCTCACCAAATGCCAGAGGAAGAAGGTGTGATAGAAGAAAAAACAGCAATTGCCTCCAATGAGGAGGAAATGCAGGATCCATGGGCAAATGTACTTAGCAATATAGGGAAGATGGAGAACAATAAATGCTTGGAACCTAATGATGATTCCACATAAAATGGTATTTGCCAACTATCCTAAACCTAAAGGTTTTCTTGCACAGAAAGAATGTATACGACATTTCCTGCACATTTTAAATGCTTTCCTCCCAGGAGCAATGAGGTATGATGATATTGTTTACATAGAATATCTGTATTTTGATGGGATTAATGCCCGGGCTGTGGTTTCATTCAAGGACCAAGATCTATCTAGCTTTATCTACAAAACAAGGAAGATGTTTTCAAAACATGGATTAATAATTCTAAGATTCTTTGAAAATCAAGCCCCGCCAGTTACCTTATTTGGAGTTTCTGCCACTTTTTTCATGGATAATAACTCTGAGACAATGAATAATACTGGAAATCTTACAGATTTAAACCAGATTTAAATCTTACAGATTTAAACTCTCCTCCTTCTCATACTCATTCAGAGATCCCAGGTTCAAATCTGGAACAGTTAGCTATTATTGACTGTTTAAACCAACTTAACACTGAAAGGGTAGAGAGCTTTATGCCAGAAGAAAAAGCACTGCTTACGTCTTATTGGAGATTGCCATATATTGTTCAGGCAGAGATTTAACAAAGATTATTTTCTGTCAGACTGGAATACCAAGGTCACAATTACAGCGGCAAGCTTTTGCACAGCAGCCATGAACCATCAAAAAACAGTTAATGGGTTAATACTTTTATATTCTTCACAGATGAGTTTGCTATTCTTCTCCCATGGTGGCTGCACGTTTGTTTTTTAAATATTTGAATTTTAGCTCTATCTATTTCTTCCTAGTGTCAATTTGTATTTTATGATTGAAGCTTTTATTAGTATTTTAATAAATTTTAACACAACTCATAGATTTTTTTATTCTTTTTTTATTCTACATTTATTCTTATTTTTAAGTTTTAAATTTTATAATCTTAAATTTTACAATTCTAACTCCACTTACTTGTTGATTGCATTTTATGGACAATGCTTTCAACAACTTTTAATGGAATCTACTATTGTTTTCACTGTACCTTTTTGTTGTTCTGATTTGTAACTTCTGCTGGCTGTTTGCTGTAATAAATGAAACGAAAGCACAGTAACAGTCTAGTGCGGAAATGGCCAAAATCACTCGCCTGTTTGTTCTCAGCCTTCATATCTTCTCCCAGCTTCAAACTGCAAACTGAATGCAAAATGTCCCCAACACAGTCCCCTATACAAGTTAACGCTTTCAAGACACTGGACAGACGTGAATGTTTGGCTGTGACACTAGCATGTACTCTAGAACCCATCTGTCTGGTGGCAGTGTTACCACGGTTTTGACATGCCCGGTGATAGCACTAGATATCGTCTTGATATCAAACTTATTTGGCCTTCCCTTGACCTTCTCTGCCACCCTGCTCCACGTGTTTGCAAGGGCCACTGGACAGGCACGTAAACAGGCGCGGCCGGTAACGGTTGGACATTCCAATCCAATCCCCACTTAGGTAGGCAGATTAATGACTCTCCATTGCTTCAGGGACCATCTTCTTGCAGACACAGCTTGCTTAAGCGCAGCTTTACACAAAGACGCTCAGCCGAGAGCCGGCACTTTCTTTATGCTGAGCCATTTGCATACTGGACATACTATTGTCATCCAGCGCTAAGCTCATCATGCAAAACCTGACCTTTTCCAACGCTTTTGTCCCGCTTCAAATTTCCTCTGTTTTCACCGAGCATGGCATGGCCTGTAGACACAATCCACCCTATAAAAGGTCCCTGATTCTGAGTCCACCTTAGACTGCTCTGGATTTCTGCACCGCCTTGCTGTCGTTTGGTCTGATGAGCTCCCCTCAGTGAACCATGCCGAGTTCTCCTCTCTGCAATCTTCCATCTCTCCAGAACTACAATATAAGGTGTCGTATCACCCATTTCCCCCCTGAAACTCTTACTTCTAATTTCCAGTTAGCTGTGTGCATGTGGTGTTTTATTTGTTGTCTGTCCTCTAATAAAGTTATTAATTTGCTATTTCAACCCTTGTCTGGCCACTCTTCTGACCTGACACTGTATACATAGGGTTGCAAGATCCCTGCTAAGTTATCCTGCCTCTTGCTATCTTAAGAGAGTGCTTAATTTCCCCATCTTGTGTTTGCATTTGGTTATTTGGGTGCCCCTCCTGGGACCCCCAGAATACAGGGTAACAGCAGGGGCCCAGCTCACTCCAGTTAGCTCCTAAAAGCCAGGTGGAAAAAAAATGTCTTTACCTACAGATGGGAGGACAGCAAACGGGCAGCCCATCTACCTTCCCTCATTTTGGTAGACACAAGAGTGAGTGGAAAGGGTGAGTGTACAAGATCCACGAGCTGAACGTGTTGGAGAGAATACATGCAAGACAAAACAAAAGCACTCAGGATTCAGGGAGGAGGAAAACTTTTTAAGACAGCCTGCAGTTCCATATTTCACTTAGGAGAGCTTATGAAGTTGCTTTTTATTTTTTTTTAAGTAACCTGCTCCAATGACTTGTTATCATGCCTGAAAAAATAAGCTGCTATCATTACTCAGCAGCGGAAGTAAACTAAGGGGGTAAGAGAGGCCACTTCCGCCCTACGCCGTTAAAGCGCTATTATTCCACTTTCAACATCCTATGGCATCCTGGAGTTGGCAGTTCAGGGCGGGGCATTTAGGATTCTCAGTCAGAGAGCTCTTGGGCCTCAGCAAACTAGAATTCCAGAATCCCATAGGATGCTGAAAGTGGAATAATAGCACTATAACAGCATCGCGTGGACATGGCCGGAGAAACTGGGATGCTGTCGAAGCCACTGAAAAAGAGGGACAGGAGACAATTCATCAGGCCCGTCTCTGCTAAACCGGGACAGGAGGAGCCTGGAGCTATGAGTGGAAGCCAGCTTCCTATGTCCCAAACTGGCTATCATTTCAGAGTATTACTGGCTGAGCTGTGGCAATGCCAAGAAGCAGCTCAAAAAACAAGTTTGTTCTGACCCGGGTGTATATATCAACATGGAAAGATGTCCAGTGTCAACAACAGGCATTTCTGTTACATCCACCTCCCAAAGAGAAATTTTCCATGGTTTCCTCCCCCTCACCTGTTTACAGTTTGAAGTGCTGTACGACCTGTACAAATTTCCTAGTGAAAAACCCCAATACGCTGATGAGATTTGACAGAAAGAAATTTCCACAGGTTTCAATGCCTTGTTTTGTACTGATTCTTACTTGCTTTAAACATTCCTTCAGTCTGCCCTTTATCCTCTGGATCCCATCTGCATTTTTTACTCTGACCTTGGACACATCCACAGGACACAATTTATGGCAGCTCCATATCACTTTAATTGCCACCGTTTGTAGTTGCTGAGACACTGAGACTATTTCTGTACTAGACTGTTCCAGTGCTATTATTCCACTTCCAACCTCCTGTGGAATTCTGGGGTGCGTAGTTTCTGGAGGCCAAAGAGCTCTCTGGCTGGGAATTCTAAATGTTTCTCCCTAAACTGCAACCCCCAGGATTCCACAGGAGGTTGAAAGTGGAACAATAGCACTATAACAGTGTAGTGCAGAAAGGCCCTGAGACTTCTCTACTCAGAAAGCTCTCTTCTGAACGACAGTTCCCAAGGCACACTGCAGTATATAATCTGACTGATTTAGGTAATCTTCCTGACTGCTCTTTTCCATCCAGATCTCAGCACCTGTCTGTGAGTCCTCAGTTTTTCTGGGTCATCTCTGGGTGGGAGACAAGGGCATGAATTTTCCTATTTTGGTGGCTTGAGTTCCGGGCAAGAGGAAAAGGCTCCGTGCCGGTCTACAGCTCACCTGGTAGTGCAGCAGCTTGGTACAGTTTCTGGAGATTAATTGATTTGTTGCACAATTGATCTTGCACAGACTCTCCGGAGGGGTGTGTGGAATGTACTTACTTAGTTTGCTCCTTCCATCTCTTTCACTGGGGTGCCAGGACTCACCCTCTGCTCTGTTCTGCATTTACCTTTTGGCTAAAAGTAGGCTACATTAAAGATCCCTTATCCTATCTCCCTAAGGAAGTGAAAAGGAATAAATCTCTTCCTTTTGCTTTGATCTAGAAACAGCCCCTTTCGCTAAGGCCATTTCTGCATTACACTGTTATAGTGCTATTATTCTACTTTTAACCTCCTGTGGACTTATGGGGTTTGTAGTTGCCTGAGGCCAAAGAGATCTCTGGCTGAGATTCCTAAATGCCCCTCCCTAAACTGCAAACCCCAGGATTCCATAGGAGGTTGAAAGTGGAATAATAGCATTATAACAGTGTAGTGTGGAAACGGCATCAGATTTCTGTCTTCGTTTCTAAACAAGAAAATATGTGTTTGTGTTTCAATAGCAGAAATGGACAAACTTACAGACAGGCTAAAGGGTTGTACAGAAGAAGATTTTGTTAGGGAATGGAAATTTTTAATTGATTATTTAGGAGAAAATGAGGATGAATTGATGATTTGGGGGTTTTGAACTTGCAGCTTATATTTTCCTTTTTTATGTTTAGATGTTCATTTGTTCTCCTACCATGTGAGTGGTTCTAAGAAAATTATAGATGACTTTAAGTAGTAACTAAGTTTTTTAAAAAAGGTATTTACCAATTAAGTCAGAATAAATTTTAGGAATTTACTGAAGACTACAAAGTATAGATCAATTTACTAAGTTTATTACTTTTTATCATAGAAATAAATCTAGGCAACAAACACTAAATTTAGTGATAATTTGTGATGTATTGGATTAGTAATTATTGTAGGGCCATTTCTGCACTAGGCTGTTATTGCACTATTATTCCACTTTCAACATCCTAGGGAATCCTGGGGTTTGCAGTTTAGGGAGGGGCCTCTGATGGGAGGAAACAGTTACTTGTTTGATGCAATGTGAATTATTTTATTTTATTTTCTAATGTCATTTTTTAAAGATGTAACAGGTGGGTATTATGTCCCTTAGTTTTACACCATTCTTTTATCAATCCTAAGGTTTGTTTTCGGGGGGGGGGATTGTATCAGAACACAAGTAATGCAGTGGGTGATGCCCCAAGTTTTCACTGGGATGGAAAACAGAGAGAAATTACTTTTCAAATGCTGTTAATGAGTAGCATGAATTATAAAGGACATTTCTGATTCCAAAAGCAAAGCAAAGCAAGATAATAGTTATTTAATGGAATGGAGTAATAGGTGGCATGTTGAGAATACACTTAGGCCTTTTCCACACGTGGTCGCGAAATCGCGTAGGGACGGTTCTGGCCGGTTTTATTTGTATCTGCGCAATGGCGCATTATATTTTTTAACGTTCCACACAGCTCTAGCGTGTTCCGCACTAGCGTGTGTCTGCAGATCCACACTGTAATCAGATTTAATCTCCCGCTCGCTTCCTAACCACGCCCCCTTCGTCCGTGATTGGACGTTTTTTTTAAAAAATGGCTCCGTGCGTCACTGCACACGTGTGTACCTTGAATGTTCTAAAATGATAAATAAATATAAATAAGTGAAAGAACCCACATACCTAGAATCCTCCCTCTTTTTTTCTGTTCTTCACTGCTTACCGAGGAAAACAAAATGGCGCCGCCCAGCTCTTTGGGCGAATCAGTGCGTATCTGCGCTTCCACACACGTCCGCAGGTGCGCACAAACCCGCATCTCGGGAAAAAAACCACATTTTTCAAGGTTTTTAAAAAGTGCTCGCAAAGCCAGTTCGGACCGTGCCTATGCGGATTCACGTGTGGAAACAAAAAAATAAATGCGATCAAACGCACCACAAGGTGTGGAAGACCTCCATTAGAGGTCGCATTGATCCGTTTTATATACACGTGTGGAAAGGGCCATATTTTACAAAGGAAGGTTTAACGAATTGTGGATGCTATGTGAAGCTGGCAAAATGCAGGCTGGACAGGGCTACTGTTAGGTGGATTTGTACTTGGTTGAAGGACCAAACCCAAAGGGTGCTCCTCACCAAAGGCTTCTCTTGCTCCTGGAGAGAAGTGGCTGGTGGGGGGCCACAGGGTTCTGTCCTGGGCCCAGGACTAGCCTGTTACCACGGTTCTGTCATGCCGGTGATAGAAATAGATATCTCTTGATATCAAACTTATTTGGCCTCCATTTGACCTTTCTCTGCCACCCTGCTCCACGTGTTTGCAAGGGCCACCGGACAAGTACGTAAACAGGCGCGGCCGGTAATGGTTGGACATTCCAATCCCCACTTAGGCAGGCAGATTAATGCCTCTCTGTTGCTTCAGGGACCACTTCTTGCAGACACACCTTGCTTAAGTGCAAATGTACACAAAGACGCTCGGCCGAGAGCCTACACTTTCTTTATGCTAAGCCATTTGCATACTGGCCATACTATTGTCATCCAGCACTAAGCTCATCATGTAAAACCTGACCTTTTCCAACGCTTTTGTCCTGCTCCAAATGCCCTTTGTTCTCACCAAGCATGGCATGGCCTGTAGGCACAATCCACCCTATAAAAAGTCCCCAAATCCAAGCACACCTCGGATCGCCCTGGACTTCCGTCTAGCCTTGCTGCCGCTCTGTCCAGTGAAGTTGTCCCCTCAGTTCCCAATAACTGAGTCTGCCTCTCTTCTTGGAACACTCCGGACTTCTATCCTGCCTTGCTGTCGGTTTGTCCAGCGAGTCGCCCCCTCAGCAAACCGCCCTGAGCTTTCTTCCCTGCAACTGTACGTTTTCTCCAGGACTACGAGATAAGGTGTCATATCACCCATTCCCCCTGAAAGCTCTCATTTCTAATTTCTAGTTAGCTGTGTGCTTGTGTTGTCTTTCCTGTTGTTTGTCCTTTAATAAAGCTATCATTTTTACTATTTTAAAACTTTGCCTGACCGCTCTTCTGACCTGACCCCGTAGACATTGGGTTACAAGATCCCAGCTAAAGTTACCCTGCCTCTCGCTAGCCAATTTCCCCATCTTGTGTTTTTGCTTGGTTATTTGGGCATCCCTCCCAGGACCCCCACAATACAGGGTAACAAGTCAATATCTTCATCAATGACTTGGAGGAAGGAGGAGAGGGCCTGCTGATCAAATTGGCAGATGACAGCAAACTGGGAGGGGTTGCTAATACCCCAGAGGACGGAATCCAAATTCATAATGACCTTGATAGATTGGAGAGCTGGGCCAAAGCTAAAAAAATGAATTTTAATAGGGAGAAGTGTAAAGTATGACACATGGACAGAAGAAATAAAATGCAGATATAAGATGGGTGACACCTAGCTTGACCACAGCACATGTGAAAAGGATCTAGGTGTCTTTAGTAGACCATGAACTGAACTTGAGTCAGCAGCTTGACACAGCAGTTAAAAAAGCTAATGTGATTCTAGGCTGCGTCAATAGGAATTCAGTGTCTCAGCTGAGAGAAATGATGGTACCACTCTGTTCTGCTTTGGTCAGGCCTCACCTGGAACACTATGTCCAGTTCTGGGCACCATCGTTCAGGAAGGATATTGACAAGCTGAAATATGTCCAGACAAAATAGTAGAAGGCTGGGAAACCATGAAATCCAATGAGGAGCAGCTCAGGGAACTGGGTCTGTTTAGCCTGGAGAAGAGAACGTTGAGAGGGGACATGAGAGCCATGTTTAAATATTTGAAGGGATGTCATGTCGAGGAGGGAGAGGGCTTGTTTTCTGCTGCTCCAGAGACGAGGACAAGGAACAATGGATTCAAGCTGCAGGAAAGGAGATTCCACCTGAATCTCAGGAAGAACTTCTATGATTCTATGTACTGATATTATTGTATATAGAATTTTTCGGATCAGACTTATCCCGGTTTAAGGAGGAAGATATTTGATTATCAGAACATATTGGTACCCCAAGATAAAAATTAGCTGTTGAGAAATACTGCTATATAATCTTGGAAAATAAGCCAACGCTTCAGTAGAACTAGAGAAGCACCCATAACCAATAGAGGAGGAAGTCGATTAGGGGAAGGGGGTTTGTGGAACTATTTTTTTTTCTTTTTACTATATCCATATACTTGAAAGAATGTTATATGGAGGAAGCCTCTTTTCTGCTACTCCAGAGACTAGGACATAGAACTATTGGAAAAGAGATTGTACCTAAGAATATCCTAAAGGTAAGAGCTGTTCAGCAGTGGAAGATGCTGCCTCAATGGAGTGTGGTGGAGTGCCCATCTTTGGAGACTTTTAAACGGAGGCTGGACGGCCATCTGTCCCAAATGCTTTGATCGTCTTCCTGCATAGCCGAATGGGGTTGGACTGGATGGCTGCCGTTGTCTCTTCCAACTCTACAACTCTATGAATGCATTACCCATTTGCCACATGCCTCAGGTTGGCCCCAGGAGTAATGGGTCATTTAATCAAAGATGCTCAGAAAAATGTAACTGGATGCCAAGTGCTAGTTTCCCCCATCTTCATCTCTTAAGTGCAAACAGGGTTTCAGAAATGAAGACATAAAAAAAAAAAAAGACGGCGCTACTTCCGATGGCTTTTATGTCACGCTGCGGAGAGGCGAAGCTCAGTGTTCTGGGACCAGAGCTCCGCTCTTGAATTTGGCTTCCCGGAGAGCAAAGAGAAATGGGTCAGATGAAAGAAATGGAGATAGTTCTATGAAATACCCCCTGGGCATTTGTATAATTAAGTAGTATACGGACTCTTAGGCTATGTAAAGAAAACCATTTATCTTCCACCTTTCGGCCCACCTGTTCTTGAATCCGACTTTCTTGCTGGGCTGCAGCTCAGAGGAGGAGCGTTCCCTTTGATCAAAGCCTCTTTTGTGTGTGTTGTGCGCGCGCGCATGTGCGTTCTCCTTTTTCTGGCAGTTTACAAGGCTTCTTAGAATCACAGAATCATAGAGCTGGAAAAGACGACAATGGCCATCGAGTCCAACCCCCTGCCATGCAGGAACACCCACTCAAAGCATATATAGAATACCAAGAATAGCGAATAGTTTGGGTGGGAGCCAACTTTTAATTAGGTATATGTTTATTATGTTGTTTCTGTTTTTCTTTCTTTCTATTACTAGTGCTATTATAGTCATAGTTACGTTAGAATTTTACGTCAGTTTATTTAGTAAGTATTTACTGCAGAGCTTTCCAAACTTTTCATGTTGGTGACATACTTTTTAGACATGCATCATTTTGTGACACAGTAATTCAGTTTTACTAGCAAACCGGAGGCTAAACTAACTTTTTATAAGAGGTACAAATACATACATAAATTATAATAGCAAAATGTATGGGGAGACAACATATCTCATGAAAACCTTTCATACATTTTTAGAAACATATGATTTATAAATAATAACATACATTTCCAGGATTGTAGGCAACACACCTACCCACTTCAGGCAACACACTAATGTGTCACGGCACACAGTTTAGAAAGCCCTGATTTACTGTATTTCATTTGCTTAGGACAGTTTAGTATTGTTGTTTTGGTAGTTATTGTATTTCGTGATGTTTTGTTGTTTTAATATATTCAATAAAAATAATAATAATGAAGAAAGAGAAAGAGAGAAAACCTTAGGTCATCAAAAGTAATTTTCACAGTGGTAGAGCTGAAGGCTTGTTCAGAATCAATTCAGTCCCTTTGACCTACACACACTGTAATGTATATTCCGAATGATTCATGAAGCATTCATACATTTGCAAAGAACTTTTGACAACTCAGCAACAAGCCAATCTATTCAACATCTTGTCAACTCAAGAGACAGGATTTGCAGATTGGAAACCCAAGCAGAAAACATACCATTTTTACTAAGACTGAAAAAATAGAGTCCGAAAAAGCCCATGACACAATTCAGAAGATTATAAATTTGAGGTTCAAAAGGAAAGCAGAAATATATTTACTTGATATGTTGGGATCCCAGAAAGAGCTGAAAAAGAACCAAAAGATAATTTTATATTGGGTAACAGCTGCTAGGTTCTATTATGCCTAGCACTAGAAAGAGAAAATGGGCCCAACTCTGGAAGAATGGAAACTTAAAAGTTATGGAAATGAAAGAGATAGAAAAGCTTTCTAGCCTATTAAAAAATACCTCTGTTCAACAGTTTGACCGAGAATTGAAATGCATGCAAGAATGGATTAAATTTAAGGAGAGATAAGATGTAGAGAAGTATAAAACAAAGAAAGTGGGAGATAAAAAAAAATGTAAAAATTGCATTTAATGGATGTTCATTTTTCTTATGGCTGAAATTGATTAACGCTTGCTTAATTGTGTAGATTATTATGAACATAAGTTGCTAAGAAAAGGATAATTATACATTATAATATTATTATATGATCCTTATATCTCCTTATATTATCCTTATATAAAGGATAATATATAAACGAGGTTGAAAGGTAAAAACAAAAAGAAGGTATAACTTGAGGAAAATGCAAAAAAAAATGGAATCAAGGGCTTGGGGGGAGAACAATGCTAACTTTCACGAAAAGGAAATTTGGAAAATGTGTATTTTATAAGGATCCAATCTATTGTTTTTAATAAAAAATGTAATGATAAAAAACAGAGTCAGGAGGTGGGACCTAACACCAGCTCTCATCCTCCAAATCCCAGACTGACTTTCTTTCACCACCATGAACCCCCCTTGGCTGCAAGAAGAGCTGAATCATATCATATTTGTGCTCCGGAAGAAATATTAAGGATTTTGCATCTTCTTCTGCATTCTAAACTGGGAAAGTGCTACATACCCAAGAGCTGAAAAGGCTCATGTGTCTCTTCAGGGCTTGACATCTTTGGAACGGACTCCAAGAGCAACATCAGGTTCCTTTCCAATAATTCCTTAAAGCTGGTGTCTTTAGGTGATCCCTCCAACCATCTCTCTCTCTGAGACTGGCCACAAATGATCCAATATAGTCTCAATATTCAGAGTAAAAAAACCCTTAATTTTTGTCCTTTTCCCTGTGTCACTGATCAACCGCTCTCCGACATGAGAAGATCCAGCAGTTGGAGAGGAGAAAAAAATCCTTATGCATTACCCTGGACTTTTCTCCTCCTCCCTCCCTCCCACATAGTTATTGGCATGTTTACCAAAAAGGTACTGCAGACAAGCAGAAAACCTCAGGGGCATTTCTAAATGCTCGCTCTGTTTTTAAGGTTTCTCAAGGTCTCTAATCTTGTGAGTTGAAACTTCCTGGAGAACATCAACCCAACCACCTAACTGAGTAGCACCATTCATCTCTATTTTTAGAAACGCAGAGGACGGTTTGCAGAGTTTTCAAATCATAATCCACTATTTTTTTTTAAATATATACCTTCCTGATCCTTCTTATCTTCTCCTGCCTCACTTCTATCTCTTTTAGCCCCCTTTTCTCAATATTTTTCCTTCTCCTCCAGTCTATATTGTTAGCAACCTGGGGCAGAGACCCGTTACTGTGTTTTAATTCGTGACCAGTGAACTGGTCACGAATTAAAACAGGTACTAGGCAATAGATACTTGTTGGAGCATACCCTCCGATACAGATAAAAACTATGGAACATGTGGCCAAGCAACACCAGAGTGTGGTCCAGATGGCAAAAATTATTAACAAAGAAGAGCAGACAAGTTAGGAGATGGCCGCAAAAGTTTGCTTTTGCCTGTGAAATTCCATCCCTTTCCTTTTCTCCTGGGTGCTGAGTTAACTGTCTGCAAAATGACTTTTAGACTTTGAACTAAGGTCATTTCTGCATTACACTGTTACAGTGCTATTATTCCACTTTCAACTTCCTATGGAATCCTTGGGTTTGCAGTTTAGGGAGGGGCATTTGGGATTCTCAGCCAGAGAGCTCTTTGGCTTCAGTAAACTACAAACCCCAGAATTCCACAAGACATTGGAAGTGGAATAATAGCACTATAACAGTGTGGAAATGGCCTTAGTTTGCAGCAACTGAAGTAAACTGAATACAAAAGGGGAAAATGGGAGGAAGAGAGAGAAACTGGGAAACATTAAAACCGGCTGAAAAAGTGGGATTGCAGAGGATTAATTGAGACTGACTTTGCCAAATTAGGGCAGTTGGAGGCTTTCCTACAGTTGCAAGAAAGCATTAACTGGAAGGGAAAATTGAGTTTAATCAGCAAAAATGAGCTCTTACCATTAGTGTTCTGGGTAAAAGAAAGAAGCACATACTCTGAAAGGAAAATTTTACCCTGTGGAAGGCAATCTCAACAAACAAATAAAATGCAACTTCAATAGAAGATCTTTTCCCATTTTAAAATATTTGGGTGAAATGGAAGGTCCCCCCATTTTAGGGCACTATGAACATTAATGCAGTGTTGTGTGCATTTGGGTTGTTTCTGACTTATGATGACCCTAAGGCAAACACATTATGGTTTTTTTTCCAGCAAGATTCATTCAGAGTGAGTTTGCCCTCCTTTGAGGCTAAGAGAGTGTGACTTAATTAAGGTCACTCGGTGGGTTTCCTAAACTGCAAACCCCAGGTTTCCATAGGATGTTGAAAGTGGAATAATAGCACTATAACACTCTAATGCAGAAATGGCCACAGTCCAGCACCCAAACCAATATGCCCAACGCTGGCTCTCTTCCATTACTTTGCATCATGTCAAATCAGATATTCCTACAGTAGCAATGAGTGCTGATGCTAGGAGTAACCATTAGATTCAGTACCGAACTGGCTCTCCAGAATATCCATAATTAAAGTTTCAAATACAGATTTGACATAGTCGTAGCAATATCATGAAAGGGAAAACAGAAAGACCTCAGACTGCACAAGCAAGCTAAAAATCTGGAGGAAAATAAGCAAAAATGAAACCCAGAAACTTCCATTCAAAAAGGCTCAGGGAGGGAACAGAACTTCTCTCTCCTGGGGTAACTATTTGTATCATCTTCAGCATTCATTCCTCAGCCTCTATTTAAATTCCCACTCGGGAGGGAAATGTTTATGGGGCACTTAGAAAAGACTACGGGGAAATTGCCCTGGCCAAAAGCCATACAGGCTTTTCTGAACTGGCACAAGTTTGCACCCATTTGTCAGCTGCATCCATTTCCTCTCCTGGATGCTCACTGTGCACCTTTTTTGTACATCAGGAAAAGGAGGAGAAAGACCGAGGGCTCATGTTGCACGCCAGTGAAAGACATAGGATAAACCTTGATATTTCCAATTCCTGACGGATGCCAAGAACAACAGAGGAATTTTTCATCCTGTAGCTTTGGAACACTCAAGAATTATTTTACCCACAATGACAGGCCACTGAGCAGCTTTTCTACCAAAGTTGTGCAGCTTGCTGAGAAAACTGGGTCATTTCCCAAAAATGGTGCAGCTTACAACACAGAAACTGAAAACACAGAAATTCTAGTCCAATGCTCACACCCCTATACATGGTATTCTCCTCATAAGTGTGTTTGTATATTGCTGGTACTGATGAACAGCTGGTACTGAGCACTGGCTCTCTTGCTCTCACAAAAAATGAAACAGCTCACAGTGGAATCACAGAATCCTAGAATCCTAGAGTTGGAAGAGCCCCTAGGGGCCATCCAGTCCAACCCCTGTCTTGCAGGAACACACATCAGGGCACTCTCAACCAGTGATGTAGACTCAAGTCAGTTGGCTTGGACTCCAGTCAGCCTTAAGTCACTTCAGTGACTCGACTCAATTTGAGACTCACATATTTTAAGTGACTGACTTGCTGCCCTTGGTTCAATAACATTAACACATTCATCCAACTTACCAAATTTACAACTTACTTACAAGCCTTACAACTTACTGGTCACTTGATAATCTGTCTCAAGCGCAAAGTGTGGACACATTTTTCAGAGGGAACAGCAAGTGGGGTTGAGATGGGGTTGAGGTCTGCTCAGCAACCTATCCCTGCTTCCTATAGGAGGAGCTTTCTAAAACATTTCCTAAGAGCAGAAGGCAAGCTTGGCACATGAGGAGTAAGAAGGATCCTATTCCCCATTTCCAAAGCTGCAGGTGGCAAAATCACAAAGTGGAGGGCTGACTTTACTTAAATTGTTAAAACTGACTTTATTCGACTGTATCCAGAAATTCTGGAATACAGGTTGGGGTATAAAGTTGGTTCCCAGACTTGGGACTTGACTCGAGACTTGACTTGAAAGTATCTTCAAGGACTTGAGACTTGGAGTAAAACACTTCAATACATCACTGCTTTCAACAGATGGCCATCCAGCCTCTGCTTAAAAACCTCCAAAGAAGGAGGAGACTCCACCACACTCCTGAGCAGCAGATTCCACTACTAAGCTCTGACCATCAGGAAGTTCTTCCTGTGGTTCTTTTCCTGCAGCTTGAATCCATTGCTCCTTGTCTTAGTTTCTGGAGCAGCGGAAAACAAGCCAGTTCCCTCTTCGATAGGACATCCCTTCAAATATTTAAACATGGCTCTCATGTCCCCTTTTCACCTTCTCTTCTGCAACTAAATATCCCCAGCTCCCTAAGCCTCCCCTCATAGGGCGTCATGGCTTCCAGACCCTTCACCATTTTGGTCACCCTCCTCTGGACATGTTCCAGCCTGTCCATATCCTTCTTGAAATGAAGTGCTCATGCTCCTACATAGCATGAGGCCTGACTATCTAAGGGATTATCTAAGAATCTGTATCCAGGGTAGGGTGTGGCTTTTGGCCAGCAGTCATTGCTGTATGTTGATTGTGCCATTTTGGCTGTAAAACAGGCTAGACAAGGGAGAACGCATGGAAATTAAAGCCATACAAAAGGGATGTACTCAAACTCAGTAGAAAGCTTATACTGAAGACTGGGATTTAGCCTGTTCTGGAAGGAGCTGCCCTAAAAGTGTGACTGAAGTTGGAGAGGTCAGAGAACTGGGTTATAAACTGCCCGGCTGGGAAGAGATATCAAGAAGATCAAACTGCGACCTCGTCTTCTGAGCTTTGCTCCGACATTTCCAAAATCCACACGGAACTGCCATAATAATTTGCTTCGCCTCATCATCTCCCAAGAGGAGAATTCAAAGTCAAGCAAGGAAAAAAGGATCATCTTTTAATGCTCAAAGGACACAACACGGCTTTCCAAACAAGAATGATAACTCATCCGGAAGTCTAATTAGCTTTCAGAGTTGGGATGTAAATCTCAGCTTATATTCCTTCCAGTCTTCATGAATGAATGAATGATCTCAAACATTTTTTCTCCCTGCAAAACATTTTTGAGCATTTTTGGATGATTTCTTTTTCCCATTGGGAAACTTTTTTTCAAAAAAGATCATTTATGCAAAACATAACATTTCACACAGTAAACAGTATATGCTATGCAAAATAGATTTTTGAGTAACCCCTCCCTTTTCACAATTTATTATTATTTTTTTTTAAAAAGGCTTTAATTACAGAAAGAAAGAAAAAAAATCTGAAGGCAGTTGGCTAATTTCTTGCAGAAGATTTTTCATTGAGAATTGAGAATATTCTCTCCGTTTGTCTTTCAGGGATGTAAGGGGTTCTGGCAGGATTTTTCTGCAAGGCCTGAGGTCTCATTGCAGATACTTCCAGATGAAGCCTCTTGGACTTATTCACAGATTCTCACTGGCATGGAGGGCTTGTGATAAGCCAGGCTTATATGGCTGCCAACTCTGAGGCCAAGAAATACATCTATCAAGTGTAGAATGTAACCTAGTGTACTATAGAATATAGCATACAGGTTCATAGAATCACAGAGTCGGGAGAGACCCCAGGGGCCATCCAGTCCAACCCCCTGCTATGCAGGGACCCGCACCAAAGCATTCCCAGCAGATGGCCATCCACCCTCTGCTTAAAAACCTCCACCACACTCCACGGAGGCAGCATCTTCCACTGCCGGACAGCATCCAGTGTTTTTCTGCTGTTCCAAAAGACAGGACCAATTGGTTTAAAATTACATGAGATGAGAAGATTCTGTGTCAATCCTAAAAAGAGTGACCTGGACAGTCACAAAAAAAATAATCCAGTGGGCTTTCCTTCATTGCCTGTTTTTAAACATAGGATGGTTGGTCATTTGTCAGAGATGGGTTAGGCGTAGACTTCATGCACTGACCGTACACTGGACTATATCATTTCTGGTGTCCATCCGGCAATACATATCTTCCTATTTTTTTCTCCCTCTGCCCCCCAAAAATATCTGTTCAGGAGGCAAGAGTGCACAATACAATGACATGGTCAGATGTCATCTGGGGTACTGTGTCCACTTCTGGACGTACCAGTTTAATACACTAATCTGGAATGAGTCAGGATGGAATCTATGCAAGGGAAGAATATCCACACACCTGCAAATCACAGTGACTGGAAAACAGCCCCATGGAACGTGCTGTATTTTCACCGCAAGGGACATCACCTCAAAGTGTTAAAGTTGTCCTGGTTGCATCAGAAGGATGTGTGCAGGGCTTGAGAGGGGTGTTTGAGTTGGGCTGGAGGAAACTACATCTCTTTTACTGGGAATTGCAAAGCCGGCAGGAATGTACTTCCCTTAGTGAGCAGTTTTACATCCCAGAGAAACTTGAAAGGATGCCACACAGCTACAGAAACAGAAGGCCACCTGGCTAAGCACTTTGGGGCCGGGGCACATGTTTGCTTGGCCATGCACTGAAGGGCCGCATTCATGCGCTGAAGGGGGAGCGGCAGTTTGCAGCTGCAAAAACACAACACAGACTCCCTTGCCCTGCTTTGTGTTTTCTTTCACTGCTACAGCAAAACACCTTCCTTAAAGTCCTGTTTACAGGGCCAAACCTCCCTTGTCATGACTTCCCGCTTGCTTGTTTGGGCAGGTCAGTTTCCAACAGGAAAACAGTAGCCTCAGGACTCAAGGAGGTCCAGAACTTTCTGATCTGGAAGCTCTCTTAAATTGCTTCCAGATCCAAGGGTGGGACAGCAGCAGAGTATCTGAGAATTTGCAGAGGGAAATTTATCCTTGAACATTTCACAGATGAAAACTGGGATAGCCATGTTTAAATAGTTGAATGAATGTCATAGCAGGCTTGTTTTCCACTGTTCCAGAGATTGGGACAAGGAGCAATGGATTCAAGCTGCAGGAAAGGAGATTCCACCTGAACCCCAGGAACAACTTCCTGACCGTCAGAGCTGTCCAGCAGTGGAATCTGCTGCTGCTTCAATGGAGTGTGGTGGAGTCTCCTTCTTTGGAGGTTTTTAAGCAGAGGCTGGGTTCCTGCATGACAGAAGGGGGTTGGACCGGATGGTCCCAGGGGTCTCTTCCAACTCTTATGATTCTATGATTCTAAGAGGGCAAAAGTTACAGATGAGGCTAAACACACAAGCCAGGAGAGGCTGCAGCAGTGTGTTTTTGCCTGAGCTTATTGGGAAGGACAAGATTTTGCCTTTGCCTCTCCTCTCTACTGAACTGAAAGACAACTGCTTTTGTTACTCAGTTTGCAGCGACCGAAGTAAGCTGAGAACAAAGAAAGAAAGTGGGAGGTAGGGATAAAAACGGGGGCCATTTCCACACCACATTGTTATAGTGCTATCATTCCACTTTCAACCTCCTGTGGCATTCTGGGGTTTGTAGTTTCCTGAGGCCAAGGAGCTCTCTGACTGAGAATCGTACATGCCCCTCCCTAAACTGCAAAGCCCAGAATTCCATAGGAGGCTGAAAGTGGCCTGGTGCAAGGGTGTGTGTGGCAACAGCAGCACCTAGAGGCACAACTTCCACACTTGCCTTATGTGCTAGGGAGCCTAGATATGCCACGGGAGTTTTTTCCCCTTCTCTTTGTACGATTGTGTTTTGTTAAAGACTGAATGTTTTGTAATGCACTTTTCCCCCTCCTTTTTACACAGTTTTATCCTAAATGATATGTGTTTTTTTCTTTTGTGTAGTCTTAACACAAATTATTTATCAAAACAAAAAACAAAAAAACAGGCTGCATATTGTAGTCTTGTGCAGCTATGTGATTAGTAGCAACCCATCGCTGTCTCTGAGCAGAAGGCATTCCAGTAGAGAGGATCAAAATCCCAGGCTTAAGAAGGAAGGCCAAGCAAAATCTTGCCCCCCAGACTCTTCCAGGAACACTCTCAGCCTCTTGCAATAATGAAAGGCTCCTCGAAATAAGTGAAAAATTAGTATGTCCCTGAGATTTCTGCCCTGGATCAGGAGATCACTGCAATGGACCCAGATACCAAGGAGATGCTGAAGTTCTTGGATTCCGGCAGCTTGTCCAATCTGCAGATTATACAACCCATTGCAGAGATGAACTTTAAAACTCCAAGAGTTTCTGAAGCCATTTTTGTAGTGTCACTTTCACAATAAATATATAGAAACGCACACACAGAAAAAAAAAGGAAGGAAGGAAGGAAGGAAGGAAGGAAGGAAGGAAGGAAGGAAGGAAGGAAGGAAGGAAGGAAGAAAGAAAGAAGAGAGAGAGAGAGAGAGAAAGGAGTGAACGATGAAACACCCAGACGCAGTAAACCCCAGCCAATGCCAAGCTAAAGTGGTAATTAACTCGGACGAAATCTTGAATCAGCTAAATGACTGTAATTAGCACAGCTGAACCAAGTCCTTCAGTTGGGCTGAGATAAACAAGGAACCGCAGCTTCCCTCGCTGTTATCTTGGGGACCTTTCAAGTACATTTCCTTCATGATCCTCCTAAGTCCTTTAAAAGAATAACAATTTTTTCCAAGAGCTCTAAAAGATATTTGTAGCGAGCCAGCGTGGTCGCAGTGCTTTGAGTGCTGGACTCGGACTCCAGGAGGCGAAGATTTGAATCCCTGCTCAGTCAAGAGAACCCACTGGGCAACCTTGGACAAACCCCTTCTGAATAAATCTTGCCAAGAAAACCCTGTGATAGGATTGTCTTAGTTGGAAATGACTTGAAGGCAAAATGAGTTGGGCCTTGGTCACCAGGCAGATGGGTTTTGGAGTCCTTGTTAGCATCATGACCAAATGTCAACAGCTGTCCAGCAGCATGAAAAGCTTAATTTGTTTTAGCGGTTTGATACTTTTGCATTTGCTTGATAGTTTTAATGTGGGAAAAGATAGGAAGACTGGGAATGGACGGGGGGAGTGAATTTTCCTCTGTTGCTAGACCTCACCTGGAATACTGTGTCCAGCTCTGGGGACCACAGTTTAAGGAATGATATCAACAAGCTGGAATGTGTCCAGATGAAGGAAACCAAAAATGGTGGAGGGCCTGGAAGCCATGAAGCCCTATGAGGGGCAGCTGAGGGAGCTGGGCATGTTTAGTCTGCAGAAGAGAAGGTTAAGAGGAGACAAGAGAGCCATGTTTAAATATTTGAAAGGATGTCCTATTGAAGAGGGAATGGGCTTGCTTTCCGCTGCTCCAGAAACTAGGACATGGAGCAATGGATTCAAACTACAGAAAAAGAGATTCCATCTAAACCTTGGGAAGAACTTCCTGATGGTCAGAGCTGTCTGGCAGTGGAATCTGCTGCCTCCATAGAGTGTGGTGGAGTCTCCTTCTTTGGAAGTTTTTAAGCAGTGGCTGGATGGCCATTTGTGGGGGATGCTTTGACTGTTTACTTGTGCATGGCAGAGGGCTGGACTCGATGGCCATTGTGGTCTCTTCCAACTCTAGGATTCTATGACTCTATGCTTAGTTGCACAGTACTTATAGTTACAGAGCGGAGACTGGTCCCATTTGCACACTCTGAGTCTTTTTGGCCATTTCTGCCCTACATCGTTATAGTGCTATTACTCCTCTTTCAGCATCCTATGGAATCCTGGGGTTTGCAGTTTAGGGAGGGGCATTTTGAATTCTCAGCTAGAGAACTCTTTGGTCTCGGGAAACTACAAACCCCAGAACTCCACAGGAGGTTGAAAGTGGAATCATAGCACTATAACAGTGTGTGTCAGCGTTCAGCACCAAAAGAACTCTTCAGGAGGCTCAGAGCTACCTTCAGTTCCAGACAAAATTTAAGCTACATATTCTATCCTGAAGGCTCTTTTTTTCCATGCTACCCTCAGAACAACACCGCGAAGTAGATGAGACTGAGAGAAACTGAATGACCCAAGGTCATCTAGTGAGTTCCATAGCTGAGGGGAACCGAGAGCACAGATCTAACCCATCTCAGTGCCAGCGCATTGCTCTAACTACTATACCACATTGGCAAAGGCAAATGCCCTCTGACTTACAGTGACCCTAAGGCAAACCTAGCATGGAGTTTTTTTGGCAAGATTTGTTCAGAGGGGCTTTGCTTTTGCCTTTGCCCTCCTCTGAGGCTGAGAGAGTATGACACGCCCAACACCACCCACTACATTTCCATGGCTGAGCATGGATTTGAACTCCGGTCACCCAGTGTCCTCGTTCAACACTCAAACCACTACGCCACACTGACTCTCAAACTTTTGACTAGGGAAGTGAAAATCTTTCAGACTATTTCACCAAATTTCACCATAAGCCACTTTTAATTAATTATTTATACCCCAGCAAAAATCTCAAAGCATTGCACAACAAAATAAATTTAAAACAACAGACACTAACAATATTTTAAAATGCTTGTATTTTCCTTCATCCCTGTTTAACATTGGGATGCAAGATGCTATGTTTACCTCTTGATCCAAAATTCACTGTTAATTTTTTCCCCTAATTTGCAGATTTATATGTTCAATTTACTTAATTTATGAGCTTCTCCACCCATCTTTCTGTGTATTATTGCTTTTTAAAATTATGCATTTGCATTTTAAAACATGCCTCCTCTTTGTGTGCACCTTATTTCTCCCAAATGCTCCACCCTTTAAAGCCAAACGCTCTAGGTGACGTGCACATTTTCTTGCAACATGTCTTCAGAGGTGCTCTGAGACTGGTGAGTTCAGACAGATTTCTTCACATCCTTGCTTTAAATTCACAAGATGGAGTGAGTGGATGGGAGGGCAGGGGAAGTAACTTACATGAAGCCTTTCCTTCTCTGCTCAGGAACTGAGGAGTTACCGTAACGCCCCACTGCTTGGCAATACAGACAGTCCAAAGCCAAAATATGTAGTCAAAGAGTCCTCGCTGCTGTGGGGGACAACGGACCCTTGTTTTCTCAAGCTAGCTGGCAGACCGGACTTGTATCCTGCCTGAAGGTATGTGCTTTCCTTACAGGGTGGAGTTTGCTGGTCTCCGTCTCCTTGGAAGTGTGCAAACAAGACAGAGAAAGCCTTCACTGTAGCACGACGCTTAAGGGGGTGGCAGTTTGCTCTGAAAGCAGCAGGAGACAGCCAACCTTCTGTGGACAGTCGAACTCTTGGAGATGCTTCTCCAACTGACAACCATGGTTGGTCAGCTTTTGCTTCCAGGTCAGGCTTGGTGGCTCTGCCTTCAGAACAGGTTCACAGAATCAGAGAACCTTAGAGCTGGAAGGTAGCACATGGCCATCTAATCCAACCCCTTGCCATGTAGTAAACCACAACTAAAAACCTCCTGCAACCAACCTCTGTTTAAATTCCTCCAAAGAAGATGACTCCACCAAACTCCAAGGCAATTTATTCCACTGCTGAACAACTCTTGCAATAAATAACCTTTTCCATTTGGCTCATCTTTCAGCTGCTAAATCAGGTTCAGACTGTGAGCCTTTCTGCACTATAGTGCTATTATTCCAACATCCTATGGAATTCTGGGCTTTGTAGTTTCCTGAGGCCAAAGAGCTTTCTGGCTGAGAATCCTGAATGCCCCTCCCTAAACTGCAAAATCCAGGATCCCATGGGAGGTTGAAAGTGGGATAACAGCACTATAACAGTGTAGTGTGGAAAAGCCCATAGCCACAATAGTCTGTAGCAGTATACAAAGGGAACAGACAAAGCTGCGAGAAGGGAGTTTGTAGCATAAGCTTTCATAGAGCCAGCCCACGTCATCCGATGTATGTTGAATTTACAAAAGCTGATCCTGAAAACTTCTTTCTCCCAGTCAGTCTCAAAGGTGCTTATAAGATCCCTTTGTTTGCTAAGTCAAAGACAAACAAGCTTTTAGCATGGGGGCCAAATTCTGTTTCAGAGAGTTTTCTGGGGAGAGGGAATCATAGAATCCTAGAGTTGGACGAGACCTTAGGGGCTCTCCAGTCTAACCCCCTTCTGTCATGCAGGAAGACCCATCAAAGCCCTCCCAACAGATGGCCATCCAGCCTCTGCTTAAAAGCCTCCGAAGGAAGAGGAGACTCCACCACACTCCACGGTGGCAGCAGATTCCACTGCTGGACAGCTCTGACTATCAGGAAGTTCTTCATAATCATAGAATCATAGAATCCTAGAGTTGGAAGAGACCCCAGGGGCCATCAACCCCCTGCAATGCAGGAAAACCCATCAAAGCATTCCCAAACCGATGGCCATCCAGCCTCTGCTTAAAAGCCTCCAAGGAAGGAGACTCCACTACACTCTGAGACAGCACATTCCACTGGAGGACAGCCCTGACTGTCAGGAAGTTCTTCCTGATGTTCAGGTTGAATCTCCTTTCCTGCAGCTTGAATCCATTGCTCCTTGTCCTAGTCTCTGGAGCAGTGGAAAACAAGCCAGCTCCCTCCTCAACATGACATCCCTTCAAATATTTAAGCATGGCTATCATGTCCTCTCTTAACCTTCTCTTTTGCAGACTAAACATCCCCAGCTCCCTAAGGCATTCCTCAGAGGACTTCATGGCTTCCAGACCCTTCACCATTCTGTTCGCCCTTCCTGAGGTTTAGGTGGAATCTCTTTTCCAGTAGCTTGAATCCATTGCTCCTTGTCCTGGTCTCTGAAGCAGTGGAAAACAAGTCTGCTCCATTCAAGTGGGGAGGAGGAAAAAGACAAAAGAGGTAGAATCCAGTTTATATGTGTTAAAGTGGCTTCAGGTCACCTGTTGACTAATGACGATCCCATGAATCTGATAGGCCACAGGTGAATTGCACATTCGACATACAGCAATGACTGCTAGCCACTAAACTTCTGCTGAAGTAGACTCTTCTTGGCTTGCCTACCACGTACGAAACTTTTGGTTAGAAACCACCCAAGAGATAAATAAAACAATGAGAAGAAACCTCCAATTCAATAAAGAGATCTGTTTAACCTTGAATCTAAGAAAATTGGGATTGAGTAAATCAAAAGACTACATAATAACTTTTTTTTAAAGAGCTGTACATGCAGTAATAGCATTGGGTTGGAAAAATAAACAATGTCGGGATCAACAGAATTGGATGCATTATATCGCAGAATCTCTCCTATTTGACTTTCTAAGAGAAAGGAAAGGGCAATATAACAGGGAAACAAATGCAATAGATTAGTGGGACAACTGGGGCTTTTGGATTGAAAAGGTTAAAGGTGAAAAGGGGTGTATGAAGATGTGAGAGAAATTACTAATAAAATATTCCACATTTTGGGTAATGGTTACTAAAATTTCCCTTTAAAGTCATCGATGGGGATTGGGGGAGAGGGGACTGGCAAAGAAAAAACATATAATTTGTAATTGTAATTTGCAATAGGTAATCTGTTTTAATATTGCATGTTCAAGATTTAAAATAAAAAACATTATTTTGAAAAAAAAACTTCTTGGCTTACTGAAAAGACACACCCTACCCTGGAGCATATTTATTATATTTGTATGCCCCCTTTTTTCCCCAGAATGGGACCCAGGCAGTTTCCAAATCCTAGAGAAAAAGAGAAATGTGACATACAAGCGGAACCTCTGGCTGTCGTTGGCCTACAAACTTTTTAAGAAAGTGTCTTGCTCACACACATATGAGCACAAAGCCTTCTATTCGACTTGCCGCAACCCTAGTCCTGCCCACACTAAGTGCCTTGCACACACATGCTCTTCTTTCCCTCTTCCTTGTGTCTCTCTCTGCAAGCAAGGAGCCAGCCTGGTGGAGATTTCCAGTTCCACCCTGAATCTGTCTGTGGGAGGAAGGTGCAATACCATTCGTTCCTCCCAGTGACTTTGACTGGGAGCAAACCAGATCCTGAGACCGTGCAGAGCGTCTAGGAGGTAACACGGCACGATGGGACAGAGAGGCCCAGGCATCATTGGCGCAAGAACTGGGGGGAGTGATGGAGGCAGTGTGCCCCTATCAACAATTTTTGGGGGTGCTGCCACTCTTTGCCTGTCCTCCCTCATGCGCCAGAGCCCCACCCCACATGCCATGAGCTCTAAGCTATGCCACTGTCGGGCACGGTGGCTGGCCTGACACCCAACCTTTCCTTCCATGGGTGGGGGGACATCTCAGAACTCAGAGGCTTTCTGATGGGGCCTTTCCCCCCGCAAAGAAAAGACATGGTAGCAAAGGAGAAGTATAATTAATGGAAATGGGCTGCCCAGGGGTACACAGGTGAAAAAAAAATGGAAAGCACTGCTCTATAGGATTAGTAGGCGTGCCGTATTATAAGGGATGTTCCTTTTTTGAGGGATGGAAAGCCTGCCTCTTATTGGACTGGCTGGTGCCTCTTATTACAAGGGATATCTCCTGTTTAAGCTTGGGAAGGCTCTTTTTCTTTTTATCAAATAGCCGGTTTATTTATTAAATAGAAAATTTAGACAATATTTTGTAAAATCAAGCTACAAAGAAGTTAGTGAGATTGTTGTCTGGCTGTGAAGAAGTGCGTTTGCTGAATTTTTGTTCTCTTTCTGTACTGTTTTCTTTATCTTTTCTCTGGATTTGTTTTTCTTTCAAAGCTAACTTTGGATATTTCATATATGAAAATAAACACATGTTTTAAAAAAAAGGGGGGGGAAGAAAGCTTTTCTTTTTATATATACAGAACAAGGTGCCAAAATAATCCCACATTTGGTTGTCTGGGCCCTTCCTATCGACAGAAATGTGTGCATCATGGTATTTAGGAATATGAACAATATGTTCATTTTTACAGAGAAACACATGGCTAGGGTAACTGAAATCAATACTTCCATTTGGTATTTTGGTGGAATGCAAACCCTGTAATATCTCCTTTCTGATTGTTGATCTTGCATGCCATATATTTTGACTGTTCCCTGTTTCAAAAACCCAGAAACGCGACTACACTAAACAATTATAGTGCAGCGATTCCACTTTAACAGCCATCACAACTTATGAAATTCTGTAGTTTGTAGTTTTTTTAGGCACTAGAGGAGTTCTTTGGCTGAAAATTCTAAGGTCCCTCTCTAAACTGCAAATCCCAGGTTTCCATAGGATGAAACCATGCCACTTAGGCCATTCCACACTACACTGTTATAGTGCTATTATTCCACTTTGAGCATCCTATGGAATCCTGGGCTTTCCAGTTTAGAGAGGGGCCTTGAGGCTTCCAGGATTCCATAGGATATTGAAAGTGGAATAATAGCACTATAGTCTAGTATGGAATTGTAGTGCTATAATTGTGCAGTGTGAAAAGGTTCCCAGGGAAAAGAATCCAAAGAAGCAGTTGATCAGTTGTTTCCAAACCAAAGCATTCTCTCCAACAACAAATGCCACTAATCTGCTCTTTAAGAAGCAGCCGACAGCTCTGCTGCAGATTCTAAAACCAGCATATCCAGAAACACTAAGCAAGAATTTTGCAATCTCATTGCTGGACAGACAATGTATTTTTAGCAAATTGCTTAGTTTCCCCTTTTCCAAAAAGGAATCCAAACTTCTGGCAAATTTAAGTGATGTGCAGTGTCCCTCTCTTCCAGGTTTATGTGGTTCCTTCCTCTCTCTTTGACAACTCAGAGGTTTTTCTCTCCTCTTTTTGAGTACATTTTGTACTCTTGATTGGAACATGCCTGACCTTGGGAACCCAATCAATGCTGCAATTGATGAATGAGGTTATTATAGCTCTTTAAAAGCTCCAGATAAACAGCACTACTTGATTAACACAACTCACAACCCAAACAGCGTCCCACTCCTGCCCTGATCATGCATACAAGTTCAACAAGTCCAGTTGCAATGCAAGTCTAGGCTGCATCAACAGGAATATAGCGTGTGTACAACACAAGACTATAACATACTGTTCAGATTAAAGGAGGTATCATGTTACCATACTCTACCACCCTGCCTACAAGATGCACAATTTTCATAAATCAGACTTATTAATGACTGAAGAACATGATTGGGGTCATGCTGACTGGAGATGTGTTTGGGGTCATAAAAGTTCAGATAGGATTATGAGTAAAAATCTGACGCTGATGGATCTGTGCTAATCCCTTCACCGTTTCAGGCTCTTTGCATTTTTGAACAGGATGGAAGACAAACTGCCCAGGTAAAGTAACCAGAGACCATCCCTCGATCCTACCCTATGGAGATCTTCCCTATACACCCTACCTGACTGAGCATTAAGAGACTGTCATGAATCCCACCAACATTTTGCCACTCCGAAGACAAAGCAATCAGTCCATTCAGTCCCGTGGAAAAGCCATTATGGAATTGTCAATGCACCCTCTTCAGGGTATGAAATAAGAGTATAAAAAAGTAGCTTCAACCCCAGCCAATCATAATATGTAGAATGTTGTGCGCCCAAGACTGCCGTTCCTTTGTGCTACCCTCCGACACTGTCTGAGTCCTCCTTCTTCATGACTGGTCACAGCAGTTGGTGAGAGCTCCTCTTTCTGGATTCAATCTACCACTGTTCTGGCTTCTGAAGGAGAGAAGAGCAGCCAGGCACAGCTCTATTGTGTCTTGGACCCATCAATTGCCACTGTGGTGTCCTTTGAGAGAGAAGGAGCCAGCATTTGCTGGACTTATTTGCCTCCCCGATTGCTATCCTCTTTCTTTGGGCACCCTGTTTTATTTAGACTGTAAGCTTGGGACATGGAAGCTGCTCTGGAAGTCATTTTGGCTGAAGGGTGGGGCAGAAATACTCCAAACAAACAAACAAACAAACAAACAATTTCCTATTCCAACTATCATCTGTCCAGGACTATCTACCAGTGGGGTTAGGATTGTGATGAGGTTCTAGACGTTAACGTTCTTTTCTTTTCTTTTTTAATTCTTTTAAATTTTTGTAACCACACAAAACATCTTTGCATTAGAACTTAATGCAGGCCAGTTCTTAATACAAACAACTGTAAATGGTATTGACCTTTAATACATTTTGTTGTCTTCTTGCATTTTTTTTCTGTTTATATCCTGATGTCTTCACTGAAGAATTGACACCTTAATGTATCTCGTTTGGCTCTGAAGTCAATCTTATTGACAATTGTGCATCCATTAAAATGGGTTTTTCCAAAACTTCAGCTGGTTTACCCGTGGACACGAAGAAGATAACTCTTCACAGGCAAACACAGTAAAATGATACCAGAGTGAAACACAGTTATGTTGGTTTTCTTTGTGCAAGGACCTTAATTTAAGTGTCATTTTTCAATCAGGGCTTAAGGAAAGGTTTATACGCTTCAATCATCTCTATTTGGTAGAGACAGTGATGATTAATTCTGTGCCATCCCAGTTTTCAGCTGCTTTTAAAACATAGAATCATAGAATCCTAGAGTTGGAAGGGACCACAGGGGTCATCGAGTCCAACCCCCTTCTGCCATGCAGGAACACCCATCAAAGCATTCCTGACAGAAGGCCACCCAGCCTCTGCTTAAAAACCTCCAAAGAAAGAGATTCTACCACACTCCATGGAGACAGCAGCAGATTCCACTGCCGGACAGCCCTGACCGTCAGGAAGTTCTTCCTGAGGTTCAGGTGGAATCTCCTTTCCTGCAGCTTGAATCCATTGCTCCTTGTCCTAGTCTGGAGCAGCAGAAAACAAGCCCGCTCCCTCCTCAACATGACATCCCTTCAAATATTTAAACATGGCTCTCCTGTCCCCTCTTAACCTTCTTTTCTGCAGGCTAAACAGCTCCAGCTTCCTAAGCTGCTCCTCGTAGGGCTTCATGGCTTCCAGACCCTTCACCATTTTGGTTGTCCTCCTCTGGACACATTCCAGCTTGTCGATATCCTTCTTGAATTGAGGTGCCCAGAACTGGACACAGTGTTGTTCCAAATGAAGTTTAACCAAAGCAGTACCATTACCTCCCTCAATCTGGACACCATCCTCCTACTGATGCAACCAAGAACTGCATTGGCTTTCTTGGCTGCCGCATCACACTGCTAACTCATGTTCAGCTTGTGGTCCACCAAGACTCCTAGATCCTTTTCACACGTACTGCTATCCAGCCACACTTCCCCCATCCTATATTTGTGTGTTCCATTTTTTTCTGCCTAAGTGCAGGACCTTACATTTCTCTCTGTTGAAACTCATTTTGTTAGCTTTGGCCCAGCTCTCCAATCTGTCAAGGTCATTTTGAAATTTGATCCTGTCCTCTGGGGTACTGGCAACCCCTCCCAATTTGGTGGAGTTGCTTTCTCTCTCCTCCTCGCATTCTCTCCCTTTGTCCTTGGCTTACTTCAATTGGTACAAACTGATTTCTTCTCTACATTTTTTTCTCCTTTGGAGGCTCCAGCGTTCCAGAAACTTGGCACTCTGTCCTTATGTGTGTTTTGACTGCTGCAGTGTGGTTTCTGGGCCATGGGAAAGAGGCAGTAAAGATGCCAGGAAGGACAACAGGGCTGTAACAGTAAACCTGATTCATGCTTCCATTTAAGAAAGAATACCTGTTTCCATATTTCACAGAACACTGCTTTACATGACAACAGAAAGGCTGGACTTGGCAGGGACACTCTCAACTAATCCTCTGTCATCTCACTTTTTCAGCTACTTTTAAAATCTCTTCGTTTCTCTCTCTTGTCATCCCCCTTGCCCCTTTGCCTTCAGCTTATTTCAATTCCTGCAAACTGAGTTCAAAGTGCAAAAGGAGTTTGCATTCAGTTAAGTCAGTAGGGGAGATAGGCAGTGATCTAGACTCAAGTCAACGGCCTCAGAACCAAGTCGGACTTAAGCCACTTCAGTGACTCGACTCAGACTCAACTTGGCCATAAATGACGCACTGACTTGACTTGAGACTTGTATATTTTTAGTGACTGACTTGTTGCCCTTAGTTCCGTAACATAATGCATTCATCCAGAAACCTTAGAACTTTGAACAACGCCTCCATCTCTTTTTGCCTACTGTTCACATGACAAGTGTGGGTGCATTTCTCGGAGGGGAACAGCAAACAGGTTAGGCAAGGAGCCTGAGGCACGGTTGAGGTCTGCTCAGCAGCCTGTCCCTGCTGCATATCGGAGGAGCCTTCTAAAACGTTTTCTAAGAGCAAAAGACAAGACTCACCTCCAGAGTGCCGGGTGCATTTCTCAGAGGGGAACAGCAGATGTGTTTGGCAATGGGCTTGAGGAGGAAGGATCCTTCCTTCTAAAGACTTTGAAGCTTCAGTAATGGAGAGTAAGATACGATCCTATTCCCCACTTCTGAAAAATCTTCCATCTTCGGAAATGGGAAGTAAGAAGGATCTAATTCCCCACTTCTGAAGCTGTAGATGGCAAAACTGCAAATGTGGAGGGCTGACTCTGCTTAAATTGTTAAAACTGACTTTATTGGACTCTGTCCAGAAATTCTGGAATACAGGCTGGGGTACAAAATTGGCTCCTGGACTTGATACTTGACTTGAAAGTATCTTCAAGGACTTGAGACTTGGAGTACAAGACTTAAATACATCACTGGAGACAGGAGAGTTGGGGGCAGAATCTTGTCCTTCCCAGGAGGCTCAGGCAAAAGCAGACTGCTGCATTCTCGGCTAGGTTGTGTGCTCTTCCTCATTTGTGACTTCTGCCATCTTGGCCATACTGTGATGTTGCTTGGTCACACATGTGCCAGTTCTCCTCTGCTGGAGTGTATGCAGGGTGTCTATAGACTTCCAGTTCTTGCTGACTGCTGTGAAATCGCACCCCCAAGCAGGCTTGCCTGGCACCAACCATGTCCTTACTTTGGTGCCAAGTTAAACCCAAGCAGATCACTAATGCATTTGGGGCCTAGGGAAAACCTGGCATGTTCTTCACCTTTTTACTTGGTGGCTTTCTTTTTGTTTGCCCTGTTGATTTGTTTGCAATTGTTTTAAGTTCATTTTACCCCAATCATGGAACTGCTAATAAAGGCCAGGTCAAAAATACTTTCATTATCACCAGTACTATTACTATTATTAAGTTATATCTTGCTTTTTCCCCAAAAATGGGACTCAAGGAAGCTTAGAACTTAATTTTTTAAAAAAGTAGACATACATTGTATTTATTTATTTATGTATTTTTATATATACCATCTTTCTCCTAGGATTGGGCCCAAGGCAGCTACGTTACGACATTATTATTGCAACACATTGCAGTCTTAGTAATATATGTTGATATTTGTTTATAAGCTGCAGGAAAAGTTTAGTATTGTGATAGGGAGGATAATAAAGAATTGGCATCTAAAAAAGAGGAAATCACACATTGGCATGAGTAGTAATTTCCTTCCAATGACGATTTTAGCTTCAAAGGAAAAGTGACACATGACCAAGAAAGATTGGATTGCGGTAGAGAGGACAAAAATGAAAATGTGAAAATGTGGTGTGAGATAGAACACACAAGCTATGGGGCAGCTGCAGCAATTTGCTTTTTCCTGATCCTCCCGGAAGGATACATTGTCTTGGATGCTTGTTGGACCGAGTGCAGATGAGTGATTGTGTGGATTTTAACATCTATGCCAGTGGATGTTAAGTATTGAAATACTTAAATTTGAACAGTTTGTGTAATTTCTGACTGAGCCTGACCCTGTAAACATTGGGTTAAAGGTCCTTAATTACTCTGCCCTCTTTGCATTGCTAAAGCAGTGCTCAGAGCTAATTTTCCCCACAAGAGACACCCGTTGGGAAGCCCCTAAGGCAGTGGTTCTCAACCTTCCTAATGCCGCGACCCCTTAATACAGTTCCTCATGTTCTGGTGACCCCCAACCATACAATCGTTTTCGTTTTTTATTTATTTATTTATTTATTTATTTATTTATTTTTTTTTTATTATTTAGTTAGTTAGTTTTTTCCAACATCAAATAGATTGGAAAGACTGCCCTAAATCACTGCTCTGGATAGACTTCTAATGCCTAAAAACTGGTAACCCTCCCCCCTTTTTTTAAGCACAGAAAGCGTCCATCAATGCCATAATTAAGGCAGTAGTTCTAGTTCTGAATGTTGGGTTTCCACAGTTCAAAAAGCCAGTCACTCCCAAAGGCAATGCCGAAACAGCCCACATTTTACATGAGGCGCCGGGAGGAAAGGACAGGGAGAGAGGAAAGATGGCGGCGGCATAAGCAGACGCGTTTTGTTTCACTCCCTCCCTCCCTCCCTCCCTTAAAGGGAGTGCGGACACTGAACATACAAAAAGTGAGGAATGCAAGACAGTCAGGGCGATGAACACAACACATGCGTGTGGCAAGCGCCAAGGATCCATGCACAACAAAAGCGAGAGGAGAAAGTCATCCTGGCTATTTCTGCACTAGACTGTTATACCGCTATGATTCCACTTTCACCATCCTATGGAATCCTGAGGTTTGCAGTTTGAACCCCAGCGCAGGGGTCTCAGAAGCACTGCTCCCACTGGCTGTGAGGCCACCTTCTTTTAAAAGGGGGGCAGGATTGAGGAGTGGCGACCCCTGTGAAATGGTCGTTCGACCCCCAAAGGGGTCCCGACCCCCAGGTTGAGAACCACTGCCCTAAGGGAACCCCCAAGCAAGCAGGGTAACAATGTCATGTCAAAGAGGGAGCTGTTACCACGGTTCTGACATGCCCAGTGATAGCACTAGATATCTCTTGATATCAAACTTATTTGGCCTTCACTTGACCTTCTCTGCCACCCTGCTCCACGTGTTTGCAAGGGCCATCGGACAGGTACGTAAACAGGCGCGGCCGGTAATGGTTGGACATTCCAATCCCCACTTAGGCAGGCAGATGAATGCCACTCCGCTGCTTCAGGGACTATTTCTTGCAGACACACCTTGCTTAAGTGCAACTTTACACTAAGACGCACGGCCTTGAGCCGGCACCCTCTCAATGCTGAGCCATTTGCATACTGGCTACACTCTTGTTATCCAGCACTAAGCTAATCATGTATAGCTTGACCTTTTCCAATGCTTTTGTCCTGCTCCAAATTTCCTTTGTTCTCACCGAGCACCGCATGGCCTGTAGGTAAAATCCACCCTATAAAAAGTCCCCAATTCCGAGTCCACCTCGGATCGCTCCCGAGTTCCAGACCGCCTTGCTGCCGTTTTGTCCGGCGAGCTCCCCTCAGCATGCCTCGCTGAGCTTCCTTCCCTGCAACCTCCACTTCTCTCCAGGACTACGAGATAAGGTGTCATATCACCCGTTTTCCCCGAAAACTCTCACTTCTAATTTCTAGTTAGCGGTGTGCTTGTGGTGCCTTATTTGTTGTTCATCCTTTAATAAAGCTATTAATTCACTGTTTAAACTTGTCTGGCCATTCTTCTGACCTGACGCTGTATACATAGGGTTATAAGATCCCTGCTAAGTTACCCTTCCTCTTGTTAGCTTAAGAGAGTGCTCGAGTTAATTTCCCCATCTTGCGTCTTGCTTGGTTATTTAGGCGTCTATCCCAGGACCCCCACAATACAGGGTAACAGAGCGGGCTTGTTTTCTGCTGCTCCAGAGACTAGGACAAGGAGCAATAGATTCAAGCAGGAAAGGAGATTCCACCTGAACCTCAGGAAGAACTTCCTGGCGGTCAGAGCTGTCTGGCAGTGGAATCTGCTGCTGCCTCCATGGAGTGTGGTGGAGTCTCCTCCTTCTTTCGAGGTTTTTAAGCAGAGGCTGGATGGTCTTCTGTTGGGAATGCTTTGATGGGTGTTCCTGCATGGCAGAAGGCGGTTGGACTGGAGGATCGCTGTGGTCTCTTCCAACTCTAGGATTCTATGATTCTAAGATTAATCAGGACAGTTGGAGAGCATATATACAACACAGAAACCAAACAAAAGTAATCAGGATTCAAAGAGGAGAAAAGTTTTTACCCTGCAGTTCCATAATTTCACTTAGGAGCGTGCAGAGCTTATAAAGTTATTTCTTGAAAGCAAGCTGTTCCACTGACTTGTTATCATGTCTGAAATGTAACCTACTGCTGTTACTCATTCCTGTGTTATAAAGTAACTCATTGTGTTGCCCCCTACTTTTCATCTTTAACCAAGAAATAAAATTTATGACTGATCAGGATGACATAAAACTTGAAAAGAGCCTCTAAAAATTCCATCAGAGCCCCTAGAAAATGTTTTTTTAAAATAAGTAGAAAGTTATTGCATTTGCACAAAGAAAGTAATTTCATACCCACTCACTGTGTTATTTTTTTCAAATGTAACTTCATTACATATGCTTTATATTCTATCTACCATGACATAGTATGCATTACAGATAAGCCTCCATTAACAAAGTAGGTGTATTTATTCCCGTGCATTATTTCTTGAGCAAAAAATTGGTACCAGAGGCAGAAATAAGGTAAAAAGAGCAGGGATAGGTCCTACACCACAAGAAAGAAGAGCAGTTCAACATGTTTCAGCAAAGTTTTTTTTCAAAACCAACACTACGCAGATGTGAAATGAAACCACCAGATCAAGAAAGCTTGCATGAGTTGCCAAAAACTGTTTGAACCTTCTGACGACCACTTAAAAAGTTTTCCCAAAATGCACTCAAGGTGGACTGCTTTCTTTCCCCAGCCATCACTTTTCTTACGATTTCCATTTTGGTCTATGGATCTATCCCTTTTTAACATGCTGGGGGTAGTCTGTGGGGCAGGCTAATAATCTGCTTTATTGTCCTTTTCTCTCTGTTTTGCTGTTCATGCACGCTCCGTAAGGAATTCTGGAGGCAGTTGCTGTTTACCTTGCCTGTTGTAGGCAGACACACACAGCTACAGTGGGATCAGCTAGAATAGAATCCCATTCTTTTTCAGCTCAAGCCTGATTGCATTGTTTCCTGCAGACACATTGTCGTAACCCAACACCAAGCCTGTCTTTCTCCAGCCTCCTCCACAATCCTCCCAATACCAATGCTGATAAAAAGGCTTCCACTTGGTCAGAGGACAAGGAGGAAAAGGGGAGGTTGGGCATGAGTGACAAGACTTTGTAAAAAGGCGCTTTTTTGTCAGAGGCTTTGTTCATTGACGTATGCCCGTACTTGTCATTTTTATTTCCAAGTTCTGGGGATTGGAAACAAAGAAAGATGGTAGAAGAACAAACTCACCCTGTACTTCATAACCCGTACAACATGTCGATGTATCGGGACGATTGCCCTTCTCCTTCAGGCCCAAGACTGACCTCAGCTGCACAATGTTCGTACAAGCTGTCATCTCTCCATTGTGGTCTCCAATCTGCAAATCATTACCATGTAAGACAACCGTGTCTACTTAACTTTTTATTACAATCAAAAATCTACAAGATACAAATAAATACGAAATTCTATTCAATGGCCATTTCTGCACCGGACTGTTATAGCACTAGTATTCCACTTGCAACATCCTATGGAATCCTGGGGTTTGCAGTTTAGGGAGGGGCCGGGTGGCCCCTCCCAAAACTGCAAACCCCAGGATTCCAGAGCATGTTGAAGTGGAATCATCGTGCTATAACAGTCCAGTGCAGAAAAGGTCAATATCAATCAAACCAGAATGTGATCCTTAGAACCATTTCTATTGGGGATCCTACAACTTTGCCTAAAACCATGAGATGTAATCGCCATAAGATTAATGAAAAGGAAATGGTGTCCACTCCACTTTATAGTATCTTAAAAAGAAATTTAAAATTCTATATGCAAACCAGATTTTAAAAAATCAACAATCAACATTATTAAGAAGGACCCCCCCCCACTTAAGAAGTTTGTTAAAAATGGGACCAAGTTATTTCTGATCTTAGAAGCAAATGGGGGGACTTGATAATAGCCAGCTTTATGTACTAAGGATTAAGATAATGATGAAAAGCTCTATTCTA
Source organism: Ctenosaura bakeri (assembly GCA_948474755.1). Taxonomy (NCBI): domain Eukaryota; kingdom Metazoa; phylum Chordata; class Lepidosauria; order Squamata; family Iguanidae; genus Ctenosaura; species Ctenosaura bakeri. Next base: position 307,650 of record CAOLHI010000669.1, on the reverse strand, counting down.
AATATATTAAATGTAAGAATTTTCTCTCTTCTATCCTACTTAAGACATTTTGAAGAATGACATATTTGAAGTAATTTAAAGTTGAAATCTACTTTTGTTTTTGTCAGTAGAGCCCTGTGGGTATTTAATACATGTGAAAACAGATCCTAATTTGTATATGCCATCTATTTTTGCAATGACAATCCAATGGGGAAGTCATATGTAATTGGTGAAGAATGATAGATGGTTGGTTAATAGCTTGGTTGCTGATATATACTCCATATGTAGAGCCTTCCTTTTCTTTTTTCTTTTTTAAATAATTTTATTAAATTTCACAAATAAAAAACATCATCTTAAATTGAAATATTTTTGTTCTTCCACTCTGATCTAGTTTTCATTTTCTGAATTTCTATTCACATATAAAATTTATGCATCACAATTCTATGTTCGTCTTACATGTTTGATCTTGCATTTCTCTCGTCCACTCCTGTTATGTTACAGTTATCCCTCTTTAATTTCAACCATAATTCAGACATTTTCACTTGGCAGTTCCCAGCAATTATCCATTACAATTTGCCATTCTGCTTTTATCTGATCATCCAATTTCCCCTTTAATCTCTGAGAGACAATATCTGCATTTCTATTCTCAATAAACGTCCCCCACCATTGTTCAATTGTGGGTATTTGCTGAGACTTCCACATTTTGGCATATTCTATTCGAGCTGTCGTTATCATATACAATATTAATCTCCAATGTCTCTTAATACTAGTATTCTCAAAAACATTTGTCATGTTTAACAGATAAAATTCAGGTTTTTTTTTACAAATTGAACCTTCAATATTTCACACATCTTTTTATGTATTTCATTCCAATATTTCTTTGCCTTGGGACATGACCACCACATATGAAATGTTGTTCCCACCTCTTTCTGACATTTCCAACACATTCCTGTGCCTGTATTGTAAATCTTTTTTAACCTGTCAGGTGTCATATACCATCTATGAAACGATTTGAAATAGTTCTCTTTAAGATTCTGAGCTGTTCTAAATTTCTGTGTCCTTCTCCAACTCTGTTCCCATTCGTCTAATTGAATTGAATGTCCAATATTCTGCGCCCACAAAATCATTGCAGATTTCACATGCAGAGCCTTCCTTTTCTTTTACTCTGTTTTATAATGTCTGATAAAAATAATTTAAATAAATCAACAATGAAACCAAGGACACCAAACGATAAATTAATCAGCAAGGAAGATTCATGAACTCATCTACATCAAGCAACCGCCTTTTCCAAAGCCCTTCTGAAATGCCTGAAATACCCAAGAACCTCTTGAAAATGGAAAGAGAAGATTGCAATTGGGCTCGTGACGGATGTATTTCTACAAAAAGGGAGCCACAAAAAACAAAGCTCTGCTCCCTCCAGCTAGCTTTACTTATTTATGCTTATATGCTGATTAGAATGGGTAACTGAGAAACTTTGTTTTGTTACATGCTGGACATATATTTGGTGCATGGGGTGAGAGAACACTACATATTGCAATCAATTCTTAATTGTTGTGTTAAAGACATGAATGAAGAAGCCTACAAAATGGTTTGAAATATCCCGGGCTAACTGTCTCTTCACCCTACATGATTACCAATGAGTTAAATATTTCCAGTTCTACTTGATGAACTTCCGAATAAGTTCACTCATTTGTTATGGTCACTCCGGAACATTATCTTCACATTGCATCGTGCTTCATTATTTGAACATTTCAGAGCTCATTGCCTGCTACAGTGACAACTTTGGGACCCCTTAAGATGAATAAATATTGGGCTTTATCACAAATTTTGTTTGCACATGGTTGCAAGGGATTTCAGGTGTCTCTTGAAACGTTTGTGTCCCCATAGCATTATATGTTATTTTTGTAACTATTGTTTAATTCATTTGAAATTAATTTTCTTGAACTTATATCAGCTTTAATTTTACATTTTTCATTGGCTTGTTTCAACATTTTTTGTGCCAAGTACCCTTCCCTCAACATCATCTCTCAGAGACAACGGCAGTGGCACCATAGCTAGCACTTGTTAGTACTGTGCAGTAAAAGGCACAGTAAATCCTCTCCGAATGGCTTTTTTTTAATATATAATTTTATTAAAATTTCAACAAATAAAACAAACAATTAGTTCTGCAATGTTTACATGCAATATTGTTTCTTCTTCCTTTCCTTTCTGGATTGCAATTATTAATATTTCCTCTATCTATCACGTATCACAATAAAATGTTAGTAATCAGTAATTCGTTAGTTCCTGCTATATTTCTCTACTATACTTGTTACATATTTCAATGATTATTACCCTGTATAGTAATTGATATCATGCATCATGTATTGCCTTCTGTCTACACCCAACCCAAATCAGTAACAATCTTCCACTCGTCTTCATCTGATTTCCCTTTTAGTCTTTGTGTAAGAATGTCCGCATTTCTATTTTCTATAAAGGTTGTCCACCACTGTTCAGTAGTAGGTGTGGATTCATTTTTCCAAAGTTGTGCGTACTCGATGCAGGCCATCGTCACCATATATAATATTATTCTCCAATATTTCTTGACTGATGTTCCATCTAATACATATGTCATGTTTAACAAGTAAAATTCCGGTATCATCCCAAATTCAATCTTCAAAATTGAACTTATTTTCTTATGTATTTTTGTGCTTTGGGACATGACCACCACATATGAAATAGTGTACCAGAGTTCTCTTGAATGGCTTTTAAACCTATGATGGCACAATTCAAAATGAAACAAGAGATAGTACCAGAAGGTGAAACTCCCAGGTCGGATGGCACGCAGTGAATTACTGGGATACATCTGAGGGCAACTACTAATAGCACTGTGGCTAATGGTGCCCCTGGATTCAAGCTGAAAGGACACGGAGGTGTTGACATGCACAGAGATGGAAGGAAAATCATAGTACATCAAACACAGTAATTTTATGGCAAACCGATACACACACACACATACATAGAATCATAAAATCATAGAAACATAGAGTTGGAAGAGACCACAATGGCCACCCAGCCCAACCCCCTTCTGCCATTCAGGAACACATATCAAAGCATCCCCAGCAAATGGCCATCCAGGCTCTGCTCAAAAACCTCCAAAGGAGGAGACTTCACTACATTCCCAGGCAGCCTATTCCATTGCCAGACAGCTTTGACCATCAGGAAATTATTTCTGATGTTGAAGTGGAATCTCCTTTCCTGCAGCCTGAATCCATTGCTCCTTGTCCTAGTCTTTGGAGCAGCAGAAAATAAGCTTGCTCCATCTTTGCCATGAGATTCCTTCAAATATTTGAACATGGCTATCATGTCTCCTCTTAACCTTCTTTTTGTCAGGGTAAACATACCTAGCTCCTTATGCTCCCTCATGGGGCATGGCTTTCAGACCCTTTACCATTTAAGTTTGCCATAAAATTACCATATGTGTGTGTATAATTCTTTATGTTCCGGAAGTAACAAAGTATTTTTTCAATGTAAAAAGGGTGAAAATATTGCATTCTTATTTTTTTCCAAAAAAATCATGTTTTCCCCCAAACTGAAGAAGAATGGGCATTTTTCATGGCTTCAAAAATTTTGGAATTTTTACATTCCTATAAGCAGGGTATCAACCATGTCTACAATCTTTCTTACTGCATAAAAGACTCCACACCTCTCTAGTTTACCCTTAGGCCTTTCCTCACGATATTCTTATGGTGCTGTTATTCCACTTTCAACCTCCTGTGGAATCCTGGGATCTGTAGTTTACTGGGGGCAAAGAGCTCTCTGGCTGAGAAGTCTAAAGGCCCTTCCATAAATTGCAAACCCCAGGATTCCAGAGAAGATTGAAAGTGGGATAATAGCACTATAGCAGTGTAGTATGGGAAGGCTCCTTGTCTCGAGTGGGTGCAGGCTCTCAGCCCTTCTTCCTCTCCAGAAATGGAGCACAGAGGAGGAGGGGCTGCCTCCCACGACATGGGGCTCAAAAGCCTTCCCTCCAGCCATCCGCCTCCTTTGTTCTCTTCCCATCTGGCACACTGAGTAATCAGACCTCCACAATGGACAGCAAACAAACCAAAAAAAAAGAGTCAAGAACATGCAAACAATATTTATCCAGAACAGGCGATGTCTTAATCATAGGGCTGTGGAGTGGTGCTGATGGGGGTGGGAATAATTACACTAAGGGTCTGCTCCTCAGACTTCACAGTTTGGGGTGGGTCACTGGGTGTTCTTTCTCGTCCGTGTGCATCTAAATGCAAAATAGTGCTTCTCTACAAAACGCCTGCACAGTCGGCCTAAAAATAATTTAAAGTAGGGCCAAGTTACCTTCCTGGGGAAGTCCTGTCATTGAGTTGCCACTAACAAAATGGCCCTGTAACACATCCCAGCCTAGATGGGGTGGGCAGGATGCCCCCGCAGGCCATTTCTGCACCCCACCCTCTTCTATCAAATGTTCTGTGGCTGCTAAAATACCGTTTCCACACGACAGGGCTGTCTCGCCACGGAGATGTGATGGCAGCACGCCGGTCGTGCTTCTGCATGATGTCGTCACAGTCCCGCTGCCATCCTGCCCCACCCTGTCACAATTGCAGGATATTCACTTAATGGAATAAATCTGTTAAGTGCCACGATTGCACGATTCTCCCATCCTTACCAGCCCTGCACAGGGCAGGAAGCGCAATGGAGGTGCGCAGGGTAGGAAAAAGCCTGGCTGCGCTGCGGAAGGCAGGCTTGTGTCACTCGTGCTCCCTTCCGCAGGGAGCTAGGTGGGTGCAGAGGAGAGCCTTCCTGTCACCCTCCCTTCCTAGCAAAGGTGCTGCTGGGATCATGACAGGAGGACGACGGGATCTGGTAGGGTGTGGAAATGGCCTTAGTGATCTTGCCTTGGAAACACTGACGGGCATCCTGTTACGTGGCATATGCATTTGGAAATCAACCTCTGACAGGTCAGCTTAGATGTCCCTACCATGCTTTTAGGTAGTTGCTTTGCTTGGATGCTTTATTCGGCTTTCCTGTGCTATGAGGGGATGATGGGGTCAGCTAAGAAACAGTGTAGTTGGAACAAGGAAATGTTTTAGCAAACTGCGTTAAGAGTATGGATGCAGGTGGACAGACTTGGCTGCAAAGCTGAACTGTTAGAAAACTGACTGAGAAAATGGAAGGAGGATGGAAGAGCCTTGGCAAGGAGTTGTTATAATTTAGTTATCAAACAGAATGCTAGCATGCACTTATTTCATAGAATCATAGAGTTGGAAGAGACCCCCAGGGGCCATCCAGTCCAACCTCCTTCTACCATGCAGGAACCCACATCAAAGCACTCCCTTTGGCAGATGGCCTTCCAGCCTCTGCTTAAAAACCTCCAAAGAAGGAGGAGACTCCACCACACTCCAGGGAGGCAGCAGATTCCACCGTCAAACAGCTCTGACCATCAAGAAGTTCTTCCTGAGGTTCAGGTGGAATCTCTTTTCCTGCAGCTTGAATCCATTGCTCCGTGACCTAGTCTCTGGAGCAGTGGAAAACAAGTCCACTCCCTCCTCAACATGACATCCCTTCAAATATTTAAACATGGCTATCACGTCCTCTCTTAACCTTCTCTTCTGCAGAGTAAACATCCCCAGCTCCCTAAGCTGCTCCTCAGAGGGCTTCTAGACCCTCCATCATTTTGGGGTGGATTGGGGTTGGATTGGATGGCCCCTGGGGTCTCTTCCAACTCTAGGATTCTATGAACTCTCTGATCCCATCCTGATGGGAAGGGAATCCTGTTGTGCTGGACTCTTCCCCTGTTCTTTCAAAGTGATGAAACCAAGGTAGATAAAGAATACCTGAAGGGTCTATAGCTGGTTTGTCTTCCACCTTTGCCTTGGATTCTCTAGGGACCTTCCTTCTACTATCTTCTTTTGAGGGAAAAACAGGCTTCCTGGGTTTCTAAGCTAGGGCACGTGTTTCCCTGGGTGATGTTGCAAGACCCCTCTTTGCATCTCTGGTCTCAGATGTGCTCTGTTGGCCAAGGCATCGGTCTCCGCAAAATGGCTCACTAGTCAGATCAACACTCCAAGACATCAACTGGCTAAATTTGACTGTTACAAGACAGCCATACATGTACAACTTCCTTCTTGCCAGGATGTGCAGATGTGTTTTCTAAAGCAGATTCTCTTTGTCTGGTTTAGTACAGCACAGGGCAGCTGAAAAGGCTTCAGGTCTTAGCCCAAGCTCACCCAGTGGGTTTTCATGGCCGAGCTGGGAATCGAACCCTGCTCTCCAGGGCCATAGTCCAACTCGGAGCTTTCCAAACTGTGTGTTGCGACATGTTCGTGTGTCGACTGCAGTGTGTAGGTGTGTCACTGCCACCCCAGGCTAAGAAAGACCCCAGTGACGGCAGCAGTGAGTTAGTTTAACCTCCAGTTTGCTAGTGACTAACCCATTGTAAGAGAGATATGGACACATACAAAAACTGTAATCATGAAATGTATCCGGACACAAGATATCTCAAGAAAACCTTTCATTTATACTTTTAAAAATTTATGCTTTATGCTTTACAAATTATTTGTTCATCTACTAATATATAAAAATCAAAGTTTGTTTGTCTTTGTCAGGCAAGTGAAGACCTCATATGATTGTTGGCCTGTGAACATTCTATGGAATCCTGGGGTTGGAAGTTCAGGGAGGGGCCTTTAGAATTCTCAGCCAGAGAGCTCTTCGGTCTGACCAGTTGCTATGGAGATGACACCCAGCAGCAAGGAGGAGGGCAATGTATTTCCTCAGGAACTCAACCTCTGTATGTTAATAACTCTGAATACAGATTGGATTGAGGAATATGGGGAAAAGTTACAGGTACTGGACAAGACAGTTTGGGGAATTAGAGACACAGGATCTTAAATGTTTCTAACAAGTATTACCTATGAGAAAATAAAATCCCAGGCAACACCAGGTATGCTAGTTTATACATAAAACTGAATTACTGTGTCACAAAATGATGCACGTCTAAAAAGTGTGTCACCAACATGAAAAGTTTGGAAAGCTCTGGTCCAACTGCTCAAACCACAACACCACACTGGCTATCCAGGGTGGAGTACAATAGTTTAATTAATATACACAAAACAGTGAATGCACATATAATTTCTCTCTCTTCTCTCTCTTTTTACCTCTTGGGAGATGTCGAGATGTTTTTCTGCAAAGTGCAAGGCTCGCTCGTGGTTCCCAAGGGAGATGTAGGCATTTTCCAAACTCCAGCAAGCTCTTCCTTCTCCCACTCTACACAACCAGGAAATCAAGATTATTATATCCAGTGAGATCATCAATATGCTCCCTGACCTTAAGACCAGCCACAGAAATTAATGCTCACTTACGCAGCTAAGACATAGGCCATTTCTGCACTAGCCTGTTATAGCATTATGATTCCACTTTCAACATCCTATGAAAATCCTGGGGTTTGCAAATTGCAAACCCCAGGATTCCGTACGATGTTGAAGTGGAATAACAGCATTATAACCGTCTAGTGTGGAAATGGCCATAGACTCTTGGCTTCAAGAGACCTATCTGACCGAAAAAGCATGCACATTCTAATTATTTGACAGTTTCCAGGCAACAATTATTGATAATTTTCTTTTCTTTTAAAGAAGCTTTCTAATTCTAAAGGTTATAGGGGAAAAAAGCAAAATTATGAAAATGCAGTCCCACCCACAAATTGAAAATAGGTCAGCAAGAACTTTGGCACCAGGTTGTAATATGTTGGGTTGTGTTTCTTCCTCACCCACAAAGTTATGTTACAAATGGTTTTGCCCCTCTCAGTTTCAAAAGTGATTTTCTCTGATATGTTTTGTCACATATTTTGTCTTGTATAAAAAGTAATTAGGTGATATATTGTAGTAATTTCTGTTTTGTCTCGTATTGTGTCTCATATACATTTTTGGGATGATGAATATGAAAACTTTGAATATCCACAAGTGGACATCTAAATAGATAAGTAAATATGGAGGAATAAGATCAATGAACACAGAGAAGACATAGAAGTGGGCTTTACAATAAAAGGAAGGATAGGATACAGGTAGTTAACCTATTTCCAAGGAGGGGTAAAAAGAAAGGGAAAAAACCGAAGCTGAGATATAATCTTTGTCGGGTTTCATCATATTATTGATTTAGAAGACCTAGAGATTTAGAAAACCAATAAGTGGAAGTTAAGAAGATTCACAGAAAGTAATTTAAGGTAGCAAGTGATGGGGGATATTTCACAGAAAAGGATTGTAGATAACCAAAACTGTTATGTAATGTTATTCTTGCTTTACTTTATTTAGTCTTTAAATAAAAAAAAATTAAAAAGTGATCTTCTCATGCTCTGTGAAGCTTGGGGGCTTCTGCTGCTATTCAAGAAATCCAGATTTGAACCAGATCCCTTTCTCAACCAGACACAGTACTTTATGCTCTGGCTGCAGGGTCCATTTCAAGGACGTTTAGCCTTTTGCTAGTTTGGGGTGGGCAGAACTGAAAAGAAAAATGGTCCCATTAAATAATTTTTTCATAGTCTACAAACATAACCCCGGAATACGTTCATCGCTTGCTCTAGATGAAATCTTTGTCTCCCTCCAGTGGCTTCAACCAACTCTGTAAGAGTTATTTTCTTTGCACTTGCTTCAAGGAAAAAAGGTAAAGAATAAACTGGTACAGTCAGCAGCTGTCTGACAGATACCTGGTGCCCTTCCACACTACACAATTATACTGTTATGATTCCACTGTGATTGTCATGGCTGTAACCTACACAAGGGAGGAGTATTAGGATTTATACCTTGAAGAAATTCACATTTTTTGTTTTTCTCTATTTTCTCTCCCTTCTCCTCCTCTTTTTCTTTCCTTTCCTTTTTAATTCTTTTCGATTCATTTCATTTTGTATACTCTCCATTCTACTAGTTCTCAAGTAAAGTACCAGCTATCAAATAAGGAACCAGCTATTAAGTCAATTGGCACAAGTTAAGGTCTCCTTTTTAAAGGAAAAAAAGGAAGACAAAGGAAGTCTAAAGTATTATTGTACTGTAAGATTTGTTGATGTTAAGGTACGATGTTAGGTACTAAGTTATATTTGCAAAGGCACTTATGTAAATAATTAAGAATTGGATTTTAATAGAAATAATTTATAAAAAAGGTATACTTGCTTTCTATGTAGGGCTGTGAAAGCTGGATAGAGAAGAAAGCTGATAGGAAGAAAATCAGCTTAATTGAAATAATTGAAGGTGCTGGAGGAGAGGTCTGTGAATACCCTGGACTGCTAAAAAGACAAAGACAAATGAATTGCTCCTAGAGCAAATCAAGCTTGAACTCTCTCTAGAAGTGAAGATGACTAAACTAAGGCTGTTGTACTTCATGAGAAGACATGACTAGAAAAGATAATAATGTTTGGTAAAGACAATAGGGAAAAGAGGGAGACCGAATTACAGGGGGGTTGGTTCAGTCAAGGAAGCTGAGGCTGCCCTGAGTTGCAAGATCTAAGCAGGGCTGTTGATAACCAGGGCTCTTAGAACCATAGAATCCTAGAATTGGGAGAGACCCCAGGGACATCTAGTCCAACCCCCTTCTGCCATGCAGGAACACCCATCAAAGCATTCCCAACAAATGGCCTTCCAGCCTCTGCTTAAAAACCTCCAAAGAAGGAGGAGACTCCACCACGCTCCATTGAGGCAGCAGATTCCACTGCCGAACAGTTCTGACCGTCAGGAAGTTCTTCCTGAGGTTCAGGTGGAATCTCCTTTCCTGCAGCTTGAATCTATTGCTCCTTGCCCTGGTCTCTGGATCAGCAGAAAACAAGCTTGCTGCCTCCTCGACATGACATCCCTTCAAATATTTAAACATGGCTATCCTGTCCCCTCTTAACCTTCTCTTCTGCAGACCAAACATCCCCAGCTCCCTCAGCTGCTCCTCATAGGGCTTCATGGCTTCCAGACCCTTCACCATTTTGGTTGCCCTCCTCTGGACATACTCCAGCTTGTTGATATCCTTCTTCAATTGAGGTGCCCAGAAATGGACACAGCATTATTCCAGATGAGGTCTAACCAAAGCAGAATAGAGTGGCACCATTACCTCTCTCCATCTAGAGACCATACTCCTATTGATGCAACCAAGAATCACATTGGGTTTCTTGACTGCTGCATCACATTGCTGACTGATGTTCAGTTTGTGGTCCACCAAGACTCCGAGATCCCTTTCACATGTGCTGTTATCCAGCCACCTGTCCCCCGTCCTCTATTTGTGCATTCCATTTTTTCTGCCTAAGCGCAGGACCTTACATTTCTCTCCATTGAAATTCATTTTGTTAGCTTTGGCCCAGCTCTCCAATCTGTCATTTTGAATTTGGATCCTGTCCTCTGGGGTGTTAGCAACCTCTCCCAATTTGGTGTCATCATCAGGCTTAATCAGAATGCCCTCTATCCTTCATCCAAGTCATTGATGAAGCTGTTGAATAGCAACATACCCAGCTTTTGGATTTTTTTTCTAAATATTTTTGAGTCGTGGTTGGTTGAATCCATGGATACAGAACCTGTGGGTATGCCTGGCAGACTGTATTTTTTAAAATCTGCATCTCCCAATTATTTCAGAAAAATGACCCTGTCCAGAAGAAAAGTGTAGCAGAATCCCAAGCCTCTTCTTACCTGTCCCCCAACTCCCGGGCAATGGCAAGGTGCTTCAGGTGGTATTCTATTGCTTTCTCATAGTCTTGGAGGAGGGTGTACGTGTTTCCAAGGCTGTAGCAAGACTGCGCTTCCACTGCTTGGTCCTTCAGTTGTCTGGAGAGCTGTAGGGTTTTCCTGTATCGGAACAAGAAGCAAAGGGCCTCAGTGGCTGGAAATAAAGGCTCATGGCCTGTCTTGCCCTTGGTTTAAGAGATTTACTCAGTGGCATGGATGGTATACCCTCCAACTTTGCTGATTTGGCAGACAGCCCTGATTAATTCTATGCCATCTCAATTTCCCAGCTGCTTTTAAAATGTCCGGAGTTTTTGTCTCCACCTCTCACTTTCCTTGTTTGTCTTCAGCTGACATCCATTGCTGCAGACTGAGTTCAAAATGCAAAAGCAGTTTTTGCTCCATTAACTTGGCAGCAGGAAGAGGTAAGAAGGCAGCGGAACTTGCCTTTCCAGTAGGCTCTGGCAGAAGCAAACTGCTGCAGACTCTCCTACTGCAAACTGCGGCAGCTAGATTTAGTCTGAGAGCCAGAATCAGTTTAAGAAAAGTTCACATTCTAGTGCTGATCGGGGCCAAAAGGCAGAAAGGTTGGGGCCAAAAATACTCTCTGTTTTAGCTTAAACCTTGTACTGCTAGTAACCAAGCCTTACAAGAGGCATTTTTGCCCTTTCAGAATATAGCCTCTACCTAAACTGCAAACCCCAGGATTCCATAGGATGTTGAAAGTGGAATAATAGCACTATAACAGTTCAGTGTGGAAATGGCCCAGGATTCAAATCCTAGCTTGCTCATGAAAATCCACTGGGTGACCTCAGGCAAGATCCACTCTCTCAGCCTCAGAAGAAGGCAAACGCCAATCCTCCCTTCTTAAGAAATCTTGCAAGAAAACCCTGTGACAGGTTGGCCTCAGAGTTGCCATAAGTCAGAAATCACTCGAAGGCACACAACAACACCAAAAATATGTTACAAGTTAAGACTTGGAATGGCAGCTATGAAGGAACTCAACAAGATCCTCAAGTGTAAAGATACATCACTGAATCCCAGAGACAGGATTATCTATTCATAGTATTTCCAGTTTCTCTGTACAGTTGTGAAAGCTGAACGGCAAAGAAAGCTGGCAGGAAGAAACAACTTGTTTGAAATGTGGTGCTGGAGGAGAGTTCTAAGGGTACCCTGGACTGATCAAAAGACAAATGAAGGGGTCTTGGAGCAAACCAAGCCTAAACTCTCCCTAGAAGCCAAGATGACTAAACTGAGGCTGTCATACCATGGGCATTCTATGAGAGCCCAGGACTCAGTGGAAAAAATTATTTTGGTTAGGAAGGTGGAATTTGGAAAGAGGGAGACCACGTTACAGGTGGATAGACTACTCAGTCATGGAAGCCTTTGCTGAGTCAGCCCAAATTGCCAAACTAATGTGGGTGTCAAGGGACAAGCCTGGAATCCTGTGTCCAGTTCAGGGCACCACAGTTCAGGAAGGATATGGACAAGCTGGAAGGTGTCCAGAGGAGGGCAACCAAAATGGTAAAGGATCTGGAAACTATGAAGCCCTATGAGGAGCATCTTAGGGAACTAGGTATGTTTAGTTGGACAAAAAGAAAGTTAAGAGGAGATATGATAGCTATGTTTAAATATTTGAAGGGATGCCACGTTGAAGATGGAGCAAGCTTGTTTTCCATGGCTCCAGAAACTAGGATGCAGAGCAATGGATTCAAACTACAGGAAAAGAGATTCCACCTGAACCTCAGGAAGAACTTCCTGACAGTCAGAGCTGTTCAGCAGTGGAAGAGGCTGCCTCCATGGAGTGTGGTGGAGTCTCCTTGTTTGGAGGTTCTTTGGAGATCCTAAATAGCTAACAAAAAGATTAGGTCAGATAGAAGCTTCATACTTAATTCACCATCTTCTTGGTGGAGAGGCAAAGCATGGTCAGAAGGAAGGAAGTGGAAGGAAAATGGCAAAGAGGGTAAAGAGAGAGAGGTCTGAGAAGTGTGGTCTTTCATGGGAGGCCACTGACTCAGGGCCGATCCCGACACAAAGAGCAAGAGTGAGGCTTTAGGTGACAAGGCAGAAGACTTGGACATGCAAAGGAAATAGAAACTCTATGCTAGCTAAGTCCCAATTGCCCTAGAACAAAGGAGCGGGGAGAGAATGCCAGAATTTTCCAACAATTCTCAATATCCTTCTTGAACTGGGGTGTCCTGAACTGGACACAGTATTCACGATGAGGACTGACCGAGTTCTGTTCTGAGTGGCATTTCTCTTAATGTGAAACCTATAAACTTAGTGATGTGGCCCAGAATTGCATTGGCTTTTTTGGCTGCTGCATCACACTGCTGACTCATGTAGAAGCTTTGACAGCCTCAGAAGTGTTTCTAACTTCTGTATAGCCTTTTAAAGGCTTCTTTAATCCTGAACATCAATAAATTTAAAAAGAAAAGAACAGGGAAAGGTGGTGGTGGTGAGGGTGTAGGCCTTCTACTTTTTCCAAAAAAAGCAAGCAAGCAGGCAAGCAATATGATAGTCGGTATTTGTATTTTGTAATAGTAAAAGTAAGCCTGAGTAAGCCTAAAGAGTAAAAGTAAGCCTGAAATTAATTCAGAATCTTAAGTCTGCTTGGCTGTTTCTTGTCTGAATAGTAAATTGGCAGTCATAGATTTCTGGCTGCCAGCTGGTGGCAGCATTGCGCACAGTGATTTTTGACTTGTGTATGAAAAACAACACAAAAGTTTCCCCCGAACTGCAGATTTTTCCAGAGCTGCAAAATATATGATAGCTTCCCAAACATCTGTTGGGCACGAGGCCCTCTGGGCAGACCCTGTGTTGCACACTCACCCCTTTCAGGTCAGCCTGCTTTCACACTAGCGAACATATTTGGGGGGTTAGCTCATGCTGTTGCGTTGCTAGGTCAGGCTGCCCCGTATGCTGCAGTCCTGTGAGAATAGCCAAGGAATGTTAACGATGAGTGCTTCGCTCCATGCACCCTCCGGTACGGTGAAGGGAGAGCAAAGCCTGATTAGAGACTGTCTGCTGCTCTTTCGGGCAGGTAATGAGATTTGGCCACAAGCCTATCCTGCACCTGGCCCATGGGTGCCTCAGTAACTGGCGTCCGAGGTGGGATAGCCCCCCCTCCTGCCCGTTTCGGCACGGTGGGTTGATGGATTGGCCACCTGTTTTGCCACTCGCGTACGAAAAGCCTACATAATCTGTTGGAGCAAAGAGAACCCTGCTCCGTCACCTGCTTTGCCTTTGTATGTATGCTTATGTGCCTTTCGTTTTTCTTTTCGCTTCTTCGCCTAATAAACTGCATCCTCAAAGACCAGAACTGGCTTGGTGCTTGCCTCCCAGCGTCTCGCACTTCGAACCTTGCACAGCCACCCAATCCAGGGAAGGTCGTGTGCGCTACAACATCCCATGCTGGGTATTTGGGACCAAAGATTCCCCAAAAGGTAGATTCTGGAAGCTGCAGTCCAATAAAGTAACATTCCCAAATTCTGTCAAACACACATGGGCACTTGTACACTTTTTGTGCATAGCTGGCTGATAGTTCCAGCTGCCGGGGGGGTGGATTTCACGCACATGTGTTCCCAGAAAGAACAACAGCTCTAAGGAAATATGCCGGAAACATGTTTCATGCTGTTGTTCACACATTAAGGCCTTTTCCGCACTACACTGTTATAGTGCTATTATTCCGCTTTCAACCTCCTATGGAATCCTTGGATTCACAGTTTAGGGAGGAAGAGGCCTTTAAAATTCTCAACCAGGGAGCTCTTGGGCCTCAGGAAACTACAAACTCCAGAATTCCACAGGAAGTTCAAAGTGGAATAACAGCACTATAACAGTGTAGTGCGGAAATGGCTTTTAAGTTCCATTTTACAGCTTGGGGACACTCAAGTTCAGAGAGTCTGTCTTACATCAATGGTTAGTCAGGCTAGAAAAGACCCACTGAATTAGGAGAATAAGCAAACACTTATGAAAGTTCTACTAATTCACAGGGTCTACTTTAATTGGAACTAACAATTAGGCAACACTTTGCTCACGAGTCAGCCTAGAGAGAAAGTGGCCGTTAAGTCTTTTTCTACAATTTGACGTTACAAGTCCTGGTTGATCTAACTTCTACCAAGAGGTGACATGATAGCTATCCTGAAATATATGAAGGGAAGTCATGTGGAAGAGAGACTAAGCTTGTCTTCTGCTGCTTCACAGACAAGAACACAAGCTAGTGGATTCATAGCATCATAGAATCCTGGAGCTGGAAGAGACCACCACACTCCAAGCCAGCATATTCCACTGTTACCTTCAGGAAGTTCCTCTTGACGTTTAGGTAAAATCTCTGTTCTTATAGCTTGAATCCATTGCTCCATATCCTAGTCTCTGGAGCAGCAGAAAACAAGCTTGCTCCATCTTCAACATGACATCCCTTCCGATACTTAAAAATGGCTACCATGTCATTTCTTGACCTTCTTTTTGTCAGGCTAAACACACCTTGCTTCCAACTTTGAAGAAAAGTGTTCAATTCGACTTAGAAGAAAAGTGATCCTACTTAAATGTTAGGAAGAGTGATTTGACAGTGGAATAGCCTGCCTTGTAGTGTGGTAAACTCTCCATATTTGGACAGGGAGGTGGGATGAAGGGGATAATAATATAATTATTTTAAAAAGGAAGAAGGGAAAATACTAGAGGAGTTACAGCTAAGTTAAATAATTGATTATATTATATTAGGGAATATGTTAATATATCAGGGGATAAATTGATACTGCTATAATAATACTGTAACACTATTGTAAAATTATGGAAACAATTGTAACTGCTGTCAAAATAAATTAAAGCCAGTGGGTTTCCATACTCAAGCAGGGATTTGAATCCTAGGCCGTTTCTGCACTAGATTGTTATGGTGGGCCTGGTTAGGCCTCTCCCTAAACTGCAATAATAGAATAATAGCACCATAACAGTCTAGTGTGGAATCACAGAATCGTAGATTTGGAAGAGACCCCAGGGGCCATCCAGTCCAACCCCCTGCCATGCAGGAACACCCATCAAAGCATTCCCAACAGATGGCCATCCAGCCTCTGCTTAAAATCTTCCAAAGAAGGAAACTCCACCACACTCCACGGAGGCAACATTTTCCCCTCTGCTGGATAGCTCTGACCGCCAGGAAGTTCTTCCTGAGGTTCAGGTGGAATCTCTTCTGCTGCAGTTTGAATGCATTGCTCCTTGTCCTAGTCTCTGGAGCAGCAGAAAACAAGCTTCCTCCCTCCTCGACATGACATCCCTTCAAATATTTAAACATTGCTATCGTGTCCCCTCTTGATCTTCACTTCTGCAGACTAAACATAGTTTAGTCCCTACTAGTCCCCCATAGTTTAGTCCCAGCTCCCTAAGCTATTCCTCAAAGGGCTTCATGGCTTCCATACCCTTCGCCATTTTGGTCACCCACCTCTGGACACACTCTGGCTTGTCGATATCCTTCTTGAAATGTGGTGCCCAGAAATGGACACAGGATTCCAAATAAGACCTAACCAATGCAGAATAGAGGGGTACCATTACCTCCCTCAATCTAGACACCATACTCCTATTGATACAACCAAGAATCGCACTGGCTTTTTTAGCTACCGCATCACACTGCTGACTCAGGTTCAGCTTGCAATCTACCAAGACTCCTAGATCCCTTTCACATGTACTGTTATCCAACCAGGTGTCCCCCATCCTATATTTGTGCATTCCATTTTTTCCGCCCAAGTGCAGGACCTTAAGTTTCCCAGAATCCAAATCCAAAATTCAGGCCACTACACTATGCTGGCTTTTCTGATTCTAGGCACCTAACAAAACCACACTGAAGGGTGAGAACACACGGATGCTCCCTCCTTTGCAACATCCAGAGCTAACAGTTTACATTGCAACTTCAAAATAAGAGACGCCTTTCCCCCCATCCCAAGTAGGCCAAAATCATCTTACTTGTAGTACTCCGCAGAGATGTCAAACCTTCCCAGGAAGATGTGGGCATTGCCCAAATTACTGTAGGCTCTCCGTTCAGCCGCTTTGTCCCCAAACTCCTTGGCAATGGCGAGTCGCTGAAAGGGATGCAGACAGCGCTGTGAGCTATTGGGGACAATATCATCTCTGCCAGCGACCCACAGCCCCGGCATTCACCAGGCAAGGCAGACAGACAAAACCAGCACAACCTGGACAACATACACCTGGCATGATCCAAAACACTGGGCAAAAGCCAAGCTGATTTCTACCCTGTACTAGAATCCGGTATTCAGTCTCAGATTTGGCTCCCAAGACTCCAGAGGCATTTCCAAGATATTTTCAAGCCCATCATCGCAGCAGCCATAAGGGAAAGAATGCACAAAAAGAATGGTTCTTCTTCTACACCTAATATGAGTGTTTCATTATAAAGAGAGGAAGGGGAAAAAAAGGAGCATCTTTAAGCCAGTCTTCAAGGAAGGGGTTAAACTAGTTTTGTGTTAAACCAAGCTTTGTGTTAATCCAAATGGGGCTTTACTAGTGTGCCGTGCCATTTTAAAACTGCTTTTTATTACTTTTAATTGTAGAGTTTGAAGCTATTGACCATTTAAGCTTTAATCTTAATCTTCTTGCATCATTTAGCTGTACCTATTTTCATTTGTAAGGCAAGTCTGGGGAGAAAATGTAGGGCAGAAACAAACCCCCCCCCAACTTTATGAGGGTTTTGTGCCCTGAAACCTCATGAAAATTTTGACTTTGTGAGCTGCCTTGAGCCCCAGACAAGGATGATGGGTGATGATGGCGATGAAACAATACAGGATGCCCAGCTCTGATGGGGGAACCCCTGATTTTGTTTGCCACAAAGCGGGAGAATTGCACTTCCAGACGCCTTTAGGAAACTGACTGCCCTCTAAAACAAGGCATTTTAGCCAAACAACCACATCTTTAAAAAACACATGTGATTTTTGGGTTTCCTGGGTGTGGCTCATATGGTGGGTGGAAAACGCAGAAGGAAAGACGCTCCAAAAGCTCCCATAACAACCTACCAGCAAACACATTGGAAACGTGCTTTTAAAAAAGAAAAAGAAGGCCTTTTTGATGCTATTTCCCCCCCTTAGTTATTAGATCGCAACTGATGGAAAGGAGTAAATCCACGAAAGCAAAGAATTTCAAAAGGAATCTTCTTGATATGTATCAGATGGATATGCTAACCATGCTTATGAAAAATCAAAGTATAGATAAATTAAATCAAGAATTAGATCAAGCATGGAACACCTTAAAAGGGGTACGGAAAGAGAGATGGGGGAAATGTTTCTTTTACATTTATAAACTACAAGCTAGTCATAAATCTATTTTTACATTACTTTTTAACAATTTTATTTCATACTGCTTTTTTTGTTTTCTTTCTTTTTTCTTTCCATTTACATCTGTACTCATTCTTCTCTATCTGAATGTTAAGATAAAATAGATCTTCATATCAATAAGATTATAGTCATTCAGGAATAGGATATAACATTCATAAAGATTATGATTTTGTTTGGGTAAAATAATTATTGTTTTTCTGGGTCATATTAGTTGTTGACAAGCAAAATTACTTTTTAAAGCACAGGTAAATATTGAACAACACTATAACTTTTGACATACATTATTGATTTATATTATATTATTGACCTACATTGTGACATATACATATAAACTGATTGTCCTTTATGGTTATATTTATCTATAATAATGGTTGAATTTAATGAAAAAAAATTCAGAAGAGTAAAGCTGCTAATTAGATTCAGTATAGAAAAATGTCAACCTTAAGAGGATTATATAGTTATTATATTTAGAATATAAAAATATTTTTTTCTTTTTTGAACAACAGAATTCAATTTATATAATTATAGGTATGTATGGTACGGTATGTGTGTACATGCATATGTGCAATAATTGGAGTGGTGGAAACAAATATATTATCTCCCATAATCCTAGAAATGGAAGTTATTTTTTTATATCATTTTATTGAAGTTTCATGATTAAAACAAACATTTATTATTGCTATTTCACATGAATTATTTCTTGAATCTTCCAAACTGATCTACATTTCATTTCCGATATCTCTTAACATTGTTATATCCTTGTACTGCATTTTTCAGCTATTTTACAAGCTGGTACATAGCATTTCCATTTTCCATATTCCTGCTTCATGATATCTGCCGTAATCATCACAATGAGATTTTTCCACATATTACCATGAATTATAGACTTCTATCGAAGGTCTCCCAGCAACCACCTACAGTTTGCCATTCTTTCTGAATTTCATCATCTGATTTCCCTTTCAATCTTTGAGAGACTATGTCAGCGTTTTTATTAGAAATGGAAGTTATAACCAGATAAAGGACTAAGTACCACGATTAACAACCAGGTTAAATTTAAAATACTTAAGACTGCAAATGATTTGTAATTTTATTTGATAGAAAAGGACCGTGGTGTAGATATTAAATAAGAACTTTATACATTTGTAAATAGAATTTATTTAATGTTGCTCGACTTATGGTTCTAGGCTTTTCGACACAAGTTTCACTATGTGGAGAGTGTTTAAATCCATTGTTTTTATTGTTTTCTGTCATTAATTTTGAGAATATTATTAGGAATATCCTGTTATATTTTATTCATATACAGTCAATAAAAATATGGGGAGAAAAAAGAATCTAATTTTTTTTTAAAAAAAGGAAACACAATGACAGACTGGAAAAGGCTGCTGCTTATCTTACTTGCTTGTGGAACACAATGGCTTTGCTGAAGTTGCCAAGCAAATAGTGGGTGTTCCCCAGATTCCCGTAGGCTCTTCCCTGAGCGGCTCTGTCCCCCAGCTCCTTCACGAGAGACAGATTTCTCCTGGAAAGAAGTCAGAAATGAAGGCGGAATCACCATCGGTAAATAGGAAAAGGAACAGGGAGGATGCCAAAAAGTACACAAGAAAGCCAAAATGATGACTGGGACCAAACGCAAAACAGCTCCACGGGCTGCCGGTTCATTTCCGGGCACAATGCAAAGGGCTGGTCGTAACCCAAAAAGCTGTAAATGGCCTAGATCTAAACCAGAGCTTTCCAAACTTTTCATGTTGGTGACACACTTTTCAGAGATGCATCTTTTTGCAACACAGTAATTCAGTTTTCCTGGCGAACTGGAGGTTAAACGAACCCCTTCTAAGAGATCCGGACACATGCATACATTGTAATAACAAAATGTACGGGGACACAACGTATCTCATGAAAACCTTTCATATATTTTTTAAAATATATGATTTCTAAATAATAACATACTTTCTCATAATCATATTCTCACAATACTTCCGACAGTTTGGCATAATGTTCTGATTTGGTCTGTTGCGGCCCGTAGACCCCTACACAAAGGATTTTCCCTTGCCTTGTTTCTACTTCTACCCCTATAAATAGTCCACCCTCATGCCTAAAAATTTCTTCCGACTTATATATTTTATTTACATAGATTGTAACACCTTTTTTCTTTTTATTACATACATGAAAAATCAAAACCTAATTTATTATTTTTCAGGTATTTTATATCTTTGTCTCTTATATGTGTTTCTTGGAGACAAATCACATCAGCTTTTACCTTTTCCAAGTAATGAAATGTTCTTTTCCTTTTAATGGGTGCATTCAAACCTCGAACGTTCCAAGAAAAAAATTTCATATTTTCCTTTTCCTTTAATTTATTTCCGGATCTATATCTATCTCTGAATCCTCGCTTTCCTCTTCTCCTTCCTCTTCCTGTCCTTCGTCCTGAATGTCTTCATCCTCTTCATCCGTCCCTTCATCCCTACCTTTCATACATTTTTTAAAATATAAGATTTGTAAAAAATAACGCACATTTCCAAGATTGTAGGCGACACACCTACACACTTCAGGTGACACACTAACACCGTTTAGAAAGCCCTGATCTAAAGTATCTGTAAGAACCCCCACAGTGCCAGCTGGGGGATTATGGGATCTGTACTCCAAAAAAATAATAATCAGTATTTCTAGGCTCCCTTGCTAGAGAACCAGCTGTTTCTTGCCTTGAGAAGGCTTTCGTACTCACTCATAGAATTCCGAGGCCTTCTCCAAAGTCTCCTTGACCTCCGGAGGCAGGTGGCCGGGCTCTTGCGGCAGACTCCAAGATAACTGCTTGCCTTTGGCGTGGTACACATTTCCAATATTGTACAGGGCTCTAGCTTCACCTACCTTGGAAATAAAGAAAAGGAAAGAATTAAATGGGCTTTCCTTGCTATACTTGCTCCAAGGGCCTCAAAAAGGGATGGTGATTCTTGATTTTGCCAATTCTCCGTAGATGTTGAGAGCAAGTAGTTTTTTTTTTAATCTCATCACTTTGGGACACTTGCGAATTTTCTTTTCCTCACAATGACAAGACGCTGCACTTTATGAAAATTGTGCAGCTTGCCCAGAAAACTGAGTAGTAGTTCTGGAAATTGTGCAGTTTGGAAGAGAGGAACTGAAAAATGCATCTCTCTCTTTGCGGAATGGGAATTGCACAACATTCAAGCTGGCAATGGCTGCAGGTTCTGTCAGCCCAAGTTTCTTTTCCTGCTGTGTTTGGGATCTACAGTTCAGGAAGGGTATTTAGACGGCTCATAAAAAGAGTTAAATAGTGCCTTGCTAATCTCCAAATTCCAGGATTCCACAGGATGCAGCCAGGGCACTTAAAGTGGAATCATGGAGCTGTAAGTGTGTTGTGTGAAAGGGCCCTTGGCTTTTGTGGCCCGAAAGGTGGATCATATTGCCCTCCATTATTCCTTTTTTTTTTTTAACTTAAGAAAGAAAGAATTGTGTTCCTGGACATCTCTAGGAAGACCTATCATATTATGGACACCCACAGCATTGCTTTTGAGTGAAAACAGTGTGTGCTTCTGTGTGCGTGTGCTTGTGTGTGTGTGTGACTCCAAAAAGACAGCCCAGATAAATGTGATGTCCAGAAGTGCTTATGATCTCCTTACCTTGTCTCCTTGTTCTTGAGAAATGTCCAGGTGCCTCTGGCAACAGACGACGGCTTCGTCAAACTGCCCAAGGATTTTGAGTGTGTTTCCCAGATTCCCGCTGGCTTTGGCCTCTCCAATGCGGTCCCCGATGGTTCTGTGGAGAGAATTGGCAGATGAAGAAGACTTAACACAGACATGATAGCCGTGTTTAAATGTTTGAAGGGATGTCATGTCGAGGAGAGAGTGGGCTTGTTTTCTGCTGCTCCAGAGACCGGGACAAGGAGCAATGGATTCAAGCTGCAGGAAAAGAGATTCCACTTAAACCTCAGGGAGAACTTCCTGAAGGTCAAACCTGTCCGGCAGTGGAATCTGCTGTCTCCATGGATGGTGGTGGAGTCTCCTTCCTTCTTTGGAGGTTTTTAAGCAGAGGGTGGGTGGCCATTTGCTGGGAGTGCTTTGAGTGTATGTTCCTGCATGGCAGGGGGTTGGACTGGATGGCCCCTGGGGTCTTTTCCAACTCTGTGATTCTATGATTCTATGTGTCCCCCCTTGGTGTGAAATCATAGAGCTGATCTTTATACAGGCATACCTCAGTTAACAAAATCTCAGACAAAAAACCCCTCCTGTTCACTTTCCACTGTTCCTCCTTGTTCTCTGTGTAGCTGGGTTTTTTTAGCACATCAGCATTGGGTGGATGGTGAAGGAGAACAGGAAAGACACTGATTTTTGGTGCTATCTTGCAGGTGTTTGTCTGCAGTGAGTAACGCAATAACCTTTGAGCTGTGAAAGAATGGAATTTTCCTCCAGTCGATCCTACTTTAGCTGCATGTGTTTGCCTACAGCAGGCAAGATAAACAGCAGCTGCCTCCAGAATCCCTTTCTGAGCATGTGTGAACAGCAAAACAAAGGGAAAAAGAGAAAATGGATTATCCTGTTTCAATAGCTACCTCAGCAGATTCAAAACGCACAGATCCATAAGTCTAGCCCCTAAAAACAAAATCACACAAAAGGTTAAAGCTGGTGAAAGAAATAGAATAATCCTTGGATGAATTTTAGTGCTTAGATAGTTTTCTTAAAAAATATCCAAAAATATATCATTGTGTATTCATTTCAATATTTTACAAATATTCCCAATTTAAAATACCTAAAATGATTTCCCCTCCTTCTGCCCCTTATTTAATTCCTCCTATCCCTCCCCCTCCCCATATCTATCTTCCATCTTATTGATTTTCACTTGCATTTATCACTTGTATCAAATATTATTTGCTCCTACAAAATGTTCTCCTTATGTTGGTCTAACAATTTTCAATTATTTAGTAGATACAATACTACATTTTTGTAGAACTTTAGATACTTTATATATCCTTTCAGGAATTTTTATCTGTTGGTAACTTCTTCTTCTCCTTCTTTTTAAATATATTCCAAGATTGGCTTCTACTCTTTCTCTAATAGTAGAACCAATTTTTCTTTTAATAATATTGTCAGTTTTTCTATTTCCATCATGTCCATCAATTTTAGCAGCCAATCATCTGCCAAAGGTTTTTCATCCGATTTCCATTTCTGTGCATGATTAATTCTTACTGATGCAACAAGATATAATATTAACTTAGAGTTCTTTTTTAACACAGGGTGGTCATCGATCATATTTAACAGACATAACTCAGGTTTTAATTCTAATGTAGAGGCAAGGATTTTGGACATTATCATATGTATTGTTGGGGGTAAAAAGTTTGCTGAAATATGTTAAACTGTTTTTTCTTTTTGTGGTGAAGGAACTAACTATTGCTGGAGAAATATTTTTGTTCCAACATAGGAATATTGGAAGAACCATGTTGAATCAAGCCAAAAGTCCATCTAGTCCAGCATTATGTTCACACACCTAGCTGATCAGTTCTCCTAATAGGAAGCCCACTAGCAAGAAAGGAACAAAAATGAAATTTCTATCTTGTGATAGAAAGAAATCTGTAGCACTTTTGAGACCAACAGAGGAAAAGAAATTTCCTGCATAAGATTTTACGGACTCCATTTGAAATATAAGGTTTCTTCCAGATCCCAAGCGCTTACCTGGCTAAAGTGAGATCATGTTTATGATATTCCAGAGCTTTGGCATATTCCTTCAGGTAGAAGTAAGCGTTCCCCAGCTGGCTGTAGATGGCACTCAGAGTTTTCAGATCTTCCGTTCCCACTTGAACAGCCGCTTCAAAGAAGGCGACGCCAGCTTTAAAATCTCCGGCTTTGCACGAACGTTCGCCTTCGAGAGCCAACTCCAAGCAAGATGCCTCCATCCTACAAGGTAAGCAGATTATATCCTTCATTGTTTCCGCTGCATGACGGAAGCAAGATTAACATACCCGCCAACATTTCATAGAGGAAAAATTGGAAATGTGTGGCCAAGCGACATCAGAATACTGTCAAGATGGCAAAAGTTTTTAATGAAGAAGAACAAATTTAGGAAAATCTACAACTCCGGCACGGGAGAATGTTGGAAGTGCTGTGCTGAGATCAGTATGATGTACCACATGTGGTGGAAATGCCTGAGAGCTAAAGAATATTGGGCTGGAATAGGCAAAATAATAACAGAAATTTTTTCAATCCAAATTTGCCATGTCCCCAGAAATTCACTTACTGAACATGTTACATGAAACCGATACAATAATAATGATGAAATTTTGGAGGATCTTGCTATACGTGATAACATTGGCAAGAATCGAATTTGCAAAACTTTGGAAAAATAAAGGGGTCCCCAAGATTGAGAATTGGCTTCGTAACTTTATGGAAATGAAAGCAGCTGATATCTTAACTCAAAGACTCAAATGCTCAACAGAGGATAAAACCAACAACACAAATGGACACCTCTGGACAATTTCCTTCAAAAATAAAAGCTTAAGGCCAGTTGACGCAGAGAGTTTCAAGAAGCAAATTTTGATAATGAAAATCGATCTAGAACAAACATAGGGGTAATCAATTATACCTTGTAAGGTTTGGAAAGCAAAAGTATACATTGAAATAAGAATTTGTGAACAAATGAAAGTCTTTTCTTCAGTGTCAAATATCAGGAATAGACAATTAGATATCAGATTTTTTTTTCCGGAAGTACATTGAGAATTAGAAACGTATATAGCACCGTATCCTAGAGAGGAGCAAAGAAAGGTTAAGAAGATGCTTAGAATTGCTTACTTATGAGTATAAATAATATTGCTACCTGTCTATCATCTTTCTATCTACATAAAATATCAGTGAAGTAGACTCGAGTCGATAGACTCGGACTCAAGTCAGACTTAAGTCACTTCATTGATTTGACTCGGACGTGACTTGGCAAAAATTACACACCAACAAGACTCGACTTGAGACTTGCATATTTTTAGCGACAGATTTGCTGCCCTTGGTTCAGTAACATGACACAGTCATCCAGAAACTTTGCAACTTACTGGTCACAGGACAATCTATCACAAGCCCAAAGTGTGGACACATTTCTCAGAGGGAGCAGCAAATGGGTTCAGCAATGGGCTTGAGGTCTGCTCAGCAGCCTGTCCCCACTACCTATCAGAGGAGCTTTCCAAAACTTTTCCTAAGAGCAGAAGGCAAGACTCGCACCCAGAGTGCAAGGCATGTACCTCAGAGGGGAACAGAAAATGTGTTAGGCAATGGGCTTGAGGAGGAAAGATCCTTCCTTCTAAAGCTCTTGAAGCTTCAGTAATGGGGAATAAGAAGGATCCTATTCCTCACTTCTGAAAAAGCCTCCAGCTTTGCAAATGGGAAGTAAGAAGGATCCCATTCCCCACTTCTGAAGCTGCAGATGGCAAAATTGCAAATGTGGAGGGCCAACTCTTAAGTAACTATTTAAGTAACAATTTAAGTAACTTGTTAAAACTGACTTTATTCAACTCTGTCCAGAAATTCTGGAATACAGGTTGGGATGTAAAGTTGGCTCCCAGACTTGAGACATAATTCAGGACTTGACTTGAAAGTATCTTCAAGGACTTGAAACTTGAGACTTGAAGGTAGAGACTTGAGACTTGGAATAAAAGACTTAAATTGTAAAATATACAATTAAAAAAATTGAGGAAGAAGAGATAAGCTAGGAGAGCCTGCAGCCGTTTGCTTTTGCCTGAGCTGACTGGGAAGGGGAAAATTCTGCCTCTCCTCCCTTCTCCCTTCTGCTGAGTGAACTGAGCGCTAACTCCTTTTGCACTCCGAACTCAGTTTGCAGCAATGGAAGGAAGCCGAGAACAGAGAGTGAAAGTGGAAATGGAAGAAAGAACCTGGGACTTTTTAAAAGCAGCTGGTTAAATAAACTCTTGATCTAGCAGAAATGGACACACTTACTGTTTTATTAAGAAGAAACTCAACTGAATTTTATTTAAGAGCTTGGAAGCCCTCCACAGCCCATGCAAGGAGCACTGGGGAGACTTGGTGACTATCATGTTTGATATGTCAAATCAGATAAACTTAGAATGGTTAAGGAGAATTCATGGGAATATACAGTTGTGTAGGGATGGGGGGGCGAGGGAGGCGGCGTGCCCATTTTTTGGGGGTGCTGCCACTCCTTGCCTGCCTCCCCATGCACTGTAGCCCCGCCCTCATGTGCTGTAGCCCCTCCCCTGCTTACCGTAGCCACGCCTACCCCCACTGTAGCTCCTCCCCACCTGCTATAGCTATGCTCACACACGCTGTAGCTCCTCCCCACTCAGCGTAGCCACGCCCATGCACACCATAACTCCTCCCCTGAACGCTGTAGCCACATCCACACGTGCTGTAGCCCCACCCACAGACACCATAGCCATGCCCACACATGCCGTTGCCACACCCCATGCCTCCGCCCCCGTCCCCATCCCCACCCCACTCACACCAAGCTACGCCACTGGGAATATATAGGTTAAAAAGGTGGTGATAACTGATTACCAGAACCAGCAATCACATTAATCGGGAGGTCACTTTTGTGTTGTTTGTTAGGAGTGAACTGTGATGGTTTAGGTTTGTGTGTCTCTTTTTCTTAATTCTCTTAATTTTTCTTTCTTTAGCCCTGTTTTTTTCTCTTCTTTCTCTTGTCTCTCTTCTTTTTTTCCTTTTTATTCTTTATACACTTGTAGTTTGCATGTTTTGAAGGGTTTTTTTATCCTGTGTCACAAGTGTTTCGTAGTGTGTTTCACAAATGTATGTTAATGAATGTGAACTTGAAACTAAGAAAGACTCTTTCTAAATAAATAAATAAAAATTAATCAGGACTCCCTGACAAATCAAGAAAACTGGAAGGTACAGATCACTCGCTGAGAGGAGGCATACAGCATCTCCTACTGCTAGATTTTTTTTCTGCAGAAAATGTGCCACTTTTAGAAATGCACTGCTTCATAAAAATAATTACCTTTTATAAAATAATGAATGCCTCTAATACATGCCAAATTGCTCCAACTATACTTAGTTCTTGACATGTATTAAAAACACTCTTACTTTTGTATGCCTTTCATGATTAGCTCAACCTCACATCTACTATCTTGGACCACATTAAGAGTGCTTGCTAATTTTTGTTTACTGTGCATTAACTGCTATATATATATTATGTTTTATTGATACACACTTTTGTCTAAGTAGCATATGAAATTTGTAGGAAAGTAAATGAATGAATAAATTAGTCAGAATGGCTGCAACGTGAGTCACGTCTTTAAATAAGGTAGAGTTGCAATTAACTTCTTTTCAGATGACTGTATCTAGCAAGCAAATACAATCAGGCCTTGAAAAAATTTGGCTTTGGGATAATCATTCTCAGAATGGTCACATCCAGCACCAACAAAGGGCCTAAACAGGAACATTTCCAAGATCTGAATACATTTATAAACAGTCTTTCAAAAGTGCTAAAATTAGTGTATTAATAGTTTCCTGCTTCTTCATTCGTTTTTTATCTCTTTTCTTTTCTTTCTCTTAACATTCTAAATGCATTTGCTAGGAAGAGAGCTGGTATGGTATTGTAGTCTGAGCATTGAGATAGTACTCCGGAAACCAGGGTTCGATTCCCTGCCTAGCCATGGAAACATCTCACACTCAGCCCTGGAAAACCCCATGATAGTTCACCTTAGGGAATCCACAAGTCCATAGAATCATAGAATTATAGAATCATAGAGTTGGAAGAGACTCCAGCGGCCATCCAGTCCAACCCCATTTGGCCATGGAGGAACCCACATCAAACCATTCCCTTTGACAGATGGCCATCCAGCCTCTGCTTAAAAACCTCCAAAGGAGACTCCACCACACTCTATGGAGGCAGCAGATTCCACTGCCAGAGAGCTCTGACCATCAGGAAGTTCTTCCAGAGGTTCAGGTGGAAACTCCTTTCCTGCAGCTTGAATCCATTGCTCCTTGTCCTAGTCTCTGGAAAAGCGGAAAATAAGCCTGCTCCCTCCTCGATGTGATCTCCCTTCAAATATTTAAATATGGCTATCATGTCTCCTCTTAATCTTCTCTACTGCAGACTAAACATCCCCAGCTCCCTAAGACGCTCCTCAATAGGGCTTCATGGTTTCCAGACCCTCCACCATTTTGGTCGCCTTCCTCTGGACATGCTCCAGCTTGTCAGTATCTTTCTTGAGATTAGGTGCCCAGCACTGGACACAGGATTCCAGGCGAGGCCTAACCAATGCAGAATAGAGTGGTACCATTACCTCCTTTGATCTAGACACCATCCTCCTATTGATGCAACCAAGAATTGTGTTGGCTTTCTTGGCTGCCACATGCAGGAACACCCTCAAAGCACTCCCGACAGATGGCCATCAAGCCTCTGCTTAAAAACCTCCAAGGAAGGAGACTCCACTACACTCCGAGGCAGCAGATTCCACTGCTGGACAGCCCTGACCGTCAGGAAGTTCTTCCTGAGGTTCAGGTGGAATCTCCTTTCCTGCAGCTTGAAGCTACTGCTCCTTGTCCTGGTCTCTGGAGCAGCAGAAAACAAGCCCTCTCCCTCCTCTATGTGGCATCCCTTCAAATATTTAAACATGGCTATCATGTCCCCTCTTAACCTTCTCTTCTGCAGACGAAACATCCCCAGCTCTCTAAGCCTCTCCTCATAGGGCTTCATGGCTTCCAGGCCTCTCACCATTTTGGTCGCCCTCCTCTGGACCTGCTCCAGCTTGTCAATATCCTTCTTGAATTGGGGTGCCCAGAACTGGACACAGTATTCAAGATGGGGTCTAACCAAAGAAGAGTAGAGTGGTACCAGTACCTCCCTCGATCTAGACACCAGACTCCTATTGATGCAGCCGAGAATTGCACTGGCTTTCTTGGCTGCCGCATCGCACTGCTGACTCATGTTCAGCTTGTGGTCTATGAAGACTCCTGGATCCCTTTCACATGTACTGCTATCCAGCCACATGTCCCCCATCCTATATTTGTGGATTCCATTATTTCTACCTAAGTGTAGGACCTTACACTTCTCTCTGTTGGATTTCATTTTGTTCACTCTGGCCCAGCTCTCCAATCTATCCAGGTCATTTTGAATTTGGATCCTGTCCTCTGGCGTATTAGCAACCCCTCCCAATTTGGTGTCATCTGCAAATTTGATGAGCATGCCCTCTATTCCTTGATCCAAGTCATTGATAAAAATATTGAACAGCACTGGGCCTAGGACAGAACCCTGTGGCACCCCGCTAGTCACTTCTCTCCAGGATGAAAAGCAGCCATTCGTGATCACCCTTTGGGTTCGGTCGGTCAACCAATTACAAATCCAACTAACAGTAGCCCTGTCCAGCCCACATTTTACTAGCTTCGTTGCAAGAATGTCATGGGGAACTTTGTCAAAGGCCTTACTGAAATCGAGATATGCTACATCCACAGCATTCCCTTCATCTATCAAGCTAGTAACTCTATCATAAAAAGAGATCAGATTAGTCTGGCATGACTTATTTTTGAGAAATCCATGTTGACTTTTAGTGATTACTGCGTTGCTTTCTAAGTGATTAGAAACTGGTCAGAAATTAATGTCTGATCTATGTGTGCATTAATAAACTTCTGCTGGAGAAAATCCACCATTCTTGTTCTGACACCAGCAAGAACCACCCCTTCTTGCTTTGGATCCAGAAAGTGCTATGTGCCCCCTTTCTGGCAAACACAGTTGCCAGGCAACTGTGCAGTTCAGGCTGCGGAGACCTTGCAAACGCTGCCCAAAGGGACCTGCATTTTCAATGCTTCTGCCCATCCATGTTCCTCTCACTGGCATTCTTCCAGACATTTCAGAGCCGTGGCCCTTTTCCATCTCTCCTACATGAGGCTTCAAACTGCATAAGCAGAGGTTTCCACGGCGCTTAGCAATCTAACGATTCTGAGAAGGAAGAGGCAGGGAGCAAAGAACGAGGCAGAAGAACCCAAGGAGAACCAAAGACCTCTCTGGTCCGGCAGTCTGTTTCCCACAGGGACTAAACAGATCGGTACAAGGAGCCTTCATGTAGGACAGGAGCAAACATCGCTCTCCTGCTGCCGTTCCCTAGCAACTGGTTTTTGACTCCTGCTGCCACCTCAGATCCTGGAGGGAGCATTTATCTGTCTGCATTGTAGCCACCAGCTGTGTCAACCTCTATGCATTTGTCTATTCCTCACTGAAACCCATCCAACTTAGAAGCAACTTGTTGCAAATATCTGGCCATTTCTGCAGGGTGTTGCAGTCCTGCTATGGGGACAAGGTGGCAGCGGTCCATGGGTCGTACTTTCTCATGATGCTGTCGTGGTCCTGCTGCCATCCCATCACCACCTGTTGTGATCGCAGGATATTTGCTTAATGGAATAAATCCCTTAAGCACCTGCAATTGTGCAACACTGCCATCCTTCCCAGCCATGTGGAAGGGCAGGAAGCGCAATGGAGGTGCTTCCTTCCCCAGTGCAGCATGGGAGAACCTGGCTGTGCTGCAGAAGGCAGGTGTGTGTTGCTCACGCTTCCTTCTGCAGGGAGCCAGCCAGGTATGGAGGGGAGCATTCCTGTAACACTTCCTTCCTGACAAAGTCGCTGCTGGGATTTCAATGGGAGGACAACGGGATCAGGTAAGGTGCGGAAATGGCCTTTGACAGTTTCAACTGTGCCGATGGCTCCTTGCATCGTGCGTGATGCATGCACGTGTCCATCCATCCATCCCTTTATTGTGATGTTAGGGGATTCAGTGCCCTGGACAGTTTAATTCACAGAGGGTCTCGCCTGCTTCAGCGTCTAAGCTATAAAGAAACTCTCTCTTTGTCTTTCTGTATTTGCTTAACTAAAGTCCTCCATTTTGAATTCTAGTCAACTTTAAAGTTTCTCAGCCCCTTGTCCTGCTTAAAATTATGCTGACATTACTTGGAAAATCTCAATGCCTGGGTTCCCAGCACTGACTGTAACAATATTTCTTATACTTCATTGCTACAGCAAATATATGTGTGAATCAAGGTTCATCGTTCATTACTAACCAGAAGTTACTGTATATCAGAACTTCAGTCCTGGGAAAGTAAATATTCTTAATATTCTTGCACATGCAGTGTATGCTCTATGAGATCACTGTCATCCCAAACCTATTTAACCCTTCCTTTCCTTCAATAAACGGTTCTTCCCTTTGCTCATGTAAGAGGTAGTCTGCACTGCTTGCTTGTCAGGCAGGGGGAAGTTCCTCTGGCCAAAGTTGGGGATCTCGCCAGGCTGGTGCAGAGCTCACCCACAATCTTATAGACTACTCAAGGTAGTCCATGCAGACCTAATATTTTAGGTCTGGTTCCCCATGTTCTTCTAGGGCAGAGCTTTCCAAACTGTGTGTCGCGACACGTTAGTGTGTTGCTTGCAGTGTGCAGTTGTGTCGCGCAAATGTAACAGGTGGAAGGGCTGCCGCCACCGCCACCACCCCCGGCTAAGAAAGACCCAGGTGATGGCTGTGGCAGCAGGCCAGGCTCGGGTGGAGGGGCTGCCTCTCCTGCCGCCACCTCGGGCCAAGAAAGAC
Organism: Ctenosaura bakeri; assembly: GCA_948474755.1. Lineage (NCBI taxonomy): Eukaryota > Metazoa > Chordata > Lepidosauria > Squamata > Iguanidae > Ctenosaura > Ctenosaura bakeri. Next base: position 276,106 of record CAOLHI010000669.1, on the reverse strand, counting down.
CCTGGCGAGGGCAGTGGGGAGTGGGCCAGGCTCAGATGGAGGGACCGCCTCTCCTGCCACCGCCCTGATCTGAGAATGACCCTGGCGAGGACAGTAGCAGTGGCAGGCCAGGATCAGGTGGAGGGGCTGCCTCTCCTGCTGCTGCCACCCAGGGCCGAGGAAGACCCTGGCGAGGGCAGCGGTGGTGGTAGGTGAAGCTCGGGTGGAGGGGCTGCCTCCACCTACTGAATTACTTACTGGATTACTGTGTTGCGAAATGATGCGTGTCTAAAAAGTGTGTCATCAACACGAAAAGTTTGGAAAGTTCTGTTCTAGGGTCTAGGGGTGACTGCCCATTCAAGTCCCACTTGGCACCAACCACTGGGAGGGGGTAAAATCAAAGGCTTTCACGGCCGGAATCCATGGGTTCTTGTGGGTTTTCTGGGCTTTGAGGCCGTGTTCTATTAGTATTTGCTCCTGACGTTTCCCCTGAATTCAGTGGCTGGCATCTTCAGTGGATCTGGTAGCATGGAAGTGTATATATACTCTGCCTCACTTCCGTGCCGCCAGATCCTCTGAAGATGCCAGCCACAGATGCAGGTGAAACGTCAGGAGCAAATACTAACAGAACATGGCCTCAAAGCCCAGAAAACCCACAACCATCTATTGGGAGGGGAGTTCAAGTCCCACCTGCGTCAACAGTAACCCAACAATTTTGGAGGGGGTTCAAGTCCCACTTCAGGGGTATCCGCTGCCAACTGTGGGTTCAAGTTCCACTTGGCATCCACAAGGGGCTATCTGCCCACTGTGGCTTCAAGGCCCACTAGGCAATGCCAACAGACGCTCCCATACGGGAAGATACAATCCATCCAACAGATAGCCTGGACCTGAGAGGTACCAGGTTTCATAGGGTCATAAACAGCACTTGAATAACTGTGTTTTTTCTCCTTTCCAATTAACTCCAAGGAAGCTGTTTCCATGCTAAATGGCGTCTGGCAATGGATTGGTACCTTTTTTCAATTAATCTTTTTTATATATACATACAGCAAATAAAAAACATAGTTAATAAATAACAGCAATATTTATGTTAAGAAGTCAGCAATTATAAGTATCTTCATATCCTTCCTAGAATATAGTGGTATTTACATTTCTATCTCAGCCGTACTTCCAAAAAAAAGGTTTTAATTAATTGTTTATTCCTCATATATTTTGTACCAAAGGATATTTTCTGCCGTTTCCACACTAGACTCTTATAGCGCTATGATTCCACTTTCAACATCCTATGGAATCCTGTGGTTTGCAGTTTAGGGAGAGGCCAGCTGGCCCCTCCCAAAACTGCAAACCCCAGGATTCCCTTGGACGTTGAAAGTGGAATCATCGCGCGATAACAGTCTAGTGCAGAAATGGCCAAAGACTTAAAGCCCTGACAGATGGATTGGTACCTTTTGTGAGAACATGGAAGATGGTGTTCTTGGTGGCTGCTCTCAGGCTTTGGAACTCCCTCTGCAAGGAGGCCAGGGTGGTTCTCTCCTAAACTGTTTTTCTGCTAGCCGGTGAAAACTTTTCTATTCTGACAGCCCTTTTGGAATGAACTCCTTGGGCTCTGAACAGTGTGGATACACTGGTTTTTATTTTTCATTGCAATGGATTTGTTTTCAAATACAGCTTTAATTTAATGGCTAATTGTATTTTAACAATAACTTATGTTTTTTTATTTATTTATGACCTTGGAAATGCTATTCACTGTGTTGAATATTTCTAAGCTGCCTTGAGTCTCCATACTGGGGAAAATGCAGGATATAAGCGAATACAAAGAACAACAATAGCAAAAACAGCAGCTTGGCTGGATTGGAAAAACAGTGGCAGCTGGTAGCTTCTATGCCGCCACGGGCTGTGAATCTGTTTTGGGGTTTTGATGATTTCATATTCATTATAGTTCAGAGACAGAAACTAAGTCACAAGTACCGAGAAGGAGGAAAAGAGAAAAGGAGGACAAAAGAAAAAGCAAACTGTACATGAACAATACACATGTATACCTAGAACTAACTAAACTAAACGCATCCTTTCTAAACTAACTAACTTAATCCATTTCCACCCTAGACTGTTATAGTGTTATTATTCCACTTTCAACATCCTATTGGGAATCCTGGGGTTTGAAGTTTAGGGAGGGGAAATACGGAAATCTCAGGCAAAGAGTTCTTTGGCCTCAGCAAACCCCAGAATTCCACAGAATATTGGATAGTGGAACAATAGCGCTATAACAGTGTAGTGCGGAAATGACCTTAAACACAAAAGGACTCTGACCTTTCCATACAAACTCTGATGAAAGGAAAACATCAATTAATATCTCATACTTTAACCTACCATTATAGATCTAAATATATGGTGCTTGCTAGAATTATTAATAATTGTTGCCGCGTGCCTTCATGTTGTTTCAAACTCAATGGGGAGCCTAAAGTGAACCTATCAAAGGATTTTCCGGGGCTGAGAGGAAGTGAAAACCAGTGGGTTTCCATGGCTGAGCAGAGAATTGAACCCTGGTGTGACAAGGTCTGCTCTTCCTCCTTACAGACAGGTATGGCAGCTCCTCCCTACCCAGTCTGCTAAAGCACCTTGCCCCTTTATACACAGCTCTGCCTTTCCCTTAAACACCACCGTCATGTAAAAAGGGTAAAGCCTTTCCACTGATCTTCAAAATGATTTGCTGATCTATGGTAGCGTATCTCGGACCTGGCCAAAACCACTGAAACTTATCTAGCCAAGTCAGCATTTATAAAAAAATATACTATAATCTTTATTAAAACAACAAATGGAACAAAGTATTGGTTTTGTATGTATTTCCAGCTGAAACGGATCATCAGAATGTATTTGAACAGTTTCTTCTATCTTTACCACAGCATAAAAGCACAGGTCACACACACAGCCCTCTGGCGACCCTTTTGCCAAAGGCTCTGTGCCCAAATCATAGAATCCTAGAGTTGGAAGAAACTCCAGGGACTATCCAGACTGACCTCATTCTGTCATGCAGGAACCCCCGTCAAAGCCCTCCCTTTGACAGATGGCCATCCAGCCGGCTTAAAAACCTCCAAAGAAGGAGACTCCACCACACTCCATGGAGGCAGCAGCAGATTCCACTACTGGAGAGCTCTGACCATCAGGAAGTTCTTTCTGAGGTTCAGGTGGAATCTCCTTTCCTGCAGCTTGAATCCATTGCTCCTTGTCCTAGTCTCTGGAGCAGCAGAAAACAAGCTTGCTCCCTCCTCAACATGACATCCCTACAGTTATTTAAACATGGCTATCCTGTCCCCTCTTCACCTTCTCTTCTGCAGACTCAACATCCCCAGCTTCCTCAGCTGCTCCTCATAGGGCTTCATGGCTTCCAGACCCTTCACCATTTTGGTTGCCCTTCTCTGGACACACTACAACTTGTCGATATCCTTCTCAAAATGAGGTGCCCAGAACTGGACACAATATTCCAGATGAGGCCTGACCAAAGCAGAATAGAGTGGTACCATTATGTCCCTCAATCTAGACACCATCCTCCCATTGATCAACCAAGACTTGCATTGGCTTTCTTGGCTGCCGCATTACACTGCTGACTCATGTTCAGCTTGTGGTCTATGAAGACTCCCAGATCCCTTTCACATGTACTGCTATCCAGCCATGAGTCCCCCATCCCATATCTGTGCATTCCATTTTTTCTGCCTAAGCACAGGACTCTGTTGAAATTCATTTTGTTGGTTTTGGCTCAATTCTCTAATCTATCAAGGTCATTTTGAATTCTGATCCTGTCCCCTGGGGTATTAGCTATATCTCTCAATTTGGGGCCATCTGCAGATTTGATCAGCATGCCCTCTAGTCCTTCATCCAAGTCATTGATGAAGGTGTTGACCCTGTGGCAGCCACCAGCCACTTCTCTCCAGGATGAAGAGCAGCCCTTGGTGGGGAGCACTCTTTGGGTTCGGCTGATCAACCAACTACAAATCCACCTGACCATAGCCCTGCCCAGGCCACATTTTACAGTTTCTTTGCAAAAATATCATGGCAAACTTTTTCAAATCTAGGTCACACTCTCTGACCAGATTCAAAAGTGGGTTGATTTCTCTTCTGCCACTCTTTCCAGGCTTTCTTTGAGAAAACACACCTCTTTCGTTCAGCCCCCTTCCCCCAGTTGACTGAAAAACTCTGGTTGAAGGACTGACTCTCAGCCCGTCTTCTGGAAATCTGACTACACCCAATTCAGTGCCTACTATTGATGCATTTTTTTCTGGGGCCTCCAACCCTCCTTCATACAAAGGAGGTGGATTTATTTCTGGAGTGGCTATTCTGGTTGCCTAGCAAACCTGTTGCTGAGCGGCCTCTCTGACACCCAGGATACCACTCCCTCCATGGTCTGTCACACCTGGTCTCCAGGGTCCTAGTCCAATGCTGTAACCACTACACAACGCTTGGTCTCTGCTAATCATCATAACCACAAATTATTACATCATTAAATTTCCTATTACTCAAAAAAAATTCCATAAATGGTTTACCATCTCTCAAGATGTTTTCAGTTGGTCTAACTTTCAAAATCCACATCAGTTTTGCAGCTTGGGCTTTCATCTGAACTTCCTGAAATAGGTTCGGCACCATGGGCAGCTAATGTTTGGACTAAAAACCCACAGAGGATTTGCTGCCACGGTGAAAAGGAAGCCAGCAGCCACCACTGCAAATTAGCACTTCGTTTGCACCTTTCGCTGAGACAATCCCTTTGTGGGAGGAAAAACGGTTGAATTTCAGCAGTAGTAATTTTCACTTGTGGTCAAAAGCCATTGCAAAGTGCTGTGATTTGCTGTTTCATGCATTCAAGCCATTTCCAACTTATGGCAACCCTAAGGTTTTCTTGGCAAGATTTAGTCAGAGGAAGGGTTTTCATTGCCTTCCTCAGAGGCTGAGAGAGTCTGGATTGCCCAGGGTTAATCAATGGGTTTCCATGGCTGAATTTGGATTCAAATTCTGGTCTTCTGGAATCCAAGTACAATACTCAAATCCTTACACCATAGTGGTTCTTAATATTTAGTCAGAGAAAGTTTCCCATTGCCTTCCTCTGAGGCTGAGAGAGTGTGACTCACTAAAGTCACCCATTTCCACTAACAAGCAGGGATCTGAACCCTGGAGTCACAGTCCAACATTCAAACCACTATACCAAGCTGGTTTTCAATGTTGTTGTTGTTATGTATACTGTTTTCAACAAAAAGATACAAACAGATACTTAACCAAGTATAATTCATAATTTCCATCTTTGTTTTAGTCTGATTTTTCCACTACCGATTTTGTCAACTACCACTGATTTTTTATTTTTTTCAAGGTAATTGTTGAATGTTATCATGAATGATAAAGCCATTAATGAATGGGCACCCTTCCACAATTACCTTGAAAAAAATGTCCCTCCTTTTAATCTTTGAGTTAAGATATTTGCCATTTTTGTTTCCGATAGCCATTGTTCTGTCTTGGGTGTCTCTTCATTTTTCCACAATTTGGCATGTTCAATTCTTGCACATGAATTTAACTAGAACCTTTTCCCCTCTCTTTGGAAGTATGGCTATGTAAGACGTGTAAATTCTAATATGTTCTAGGAAGGAACAGAGGAAAAGATCAGGAAGATACGTATAATTGTATAATCAGTTCTTATAAATATTACTAGTGTTTATGGATCATGTATTTAATTTGTTATTTTTTAACTAAAACAAGATACAAACAGATAAAATGTATATATAAATATTATCATCATCATTATCATTATTATTATTATTATTATTATTATTATTATTATTATTATTATACATGTTACATACATCATTTACAAATTCTAAGGACTCCTCTGAACCTCAAGATTTGAAAAGGACCTGCACAAATCTTAGCAATTCCCTTTCCCAATTGTATCTTCTACTCGGCTCAAGCATCCAACTAGTGAACTTTGCATCCGTGCACACACAGGTTTGCACACTGTCATTGTGAGCGCATCGCTCACGTTGCCACAGTAACCACTGAGCTCAGAGGCGATATGGCGTCCTCAACTCATGCGTCCTTTTTTAACTATTTCTGTGACAATCTGACTCATCGCATTAACATGAGTTCACGGTTTGTTACGGTAAACCAAGATGCTCTCCTTAAAAACAGTTCACAAAAACACGCACATGATCTTAACTTAAAAATGAAAGGTGTCCTTAAACTGCTGCTTGTTTAGAACACTTATTTTTACTGCGTAGTGAAACAAATGTTACTTAAAATTTATTAACAACTTTTTTCAACAAAGAAAAACTAACATTGTTCTTGGTACACGACATTGAGCTGTATCGTTTTCATCATTAGCAAATGAATAAACATCTGTAAGAAAAATAGACTGTCATTTCCACCATATCAATTAAAATACCAGACTTTTAAACTTTCTTCCTTCCCTGTTGGTACTTGATAAATATTAGTCTATATTAACTAAGCACTTCCACTATCATGAATAAAATAATAACAATAACAACAACAACAACAACAACAACAACAATAAAAAAATTATTTATATCCCGCCTCTCCCCATGGATCGAGGCGGTGCTACAACAATACATTAAATACATTAAAAGCATTAAAACATAACCAATCCTCCCCACCCACCAACCCATCTAAAACCAACCCCCTAAAACACATTAAGTACAATCAACTAACTATTAAAGAACAGCATTTTTCATAATTGTTCCTCAGTGTAACACAGGTATCTTAACTTTTCCTTACCAGGTTGAATTGTTAAATCAGAGTGTCGTCAGAGATTTAACAAAATTTACTAATAACTTTTAAGCATCACTTTATTCAAATGAGGGCCTTGTAATACTGTTTTACTAGAATAATCTTTAGTTTTAGATTGTAAGACCTGTTTATATGATCTGACAAATATAACTAAGAAATTGACTCACTCTTTTGGCACTTCCAATTTAAAGACAAGTGCCATTCATTTGACAGGGGTGCTGCTCTTTCATTAGTTCTCCTTGTGCATTAAGGCTTGCTTGGGACTGCTATCCCATGCATGCTGCTTGCAAAGCGAGCTGAGAGGGGAGGAAAGGCGCCAAGGCAGCTGAGAGGCTTTGCAAGTACCATGTGTGCAATTGTTCCCAAGTGAGCTTCTGGTAATCCTTCACGTTCCCTACAGTACACTAGATGGGTTCTGTTTTTCAACCAGTTTCATTTGCTGACTGTTCTCCAGTTCCTTACTCTCTAAGCAGTTGCTTTCATTGCCAAATCACTCTTACCCTGAAAAAGTTCCCTTTAACACTCAATCAAAACCTATCCTCTGTGGAAACATAGGCCATTTCCGCAAGCGGCTGTTATGGCGCTATGATTCCACTTTCAACATCCTATGGAATCCTGGGGTTTGCAGTTTCGGGAGGGGCCGGATGTTGAAAGTGGAATCGTAGCGCCATAACAGCCTCGTGTGGAAACGGCTACAGAGATGGAAGAGACCACAACAGTCATCAAATCCAACCCCCTGCCATGCAGGCACAAACACTCAAAGCACCCCCAGTAAATATCCATCCAGCCTCTGTTTAAAAATCTCCAAAGAAGGAGACTCCTCACCCTCCAAGGCAGCATATTCCACTGTCAAATGGCACTGACCATCAGGAAGTTCTTCCAGATATTTAGGTGACATTTCTTTTCCTGTCGTTTGAATCCATTGCACTGCATCCTAGTTTCTAGAGCAGCAGAAAACAAGCTTGCTCCATCTTCAACATGGCATCCCTTCAAATATTTAAACATGGCTACCATGTCTCCTCTTAACCTTCTTTTTGTCAGGCTAAATATACCTTCCTGTAAGTTAAAACCAGTGGACCGGGTCCTACTCCCTGGAGCAGCAAAGAACAAACCTATCTCCTCCTCTCTATGACAGCTTTTTAGATATTTCAGGAATGCAACCATGTCACCTCTCTCTCTTCCCTTTGCCAGGCTGAACACGCCCAACTCTCTCAACCCTTCTTCATATAGTCTGTTCTTCATACCTTGTATCACCTTTCTCATCCCTCTCTGAATTATGATTACTCTATCCCGCGTTCTTCCCACTTTGGGACTCAGCTCAGGAAGACAGTTAAACACAGCTAAAAATTCATTGCAAAAAAAAAGGGGGGGAGGTAATCACACTGCAGTTCTCCCTCCCCATTTGCTAGGGTTAGGGGCACAGAGTCCCCGTGAAAGTGGGAAAACCGTGAATAAGCCTAGGCCCTCCCAAACCATATTTAACACGCAAAAAGTTATGATCCCCACATTCAACCCACCGTGGATTCCTTTGAGGCATCAAGGTTCCTTCCAAAGGCAGAAGTGGGGGGCCGGTGGGGCTTATGGCCACCTCCGTTGCTGCCCCACACTGTTTTTAAGAGGGACTTACAAGCCTCGATGGCATTTTCTCAGCCTCACTAGGCTTGCAGTCCCTATTAAAAATGGCCCAGGGAGGCAGCAGAGGGGACAGCAAAGAATCTGTGAATAATCAAATCCACAAAAGTGAAACCCACAAATGTGGAGGGCTGGCTGTAATCAAGTTTGAAACCCTTTAAGAACCTAAAACTATTACAAAGAAAACGGCAAAGAGAAAATCCAGCATATTATGCAAGGCACTTTGCCCTCCTGCAGTTTCCGAAGACCTTCCAAAACAAGACAAAAAGTCTTTCCTTGTCTGCTGAATGATGGCACGGACACTGCTAGTCTAGGAAGAGAGTTGCAAAGCCTGGGAGCGGCCACCAAGAAGGCCCTCTTCTGTGCTCCCACCAAAAGTACCTGTGAGAGTGGTGGGGAAGAGAGGATCTCAAGACGCAGGCAAGCTCACATGGGAGAATTTGTTGCTACCGTCTTCCTTCAAGTCATTTCCAGCTTATGGCAACCCTAAGGAGAACCTACCACAGGGTTTTCTGTGGCTGAGAGTGTGTGACACACCCAGTGGGTTCCCATGGCTGAGCAGGGAATTGAACCCTGGTCTCCAGCGTTGTAGTCCTATGAACAAACCATGACACTTTCCTTTAGACAACCTGGAGCTTAGCTGTAACAGGATGTTCTTATGGTGTTATCATGTTTTATTGGCTCAAAAGCTCATATATATATTGCTGAAGAGCAGGATATTAAGTTTGATAAGTTAAATACATAACCCCAGCAAACCTCTGACTGAGCAAAGTGGATCCAGTTCGCTGGTTATTCCCATCAAGGGCCCCAAATCAATTAACCTCAACAAGCTCAGGGCGGTGTTGAGCAAACAGGCCATTGCCATTGAGTAACAAAGGAGGCACATGACAAGTAATTAATCAATTATGCAACCGCTACAGGGAAGGGAGGGGGGACTGGGAGAGAGTGGCTTGTCAAGGTCAGCGGGAAGGGAAACCGCCACCTCCTTGGACGCCATCTGGCACAAGCGGTCAATCCCGGAAGGAAAAATGGTATAATTTGCTTGAGAAGCAGCTGTGAGAGTCCTCTGACCAACCAGATCCGTTCCAGCAGTTAATGCAAGAAAGAGCATCCGCACCATCTGTCTTGCTTTAGCATCTCTTCGTTGCTTCCCCGGAAGAACTCACACAACTGCATGCCCTCCAACAGTCCTGATTTGTCCGGAAGAGCCCCTATCAATTCACAGAATCCTAAGAGTTGGAAGAGACCACCATGGCCATCGAGTTCAACATCATGAGGAGCGGCTTAGGGAGCTGGGAATGTTTAGACTGCAGAAGAGAAGGTTGAGGGGACAGGATAGCCAATATTTGAAGGGATGTCATGTTGAGGAGGGAGCTGGCTTGTTTTCTGCTGCTCCAGAGACCAGGACAAGGAGCAGTGGATTCAAGCTGCAGGAAAGGAGATTCCACCTGAACCTCAGGAAGAACTTCCTGACAGTCTGAGCTGTCTGGTGGTGGAAGATGCTGCTGCCTCCATGGAGTGTGGTGGAGTCTCCTCCTCCCTTGGAGGTTTTTAAGCAGAGACTGGATGGCCATCTGTTGGGAGTGCTTTGCATGGGGCCATCCAGTCCAGAGGGCTGGACTGGATGGCTCCTGGGGGTCTCTTCCAACTCTACGATTCTATGATTCTATCATCATCATCATCATCACCACCACCACCACCACCTTTATTTATATCCCGATTTTTTCCTTGAAGGACTCAAAGAGGCTTATAATACTTTAAAAACGGGAACACGGTTTAAAAAACTGTGACATACAGAAGTTAACACACAAATTAAGCAAGCAGTAATAATTGAAACAAAGTTAAAATACACATTAAAACAACTAACATTTATGAGTTTTTACACAAAAGTACGTTACACAAAATTCCATAAATACGAACCCCCAACAAACCTTTCTAATAGAGACAGAAAGTAGTTAATAAAATACTAAATAAACTAAAAAAATAAATCCCTAAAAGATTAATTTACTAACTAACTAATCCAAACAACTAAACGGCAGCCTCCTGATACACTAATACACAAAAGGCACTGATCCACTCCTACCAAATTGCAGTAAGAAAAGAAGAGTGAAAAGAAGGCAAAATAATATTGTTCTTACCATTAAAGATCCAGCTAAGCCAAACTACTAACAGTCGTATGGTTTTGGTTCTCTCCTAAGGCCAAGCATCTTTTGTGAGAATTGATCATTATTTGAAGCTCAACACTCTTACCACGCAGTTACACATTGAATTGAATTGAATTTGGCTCTTGGGGTCAAGGTACCATCCTGTCATGCAGGAACCACACTCAACACACCATTTAGCCTCTCTTTAAAAACCTCACATGCTCACACAGCTCATGTGACGCGTCACATCCTAAAATGGAGGCGATGTGTGTGCGTTCATGCACGCACATTGCCACCATTGCATATAATGGGATGCAAGCGTTTACGAATTCTGGGATTTGCAGGGGTTCCGGGAACAGAACCCTCCCATATACGGAGGCACACTGTATATATATTTATCAGTTTTCAAGACAACATAACAGAAACAGCAGCTGACATTTTTAATATAATCATAAACTAAAATTCAAACACAATACTAAAACAATAAACTAAAAAGAACACTAAACATTAACTCGCTAACTGGCTAAAACACAGAAAGACACTGAGCCTCACAACCTGACTGCAATGAAAAAAAGAAAATAAGAAAGGACAGAAAAATATTATTCCACCATTACAGATTCAGCTAAGCAAACTAGTAATAACTATATCCACAAATTGTTGCATTGTTTTAATTCTTATTGCTCAAAAAGAGCATGCAATCCTAGAGCTGGAATAGACCACAAGGATCACGGAGTCAAACGCCATTGTGCTAGACAGGAACACGCCATCAAAGCACTCGCAACAGATGGCCATCCAGCTTCTCTTTTAGAAAACCTCCAGAGAAGGAGGAGACTCCACCACCCTCCCAGGCAGTAGCCTATTCCACTGTCGAACAGCTCTCATTGTCAGGAAGTTCTTCCTGATGTTTAGGTGAAACCTCTTTTCCTGGAGTTTGAATCCACTGCTCTGTGTCCTAGTCTCTGGAGCAGCAGAAAACAAGCCCGCTCCATCTTCAACATGACATTCCTTCAAATATTTAAGCATGACTGTCATGTCCCCTCTTAACCATCTCTTCTCCAGGCTAAACACCCCCCCAGCTCCCTAAGCCACTCCTTGTAGGGCTTCATGGCTTCCAGGCCTTCTACCCTTTTGGTCACCTTCCTCTGGATACATTCCACCTTTTCAACATCCTTCTTGAATTGTGGTGCCCAGAACTGGACAGAGGATTCCAGGCAAAGTCAGACCAAAGCAGAATAGAGCGGTATTATTACTTCCCTTGATCTCAACACTACATTCCTGTTGGTTCCCATTCTCTGACACCTCAATTTTTCCAGCTGCTTTTGCAATGTCCTGTTTTCTCCCTCCTCCTCCCACTGTCCCTCTTCATCCTCAGTTTACTTCATTTCCTGCAAAGCAAGTTCAAAGTGAAACAGTAGTTTGCACTCAATTAACTCAGCGGGGCAGAGAGGAGAGGAAAGGGAATTTTGCCCTTCCCAGGAGGCTCAGACAAAAGCAAACTGCTGCAGCCTCTCTCAGCTTGTGTGCTCTTCCTCATTAATAACTTTTGTTATCTTGACCACACACTGATGTTTCTTGGCCACATCTGCCCGAGTTTTATCTCTGAAATGCTGGAAGGCATGCCAGTGTTCTGTCATCCTGATTTCTGGGGTCCCTTGGGGGACACCTCAGTGTGCTCCACGTGATGGGGAATGGAAACTAGCCAGAGCATGAGCTATAGCATTGCGAGAGGCAGGGTAACCTAGCGGGGTCTTTTTACCCAGTTTTTACGGGGTCAGGCCAAGCCAAAAACCAAACAAAAATGTCCAATAAATGATTTTATTGAATGAAAGTATCACGCCGCAACGCAATCACTCACACACGCACCCAAGAGCTATTAAGAAGCAAAAGAGAGGAAAATAGACGGGGGGGGTATTGAAGGGGTGTAGTTGGGGTGATACTGCACCTTTTCCTGAAGTCCTGGGTCTGGGAAGGCAGCAGGGAAGTGGGGCTCAGCATGGAGAGGGCTGAGGGGATCACTCAACGGACCAAGCAATGGTCTGCTGGGATGACTGGGAGTGATCCAAAGAACCACGCAAAAACTGGGACTATTTGTAAGGGAAAAAGCACCTGGAGGACTAATCCTTTCCTGGGGAGAACAAGGGGTGTTGGAGCGATAACGAAGCTCCACAGTGGCAACTGTGCGTGACGGGATTACAAGGTGTTGCCAAAGTCTCAGGATCTTCGGCTGCATCTGTTTGCGGTGTGACTTCATATAAACGCTCCTCGCTTGATAGGATGTTTGCTCAACTTGCGGCAGACACGCTAATCCCCTGAAGTCGGCGTCTCGGGGCTGAGGATCCTTTGTTTATTGTGGGTTTACACATCTTGAGGTCTCCTGGGGCTACGTGACAGGGGATTTTACTGGCCTGATCTGGTTTTCGGTCTTTGACCATTGCTGCCTATGTGCCCATCTGGGTGACCTCTCTGGCACATTGAATCATGTTTTAATATCAAAATTGTAGACCCCAGGCTACGGTTTTTCCAGTGGAGTAACAGTCCTGTAGTGGTCTATGCACTGGGCTACAACCCTGGAAACCAGGATTTGATTTCCCCCTGTATGGCCATGGAAATCCTCTGAGTGACCTTGAGTGAGTCACACTCTCTCAGCCCCCCGAAAACCCCATACTTAGGGTCACTGTAAGATAGAAATGGTTTGAAGGCACACAGCAGCAATGCAGTTGGGAGCCCAAAAAGATATTTAGTCAGAGTTGCCTCAAGACATTTTGCTACCTGAAGCAAAGGGTAAGATTAGCTATACTTGCCGAAGCTGATCAGAGAGAGACCTGAATCTGGTTCCAACAGAGAGCCAGGAAATTTGGTTCCTGTAAATGGTTAAGAGTGCTTTATCCAAATCCAAAGTTTGTTACAACTAGAGCAGACCCACTGAATCAATGGAACTTGCATAATGGCTGATTTCCCAAGTGTCCAGTGATCCAAGGTGTCCTGTAGCTGGGGTGGCAGATGGATTTAAGCCAAAGTATTTTATCTGTTATTACTCATTGCGATGTTGAAAAGCTCAGTTATGCTACTTGTTACTTTTGGGGAGGGGGCACTCTGAAAAAAGAATGGCACAAAACATGGGAAAGTCCTGTTGAAATGCCTCTAACATGTCTTTCAATGCGCTTAAATAAGTAATTTAAAAGTAACTCAACATAAGTAGCCCTTGTACCAATAAAGTAACTTCACACCCACTCATTACATTTCTTTTAAAATATAACTTCATTGCACTTTTGTTATCAAAAAGTAATTCTTTGCAAGTAACTATGTTGCTTGAAATGTGCTATTTCCAAACTCTGCCTTATGTTGTTGATGGTACGGCATCCTTGCCCCTCCCCGGAGAGCACCCGGGTAGCTCAGGTGGCCTGGAACATATCCTTCCCTCTTCAGAAAGATAGGAATAGCCAAGGGGCTGCTATTATTTCCCCTCTGTCAACGGTCTCACTCTGCCTAACGGTAGGGCTGGCCGAAGAGTCAATTTGAGCCCCCTGTGGCATTAGAAAAAATAAACTTCTTCTCATGTGTTTCGCAGGTTTGACTTACAGAGTGCCTAACAGCGGACTAAGAGGGAAATGCATTTCTGATCTAAGATGGTCAGCAGCTTCTACAGCAGTGGTTCTCAACCTTCCTAATGCCACAACCCTTTAATACAGTTCCTCATGTTGTGGTGACCCCCAACCATAAAATTATTTATTATTTACAATGCCTCCCCCGCCGGCAAAGGCTGCCTCGCCGGCCAGGAACACGGTGGGGGGGCAGGCAGGGAGGGAAAGAGGAGCCGTGCGTCTCCCCTGGGAAAAACTCCGAGAACCCCCCACCGGGCTCTGCTTCTGCTTCGCTCTCGTTTCCGCTGGGAGGGCAGCGTGGGAAAAGTTTCCAGAGTGTCGACCCTGGCCGGGGGGGGGAGGAATCCCAGCACCTTTGTCTTTTGCGCTGGGTGCAGCTCGCCCCCCCCGGAAAAGCGCAGCCTTGCGCCCCCCTGGTCCTTCTGCAGCACCCCCCTCTGTGGCGAGTGGGGCAGGGGCTGTGGCGAGGAGGGGGTAGGCTAAATGCTTTATAACCCTGGAGATATGGAGGATTAAGTTCATGAGTCCATATCTCTTGCAGGCAGACTATACTGTGCTTTTGAAGAAATTCAATAAATTCTATATCTGCCACTTTGTTTTTCCAACCTGCCAAATTCCAGCATATAATATCAAAACTTCTCTGTTTTAAAGCTAGTAAACTATAATTTCTAGAAAATGACTGGAGAGGCTCAAAACCAGCTCTTTGCTGAATGCCCTTGTTTCTGCAATACTCTCTGGCATCTCTCAGGTAACTGGGGAAGCTTTTATTTGTTCTGAATTTATTTTGCTGTTCTGAGCTAGTTGAATATGTCCCATTTGGTATTTGCGGGCCAGCATAGGGTCACCGTAAGTCAAAATCAATTTGATGGTAAGTAAGAAGAAAAAGACCCTGGCCCAGACAGATGTTTGTTGCCGCAAGAAGCCAGAGTTCCCAAGCTCGTCCAGCAGGTCTGATCTCCTCCGGAAGAGCACGGGACGCCTCTGCTCTTGCTCAGAGCCTTGGCCATTATCCTAGGAGACAAATCCTGTTAATCCAATAGCTGTTGGAGCCCTCGACTAGCTTCCCTTCAGGCTGGAAGAAAGACCGCTGCCAGCATCCCTGCCTTCTCAGAAGGAGGCTGTTGGCAAACAATCGCAGGACGAGGTCAAAGGCTTCGCGCTCCAGGGAGAGCCACATCCCCAGGCAGGCTGTGATTTTTCAAGAAAGCCCCATTCTCAACATAGCAGGAGCACTCTTTGCCTTTCATTCCCGCCTCCCAGTGAATTTCCGGGGAATCAGACAACAGCTTTTTAGGAGTCAACAAGCACTTTTGCTAAATTATTGCATTGCTTTTATAAAACACTAGCATTATTTACCTGGCATTGCCTGGGGTTTTTATTTTCCTCTTAAGAACTCACCAAACTGTTTTCTCCATTTCCTGTAACTTTGCTCGATATTTCCTAATGCAATCTGTACTCAGATTTATTTACACACACCATCTGGATTCCAGAGGGAGTACACTGTCCTCCTCCTTCCTGCTCGGCCTTGTCTCCATAGCAACTGGCCTATTCCTGTACCTGTAAATTTTCCCTATATTCCTCAATCCAGTCTTTATTCAGAGTTGTTAACATTCAGAGATTCGGTTCCTGTGGGAATACACTGTCCTCCTCCTTGCTGCTAGGCTTCATCTCAATAGCAACTGGCCTATGCCAGTACTTATAACTTTTCCCCACAGTCCCCAATCCAATCTATGTTGTCTGGTGAGTTGAGGTACTGGCTTTTGATTTGATTTTTTTTTCTTTCTGTTGAATTTGTGCAATGGCTTTATGTTTTTCTGGAAGCATGCTTTGTTTTGAATTTCAACGTTAAGATTCCTCATGTATGGAACCCATACAATCTACTGTGTGAGGCGAGAAGACTGTGTAACTATGTTGTGTATGTCACTTTAATTTTTCTCACATATGCCGCCTAAATGTTTTCTGGCACCCTTCTTGCTGCTAGGCCTCGCCTCCATAGCAACTGGCCTGAGGCCCAAGAGCTCTCAGCTGAGAATTCTAAAGGTCTCTCCTAAACTACCAACCCCAGGATTCCATAGGATGCTGAACGTGGAATAGCACTATAACAGTCCACTGCGGAAATCGCCAAATTCCACTCAGGCCCTAATTCTACAACACTGGGGCTATCGCCATTTGGAAGCCCCCCTCCTTCCCTTCTGTAGAAGCCATGTAAGGACACTGGTGTATTTTAAGGTTATGAGTTTTTCCACTCAGAACTATTGATGCTTCCAATTCGGACAGTGAGGAACAATTCTGTGCACCCCAGAGAAAAATCAATCCCTTGCAATCTGGCTGAAACAATGGAGCAGATAATACAGTATTGTCATCTCTCTCCATCTTTGGAAAAACTAAATGTTTAACTCATCATCAGTAATCAAGCCCCAACCGCTGGGAATTCTTGCAATGCCATGGACTCTTCGAGAGCATGTACATGTTGTTCACTATGCTTCATTGTCTTTCTAATAAAAATAAGTGATATACAGATAGCATTCCCTTCATCTATCAAGCTTGTAACTCTATCGTAAAGAGAGATAAGACTGGATTGCTGGGCCAAAGCTATCAAAATGAATTTCAACAGAGAGAAATGTAAGGCCCTGCACTTAGGCATAAAAAATGGAATGCACAAATACAGGATGAGGGACACGTGGCTGGATAGCAGTACGTGTGAAAGGGATCTAGGAGTCTTCATAGACCACAAGCTGAACATGAGTCAGCAGTGTGATGCAGCAGCCAAGAAAGCCAATGCAATTCTCAGCTGCATCAATAGGAGAATGGTGTCTAGATCGAGGGAGGTACTGGTGCCTCTCTACTCTGCTTTGGTCAGACTTCGCCTGGAACCCTGTGTCCAGTTCTGGGCCCCTCATTTCAAGAAGGATATGGACAAGCTGGAGTGTGTTCAGAGGAGGGCGACCAAAATGGTGGATGGTCTGGAAACCATGAAGCCCTCTGAGGAGTGGCTTAGGGAGCTGGGGATGTTTAGTCTGCAGAAGAGAAGGTTAAGAGGGGACAGGATAGCCATGTTTAAATATTTGAAGAGATGTCATGTCGAGAAGGGAGCAAGCTTGTTTTCTGCTGCTCCAGAGACCAGGACAAGGAGCAATGGATTCAAACTACAGGAAAAGAGATTCCACCTGAAACTCAGGAAGAACTTCCTGACGGTCATTGCTATCCAGGAGTGGAATATGATGCTGCCTCCATGGAGTGTGGTGGAGTCTCCTCCTTCTTTGGAGGTTTTTAAGCAGAGGCTGGATGGCCATCTGTCAAAGGGAGTGCTTTGATGTGGGTTCCTGCATGGTAGAAGGAGGCTGGACTGGATGGCCCCTGGGGGTCTCTTCCAACTCTAGGATTCCATATGAGCGAAAAAACAGCAAACACCCACCCCAATGTATGGTATTATTCTTTAACCCTACAGAATAATATCAAACATCCATAACTAGAAATAAACTAGAAAAAACTAGAATAAAAGAACCTACAAAATCTGAAGCAACAGTTATTTCTCAAATTGCCAGAAAAAAAGGCAACATCCTCACCCAACTACCAACCACAAGATTCTATTGGTTGGAACCTTGGCAGCTGAAGTGGTATAAAAGTGATACCACTGGATAGTGCAGATGCACTCATGGAAATCCATCCATATTCTGGTTCACGTTTTTCCTAATATACATATTTTCCATGCATTTCCACCATTTGCTGCATGCACTTTTAAGGAGGGTGGAAAAAACCATGCAACACTTGGTTTCCTTCCAACAATGGGATACAGAAGGAAATGAAAGTACTTTCATTAAAAGGCTGTGGTTTAGATCAGGGGTGGGCAAGCTAGGGCATTGCATTAGGCTCCCAAGGAGACCTTGTACGCCCCTCACTGCACCCCTTGAAAGAGAAAGAAAGACAGAATAAATTTTCTGCCCTCCAATACTCTGTAGGGGACATTTTCACCCCTCCCCCTGTTTTTTGGCAGATCATAGAAACACAGAACTGGAAGAGACCACAATGGCCATAGTGTTCAGCCCTCTGCCACGCAGGAACACACACTCAAAACACCCCCAGAAAATGGCCATCCAGCCTCTGCTTAAACACCTCCAAAGAAGGAGACTCCACCACACTCCCAGGCAGCAGATTCCACCGTCAAACGGCTCTGACCGTCACAAAGTTCTTCCTAATGTTCAGGTGAAATCTTTTCCTGTAGTTTGAATCCATTGCTCCATATACTAGTTTCTGGAGCAGCAGAAAACAAGCTTGCTCCGTCTTCAAGATGTCACTTCCTGTTTACTTTCTGTTTCTAAAAACAGCCGGTCCCTACATTGGCCAGCTACTACCCCCCCAAAAAAAAAACCCATGGTGAGAATCCCCTTCAACCCTTAGAAGGCGTTATGGGACAGTTTTTCTTGCATTTTTACAAGAAGCTGTCCCCTGGGGAGACCAATGTGGTGGAAATGCCCTCTATCCCCCAAGAAGTATTTCTGGACATCTGGTGGCATATTTTTAATTTTAAAAAATGGGGGGGGAAATCTCCCCCTTTTGATTCTTTGGGAAGGCCCTGCGGGGTCACATGTGGCCAACAATCCACATTCCTCATGATTTAGATCAATTCATAAATAATCTCAGTTATTAATGGAGAATTCTCTTCTCTACCATATTTCCTGTGCAGAAGCTTAAACAAACCAGGCAGGTCTTCCGCAGGTCCTTAATAGAAAACTGCCACACAGCATGGCCTTTTCCGCACTACATTGTTCTAGTGCTATGATTCCACTTTCAACCACCTGTGGAATCCTGGGTTTGCAGTTTAGAGAGGGGCCTCTAGAATCCTTAGCCAGAGAACTCTTGGGCCTCAGGAAACTACAAACCCCAGAATTCTTCAGGAGACTGAAAGTGGAATAAAAGCACTATAACAGTGCAGTGCAGAAATGACCCATCTCTTTTTCATAGGAGAGATCAAGTGTAGACACCACAATAAGGTCCTTGACACAGAAGCCTAAAGCGGAAGCCACAAGGCCAATAAGTCATCTGGCTGGCATGCCTCTCTCAAACTTCCGCTAGTTTCAAGACAGATGAATAACTCTCCCTGGAACTTTCGAAGCCAACAAAGTAAGTGACTATTGGAGAGACAAAGTGGCTTTTTCATCATTCATGAGAACTTTAGCTAAGTGCTCCCCTGACTGTAAGGAAAATGCCTGATCTCTAAACCCTGGGCGAAGGAGTGGGAGGACGGCGAGCCATTGTAAGAAATGCAGGCATCGCTGCATCACAGAGCTGGGAAGGACACCAAGGTTGCTGACGGGGCAGGAATTCACAGCTGAAACAACCCTAAGAGATGAAAATTCACTCTTTCTTTAAATGAAACAGAGGCGAAGGCTTTGTGAGATAGTCTCTCCGGCGCATCTGGAATTTCTTCCTAATGTTTAATCAGAATCACCTTTCTTGTACTTGGAACCCACTGCTCCAAGTCCAACCATATTGTGGGCATGTCCCTTCCAGTTGCCTGACAACCCCAGGAATTTCAGAGGTTTTCTTAGGCAAAACATTCTCAGAGGTGGTTTGCCATCATCTTCTGAAATACAGCCTTTAGCACCTAGCAGCTTGGTGTATAACGCTCAGTAACATCGCCAGTGGCTATTCTTCCGTTTCCAGATCTGGTCCTGAAAAGGGCTTGAGACAACCCTGAACTGGCAAACCTAATCTAAAGAACCGCATTCAGAAACACATTTGCCATAACAAACAAGATCCTTTCTCCAGCACACAGAAGCAGGCCAACGCCTTTTCTCAGGGGCCCTTCCACACGACATAGTCATAGCACCATGATTCCACTTTACGCGCCCTGCTTCCATCCTACAGAACCTTGGGAGGTGAAGTGTAAGGAGGGAGACATAGGCCATTTCAGCACTACACTGTTATAGTGCTATTATTCCACTTTCAACATCCTATGGAATCCTGGGGTTTGCAGTTCAGGGAGGGGCTCTTTGGTTTCAGGAAGCTACAAACCGCAAAATTCCACAGGAGGTTGAAAGTAGAATAGCAGCACTACAACAGTGTAGGGCGGAAAGGCCTTGAGACTTCTCAGCTGGGGAACTCCAGTGCCACTACAAACTGCAGGATTCCTTGGGATGCTGCTGCAGCAGTAAAAGTGGAAGATAATGCAATGACCACTAAAATGTTGCAAAAATGGCATAAACTTTCACATTCTCCCAGAGTTCTCCATCAGCCAGGACAATTGTTTTCATTAGAGGTAGGAGGCTTAGTAAGGGTGGCCCCTGTCAACAAGAAGACAGGTTCTAGGATCTCTCTCCATCCATCCATGGCCAAACAGCTGCCCAGCTGGAATAAAAAGGGATATTTTATGTCCAGAAGGCCCTGCTAGAGGGGGTCTCAATACCCTAAAGGTACCAGATCCCACCTGATTTCGGAAGAAAAACAGAGACTAAATCCAATGGTTTTATGTAAAAATCCTCTTGGAGAACATATGCCCAGACATAACCAGAATATATGCCCAGACATGCCAAATTTCTGTCATTGACTATTAAGATCAGAAAGAGAGAAGCATCAAAATTATGTTGGGTTACATAGGACATGAGATCAATCCAATCTTATTGTGTTAATGAGACGGAATTAATCACCTATCAATATTTTACCTAACAATCCATATTGTTTATAACTTTATTTTACACACTTATATCCTATTTTTAGTAGGTGTACCATGCTTACACCTGCTATTGTACAATTGGGAAGGTTCATTATGTTGGGTTTATGGACCGTAAAATAAAGTTTCCTGGTAAGAACGAAAAGGCTGATTCAGGAAAATGCTTTGAATGTTCTTTCAGAGCCACTGAAAAATGTATATTTCATCTTGCAGAGAAGGAGAAGCCATTTTTTTGGTGGCAGCCCCTGGACAACAGGCAGGCCGTGGCTCATGGAAGGAAAAATCAGAAATGGCCGTTACTCTGCATGCAGCAGCAAAGCCAGGAGAAAAAACAAAACTGGGAATCAGAGAGTGTGTTTCGAATGGCCGGCTGGCTATCCTCAGTTCATACTTGATTATAGGCCTCACCAAGCGTCGGCTGCCAGGAAACGGCTCTTTTCATCTCGTTGGGAACTCGGAGTTCAGGCCTGGAACATCCATCCCCATATCATGTGGTTGGACTTTTCACGGCATAATTACAGAGGCAGCCTCTGCCTTTTTCTCCTCCCTGAAGGGGGTGGCTCAGATCTGGACTTCTTAATGGCCATCAGATGTGAAACCTCTTTAATGATGATCAGGATCAGAGGGGAAGAGAAAACCCTTTCAACCCTCCTACAGCCCACCCCTGGAAATAGCACAGCCTGCGGTCAGAAGGCACAGCGGTCTAACTTAAAAGTTTCGTCAACTTCTGCTTCCAAAAAGGTGTCTCCTTGGCCTGGTGGCTTCTGGGCTTGGGATTGCCACATGCCCCTGGGTACATGTAGTGTGCCTTCTACTCAGTTTTCCCCAGATCTTTTTTCTTGCACATATCAGTTTTGCATGTCTTAATACAGATCAATATGATATGGACATACTACTTAATACACAATAAATAAATAACACAGTGAGCCTTCAATTCAACTCTCTGTTTACAGACTGCATGATGGCTCTGTCTTCCATGGACTTTTTAAAAAAGCTTCTTAATGATTTTATTAAGAAGAATTTATTACAGAAAAATAAAAAAAGAAAAGACAGAAAACTGAAATACAACATAATAAAAGGCTATTTCTGCACTGCACAGTTATAGTGCCATTATTCTCCTTTCAACCTCCTATGCAATCCTGGGATTTGTAGTTTAGGGAGGGGTATTTAGACTCCTCAGCCAAAGAGCTCTTTGGCTTCAGGAAGCTACAAACACCAGAATTCCACAGGGGGTTGAAACTGGAATAATAGGACTATAACAGTGTAGTGTGGAAATGGCCAAAAGTTTAAAAGTGCAGAACTAAAATAAGGAATGAAAAGAGAAGAAAAGAGAAAGAATGTCAAAGAAGAAAGTACGAAGGCAAGCATACAGTTGAACATTAAGAAAACAAAATGAGCACAAAAGATTTATATAGTTTTAAAGAAGATAATGGAGATGTTGAATTAGTTCAAGCTTCTCCATACTTTGGCTCAGCCATTAAGCAGAATGGAGGCTGCAGTCCAGAAACCAGAAGATGGCCAGGACTTGGGTAGGGCAGATAGGAAGGAATTACACCAGATCCTGAAGTGTGAAGATATATCATTGAATACCAAAGTTTGGAGCATCTGTGCCATCTTATTTCCCATTTCTATGGATGGTTGTGAAAGCCAGTGTCACACGCTGGCTACTCTTTGACTCTCAAGGAAACACTTAAGGTTGATCAACAGTGTTTAATGCGGTATATGAGACACCGTGCCTTTCCATACTACAGTGTTACAGTGCTATGATCCCACTTTCACTATCCTGTGGAATTCTGGGGTTTGTAGTTTTTACTGAGGCCCAAGAATTCCCTGGCTGAGAATTCTAAAGGCCCCTCCCTAAACTGCAAATCCCAGGATTCCATAGGATGTTGAAAGTGGAATCATAGCACTATAAACAGGCTAGTGCAGAAATGGTCCTAGTCTAGATTAACACTACAAAGTACCTTAAAGTTAATACATAGTCAATCACCTGGCAACTGCTGTTGCGTCTAAGCAAACGGAGCTACACCTTCATGGCGGAGCTGACAGCTAGACAGTCAAGAAAGCCGGGAGGAAGAAAATCCAACTCATTTGAAATGTGGCATTGGAGAAGAGTTCTGTGGATACCCTGGACTGCTAAAAAGACAAACAAATGGGTCCTGGAGCAAATCAAGCCTGAACTCTCCCTAGAAGTGATGGCAACTAAGCTCACGCTGTCATGCTTTGGTCTTATCATGAGAAGATATGACCCACTAGAAAAGACAATAATGCTCGGTAAGGTAGAAGGCAGTAGGAAGAAGGGAGGACCCCATTACAGATGGATAGACTCAATCGAGGAAGCTGCAACCTCAACTTTGCAAGAACTGAGGTGCTGAAGGAGGAGTAACTTGGACATCTCTCATTCATAGGGTCACCATAAGTTGACGGCGCTTAAAAGAAGAGCACAAGGCAACCATCCCTAACAACCTTTCCCCATCTCAGGATAGGATTTCGTGTAACTCAGGGGCTGGTCATCTTATACCATTAAAAGAACTATGTAACACGCAGCAAGAAATCAGTCAAAGCTGCTTTAAACACAGTTGTTCTGGTCTGGCTTCATGACAAGTTGGCCTTTCTGCGTGCCTTTTTGAAATGTATGCCTTCTGTTTAATTGCCGCTGATCTGAAGTCATCAACTTTTCCAGCATCTTATTTCCTGACCCTGGCTTGCAGAAGTTTTTGAAGAGATGCTGGTGCTGTAATAAATTAATGGTTAAAGCGATTCTCTACGATAACCGGCAAATTATCTAGTGTTTGTTGGCAACAGTATATTAAATGCTGTGTGTGCTCTTGAAGACCTTATGCCAGCACCAACCACTTCTAAGTGGATTAGAACAAAATTCTTCCTCCAGGCTTTTTAGGCTGACATCATACAATAAGTGACAAAGACCGTTTTGTTGGAAAAAAACTTGTACTCGCAATAATCCTCATTTTAGACACATACATACGCACACAGAGTATATATGGGGCTTTCTGGGGCTGTGTGTGCGTGCGTGATATATCCAAGGTCACCCAGTGGGTTCCAATGGCTGAGTGGTGCACTGGACCCTTGTCTCCTAGTTCAAAGCTCAAAGCACTACATCATGCTGGCTCCAAGAAGTCAGGGCAGTTTGCAAATCTCCAGCTCAGCAAGGAGAGAACCAGCTTCCTACAATTCCTAAGCCTTAACTGGTTACTTGCTGCAACTTGCAAAGACTCTCCAGATGGTCTATATAGTTACTTAGTTTCCTCCTTCCCTCACAGCTGCTGCTGGGGCCAGGACTCACCCTCCATTCTGCTCCGCATCCACTTTCTGGTTAGAAGCAAATGGTCTCAATTAAATGCTCCTTATCCCATCTCTCTAACTAGACAAGAAGAAACAATCTCATTTCACCTTCTCTGGGAAAAGCTCAGACTAAGCTAAAGTGTCTTGCCTTAATTTCCGAACAGGAAAATAGGTTCAGGTTGGGGTGTCTGAACAGCAAACCGTAAGCAGCCATGGTTGGTACTTAATACATCACCAGCTGCTGTCCTTAATTATCAGGTTTATGCCATAAATCCCAGTGCCTGGGATGATCCTGAACTGGCAACCCTAATGCTGGGTGCGAAAGATCAAATCTGGATCCACAAGTGTCACATTTTGCCTAACCTTAGGCTAAACTAACCACGAACTGAAAGCCTCATTTACTGTCACGTCGGCTACGCTCCATGATATACTGATAATGCAGTTCATTCACAATTATGCATGCCTGTAGATTATACTCATATAAAGACACTGTTATAGTTAGTTACTTCCTGAATAAGTTTTATATGAATCTCATGTGTTACAAGCCACAGTATGTCCTATGTTTAACACTGGTTACAATATGAATGGTACTTGTAAATGAGTGTTCAGGCTGGAAAGGCATGGCTCAGTCTACTTAAACGTGATAGCAATCAACAAGTAATTTACTATATATGAGCTTTAGAGTAGTTAGGCTAAAATTGCAGGTAACGAAGTATTGCATCAAAGGAAGGGGTCTGGGAATCTCAACCTAGTGAAAAGGGGATAAAGAGAACAGGTTGGGAAAAACCAGCCTCAAAAACTGGCCAATATTCAGTAAGATATACAGAGATAACACCAGAGATGTGGAAATGCTTTAGATCAAAGTATGGGGAAAAAAAGTTTCTTGGGAAATGCTGGCAGTTTGGGAGAAGGTTAAACCCAGAGAATCCATCAGTGGGCACTGCGTGCAAATAAAAGTGTGTATCACTATATAAGCAAGTGTGTGCTGTAAATCATTAAGCCCAGCAACGGGTGTAAGTTACGTCTCATGTACCTCTTTAAATATCATGGGAAAACCCTGTGTGATTTCTTGAGAGTAAAAGGGTAGCTAAACATGACACTTACCACCTAAACTTGGCTTCTTGGCTCATAGAATCATAGAGTTAGAAGAGACCCCAGGGGCCATCCAGTCCAACCCCCTGCCATGCAGGAACCCACATAAAAGCACTCCGAACAGAGGCCATCCAGCCTCTGCTTAAAAACCACACTCCATGGAGGCAGCATGTTCCACTGCTGGACAGCTCTGATCATCAGAAAGATCCTCCTGAGGTTCTGGTGGAATCTCTTCTCCTGGAGTTTGAATCCATTGCTCCTTGTCCTGGTCTCTGGAGCAGCAGAAAACAAGCCCACTCCCTCCTTGACATGACATCCCTTCAATCATATTTAAACCTGGATATCTTGTCTCCTCTTCACCTTCTCTTCTGCAGACTAAACATCCCCAGCTCCCTCAGCTGCTCCTCGTAGGGCTTCACGGCTTCCAGACCCTCCACCATTTTGGTTGCCCTCCTCTGGACACGCTCCAGCTTGTGTTATAAACCTGGCTCACAAACCAGGATTGCCAACCTGGGCTTTTTGGGGAGCATCAAACCAGGAACCTGAATTCAGATGACACGGTATGCTTTTGTTGCCTGGTCACGTTAGTGGCAGTGCAAATGGGCTGCACACATCGGCACCCAACCAACCCCAATAAATCAGGTTTTCTCCCAAGACCCATGTTCGCTGTGGCATGTGAATGCCGCCTTTGTTCCCCTGCTGTCACTATGCAGTACACGTTCAGCAATGCTCCCATGCTCACACGACATATACATTTCCCCCAACACAATGCTTGCTCTGTTCTTGGCTTATGTGGGTGGCTTTTGTGATTTCTTAAAATCCCCTCTCGCATCATGCAGGATTTGCATAGGAGCTCCTTTTAGAAACTCTTAAATATGCAAGGGGTGGGGAAACAATTGGCGAAGGGGAGAGGATCAGGAAAAGGAAGGTAATGCTCATGGAAATGGCTTGATGTGGGAGCCAAACAGGTTATAAAACTTTTTAAAAGCATTACGAATCTTCTTTGTAAAAAATCGTATCTATAACATGATGGGAGAAGATTCAAACTGGTACACAGCTACTGCTCATGCCCTGGGAAACTCAAATATACAGACTTTAACTCAACCCTCCCCAATAGGGCAATGTTTTTGACTACAAATCTTATCACCCAGCCAGCATGACCAATGGTTAGCAGTTATGGGACCGACAGATCAAAGTGTTTGGAGAAACTCACAGTGGGAAGACTTTTCTGTCTAAAGAAAAGCAACATAAGAGTTATATCAGTACCTGGTGGTTGCCTTCATAAACAAATGAAAAAATGACTCTGACTCCACTAGATTTTGTTTAGCCAAGTAACAAAAGGCATTTCCATGGCCGGCACTACTTGGTTGACTCACCCTTACCCAAACCAATGTTCTCCATCTATGTCGGACTACGGTTCCCAGCAGCACGGCTGTAGGTGTACCAGACAACACCCGGTCAACAGCTTTGGATGGCTGGTGGCTACTAGCTTCAGTCAACATCTTGCAAGTTTGACTGCAACAATTTAAACACTCAATAGGACAGAAGTCTATTTTTTGCTGTTGTTTGGACTCTTCAAGGATATGCTGCTATGACTTAAGATAGCGCTTCCTCAACTATCTGAAATGGGAGACTGGCAAAAATTCCCCCCCAAATGTTCCAGGGACCAGCACCATATTCACACCCACTGACCACAACTGTTTCTTTCTTTCCTGGAAACTCAACACAGACCAGCAGCCAAAAGCTTGTAGACTGGCACTGGACCACAGAGCACCATGTTGAATAACACTGGTTTCAAATACAGTCCGCCCTCCACATTCACTACGGTTACAAGCACAGGAACCCCGTGACAGTGGAAAAACTGTGAACAACTCCAGGCCCTCCCAAACCACATTTAATACACCAAAAAGTATGACCACCCTATTCCACCCACCGTGGATTCCTTTGAGGCATTGGGGTTTCTTCCCAAGGCAGAAGTGGGGGGCTGCTGGGGCTGACTGCTGCCCCACACCATTTTTAAGAGGGACCTGAAAGCCTCCTTTGCAGTTTCTCAGCTTCACGAGGCTTGCAGTCCCTGTTAAAAATGGCCCAGGGAGGCAGCAGAGGGGGCAGCAAAGAATCCATGGCTGTTTCCTCACTAGACTGTTATAGTGCTATGATTCCACTTGCAACATCCTATGGAATCCTGGGGTTTGCAGTTTTGGGAGGGGCCGGCCGGATTCCATAGGATGTTGCAAGTGGAATCATAGTGCTATAACAGTCTTGTGCGGAAATGGCCCATGAATAATCAAATATGCAAAAGTGAAACCCACAAATGTGGAGGGCTGACTGTAATAAAAAGTATGATAATGGAAAAACGTATAGGTCAATTGGTTTTTAAACACGGTATGAATTAAGGAATAAACAGCATTTAAACAGTAACTTTCCAAGTCTCGGCACTATCACTGTCCCCTCCCATCCTCACAGGAAGCTGACTTTGGAAACTCACTGCGGCAAAGTTAAAAGAAAACTGTTATTTCTTACAGCACCTGATTTTTCTTTTTCTGTTTGAAGAAGAGAGGGGAACACAACTTTTGACAGCAAACCAAAGCAACTCAGGACTAGTAAGTACTGCACAGGGCTACTAACAGTGCATGGCTAGCCAACTCCGCTCCAGCCATTCTTCCATGAGTATCAGGCAGCAAGGAAAATCCTAGAAACCACATCCATGCAAGGTCCCTCCCGCTTCAGCTTGCCTCAGCAAAACCCTATAATTTGTACGTTCACTAAGTAGAGGGTTCCTGTCCAAAAATGCAGCCCCCCTTTTTCCAGTGCCCTGACTTAAACCACACGCCCCCCCCACACACACCGTTGCTACCAGGAGTCCGCAATGCCCCCAAGTGGTCATTAACCTTGGGTTTCACTCTCCATTTTTTTCCTCCTTAGGCGAATCCAACATTCCAGAGACTCAACATGCTGTCTCGTGCATGTTTGGACAGCTGCCGTGTGGTCTCAGGGCCACGGGGAAGGAGGCTTGGAGATGCCAGAAGGACAACAGGACTATAGCAGCAAAGATGGTAGCCTTGCTTCAGGCTTCTGTTTGAGAAAGGATAGCTCCTGACTGGCCTCAGTCTAAAAAAAGCCTCTAGAGACTTCACATCTATTTTTCCATGGTTTAATCACTGAGCTTATCCAGTGTACACGGAAGCTCCTCATATCTTTTGGACAAATGCAATTATGAATATATATATTTATAGAAAATATAGATCTGTAAAATGATCATCCTTTTTCTTCCATGTCATTTGTATCTCATAGTTATCTTCGTTCCTTAAAATGTGCTGTCACCAAATTAGCGGTGTTTTTAATAGGGCAGTTTATTTACATTTTACAAACTTATAATCATACGGGAGATTTTCAGTCATGCTTTGCTTGAGGGAGCTGCCTTGGGTCTCATATTGGAGGAAAGGTAGGATATACGTATACAGAGAGGCCAGGACTCAAACCCAGGACTTTATGCAAAGCCTGCGTTCCACTACTGGGTTCCTTTTGTCATCCTGACTTTCCACTCCCAGAAGATCACAGCCAAGGATAAATCACACTGTTGCTGTTTATCCCTTAACCAACTTGTCCTCAGTTGTGGTCACACTCCAACCATAGATACCCTCAGGTCTGTTCAGGAGACTGGGCCTGGGGTCTGATGGAAGGAGTTGACAGCCGGCATCCACACTTTGGATTCTGACCCACCCAAGTCTCAGAAATCTACCTCCAGAGTTCTCAACACAGTCCTGTGCGATGGTCAAACACATTGGGCTGCCTAGTATCAAAGAAACAGAGTTGGAAGAGACCACAATGGCCTCTGACTCCAATCCCTTTCGGTCATGCAGGAACAAACATTCAAAGCACCCCCAGCAAATGGCCATCCAGTCTCTGTTTAAAAATCTCCAAAGAGGAAGACTCTATCACACTCCACGGAGGCAGTAGCATATTCCACCAACAAACAGCTCGGACCATCAGGAAGTTCTTCGTAATGTTTAGATGGACTCTCTTTTTCTGCAGTTTGAAGCCATTGTTCCATGTCCTAGTTTCTGGAGCAGCAGCAAAAAAGCTTGCTCCATTTTCAACATGACGTCCCTTCAAATATTTAAAGATGGCCATCATGTCTCCTCTTCACCTTCTCTTCCACAGACGAAACACCCCCAGTTCCCTAAGCTGCTCCTTATAGGGCACGGTTTCCAGACCCTTCACCATTTTGGTGCCCTCCTCTGGACACGCTCCAGCTTGTCAATATCCTTCTTGAGCTGTGGTGCCCAGAACTGGACACAGGATTATTCCAGATGAGGTCTAACCAAAGCAGAATAAAGCAGCTTCCTTGACCTCTGTTGCTCCAGGGAATGTGGAAAGCCAGTCCTCTGTTCTGCAAACAGTTGTAGTTCCAGGCCTAGTCAAGAGTTCTTTTGATACGAAATACTGACATTATTGCAACCTCCATATGCCTGATTTCTAGCTCATGTGAAGCATCGCATCCTAAAATGAGATGCAAGCATTCATGAATTCCGGTATTTGCAGGGGTTCCGGGAACAGAACCCTCCCAGACATGGAGGGCACATTGCATATATATTTATTAGTTTTCAACTCAAAACAGCAAAAACCAGCAAACACTTTTAACATAACCATAAACTAAAATTCAAACACAATACTAGAACAATAAACTAAAAAGTGCACTAAACATTAACCCACTAACTAACTAAAACACAAAAAGATGCTGAGCTCCACAACCTGACTGTAATGGAAAAAAGCAAATAAGACAGAAAACATTATTCCACCATTACAGATCCAGCTAAGCAAACTACTAATAACCATATCTACAAATTGTTGCATTGTTTGCTCTTATTGCTCAAAAAGAGCATGCAATCCTAGAACCAGAAGAGACCACCACGGCCACCCAGTCCAACCTCATTCTGCCATGCAAGAATACACAAAGCAGTGCTAACAGATGGCCACCCAGCCTCTCTTACTTGTCACACTTCCAAAGATGACGACACCACAGCGTATTCCAGTGTTGAACAACTCCTACCATTAGGAAGTTCTTCGTAATGTTTCAATGGAATCTCTTTTCCTGAAGTTTGAAGCCATTGCTCCATGTCCTAGTTTCTGGAGCTGCAGAAAACAAGCTTGCTCCGTCATCAATATGACATCCCTTCAAATATTTAAACATGGCTTTCATGTCACCTGTGAGCCTTCTTTCTCTACAGGCTAAACATACCCAGCTCCCTCAGCCATTCCTCACAGGGCTTCATGGTTTCCAGGCCTTTTACCATTTTGGTCCCCCTCCTCTTGACACCCTCTAGCTTGCCAATATCCTTCTTGAAATGAAGTGCCCAGAACTGGACTCAGGATTTCAGGTGGGGTCTGACCAAAGCAGAATAGAGTAGAACCTTCACTTCCCTTGACCTAGACACTAAACTCCTATTGACACATTCTAGAATCACATTGGCTTTTTTAGTTGCTGCATCACACTGCTGAGCCATGTTCAGCTCGTAGTCTACTAAGACTCTAGACCACTTTCACATGTACTGTGCTTCCAGTCTCTCAAGAAATCGTCAATTGGCTTATCCTTAAAAACTCTACCTACGTTTGGCAAATTGGGCTACCTCAGCAATCTTAATGTTCTATCACCGACCCCTATAATGCAAGCTGGCTAGAACACAGAGAGAGAAAAAATCACTCTCCCAATCTGTTCTCAGCCTTCATATAATTTCCGAGGCTCAAACAGTCAAGCTCATGAAAAATAGAGCTCTTCCAAGGACACGAATACAAAAGAACCCTTTCATGCCACTGCACAGCTGCCAATGTTTGGCCGGGATGCGAACAAGGACTCCAAAAGCCATCTGCCGGCACGGCAGGCCCAACACACTACAGCCATCACATCATACAGGAGATGGTGTTGGACCAAGAGCCAGGTTCGAGTTCCTGGTGCGCCAGTTTTTCCAAACTTTCTCTGTTATGGCGACGGAGACAATTGTTCCTCTCTTACAGTTAGAACCTGTAGGTTTGGGCCCTATTCCCTCCTGTTGGAGAGGGTGGAACCTAAATCAATGCACTCATATATTGTGGGAACAGAGATTTCAACTAAACGTTGCTGTTTGACTGTGGAACAGGCTTTCTAGAAGCTGAGTGGGCTTTCCTTTGTTGGAGTTTCTGGAACAGAGGTTGGGTGACCACTTCTCAAGCTATGCATCTCTTATAGCACTCCAACTAGACTAGTTTTGGGTTCATAAAATCATAGAAACATAGACCTGGAAGAGACTACAGTGCCCATCGCATCCAACCCCCTCCCATGCAGGAACAAACATTCAAAGTACTCCCAGCAAACGGCCATCCAGCCTCTCTTTAAAAATCTCCGAAGAAGAAGACTCCACCACACTACATTGAGACGGCCTATTTCACTGTCAAATGGTTCTGACTGACAGGAAGTTCTTCCGGGAGGTTCAGGTGGAATCTCTTTTCCTGTAGTTTGAACCCATTGCTCCTTGTCCTAGTTTCTAGAGCAGCTGAAAACAAGCTTGCTCCATCTTCAACATGACACCCCTCTAAATATTTAAGCATGGCTATCGTGTCTCCTCTTAACCTTCTTTTTGTCAGGCTAAACACACCTAGCTCCCTAAGCCTCTCCTCACAGGGAACGGTTTCCAGATCCTTCACCATTTTGGTCGCCCTCCTCTGGACACCTTCTAGCTTGTCAATATCCTTCCTGAACTGTGGTGCCCAGAACTGGACACAGAAATACCAGGTGAGGTCTAACCAAAGCAGAATAGAGTGGTATAATTACTTTCCTTGATCTTGACACTATATTCCTGTTGATGTAGCCCAGAATTGCATTGGCTTTTTTAGCAGCTGCATCACACCATTGACTCAATTCCCTTCCAATTCTATGATTTTATGATCCCAGCCAATCATCTTGGACCAGGACTTGGGAGATCCAGATTCTAGACCTTCCTGAGCCACAAAAATCACTGGGGTGACTTCAGATCAGCTATTCTCTTTCTCAGCTGGCCTACCTCAAAGGGTTGTTATGAGGACAACAACTGGGAGAAAGAGAGACATCAGCTCTGCTTATAGGAGGAAAGGTAGGTTATATATTTGACAGATAAACAGATATTTAAAAATATTGTTATTTAATTCCTATAAACAACAGAGAATTTTTAAAAAACCTCAACTAGGGCTGTAATTTGCCTGGTTTTGTTTTTAAGTCACACTACTTGTTAATCACAAAATCTTACCCACATTTTTTATAGATCTCTCCCTTCTTTACATAAAAGAGCCAGGTTTAGATCTACCAACCTTCTCAAGAGTCTTCAGTTTGTCTTCTCCTATTTGCAAAGCCATGAAACATTACCTTTACCATGCGAATTATCATTTCTTTGTGCTTTAATTTTTGAACTAAAAGCATTTTAATTGCAGTGTGTCTTTAAAAGGTTGCACGCTGCCTCGAGTATGCCAGTGTGGTCTAGCAGTTAGAAAACTGGACTACAACCCTGGAGACCAGAGTTCAATTCTCCGCTGGGCCATGGAACCCCCCTGGGTGACCTTGGGCATGTCACATACTCTCAGCCCCAGAAACCTCCATAATAGGTTTGCTCTAGGACTGCCATAGATCAGAGATGACTTAAAGGCATACAAAAATAACAATGCAGCCTTGAATCCCATGTTGGGAGTAAGGAAGATCAATTAGATCAAGTACTGTCAGTCTAAGGACTCTGAAAATGCCACGCAATCTACACTCATTTAAAATATTTCTGTCCCATCCTCTGTCATGAAATCTCGGGGCAGCATGCAATGAAAACCATACACACAAATGATAAATTAGTTTAAATGCAACAAAAGCATGTCAAAAAGACCACTGGACTGAAACAGCAGAAGGGTCTAAAATGTTGCTGTGTGCCTTCGTGCTGTTTCTGACCTATGGCAACCCTATCACAGTTTTTTTCTGGGGGCTGAGAGTGTGTGACACACCCAAGGTCATCCATGACCAAGCAGGGAATCAAACCCTGTCTCCTTCCTTGGAGGTTTTCAAGCAGAGGCTGGATGGCCATCTGTCGGGAGTGCTTTGAGGGTGTTCCTGCATGGCAGGGGGTTGGACTGGATGGCCCCTGGGGTCTCTTCCAACTCTACATTTCTATGATTCTATGATCCAGGGTTGCACTGCAATGCCCAAACCACTACACATGCTGGCTCTTAAACCCAGGTACATGAACATTAAAAGGAGAGAGATACAGAGAGAGAAAAGGCCTGCAAAGGCCTTAATGAAAAGCCATAATTTAATCTGGCACCTAAAAGGAACCAACAAGGGTGCCAATTAGTATTCCGAAGGTGGGGAATAAAATGAGACCCTCGCTCATATCCCTGTATAATTCATTGCTCCCAATAATAGGACAGGAAATAGGATTCCTACAGCAGATCTCAGTTCTTGGGAAAGTATATGTTGCTGTTTGCTTTCAAGTTGTTTCTGACTTACGGAGACCAAAAGGCGAACCCATCACAGGGTTTTCTTGGGGCTGAGAAGGTGTGACACGCTCGAGGCCACCCAACTGGTTTCCATGGCCAAGTGGGGACTCTGGCCTAAAGGGAGTGAGACCTAAATACCTTAAAGGCTGCGGACTCTGTCTGATCTTGGAAGCTAAGCAGGGCCAGCCCTGGTTAGGGCTTGGATGGGAGACTACCAATGAAGATAAAGTATGGCAGGCTATACTAAAGAGCCAGGAACTGGCAAAACCACCTTGCCCAAGAAAACCCTGTGGAATTAATGGAATTGCCATAGGTGACTTGAAGGCAGGTGCACGCATGCGCAAACACGCATATATGGGAAGAGGCAGTCTATCAAAAATTGAGAACCCAAACTGATTAGGGTATTAAATGTTATCACCAGGACCTCAAATTTAGAATGGAAGTGAATTAACAGTAAATGAAGCTCATTTTAGCAGGGGTTATGCGTTATCTAAATACCTGAAAGGCACCAGACCCCACCTGACCTTGGATGCTAAGCAGGCTCAGCCCTGGTTAGGACTTGGATGGGAGACCGCCAATGAAAATCAGGTACTCTAGGCTATATATTTCAAAGGGAGGAACTGGCAAAATCACCTCTGAGTCTTCCTCGCCTAAGAAAACCCTATGAAATTCATGGGGTCACCATAAGCGGACGGGCAACTCCAAGGCATGTATACACCAAGCGGGCGATTTTATGCGTGCTGCTTTCCTCGTTGCCCTGAAGAACCACGGCCTGGATGTCAGATCTGGTCATACATAAGAGACAACCCACTAGGGCTGTTTATTGTAAGAGATGTCCCTTATGAGATGTCCCTTTATTTGAGGGCGAGAAAGTGTTTCCTTACAGGGCTGGAGATGCCCATTTAAACTTCTCCCTTACAGGATGGGCAGATGTTCCTTTTTATTAGGGTCCCCGTTAGAGGGCTGGAAAACCTCGCCATTCATATAGACTGAATAAGATGCCAAAAATGCCTACAGTTTGGAGCGTGGTCCCTTCCTACAGACAGAAATGTTTTGCGCTTTGAATTCGGATGATACGTTCATTTTACAGAGCGGCACACAGCTAAGTTAATTGAAATCCAATACGGCCATTTGGAATTTAGGCAGAACACATACTTGGTAAAAGCTACTTCCAACATGCCACGAATTTTGATTCTTCCCTCGTTGCTGTTTTGGAAACCCGGCAATGCTAAGACCAAGGAGGTTTCAAAGTCGGTCTGCCGCCAAGCCAAAAAGACAGAGGTTAAAAACTATTAAAAATCCATCTTTCTTTCCAGGACAAACACAAAACCACACCGAATCAGCTGCCCGAAGTGGTGGCTGCCTCCACCTACCCCGCAGCAGGGCCGGATCCGTAGCAGACAGCGCGGGGGAGAGAAAGAGATCCGCAAAGGGGGTTTCCAAGCAGGCGTAACCCTGCCAGGAAAATGCTCTAGCCAAGCGTGACGAGGGTACCCAAACTTAAGCCCAGAAAGGACGCAGTGGCCGCCGGGCCACCATGTTCCCCATCCGGCATCCTGTTGCCAAGGGGGAGAGATGGGGAAGGAGAGGGGGCTCCCTATCTCCGACCTTCTGCCCCCCTTTTATGGGAGGGGGGCCTTTAAAAGACAGAAGCAGCAAGGCAGGAGCTGTCCCCACCCCAAGCAGCCTCAGGCAGCAGATTGGAGACCCAATGGGGCAGCACACGGTTAAATTCTGCCCTCTCCAATCGCCTTTCCCTAAATCAGCCAGGGATGGGGAGAGAAGCATTGAGAATGAAAAGAAAAATAATTTGCTCAGCTTTAAGGAGGGTCCCTTTGGCTCAGGTGGGGCACCATGGGGCAGAAGAGGAGAACGAAGCCTTGGAAGCGAAGCAGGTTCAGCCCTGGTCAGGATTTGGATGGAAGCCTGCCAATGAAGACCAGGGAATGCGATTTGACGGCAGGTGCACACGCCGACGGAGAGAGGCACTCTGTCCAGAATGGAGACCCTAAACTGATTTGGGTATTAAATGTCATCCCCAGGACCTCAGATTTAGAAAGAAACTGCATTAACAGTAAATGAAACTCAGGGCTTGTGTGTTGTCTAGAGGGCCTAAGTAGCCTAAAGACACCAGATCCCCCCCTCGTCTTGGGAGCTAAGCAGGCTCAGCCCTGGTTAGACCTTGGATGTGAGACCGCCAATAAAGACCAGGCGTTCTACGCTGTAGAAGGAACTGGCAAAAACAACACCTGAGTCTCCCTTGTCTAAGAAACCCCAGGAAACTCAGGGGGTCATCAGAAGTGGACAGGCAACTGGAAGGCACGCATGCACACACACACACACGCACACATCCAGACTCAACCAGTGGGGTGAAATGAAGGGGGAGAGGAATTCCCTGTCGTTGCTCTGTGCCTCGGGCGGCATAAAAGCTCGGGTCGGCGCCGGGGGTGGGGGGAGAGAGAGCTGCAAAGGGCAAAGCCTTGCGGGTGGGGCGGGGGAGACGCTCACGGCGCGGGAGCAAACGAGGCGCGCCCCACTCGCCCCTCCCCACCCCAGTGGCCCCCTCGCCTGCCTTGCTCGCCCCGGAGGCAAAGACACCTGCAGGAGTGGGCTCGAGGAAGGGGGTGGCGAGAGGCGCAGAAGGTAGGCTTCGCCCCTTTTCCTTGCGGCCCCTTCTCTTCCCGGGGGGCCCGAGGGGA
This sequence comes from Ctenosaura bakeri, assembly GCA_948474755.1. Classification (NCBI taxonomy): domain Eukaryota; kingdom Metazoa; phylum Chordata; class Lepidosauria; order Squamata; family Iguanidae; genus Ctenosaura; species Ctenosaura bakeri. Next base: position 239,727 of record CAOLHI010000669.1, on the reverse strand, counting down.
TGCCGCCCCCACGCACGCACGCCCCCCCGCGTCCGGGACCCCCCTCCCCACCCCCTCCTCCTACCTGGAATGCAGCCTTTTGCTGCCCGGGGGGTCCCAGGGAGGGTCTCCCGGGGAGGCCATGGCTGCCTCCGCCCGGCCAGCCCGGATCGGCCCCTCCCGCGAACGCCCGGGCGGCCTCCGTGCGTGCGAGTGCGGACGCCCAGCTGCGAAACCGCTGCCGGGACCCGAGAAAAACCCCGGAGGCGGGGCCGCCCCGCCCCCGGCGCTGACGCCACCGCCCCACTCCCCGCCCCGCCCCCGCCCCCCTTGCGCCCGCCGCTGAGCGCGAGAGGAGAGAGGGGCGCAGGAGGCCGCCTGGCCCCTCCCCGGCCCTGGGCATTTGCAGGACTTTGAGGGGTCTCTGAGGGCCTTTGCCAGGCTCTTTGCACCCGGCAGGAAAGCGCCCTTGCAGTCAGAGAACCGCTTCAGCAAGCCAAGCCTCCGTTCTTGGGAACCTCTGGAAGGGTCCTCCTGCACATGTCCTCCTTTGGAGGTCTCTCAAGAGATGCTGGATGGCCATCTGTGGGGAGTGCTTTGAGGGGGAGCATGGCGGAAGGGGGTGGGACTGGATGGCCCCTGGAGGTCTCTTCCAGCTCTGTGATTCTGGGGTTTTGAAATCCAAATGGCTCCTGAGAAAGATTGGAACTAGTGGATGGAGCCGTGGCAAAAACAAACCCCAACCCCAAGGAGATCTATCTCATGGTAGAATCGGAAGAGACCCCAGGGGCCATCCAGCCCCACCCCCTTCTGGCAGGCAGGAACACACCATCAAAGGACTCCCAGGAGATGGCCATCCAGCCTCTGCTTAAAAAATCCCAAAGAAGGAGACTCCATCGCACTCCGGGGAGGCAGCAGGTTCCACAGCTCTGACCATCAGGAAGTTCTTCCTGAGGTTCAGGTGGCATCTCTTTTCCTGTACTTTGAAGCCATTGCTCCTTGTCCTAGTCTCTCAGGCAGCAGAAAACAAGCCCGCTCCCTCCTCGACATGACATTCCTTTGAATACTTAAACATAGCTGTCACATCCTCTCTTCACCCTCCCTTCTGCAGACTAAACCTCCCCAGCTCCCTCGGCCGCTCCTCAGAGGGCTTCGTGGCTTCCAGACCCTCCACCATTTGGGTCGCCCGCCTCTGGACACGCTCCAGCTTGTCAATCTCCTTCTTGAATTGAGGTGCCCAGAACTGGACACAGGATTATTCCAGATGAGGTCTGAGCAAAGCAGAATGGAGGGGTACCATTACCTCCCTTGATCTCGACACCAGACTCCTACGGATGCAGCTGAAATTTCTTTAGACCAACTGCCTATCTTCCGGTCTTTCACCGATGAAAACAGACACAAATGGTGAAGGAACATCGTCAGTGGGCGATCGAGGAGGAAGAGCGGGCAGGTCAGGAGAAGCTGCAGCCGTTTACTTTTGCCTGGGCCACCCTGGAAAGGAGAAGATTCCCTTCCCCTCTTGCCGCTTTGATGGGCGCAAGCTGCTTTTGAGCATGTTTTACAGCAGTGGAAGTCAGTGGAGGATACAAGTGGGAAGAAGGAACCCAGGACTTCTTAAGAGCAGCTGAAAAACTGCAATGGGTGGGGATTAATCAACATGTTCCCTGTGAAACTGAAACACCTGGAGAGCCCACAGTCTGAGCGATTCTTGGCTTAATCCTGGTCTGCTTTACGCTTATGTAAGGCCATTTCCTGAAACTGCAAACCCCAGGATTCCATAGGATGTTGCAAGTGGAATCATAGCACTATAACAGTCTAGTGCGGAAATGGCCTAAGTCACCTGTGGTCATTGTATTTGTTAACCCTTCAGCTGTTAACATTTGCCTTGCACTTCCTTCCTTGACTCGTACACAGCTATGCCTCAATTAACAAAGGCCATTTCCACACTAGACTGTTATGGTGCTATTATTCCACTTTCAACCTCCTATGGAATCCTGGGGTTTGCACTTTAGGGAGGGGCCTTTGAAGCCCTTCTCCTTTGAGGCCCCTCCCGAAACTGCAAAGCCCAGGATTCCATAGGAGGTTGGAAGTGGAATAATAGCACTATAACAGTCTAGTGCGGAAATGGTCAGTGGAAAACTGTTCCTGGGTGTTACTCCTTCAACAGAAAAATTGGTACCAGGGCGAAATTAACGTGGAAAGAAGAAAGATAGCATCTTTCAACAAAAAAGGAAGAGCAGTTTGGATTGTTTCAGGATAGCTCTGAGTTTGAGTAATTACACCTAGAGGTTTCAAAAGTTTTATTTGGGAACATCAAGGAAAACGGCTACACACCTTGGCAAGCTCCAGGACTAAAGAACTATTTGATTTGCAGCACTATATAAGCCATGACTTTTGACATTTCAAGCATAGGGCTTCAACCCATTTTTGGTTACTAGAGACCAAGTATTTCCAATAAAAAAAAATGCTGGAGTTTCCCCTTGTGAAGTCATGAAAACATAGCAAACCTCATAACAGTTAAAACCACTTTAAAAACTACAGCTATTTTTTAAAAAAATATTTTTGAGTATTTAAAAAAGAAAAACATACAATACATAATATGCAATATACTATATACATAAATATAACAATAAGCAAAACATAACACAATAACATACCTTCCTAAACTACCTAAACTAATCTAACATTTAACAAGATAAAATCTAGACTAACAAATACTAATAACTAATGAAACAAACATTTAATACGTATAATAAAATGTGGTTCTTACTCCAGCAATCAACTACTCCTAGTCTTTTACGCTAGGATCATAAATCTAACCCAAAATAAAGTTAACATTCCTGCTTGTACTTTAGAGTTCTATAACATCAAATATATATATATATATATATATATATATATATATATAAAATCTTTGAATTAATAAATAAATCCTAAAACTGCAGCTATTCCAAGTACATGTATACTTGAAATAGCGGCAGTTTTAGGCTTTACTTACTAATTCAAGGATTAATAGAGAGTCAATGTGGTATAGTGATTTGACTAGGATTCTGAAAGACCAAGGTTCGAATCCCTGCTTGGCTATGGAAACCCACTTGGTGGCCTTGGGCAAGTCACACTCTCTCAGCCTCAGAGGAAACCAAAGGCAAACGTCCTCTGAACAAATCTTGCCAAGAAAACTCTGTGATAGTTTGCCTTTGGGTCACCAAAAGTCAGAAGCAGCTTAAAGGCACACAATAAGCACGTATATTTGAAATAATTTACTCCCCAAAGGTTTTAAGGGGAAAAAAAGCCTGTTTTAGCTCAGCACAGAATCCACGATTGGTGCCCATCAGATCTCCATGGGGAGGGCATTCCATAAATGGGGTATCAGAGCAAAGACCCTCTCCCATGCTCTCCCACTCCATATTGCCCCCATGGTGGGGTACAGAGCAGGGACCCTCCTGCAGACATAGTTCTTGGGCAGCTAGAATCATAGAATTATAGAAACACAGAGTTTGAAGAGACTACAATAGCCATTGAATCCAATCCCCCGCCATGCAGGAGCAAACACTCCAAGCACCCCAGCAAATGGCCACCCAGCCTCTGCTTAGAAACCTCCAAAGAAGGAGACTCCACCACACTCCATTGAGGTAGCATATTCCACTGTGGAATGGCCCTGACCGTCAGGAAATTCTTCCTGAGGTTCAGGTGGAATCTCTTTTCCTATAGTTTGAAGCCATTGCTCCATGTCCTAGTCTCTGAAGCAGCAGAAAACAAGCTTGCTCCATCTTCAACATGACTTCCCTTCAAATACGTGTTGAGGAAGTGACCGTAAATACTCACGTGCGCGCACACACATACAATAAGGTGCTTTATTGTATATATGTGGGAAGTTTTGCAAACAATACATTTTCTTGAATTATTTTGTGGAGTAATTGATGGCCGTTTGGCTTGCAATCAGGGGTTTTTGGTGAGTCTGGGATTGCATGCATCTGCAAGAAGAACAAATTCTGTTACTTTGCATGGATTCCATCAGTACCCTCCATCTTGGACGGCTGCCTCATCACCCTGGCATACGGTTGCCTCCTCCCTTTTATTTCCTTGAGCAGCGTCTTCAGTCAGAATAAGGAAATGCATCGCTCTCTCTAAACTGTGCATCTTGCCCTTTTCTCAAAACTCAATTTTACTACAGTCTGTTACCATGGAAACAACATCTCTCCCGCTCTCTGTTGGTCTGTGCCATGTGCAACCGCGGCAAAGGGCTTCCAGAGCCTTGAGAGTCTGTCCACGCGCGGCACCTTTTCTCAGCCTGATGGCCCCTTGGACTACAACACCCATGGTCCACAGTCAGCAGAGGGAAAGTTGGCATCCCAGTCCTGACAGATTTGGGATGCGGCAGATGGAGGAAAACCAGGCTGTCCGTAAAGAGCTATAAAAACAATCTAGCATGGGAAACATTATTCATCTCCCTCAAGTGATAAATTCAGTGTTGATGAATACCTTCAGAGGCTGGTTTCGAGATCTTATTGCCACTATCTAGCGGCCTTTCCGCACTACACTGTTATAGTGCTATTATTCCACTTTCAACACCCTGTGGAATCCTGGGGTTTGCAGTTTAGGGAGGGGCATTCAGGATTCCCAGCCAGAGAGCTCTTTGGCCTCAGGAAACTACAAACCCCAGAATTCCACAGGAGGTTGAAAGCAGAATAATAGCGCTGTAACAGTGTAGTGCGGAAAGGCCCTGAGCTCAGAGTACAAATGTAGTTTTCCCTCAACTCAGCAGGGGAGAAGAGAGGAAGAGAGAGAACCTTGCTGTTCCCTGCAGGCTCAAGCAAGAGCGAATGCTCCAGTCACTTGTGTTTTTTCCTCATTAGTAACTTTTGCTGTCTTGACTGCACTCTGATGTTGCACGCACCTCTGCGAAATGTGGGAGGGTATGGTGTCTGTCTGTATTCTAGCACGGAGAGCAAAAAATAATCCCAACCTTTGATGCTTGTTGGCTGCCTGGCTGTCTGCTTGGAACCCAAAGGCATTTCCCCCATTGGGCAACATGTGTTACAAACAGATGCTGTGTTAACACAGAGAGATTAATTTCTCCCTCTGGGAAAAGCACTTGCTTCGGAGTTCAGCTTCTCTGCAGAAGCAACCTGAGCCACCAACCCTTTTTTGTTCATGCAGGGCAGCGCGCCATCTTCTGGCCAGTCGAGCCTCTTTCTTTTCCTCCAGTTTTCCCTTCTTTGGCCTTTTCCGCACTAGCCTGTTACAGCACGATGATTCCACTTTCAACATCCTATGGAATCCTGGGGTTTGCAGTTTAGGGAGGGGCCTCAAAGAAGAAGGGCTTCAAAGGCTCCTCTCTAAAGTGCAAACCCCCGGATTGCATAGGATGTTGAAAGTGGAATCATCGCGCTATAACAGTGTAGTGCGTAAAAGGCCTTTCTAGTTAGGGCAGGGGTGTCAAACTCTATTTCATCTTGGGCCCCATCGGCATTATGGTTACCCTCAAAGGTCCAGTTATATCTGTAAGACTATATCACATGTGGCTGGGTTGCAGTACGTGTGAAAGGGATCTAGGAGTCTTCATAGACCACAAGCTGAACATGAGTCAGCAGTGTGATGCGGCAGCCAAGAAAGCCAATGCTATTCTCGGCTGCATCAATAGGAGTATGGTGTCTAGATCGAGGGAGGTACCGGTACCACTCTACTCTGCTTTGGTTAGACCCCATCTTGCATACTGTGTCCAGTTCTGGGCACCTCAATTCAAGAGGAATATTGACAAGCTGGAGCAAGTCAAGAGGAGGGCGACCAAAATGGTGAGAGGCCTGGAAGACATGCCCTATGAGGATAGACTTAGAGAGCTGGGGATGTTTAGTCTGCAGAAGAGGAGGTTAAGAGGGGACATGATAACCATGTTTAAATATTTGAAGGGATGCCACGTGGAGGAGGGAGGGGGATTGTTTTCTGCTGCTCCAGAGACCAGGACAAGGAGCAATGGATTCAAGCTGCAGGAAAGGAGATTCTACCTGAACCTCAGGAAGAACTTCCTGACAGTCAGGACTGTCCGGCAATGGAATCTGCTGCCTCGGAGTGTAGTGGAGTCTCTTTTCTTGGAGGTTTTTAAGCAGAGGCTGGATGGTCATCTGTCGGGAGTGCTTTGAGGGTGTTCCTGCATGGCAGGGGGTTGGACTGGATGGCCCCTGGGGTCTCTTCCAACTCTACATTTCTATGATTCTATCTTCTCTTTTATCATATTAAATAATCACCTCTTCATTCAATTATTACTGGTGTTAGTAATAAGTAGCTCTGAAACTAGAAGTCTAGGGAAAATAATGGTAAGCAGATATTCTAGTGTACAACTATTGTACAATTGATTGAAAAATGAGTTTTGAAAACAAAGTTATTTTTCTTAACCATTAGACAAATATTACCAAGCACTGTTTATTACATGAACTTTGTTTAAATTTATGGTTCCAGTTGAGACCCTCTCTGTGCCTCTTTCTGCTCCCCCTCCCCTGGGCCTCTTTCTGCCCCTGCCCATCTCTGCATCTGGTGAGCTCAATACCCACATTGCAGCCCCCCAGTTGCTAGTATTCTGAAGAGGGGCCCAGCAGCCAGCACTTGTGATCTACTTCTACTTCTGACTGCTCCTCTATCCAGCTCTTGCGAGCCTTGTGGAGCATTGCCATGGTAAGAACAGGTTGCTTACCTGTAACTGTGGTTCTTCGAGTGGTCATCTGTGCCATCATACACTAGGAGCTTTAGCGCCTGCACGGTAGCGTTCGGAAACTTCTAGAGCTTGTTCGCTTGGTGGGAGCCCCTCCCCCATGCCGGTACTGCGCATGCTCCTCCCGCCGAACAACGGTCTCTCCTCAGTTCTGTCGTCCGCCGTAGAACCTACAGGGACTTGAGAAAGAGGGAAGGAAGGGCGGGTGTGTATGATGGCACAGATGACCACTCGAAGACCACAGTTACAGGTAAGCAACCTGTTCTTCTTCTCGTGGTCTCTGTGCCTTCATACACTAGGAGACTGTGTAGCTTACTGGTCGGATGGCGGGTCAGGTCCTACAGCACGGAAGCCAGCACCTCACGTCCGAACCGGGCATCTCTGCGCGACCGGCAGTCGAGCCTTTAGTGGCGCACGAAGGTCGATGGTTGGGACCAGGTCGCCACACGGCAGAGTTCATGCAGGTCAACTCCTCGCAGGAGGGCCGCAGAAGTAGCCACAGCTCTGGTGGAGTGGGCTCGAAGCAGGGCTGGCGGAGGCTTCCTCGCGAGCTCATACGCCAGTTCAATAGTCCGTACTACCCACTTGGAGAAGCGCTGGGTGGACACTTTGTGACCCTTCCGACGTCGCCCATAACAAACGAAGAGATGCGGCATCTGTCGGAAGGAAGCAGTCCTGTCCTTGTAGAAGGCCAAGGCCCGACGCACGTCCAGGGAGTGAAGGGACCGCTCCAACGGTGTCGTCGGGTTCGGGAAGAAGGCAGGCAGGATGATGTCCTGGTTGAGATGGAAACTGGACACCACCTTTGGCAGGAACGAGATGTCAGGTCTCAGGACCACCTTGTCTCTGTGGAAGACCATGAAGGGCTCATCGGACCAAAGAGCCATGATCTCACCTGCTCGCCTCGCTGAGGTCACCGCTACGAGGAAGGCAGTTTTCATGGTTAGGAGCCTGTGATCTGAGGTCGCCATCGGCTCGAAGGGCGGCTTTGTCAACTGCGACAGCACCAACAAGAGGGACCACGGCGGTAGCGGCGGCGATACCGGCGGGTAGAAATGATGAAGTCCTTTCAGGAACGGCTTAACGGTATCGTTCCTGAAGAAGGCCGATGCCGCAGACTGTGGCGGTTGGTATGCCACGATCGCGGAGAGGTAAACTTTTAGGGATGGAAACGCCAGGCCCTGTTGCCGGAGGTGAAGGAGGAAATGCAGGACGGTAGAGAGTCCCGCAGGCGATACCGGCTCACTCCTCTCATTAGCGAAGGTCAGGAAGCGTCGCCACTTGTATTGGTAGTTGCGACGGGTGGATTCCTTCCTGGCCGCGACGAGGACGGTACCGAGCACGGGATCGTTTAGTGCGATAGCCTCCAGGCATGGAGGGCCAGGCGTGGCAGGTCCGGATGGAGGACTCGGCTGCTGGAGTGGGAGAGCAAGCCCGGCGTCGATGGCAGCCGGAGCAGATTGCCTCGTGCAGCTCGTAGCAGGGGTGTGAACCAGTGCTGCCTTGGCCAGTACGGGGCTACCAGGATCGCGTCGGCTCGGTCGACGAGGATCTTCGATATCGTCCGGCCGAGCAACGGGAACGGCGGGAACGCGTAGAGGAGTTCCCCGGTCCACGGAAACTGGAAGGCGTCTCCGATGGAAGCACGATCGTGGCCCGCTCTCGAACAGAATCGGTGACACTTCGCGTTTTCCCTGGTCGCGAAGAGGTCGATCGATGGTTCGCCCCAGCGGTGTCGAATCAGTCTGAACGCCTCTCCGGAGAGAGACCATTCGTGATGGGATGAGGTGTCCCTGCTGAGGGCGTCTGCCGTGGTGTTCTCCTGCCCGGCCAGGTGAACCGCCACAGGATGCGTGTGCAGGCGAATGCACCATTCCCACAGGTCGAGCGCGATGTTGAGCAGGGTCGTGGAATGAGTCCCTCCTTGTCTGTTGATGTAACAGACGGCGGTGGTATTGTCCGTCAGGACCAGGACTGTGCGCCCCGCTACGACGTGGCGGAACGCCCGTAGCGCTTTCGAGACGGCGAGCAGCTCTAGCGCGTTGATATGGAGAGCGATCTCGTCGTCGGTCCATCTGTCGCGGACTCTGAGATCGCCGCAGTGGGCACCCCATCCGTACAGGGAGGCGTCGGTTGTTACCGTCACCTTCGGTGTCGGCTGTTGGAAGGGCATCCCGGACATCAGATTGCTTCGCGACTGCCACCATCGGAGGGATGAGCGGACGTCCTCCGGCAGTTGCAGTCGGATGGTCTGTTCGTCTCGCAGGGGGTCGAATATGCGGACAAACCAGTGTTGGAGGGGTCCTGCTCTCAGTCTGGCGAGATAGGTCACAGCGGTTGTCGCAGCCATGTAGCCGAGGAGCTGCTGGACGCTTCTCGCAGATAACGTCGGGGCCACGTAGGCATGAGCGGCGGCCCGGATCAGGGTTTGAGCTCGAGTCTCTGGCAGGTACGCCCTGGCGGAGGTTGAATCGAGAGTGGCCCCGATGAAGTCCAAGATCCTCGCCGGCTCGAGGTGGGACTTCTTCGGATTCACTTGTAGGCCAAGGCTAGTCAGGAGTGACAACGTCATGTGGACGTCGTGGTAAAGTCTCTGTTTGCAGGACGCCACCAACAGCCAATCGTCGAGGTAAGGGTAGACGGAAGCACCCTTCGTCCGCAGGAAGGATACCACCGGGGCCATGCACTTGGTGAAGACCCTTGGGGCAGTCGAGAGTCCGAACGGCAGCACCTTGTACTGGTAGCAGGTGTTGTCGACTGCGAAGCGGAGGTACCGTCTGTGCTGCGGGCGAATGGCGATGTGGAAGTAGGCGTCTTGGAGATCGATGGAGGCGAACCAGTCCCCTCGATGGAGGAAGGGCAGGATCGACGGTATCGTGACCATCTTGAACCTCTTGGGGCGGATGTAGTAGTTCACCCCTCTGAGGTCGAGGATCGGGCGGAGGGTACCGTCGGCCTTCGGTACCGTGAAGTACCGGGAGAAGAAGTCGGTGGTCTTGGCTTCCTGCGGGAGCTGCTCGATCGCTCCTTTCTGAAGGAGGGACTGGATCTCTTCCAGGAGGACCGGACTCGACGGGGTGGAGTAGTAAACGCCTCGAGGTGGAATATCGTGAAACTCGATGGTGTAGCCAAGACGGACAATGGAAAGCACCCAAGAGTCCGTAGTGATATGTTGCCACTCCAAAAGGTGTCGAGGTAGAGTCGGCCGGTCTCCGAGCGCTGATGGTAGGCTGAAGAGTGGATATTGGGAGGTCCTGCCAGACACGTCAAAACCGAGACTTCGCGTCCGAGGAGGACTTCTTAGATGAAGCCGGATGGCGTCTAAAGTGCGTCTGGCCGACGAGCCAGAGGACGGTCTTGACTGGCCGGACTGGGCTGAGCGCTGGAACGACGAGGTGGAAGATCGTCGCCAAGATGGGCGGAAGGTGGAGGTCCTGCGGGCTTGCGTGGCCGGCTGGAGCCCGATCTTTTTGGCAGTCAACCTCGCCTTCACCAAATTGTCCAGTGCCTGGTTGGTCGTAGAATTGAAGAGGCCCTCACCGTCGAAGGGGAGATCCTCGATCCTCCTTCGGGTGTCCTCTTGGATGTCGGCCGGTCTGAGCCAGGCATGGCGGCACAAGCCGATGGATCCCGCCATGACCCGGGAGGCAATCTCCACGGCGTGCCGGGAGGAGGCCATCTGCTGCCGAGCGATGGATATGGCCTCGTTGAAGATCACCGAGGCGGCTTGACGGATGTCCTCCGGTACCGTCTCCATCGCCGGTTGAAGGTGGTCGAGTACCTTCTTCAGGTATGCCGCGAGGCAAGCCTGAGTGTTGGACAGCCTAATATGCAAGGAGGCGGTGGAATAAAACCTCCTTGCGTAGGCGTCCAACTTCCTGCCTTCTTTATCCGGCGGGGTGGTGTGCTGCCTGCCAGTGCCTTTTGTCTGTGCCGACTCGACCACCACAGAGTTCGGTGCAGGGTGGTTGAAGAGATAACTGGCGTTATCCTTCTGCACCCTGTAGAGGTGTTCCAAACGCTGCGGTATCGGCTGTGCCGAGGCCGGTCTGTCCCACGTGGACTTAACCACTTTGGCGATCCGGTGCAGAAGAGGCAGCGGGGCCGTGGCAGGTTGCTTCCCCTCGAAGATGGAGAAGACGGGATCGTCATCCTCCGGCTCCGCATCCGCGATCTTAAGGCCAAGGGTAGAGGCCATGCGAAGCAGCATCGCAGAGAACTGGTGGACGTCCTCTGGAGCTGAATCTGGATCGGCTCCCCGAATCCCAGTGGAGGAGACTCCTGGGAGGCCGCCTCAGAAACCTCCGACTCCGCGCTCGAGTCGTACGACTCCGAGCTCGGTGAGTCCTCTCGCCGCTCGCTTTCCGGCTCCTTCACTGCCGTCGCGGGTGTAGCCTTCTTGGGCTTCTCCGCAGCCGGTACGGTGGTAGTGGCAGCGTCACGCTTAGGCTGGCTGACCACAGACTTCACCTTTCTGGTGGTGACCGGCGTAGTCTGACAGGCTGTGGTGGTCGTAGCCTGTCCAGTCACCACCAACTCCGTAGGGCGCGTCGCCGTAGCCGTAACCCTGGGAGGTGGCGATACCACTCGGTATCGAGGCGAAGGCTCCCTCGCCCTATGGTATCGAGGCGAGGGAGAGCGACTGAAGGAGCGGCGGTCCGACGGCGAACGGCTTCGGTGCCGACGGTACCGAGGGTCTTCTCCTCGAGGCGAGCGTGAGTCGCGCTGTCTCCGAGGTGACCGGGACCTCCGGAAGGTCTCCCAGCGTCTCAGGTCACGATGGTACCGATCCCGGTACGATGGAGAATGTGACCGGTAAGAGGCAGGGCGCTCTCTCCACTCAGATTCCCTCGCGTACCTGGCCACGTAGGACGCCAAGGTGTATCTGGAGGCAGACGAGCGAGGTTGTTCCTCTCTAGTCTCCCTAGGAGGCGGCGAGGCCACTGGACGCTCCAAAGAGCGGGACCGGGACCTGAACGAAGTAGAACGCCGCTCCGGAGAAGCAGAGGGCTCTCTCTGCTGCAGGTCGGCCGACCTGTGACGGCTGGAAAGGCGGTGGTGCTCCTCCACCAGGGTTGGAGGGTCTACCAGGCGAGTCCGGGCGCTCTTGGGGAACGTCCTCGATCTCATCGTCCGAGAGATCGACGGACTCGCTCGCCCTTTGGAAGGCTGCAGAGTCGGAGGAGGAGTGGGAGGCTGAACGTCCCCAGCCGGGGAGCGCTTCTTCTCCTTCTTCTTCTCCTTCTCCTTGCCCTTGTCTCTGTCCGGAGCAGGGCGCTTTTTAGTAGGCGTCTCCTTAACGGGAGCCTCAGCCTTCCTCGCCGTCGAGGATCCTTTCGCTGACTTGGCAGCCGCCGAGAGCTTAGGGATCCTCGGTAACGCCGAGATCGGCGTTCTCGCCGGTACCGAGCCCGATACCGACGAGGTGGACGGAACGGCAGCCGCCGATACCGTTGATGGCGTGGTCGTCTTCTTTTCGGCCATCTTGGAAACGGAGGTCTCGTCGATTGCCCTCAAAGACTGCTCCCAACAATACGATTTAAGTCTCGCGGACCTGTTGCGGAGAGTCTGGGGAGTAAAATCCCAGCAAATTGGGCAAGTCCGAGTGTTGTGGGACTCACCCAAGCAGAAGAGACACTCCTTATGACCGTCGTTGAGGGCAACTTTGCGCCCGCAGGACACGCACTTTTTGAAGAGCACGGACATAAGACGAAACGCCAACAGAAAGTCCAAAAATCACCAAAACCAAGTGGAAAGTCCGAAGGAGAGGTCAGAAACAGCCCAAAAGTCCGAAAAACCGTGAAAAACAGCAAGCCAAGCACAAAGTCGAGGAACAAACCGAAGAACCTTCCGTACGCGACGGCGGACGAGAAAGAACTGAGGAGAGACCGTTACTCGGCGGGAGGAGCATGCGCAGTATCGGCGTGGGGGAGGGGCTCCCGCCAAGCGAGCAACCTCTAGAAGTTTCCGAACGCTACCGCGCAGGCGCTAAAGCTCCTAGTGTATGAAGGCACAGAGACCACGAAGAAGAACCTGCGGCAACACTCTGATGACGAGACTTGGACAGAGGAGCAGTCAGAAGTAGAAGTAGGTTTCTGGGCCCCTCTTCAGAATACCGGCAGCTGGGGGCCCGCAATGTGGAGATTGGGCTCGCCAGGAGAGAGGAGTGCCACAGCTGCAGGAGAGGTACAAGGGCCACATGAAATGGCCTGGTGGGCCAGATTTGGCCCATGGGCCTTGTACTTGACACATGTGAATTATGGGACCATCCCAATATTTCCTCCTGGTGGAGAGCATGGAGAGACATTTGTCATTGCAAATGAGCATTTGCAGCCAACGTTTGTTTTCATTTGCACTGCAAACCTGACCAACGCAAGACCCTCGACAATTTTTAATATAGGAAAACATGCTCTGAAACTGGTGGGCACCTGCAGTGAGAGTGGAGGCCAAAATTTGTCCAGTAACACCACATCTGTTAAAAAAAAATCATTTATTAGTTTTAAAATGAAGAGTCAAACACACTTAAAGTCACAATTATGGTTGAAGAAATATACGTTCGAAAAGAACAAAAAGAACTATAACTAAAACATACTAAATAAAAACATTGGGCACCTGCTAATTAAAACACTAAATGCTAAATTACTGAAATGCAGTTGGGCTCTAACCCCTCCAAGCCACACTGTAATGAAAAGTTAAAAAAAAAAAATTCTACCATTACAGCTCCAACTAAGTAATCCTACTGGAATTACTAGTAACCATGGCCACAAAATAGTGCACTGTTAGATTTCTTATTGCAGTTGAGGATTCTGTAGGAGTCTCAGCCAGAGAGCTCTTGGGCCTCAGGAAACTACAAACCCCAGAATTCCACAGGGGATTGAAGGTGGAATAATAGTGCCCTAACAGTGTAATGCGGAAATGGTCCATGTGTTCCAATGACAGGATGTGTGTAACTGTGGTTAGTACTTAATGATGTCACCAGGAGGCATCTCTAGGTCTGAGGACGTGGCAACCCTAGATAAGAACTTTGAGGCTGATTTGATTTTAATACATCTCGCTGCCTTGGAGAGCCAGCATGGTGCAGTGATTTGAGCACAGGACTATGGCCATTTCCGCACGAGACTGTTATAGCACTATGATTCCGTTTCAGGAGGGGCCGGCCCCAGGATTCCATAGGATGCTTCAAGTGGAACCATAGCGCTATAACAGTCTAGTATGGAAATGGCCTGTGCCTCGTCCATCCTACAGATGTCCCTTTCATGTCTCGTTTCTGGAGTTTTGTGTAGATTTTCTTTCATTTTTGGGCAGCTGGGGTGTTCCCTGGAGTGGCCCCGGGCAGAAAGTCTCGAGGATGTGGCAACCCTAGATAGGAACTAGGCTGCAAGTGGAACCATAGCGCTATAACAGTCTAGTATGGAAATGGCCTGTGCCTCGTCCATCCTACATGTCTCGTTTCTGGAGTTTTGTGTAGATTTTCCTTCATTTTGGGGCAGCCGGGGTGTTCCCTGGAGTGGCCCCGGGCAGAGACTTGGCCCCTGGCTCCATTGTCATTGCTCACCTGCAGAGTGAACCCACACACCCCTGAAAATCCATTGATCGTCTCTCTTTGAAGATCTTTTCTCCCTTCTCCCATTGGAAGTTATAGCTGAAAATAATTTCCTTCTTTGTCTGTAACGGACCGGCCCTCTTGCGCCCAGATGGCAGTGGGCAGGGCAGCCGAGAGAGAGAGAGAGAGAGAGAGAGTTTACCTGTGAGCTCCTGGCAGCCTCTCTGCTTGGTGCCCATCCCTAAGCAAGGGTGTGTTTCCTTCCCGCCTCCTTTTCCGCCTCGCTCAGTCTCTCTTTCTGCCTTGGCCGGAATCGCTTGTTGCTCAGGGTGGGCAAACAGCTGCAAAAGGAACCCCGGGCAAGATCCAGTTTTCAGGGAGGCAGGTAAAGGAATCAGCTGGGCTGGGAAGGGGACGAAGTGGCATTCTTGGGGCATTTTTTCTTCTTCTCTTACAATTCTCATTTTTCCCCTTTCCCGCTGCGCTGCGACCAGCTAGGGATGCAGTTCTTGGTAACCTCATTCTTCAAGGAAGGAACAAGTACCCTTAGCAATTGTTTCCCGGCGGTGAGGAAGTCTTTGAAGATTCTGTAGCTTTTCAAGACTATTTGCTGCTTGGAATTTATTCTGTGTAGTTTCTTTTAGCGGAAAACAATGGTTCTTTTAAATGCAGGAACCGGGCTGTTCTGCACAGAAATATGAAAATTCTACACAGAAAATTGAAGCAAAGAGAAGATGGAGGGGTCACATGATTACTCTCTTTAAATACCTGCCAGGGCCGTCCCAGAGAGAAGGGACAAGCCTGTCCTTAGCTGTCCCAGAAGGCAGGACCGGGTCTAATAGATTGAAGTTGCAGGAGAATATGTAGATTTTGATCAAAGATTAGAAGGAACTTCTTGACAACAAGAGCAACTTGGCAACGGACACAATTGCCTCGAGAGGTGGTGGGGTCGCCTTCCTGGGACACCTTCAACATGAGGCCGGATGGTGACCTGCTACGGATGCTTTTTCTGGAGATCCTGCACAGAGCAAGGGGTTGGATTCAGTGAGGCCCTTTCCGACTCTTCGATTCTAATTTTCAGCACAGGAAATTCTGCAGAGAGATGCTGCAATTGAGGGCTGTATCCTGTAGAAAATTTGCATGTGGAGTTTTTCGTGCAGAAAATAGAAAAAGAATGGTTTGTGTGGAAAAAGAAAAAGCATGTATGAAATATTGTGCAGAAGAAGTCCTAAATGAAAGATTCCTGTCAGTCCAAGGACCTTTCCGCACTGTATTGTTATAGTGCTATTATTACACTTTGGACCTTCTATGGAATTCTGGGGTTTGTAGTTTACTGAGGCCAAAGTGCTTTCTGGCTGAGAATTCTTAAATACCGTTCCTTAAACTACAAATCCCAGGATTCCAGAGGAGGCGGAAAGTGGAATCATAGCACTGCACGAGTGTGGTGTGGAAATGGTCTCGCTAAAATGTGGAAGGACTGAGCCCCCAGGGCAAACTATAATGGAAGAGAAAAAAAAGTTATTTTACCATGACAGATCCAAAGAAACAATCTTCTAGAATTAGTAGTAACCATAACCATGAATTACTACATCATTAGCTCTCTTATTGCTCCAATAAATAAATAAGTAAGTAAGTAAGTAAGTAAGGGGGGGCCATAAACAGTTTCCAGTCTTTCAAAAATCTTCCTTTGACTCATCCTTCAAGACACACATGACTTTGGCCATCAGGAATAACTCAGCGTCTTTAACAATCCATCCTTCCGCTCCTGGTGCTCCAATCCATTTCCAGGTTTTAGCAAACAACATTCTTCCTGCTGTTTTCCTATAATGAAGAAGTAATCCATATTTTCTGTCCAGTTCCTTGGCCTACTTTAACTTTTCTGAAGAGATCCTTAAGGCTGTACGTGGTCCATAGGCTGCATTTTGCCAACTTCTGTACTAAGGCTTAGTCACCTGCATCGAGTGCTTTATGGTAAATAACTGTGCTGGCGTTGGCCACGCTTCCTTTTGCCTTTGGACCTACCCACCACTGGAATGGGTTCCCCATTAATTTCTCTGAAGCTGAATCCAGTGCTTGGGCTAAAATGGCGTTCTACCATTGCTGTCATTCATTACGGGCAGCATCCATCAACCTGCCATACTCTAGATGTGGTAGAATTAAACTCCTGCAATCTCACTTCTAGGATAGACTACTTCAATGAGTTGTGTGTCGGGCTGCCCTTGAAGACTGATTGGGAATTGCAGTCAGTTCAAAAATACCTCAGTGTTTTTAGTTTCCAGCAGCCGCTGGGAACACATCTTGTCCTAATTTATTTCTGGTCTGCTACGTCTTATCTTTAAAGCCCTACATGTTTTGACATCTGCTTGCTGGATGAGGCTTCATAGAACCATAGAGCTAGACCGCAATGGCCATTGAATCCAACCCCCTTCTGCCACGCAGGAACACCCACTCAAAGCACTCCCAGCAGATGGCCTCTCTTTAAAAACCTCCAAAGAAGGACACTCCACCGTCCTCCCAAGCAGTATTTTCCGCTGTCAAATGGCTCTGACTGTCACGAAGTTCTTCCTGATGTTTAGGTGAAATCTCTTTTCCTGTAGTTTGAACCCATTGCTCCATGTCCTAGTCTCTGGAGCAGCAGAAACCAAGCTTGCTCCATCTGTTTCCTACCAGATGAGGTGGGGAAAGTTGCAAGCGAAGAGAAGATCTTCTCCGTTGTGCCCCGAAATCACAAACTAAAAAGTTATAGGCTAAAAATTAAGGCAACATTAAAACAGATGCAACAGATTTTCAACAGATTTTTTTTTAAAAAAAGACAGTTTAAAAAGTCTAAAATATAGTGACATGGAGGCTGATGGGACAATGTTGAGAGTGGCCATTTCCGCACTAGGCTGTTATAGCACGATGATTCCACTTTCAACATCCTCTGGAATCCTGGGGTTTGCAGTTTTGGGAGGGGCTGGCTGGCCCCTCCCAAAACTGCAAACCCCAGGATTCCAGAGGATGTTGAAAGTGGATTCATCATGGTATAACAGCCTAGTGCAGAAGTGCCCAGTGACTTGCACAAGCGTGGTAGCACAACAAAAGCTTGGAAAAGTGACTTCAGATTGAACTTCAAACCCCAGAATCTCCCACTAGCATGGCTATTGGAGTTAGTGTGTGCTGAGAACTGTGGTCCAAAAATGTAATACTTTCAAGCGTTGGTTGTTACGCCGTTTTTGTGCAAGTCACTCCCAAAAGCGGACTGCCTGACATCTATGCTGCTATATTGGTTTGGCTTTTAAAGTTGTCTTGAAAAAGAAAGAATGATATTAACACCTTAATTTTTAGCTTAAAACTTTTAGTTTATGACTTTCCCCCCACTGTTCTTCACTTTCTTATTGAACAGACACAACAACAGATTGTATAGGTTTTTGTTTGTGTGATGATTTGCACTTGGTAGACCGACTGAACCCAAAGAGTGCTCACCAAGGGCTGCTTTTCATCCTGGAGAGAAGTGACTGGGGTGCCACAGGGTTCTGTCCTGGGCCCAGTGATGAAGGAACAGATGGTCTGCTGATCAAATTTGCAGATGACACCAAATTGGGAGGGGTTGCTAATACCCCAGAGGACAGGATCAAACTTCAAAATGACCTGGATAGATTGGAGAGCCGGGCCAAGGCTAACAGAATAAAATTCAACAGAGAGAAGTGTAAGGTCCTGCACTTAGGTAGAAAAAATGGAATACAGAAATATAGGATGGGGGACATGTGGCTGGATAGCAGTACGTGTGAAAGGGATCTGGGAATCTTGGTGGACCAGAAGCTGAATAGGAGTCAGCAGTGTGATGCGGCAGCCAAGGAAGCCAATGCGATTCTTGGTTGCGTCAATAGAAGGAGGATGTCTGGATCAAGGGAGGTAATGGTACCACTCCATTCTGCTTTGGTCAGACCTCATCTGGAATAATCCTGTGTCCAGTTCTGGGCACCTCAATTCAAGAAGGATATTGACAAGCTGGAGCGTGTCCAGAGGCGGGCGACCAAAATGGTGAAGGGTCTGGAAGCCATGAAGCCCTCTGAGGAGCGGCTTAGGGAGCTGGGTAGGTTTAGCCTGTGTAAGAGAAGGTGAAGAGGGGACAGGATAGCCATGTTGAAATATTTGGAGGGATGTCATATTGAGGAGGGAGCGGGCTTGGTTTCTGCTGCTCCAGAGACCAGGACAAGGAGCAATGGATTGAAGCTGCAGGAAAGGAGATTCCAGCTGAACCTCAGGAAGAGCTTCTTGATGGCCAGAGCTGTCCGGCAGTGCAAGATGCTGCTGCCTCCATGGAGTGTGGTGGAGTCTCCTCTTTCTTTGGAAGTTTTTAAGCAGGGGCTAGATGGTCATCTGTTGGGAGACCTTTGATGTGCGTTCCTGCATGGCAGAAGGGGGTTGGATGCGTGTCTCTTCCAACTCTATGATTCTATGATTCTATTATTCTTTCCAAAGTGTGTTAAAAACTAAGAAAGTACTATTCTTTGTGTACTGACTGGTAGGTCCGGCAGGTGCATCTTATTATAAGGGATGTTCCTAACTTAAGGGCTAGAAAGCTTCTCCCTTATAGGGCTGAGGAGCATCCTTTATTATAGGGAGTGTCCCTTCCTTGAAGATTAGAAAGTATTTCCTTTTATATAGACTGAATGAGATGCCTTTCTTAAGAGGTTTGAGCCCTCCCTAAAGACAGAAATTCGAACATCGTGCAGTTTATGAGTGTGGGCAATATGCTGATTTTACAGAGATATGCATGGCTCATTTAACTGCAATCAATATTTTCATTTAGACGGAACACACATTTGTTAACAGCTCCTTTCCAATTGTCTCCCCTGCATGTCATGAATTTCAGTTGTCCCTTATTGCTCTTTTGAAAACATCCTATGGAATCCTGGGGCCCCTCCTTAAACTGCAAACCCCAGGGTTCCATAGGATGATGAAAGTGGAATAATTGCACTAGAACAGTCTAGTGCAGATATGGCCACAGTTCCCTGGGAAGCCTCAGTGGGCCACATTTGTCTCCAGGGTTTGAGCTCCTCACTCCAGGACTTCAAGTATTGTGTCTGTGTGTAAGAAAACTAGCATGGAAAGAGATAAGAATGAACAGATCACCAAAGGAAGGAGGTATGGCCATCCGGGGAAGAAGACCATAAGGGCTAAATCCTTGGGCCTGAGGTTGCTCACCCCTCTTGCAAAACCCATCCACTTTGCTTCCACTCCCTGGGCAACCCATGGATAGCACAGAGATTGAAATATTTCAGCTGGCTCCACAGTGCCTGCCAAGTTTCCTCCTCTTCTCTTTCCAACTGTAGAAAATACCAGCTTCTGGCATGCCCGGGCCTGCCAAATGTTTGCACACACAAGGGCTGTGAGCAAAAACATGAATCGGAGGCGTGTTGGCTGCCGGCAGTCAAAAGACTCTGAAAGGCATCATATGTTCTCCCTGGTGAGGTGTGGGAGAAAGCCTGGCTCGTTCCTCCCTGCAGAGTTGCAAAGGGGATGGGAATCGACTTGGTTATCGCAGGGAACGGTGCCCAGGCAAGGGCATAAGAAGTCAGGAGCGGGCAGAAGTGAGAAGTTTTGGTGAGTGCTGGTAAGGAGATTATCCTTCAACAGTTCACAGGTTGAAGTTCACAGGCACACATGTGGCCAAGCAACGTCTGAGTGTAGGCAAGATGGCAAAAGCTATTAATGCGGAAAGGGTAAAAAAGCCAGAAAGGCTGCAGCAGTTTGCTTTTGCCTGAGTCTACTGGGAAGGACAAGATTCCACCTCCTTCTCTTTTCTCCCCGACTGCTGAATTAGTTGAGTGGAAGCTACTTTTGCACTTTGAACTCAGTTTGCAGCAATGGAAGTAAGCTGAGGATAAAGTGGGAAAATGGGAGGAAGAGAAAGAAATTGGGATATTTTAAAAGCAGCTGTGAAAAAGTGGAACGGCAGAGGATTGTTTGGGACTGTCTTTACCACCCGGGGACAGTGGCAGAGGATGAGGTAGCCTGTAAGAAAATCTATCTCCAGTGGAAATTTCATGTTTTACTCTAGAATGGGATGGGATGAGCATGCAAATGAGAGGCGTATCGAGGATGGGGCAACTGGGGCACATGCCCTGGGTGCTGATGCCAGAGGTGCAAAAAAGCCAAACGCCCCACCCTCCCTTCTGGGCGTGACCCCCCACTGCTCCCCGACCCTGCCCAGGGTGGCAGTGGCGGGAGAAACAGCACCGAGGGGTGCAACTTCCACACTTGCCCTAGGCGCTGATGACCCTGGCCACTGCTTTACACTCATGAACTGGGTTGACGTACAACAATGGGAGTTGAATCTGGTGCAGAATTCCATATTGATTGATTTTACTTATTTATATCTTCTTCTTCTTCTTCTTCTTCTTCTTCTTCTTCTTCTTCTTCTTCTTCTTCTTCTTCTTCTTTATTTATTTGTATCCCGCCTCTCCATATGGATCAAGGCGGCAAACAACTTACAAATAGCATGTATTTCTATATTTATATCTTGTTTTTCTGCCGGCATGGGATCCAAACTGTTGACAATAATTAAAAACCAAGTTCATCTAAAACCTTATTTGGCAAAGATGAAAAACAATTAAACAAACAATTCATAGGGTCATAGAATCCTTTTGTTGGAAAAGACCCCAAGGGCCATCCATTCCAACCTCATTCTGCCATGCAGGAAGACACAATCAAAGCACCCCCAGCAAATGGCCCCCCAGCCTCTATTCAAAAACCTCCAAAGAAGGAGACTCCACCACACTCTGAAACAGCATATTCCACCCTTGGAGCGCTTTCACCGTAAGGAAGTTCTACCCTAATGCTCAGGTGGAATTTCCTCTTTTAGTTTGAATCCATTGCTCTGTGTTCTAGTGTCTGAAGCAGCAGAAAAGAAGCTCGCTCCATCCTCCATATGACATACTTCCAAATATTTATCATTCCACCTCTTAACCCTCTCTTATGCAGACTAAACATCCCCAGCTCCCTCAGCCACTTCTCACAGGGCTCCATGGTTTCCAGGCCTTTTAACATTTTTGTCACCCTCCTCCGGACATGCTCCAGCTTGTCGATATCCTTCTTGAAATGAGGTGCCCAGAACTGGATACAGTACTCCAAATGAGGTCTAACCAATACAGAATAGAGTGGTACCATTACCTCCTCTGATCTAGACACCATACTCCTATTGATGCAACCAAGAATCGTGTTGGCTCTCTGGCTGCCGCATCACACTACTGACTCCTCTTCAACTTCTGGTCCACCAAGACTCCCAGATCCCTCTCACACAGACTGTTATCCAGCCACATGTCCTCCATCCTATATTGGTGCATTCAATTTTTTCTGCCTAAGTGTAGGACCTTACATTTCTCTCTGTTGCAACTCATTTGGTTAGGTCTGACCAATGCAGATCAGGGTCCTGGAATTGTTACGGCAAATAACACCAGAAGGAGATGCTTGAAAAAAGTTACTTTCTAATCCATGGGCTTCTTCCAATCCCATGTAGGCTGATGGAAGATTTCTTTGAGAACTGGTATGGCAGACAGACTTGGCCCAGGAGAGGGAGACTTCCTGTTGAGATCAAGATGTATTCCGGGATGACCAGGCAACCGGCCACTCCGCCAGACCTCCAGCAGCTCTCCCCTCCACCATTTTCTCAGCGGCCTTTTCCAAGTCCCGTACAGGAAAGTAGGAAAGGTGTCGCAGATCCTGTTGTCTCCTCCGTGAAGAGGTATGAAAGCAGAGATACCCAGGATAAGGCGTCTGCCAGCCTGACCTTCTCTTCTTCCCTCAGCCCACCGCCTTCTCCTCTCTTCTGGAGTTGCCGTCTGGCTCGGAAGTTAGAGGATCTCAAGGAAAACTCGCCTCAGGATAAGAAGTTGCAGAAGCTGAAGGAGAGGATCCGTCAGCAGAGACAACGGTCCCTCTCCTGGCCGCTGAGAGAGAAGAGGCTGCCTGTTTGCTCTTTGCAAGAAAGTCCATCCAAGCAGCCCCTCAAGAGGAAGGTTTGCAAAGTGGCCTTTGCTTCTCTGGCTCCGTTGGACGCAGGTAGGTCCGGTAGCTGCCCAGGCCACTAGCCAAGGAAGAATTCGTCCAGCTCCCAAGAAGGCCAGGCAGCTAGAGAGCTGTTGTCAAAGCTGGGCCATTTCCGCACTGCACTATTATAGTGCTATTATTCCACTTTCAACATCCTATGGAATCCTGGGAGTTGCAGTTTAGGGAGGGGCATTTAGAATTCTCAGCTCTTTGGCCTCAGGAAACTACAAACCCCAGAATTCCACAGGAGGTTGAAAGTGGAATAATAATAGAACCATAACAGTGTAGGGCGGAAATGGCCCCAGAGAGATATGTATATTCATTTATTTTATTCTTATCTCAACCAATAGTTTCAACCTGTTTATCCCTCATGTGTGAGAATACAAGAGTTCCTTCATTATTTTTGGACTTTTGCTTTTGGACTTTTTTACCGTGAAAGAAAAATCAATCAATCACTTAAAAAAAAATTGGCCCTTGGCAGAAAACACATTTGCACAATTTTTTTCTTGCTTCTCTCACAGCCACGTTTTCTCTGATTGGTTTTCTTATAATATTTAACAATTTTTAGCCACACCTCACAATTTGTTTTTTCCCCCCTGAAAATTAACCAGTACCTAAAAGTTGGGTTTTGTCACAGAACTTAACATTTTTTTTGTTGCTTTATTTAGGTAGAACAAGTGCATTTTTTCCCTACCCAGAAAAGGCACTTTCTAACATTAACAACAACAACTACTACTACTACTACTACTACTATTATTATTATTATTATTATTCTGAAAAAAATGCTTGAAGTGTGATGGCCCCTTTGGCTGTTTCCCATTTTTCTGTTAGGTGCTTCAATGTCAAAGCATCTTTTTTCTCACTGAGGGCAAAGAGATACGAGTATTCATCACACCTCTAATCCTAGTGCCCTCCGAAACCTTCATGAGGTCTAGTGCATTGCCAAAATGTGACTTGAATGTGTCTTTTGCAAATAAATTTTGTGATTTTTCCTAATGGTGAAGGAGCTGGAGGAAGGGCAAGCAAGAAGAAGTGGTCCCACTCTAAAACGTCTCCTGTCCCTGAGAAGACGCAGAAAGAGAAAGGTAAAGTCATGGGGCGGTGATGGGAAAGTACAGTCCATGGACATTTCCACACTAGACTGTTATAGTGTTATTATTCCACTTTTAACACCCGATGGAATCCTGGGGCCTTTAAGGCGCCTCCCTAAACTGCAAACCCCAGGATCCCATAAGATGTTGACAGTGGAATGATTGCACTGTCAACAGTTTTCATCTGTGAAATGTTGGCAGGTATGAAATCGTTCCAGTAGCTTGGACACCTGCCCAATAAGTCCAGCATTTTGGACAGCGGTCGTGTCAGAATTCTCATGACATGAATGGTAATGATGATTGCTAAGTAAATATGTTAGCATTTACAATAGTGTATGTCACAAGCATATTGTGTAGGTATGTAGAGAATGTAGATCCTGGGAGGTTGTTATGTAGTGTTAAGTAATGCCCTACTGCATGAGAAGCTAGGTAACTGTGAAATTATATGTACTTTGCCTGTCCTGCTATTTCATGAGCAGGTCTAGTTAGTAACTACTGTTAATCGTATTTGGAAGGATTATTGTGTGCTTTGCTTGCTTGGATATACATAACAATAGTACGTGCATACCGATTGCCTAGAAAGGAGGTGTAAATATTACTCTTCTGTTATTGCAGCAGGCATGGCTATATATTGAGCAGGCATAATTAGTAGTTGAT
The DNA here is from genome assembly GCA_948474755.1 of Ctenosaura bakeri. Lineage (NCBI taxonomy): Eukaryota > Metazoa > Chordata > Lepidosauria > Squamata > Iguanidae > Ctenosaura > Ctenosaura bakeri. The sequence goes on along the minus strand of CAOLHI010000669.1, from coordinate 215,717 downwards.
ATCAATCTTGGTCAATGGGGATAGTATATAGCTTGATAAGTTGGGAAACTGACGGTAATAAACCGAGAACGGCTCACTGGGGTATTAGATGGGGCGAAATGCCCAAACAGGTCTTTGAAGGTTGTTTTATGATCTAACTCCAGACAGCGAGACTGGCATCCGGATGGGATCCAAGGGATGGGATCCAAGGGAAACACGGGGATGGGCTGAGAGATTTTGCCTTAGCCAGGCTGGATACGGGGGTAATAAAAGAGAGAGCAAATGGCGGGCAGAGGATGCCAGGTTTGGATAACATCAGAGACCTTTGAATGAATGAGACACGTAGATTCAACCAACCCATGTAAGACGAGCTGAATAATTTGCAGCCCCTCCTGAAACTGGAAACCCCAGGATTCCATAGGAGGTTGAAAGTGGAATCATTGCGCTATAAGAGTGTTGTGCGGAAATGTTTTGAGTGTTCTCGATGGAGGCAGTTTAGAGCCATGCATGACAATAGCTCCTTTAACATTTGGACTAAAACCAAGAACGGATTTGCCATCCCATTGGCTGGTGGCTGAGCTACAACTCTCTATTGTTGCTGTCCCTGCTGTTCTTTCTTGCCATTAGGACTTCTGCTATCCCAGGCCTAATTAAAATGCATGAAATATAAAATAATTTCCTTCCACCCAACGACTCTCCCTGACCACCAACCCCACCTTCCAGTCTGCTTTGTTTTAATGAGCGATTTGAAAAATGGCCCCAAGCAATTCTTTGGAGACCAAGTCATGATCTCAACCTTCTCCCTCCCATGACCGCGTGGAAACATTCATCATTGTAACCGTCAGTGTCATGGAAAGTCTCTGCCGGCCACAAGGTCTTGTCAGCGATGGAGCCACAATGAGGCCGAGCAGAGATGAATGAGAGGTCAGAGGTCAGAGGCAAAGCACTTTGAGGGTTTGATGAATGAGAGATTTGCAGCAGTTAACAAAAAATCAAGTCAGGCTGATTACAAAATATTCATCTATGCACAGGAAGAGGGGAAAACAAGGCTGTGAGCACAGACATTGTCATCTTTTCAGCTTAAAACTCCTCCTTTGCACGATTGGGGAGATGCCAACATGCACACACTGGTTGAGAAGAGGGTGAGATGGGCATTCTGCCAGAAGGGTAGCTATGGGGCAAGAGAAGGGCATTGTTTCCCTGTATCAGAATCCTGCACTCTCTGAATGGAACTTTCCTTCGGTCCTCACATTCCTAGCAACTTCAGGTGACTTACACTATTTGCTGGCATATAAGACTCACTTTTTCCCCTGAAAAATACCTTTTGGAAATGAGGTGTGTCTTCTATCCCAGTGCATCTTAGACACCGACAAATAGTTTTTTGCCAGTGTGTAAATGGGGTGCGTCTGATGTGCTGGTGCATCTTATACGCCAGCAAATACGGTAAGTAAGTTAACTTAAGACTTCAGGTGAACATTTAGGAATACAGGTTTGGCATCCAAAGAAAAGGGGTAAGCAAAGTGACCAAGGGAATGCCAACACAGGAAATAGAAAGGTTCTAGATTCATAGAGTTAGAAGATCCCCCAAAGGCCATCCAGTCCAACCCCATTCTGCCCTGCAGGAAGATACAATAAAGGCTCTCCTGACAGATGGCCTTCCAGCCTCTGTTTGAAACCTCTGAGAGAAGGAGACTCCACAACACTCCCAGGTTGCAGTGTATTCCGCTGTCAAACTGCTCTTACCATCAAGAAGTTCTTCTTAATGTTTAGGTGGAATTCTCTTTTTAGAATCATAGAGTTGGAAGATACCCCAGAGACCATCCAGTCCAACCCCTTTCTGCCATGCAGGAACCCACATCTAAGCACTCCCAAAAGATGGCCATCCTGCCTCTCCTTAAAAACCTCCAAAGAAGGAGGGGACTCCACCACACTCCATGGAGGCAACAGCAGATTCCACTGCCAGACGGCTCTGACCGTCAGGAAGTTCTTCCGGAGGTTCAAGTGGGGTTTGAAGCCATTGCTCCATGCCCTGGTTCTGGAGCAGCAGCAAACAAGCTTGCCCCCATCTTCAACATGAGATCTTTTCAAATATTTAAACATGGCTATCATGTCATACTTTTTCTTCATGTCACCTCTTCGCCTTCACTCTAGGCGTGAACAATTTTCAGCGTCTCAGTCTCTGCAATGATAGAAATTTGAGGAGTGACAGAAAATTTCTGAGGGGGGGCAGGATTCTCATTTGGAGGGGCAGTGTTCTCATTTTGTTCCCTCATAGCTAAACTCCTGGCAGAATGTCCACCTTTCCCCTTCCCAACCATTGTGTGCATGAAGGGGTTACAGGGACCAGAATTTTGTACGTGCATGGGTAAAGTTGGACATAGCATGAGAAGACATGACTCATTTAAAAAGGCAAGTGATGCTTGGTAAGGTGGAAGGTACTAAGAATGCATTGCAGGTGGATGGACAGGCCACTTCCGCACTAAGCTGTTATAGCGCGACGATTTCACTTTCAACATCCTATGGAACCTGGGGTTTGCAGTTTCAGGAGGGGCCCACTGGCCCCTCCCGAAATTGCAAACCCCAGGATTCCATAGGATGTTGAAAGTGGAATCGATGCGCTATAACAGCTTAGTGCAGAAATGGTGTCAGTCAAGGATCCACAGCTGCCCTGAATTTGCAAGACCTGAGCAGGGCTTGGTAGTCCTTCATTCATAGAGCAATTAATGACAAAAGTTCCGCTATAGAAGTGGCACAACATCTGTATTTAATCCAAGTTTGTGTCATAAATAACTCTTTGTGAAGTGCAATTAGCATGAATCAACAGCCTCCAGGGGTTAAGGAGCTGAGAAAGTCTGGCCATTTCTGCACTACACTCTGACAGTGCTATTATTCCACTTTCAACATCCTGTGGAATTCTGGAGTTTGTAGTTTAGAGCTCTCTGGCTGAGAATTTTAAAGGCCCCTCTGTAAGCTGCAAAGCCTAGGATTCCATAGGAAGTTGAAAGTGGAATAATAGCACTATTAACAGTCTACTGCAGAAATGGTCAATCTGTCCAGAGCCACCTGGAACAAGCCAGGCGGAGAAATGCGCAGAAGGATACTTGGCAGAAACCATCACCAGAAGTCATCAGGTTCCAGGTGGAGGTATCAAAACAGGACAGGATGCCATCTATGAACCACTTTCCATTTTGCTGCCAGTGGGCAACCTGTGTTCCAGCTTGCCTTTTCTGCAGAGGTGGACTGCAAAGCAGGAACATCAAGTGAAGCTCTGATTGAACTGCAGATGTTGGCTTCTGTGCTGGACCACTGTTACTTTGGCCCAGGCCTACCCGGTGATAGCACTCGATATCGCTTTTTGATATCAAAACCATTCGGCCTTCCTCTGCCACCCCGCTCCACATGTTTGCGAGGCCTCCGGACAGGCACGTAAACAGGCGCGGTCGGTAATTGCTGGACATTCCATTCTCCACCTAGGCAAGCAGAACAAAGCCACTCCGTTGCTTCAGGGACCTCCCTGCAAACACCCTTTTGCTTAAGTGCGACACTAACAAAGGCGCCCGGCTCTGAGCCAATAGTCTGACAAAGCCAGCTAAGCACCTTGTATTTGCATACTGGCTACACTATTGTTAAACCTGCGCTAAGCTGATCATGACCTTTTCCAAAGCTTTGTCCCACTCCACACTCGCATTGTTGTCACCGAGTAAGGCATGGCCTGCAGTCACAATTTACCCTATATGAACCCCCTGATTCCGAGACCACCTTGGATTGCTCTGGACTTCCATCCTGCCTTGCTGCCGCTTTGTCTGGCGAGTTCCCCTCAGCGAACTGCGCTGAGCTTTCTTCCCTGCACCCCAACAAACTCAACCTTCAACTTCTGCAGGACTACGAGAAAGGTGTTGTATCACCCTTTCCCCCGAAAATCTCTATTTCCAACTCTTTAGTTAGTTGTGTGATTGTGGTGTCCTTACTGTTTGTTTGTCTTTCAATAAAACATCATTTTGGTATTTTAAAACTGTCTGACTGCTTGACTGACCTGACCCCGTAGACGCTGAGTTGCAAGATCCCTGTTAAGTTGTCCTGCCTCTCGCTAGCATTAGTGAGTGTTCCAGTTAATTCTCCCCAGAATTGTGTTTGTGTTTTGGTTATTTGGGGGCCCCTCCCGGGACCCCCAGAGAACAGGGTAACACCACTCTCCAAACTCTTGAGATTTTGGCTGTCAGAGGGAGGCACAACATGGAATTTTGCAGGTGGCAATGCTGCATGTTACCAGCTTTATAATAACTAGTGGGAACAAACTGCTTTGGAAAAGTAACTTTCCATGTCCTTTTTCTTAGTCAGTGGCAGCTGGTGGCATATAGAGAGCACTCTATAGAAGCAATGCGGCACTTACTCCCTGGTACACAATAGCATCTGGTGGACTCCATGTCAGTGGGGTGAAACTGCTCCGTCAATTTGCTCCATGGTTTAGTCTGAGCTTTAAAAGGACTATCTGAAGTTTTTTTTCAATGGAGTAGGATTGATTTCTATGCATAGATTCATTATAGACTGCATTAACTATTGCTCAAAGTTTGGATTAAAACCTGGAAGTCATTGCCTAACACTGTTTCTGGTGCAAAAATCCACCTGTTTGCACTGTAAAATGTCTTTCTTGCCTTTTTCTTCTCCAGCTATGTTTGTTAAAAACTTCCCTGCTGCTCTTTATTACGTCTTTACTCTTTCCTTTTTTTTAATTTTAATAATTTTATTAATTTTCCAAAAAAAAGAAATAATAAATAAAAACAAATATGTTCATCTTTTAGTAATACAACATATAGTGGTAGTATCTTCTTACAACAATTTCACATATTTACAATATTTCTTCCTAGCTTTTTTTTTTTTTTTGGTAAGAGCTGATAAATATTATTATTCGTTTTATAACATTAACCCTTTATTTGTCATCAGTTACCTCTTATATATTGATCCAGCTTTCCATTTATCTTGTCAATTAACTGTATTCTTACATCTTATCATTATTCTCATAAATTAATCTAACTCTAGTTTTTAATTTACATTAGAAATATTTACTTTTATTATATTTATTTGTTTGATGTTTACTTTTTGTCTTTTTTTTCTTATTTCTTTTATGTAGCTAAGATAGCTTATATTACTCTCTCGTTCAGAAAATAAGAGTTTGGGGTCTTTTGCAATCTTCTTATCAGTTTGCCCTCTAAGTCTCTGTGTTAAGTTATCTGCTAACCTAATTTCGTATAAGCTTTGTGTCCATTGCTCAATGTTTGGTATTTTTTCCTTCTTCCAAAGCTTTGTATCCTCAACTCTAGCTATTGTTATCATGCATAGTAGAATCTTTGGGTACTTCTTCTGCGTGCTTTGATCTAGTGTGTGCAGCATACTCAACACACAGATTTCTGGTTCTTTTGAGAATTTCACCTGAAGAATTTCTTCAGTCTTATTATGTATAGTATTCCGGTATCTCTTTGCCAACTTACACGTCCATCATAGGTGATAGGTTGTACCTACCTCCTCTTGGCATTTCCAACATTTCCTGGATCCTGTTTTATAAATTTTCTGAAGCTTATAAGGGGTCATATACCATCTATTAAAGATCTTCAAGTAATTCTCTTTTAGGTTTTGGGCTGCTGTAAATTTTTGTGTGAACTTCCAACTTGGTTCCCTATGTTCCAATCTTATTGGGTGACCAATATTCTGCACCCATTTGATCATTACATGTTTTACCATTTCATCTTCTCTCTTGTATATCAAAAGTCTTTTATATAATTTGGCAATTATATGTGGTGGATTTTCTTGCATAATTTTTACTATTTCATGTTGTTCTCCCATATTGAATCCAAACAGCTTCCGGTCAATTTGAAATCTTTTTGATAATTGTTTGTAAGAGAACCAACTCAAAGTTACTCCTTCTTTTTCCAAGTCCGATCTGTCCTTTATATCTATTGTTCCGGCAGTACGTTGTGTTACTGCAGTTTAGGCCTACTTGGAGATACCCCTAGATATCATTTTGATATCATAATTTGGCTCTCTTCTACCACCCCTCTCGACGTGTTTGAGAGGCCCCCGGACAAGCACACAATTAGGCTCGGCCACTAACTGCTGGACATTCCATTCTCCACCCAGGCAGGCCAGAAATAGCCAGATCCTTGCTTTAGGAGACCTCTCTGCAAACACCCTCATTCTGTATGCACGCTGTTTACAAAGGACTCCCTGCCCCAAGCAGGTAACTTGGCAAGCTGAATACTCAACAGCCCAGCACTGAGAGTTTGCATACTGTCTACCTCTTTGTCAATTCGGACTTAATCATGCTAAATTCTGACCTTTCCAAAGCTTTGTCCCGCTCCTAAAACGCATTGTTTTCCCCAAGTATGGCTTAGCCTGTACTTACATTTCTCCCTATAAAAACCCATGATTCCGAGACCATCCTCAGATCGCTCCCGAGTTCCAGACCGCCTTGCTGCCGCTTTGCTTGGCAAGCTTCCCCTCAGCCCCACGTGCTGAGATATACCAAACCCCAGCATCGCTCTCTATCTTCTTTCCAGACTCCAGGAACAGATTCTGTATCACCCGAATCAATTATCCCTCTCAAAAATCCCACTATCCAACTCAAACCTTTATTTTCCTTAGTTATCTGTGTGCCCGTGTGTTGCTTACATTGTGTGCCTGTATTTAATAAAAATCAATTCATTATTTCCTACACGGTTTGCTTCTTGACTTGGCCTGACCCCGTAAACATTGGGTTACAAGATCCTGTTGCATTACCCTGCCTCTCGTAGTGCCAACCAGTGCTCTTGCCTAATTTCCCCATCTTTCGTAATTGTAAGGTTATTTAGGAGTCCCTCCCAGGACCCCCAGTAAACAGGGTAACAGTTGTTTAATTACATCTTTGTATCTAAGCCATTTTGTCATGTTCTTACACTTGCTAAAAAAAGTTTCCTGTGGGGAGACCCATTTTTGGGATTGAGGTAATAAATATTCTTTTATAATTTCTCCTGATTGTCAGGAGGGATCTTCTAATGTAATGGTTAGCAAAGTCTTTATCCACATTTGCTTTGTTATAACAGATATATGCATGCCAACCCAATCGTAAATCGGCTCCTTCTAGTACAAGTAATCTTTCATTCTTCAAGTTGATCCAATCCGCGCTCCACGATAGTGCAGCTGCTTCATAATACGTATGGAAATCTGGTCCTCCAGCACCACCTCTAATTGTTAAATCAGTTAGCGTTTTGCAACTGATTCTGGGTTTCTGACCTTGCCAAATAAATTTGTTTATGTCTTATGGCCATTGGTTGAATGGCTTTCTATTAGTTATTATGGGAAGATTTTGAAATAGGTACATTAATTTTGGAAGCACTGTCATCTTAATTGTTGCTAATCTTCCCATTAATGAGAATTGCAGTTTCGACCACCGTTCTAAATCCTTTTTTATTTCCCTCCATTTCTTGTCATAATTATTTTCATAGAGTTGATTATTATGTTTAGAGATCCATATTCCCAAGTATTTTGTCTTTTTTACTGTACTGAAGCCAGATATCTCAGTTAACTTTTCTTCCTCTTTTTTACTTAAATTTTTGGTTAAAATTGCCATTTTTTTTCTTTATTTGCTTTGAATCCTGATAGGTCCCCAAATTTGTTCATTACCTTAATAAGGTATTTTATATTACTTGAAGGTTCATCCAAAAAGATTACTGGGTCATCTGCAAAAGCCTTTAATTTGAATTGATGGTTTTTCAACCGCAGTCCTTTTATTCCTTTATCACCTCGAATTGTATTATTTAAAATTTCCATTGATGTTATAAAGGGGGATAAAGGGCAACCTTGCCTTGCGCCTTTTTTCACGAGAGATACCAAGATGGCGGATTGTGAGGCAGCTTAGTGACAACGTCGGTCACTAAACTATCACCCAGCGAGGAATAGCCGGTTCGGTGAAAAAATCTAGGAACTGGCCCATAACCCCCCTGATAAAGGGGGCTCAGGGGGGCTCGAAGGGGACCTGAGGAAGCTATCGATCTTCAAGAGCCAACAAAAGTTGGCTTGGAGAAGATGAGTGGGGTGGGAGAGCAGCCACGTGCATGCCGAGGTAGCTGATTGATAAAAAAAAAAAACTGACGAGAAGCAAAAAAATTTTTTTTTACACTTTCCTTTATAAGGGGAGGCAGGCTAAGGCTTTTGTGCAAACCAGTTAAAACACTGGTGGAAAATAATTACACTTTGCACTTTGCAGATAATTGCGAATAATCACAAATAATCACAAATAATCACAAATGCAGCAAGTATCTCTCTACCTTTTTTCTGCTTTCTGCAATGAGTGGGGAGACCACTGAGAAATGGAAGGAAAGTGGAACAACCTGAAGGAAATTTTAAACTGTGTGGGGGTAATTCTAGACTTTTTTGAGTTACTTTTTTTTTGGAATATGGCTCCCAGAATCCCCTAGCCAGCATGGCCACTGGGGGATTGTGGATGTCGCTGACCAAACTGAAAACGTCTCCAACCTCGGAGAAAAACCTTGGAGCAATAACCCCTTTCCTGTTATGTTTTGATTCCAGCCGTTCATTTATATGGTGTTTCTGCCTGGAGGGCAGGTCAGAAACTGGCCAGGAAAATTCTTGGGCCGCCTCTTCAATACCCAAAACTGAGGAGTGGACTGGATTGGGACACAGCCAAGCTCACTACAGGTACTGAACTGTTTCATGACCTGCCTTGCGCCTGCCTACACCAGTTTCTTGGGAGCAAAGACCAAGATTCTTGATCTGCTATTTAGTGATATGAATTACCTTAATTGCATAGCTAACTAGCATCTCCAAACCTAACCCCCCAGTCTTAACCTACCGGGTAGCAGCCACTGCAAGTGATAGGGGTCTCTTCTCTTGCCAATCAGGATGCATTCTGATTGGCAGGAGAACAGACCATCGTGGCTTACAGTGGCTACTACCCATTAAGCTCAGATTGGGGGACTTTCAGTGTCCCTATGTCTTCCCTTAGAGCCATTGTGGCATAGCATTTTGAGCATTGGACAACAACTCTGGAGACCAGGGTTTGATTCCCTGCTCAGCCATGGTAATGCAGGGGATGACTCTGGGTGTGTCACACACTCTCAGCCCCTGAAGACCCTTTGACAGGTTCACCTGAGTTGCCATAAGTTGGAAATTACTTGGAGGCATACAACAATGTATTCCCTACACCAGAGCTTTTCAAACAGCGCGCCACGACACGCTAGTGCGTCGCCTGAAGTGTGTTACCTACAATCTTGGAAATGTATGTTATTATTTATAAATCAAATATTTTTAAAAATAGATGAAATATATGTGTCCCCATACATTTTGTTATTAGAATTTATGTATGTGTCTGTATCTCTTATAAGGGGTTAGTTTAACCTCTGGTTTGCTAATAAAACTGAAATACCATGTATCAAAATGATGTATGTCTAAAAAATATGTCATCAATGTGGAAAGTTTGAAAAGTTCTGCCCTACACTATTGAATATGTAGGAACTGTAAATGTTAAATATCAGTAATTCTAGGTTATTCATCCATAACTGTGATCATGAATCCCAGCTTAGGTAAATTGACCATCATTACCCCTTGTTTGAAATTCCGAAATCTTCAAGTGCCGCTAAAAGGTGTCCAAGCTGGTCTCCTACAACGGGCTGAAAAGGAAAATGCTAGATTTACCACCCCCCAGCTGGTGGCTTCCATGTTGGGGGGATAGTTAATCCACTTTAGAGTCCAGTGTGGGGCAATTTCACAGTATGGGGGACATTTCACCATATTTCTATCCCCCTGGCTGCTTTCAGCCCAGGGAGGCCTTCCCAACACTGAAGTTCCTTTTGGTTCACTTCTTCTTTTCAAAGAAAGGCTTCTCTTCAGTCTACAAGAGCCCACACCACTCCCCGCACGGCAAAATTTCTCCCATCATACAGGTGTGGCACATGGCATACTATACTCATATATATTATATGCATCTTATATATATTGTATGGCATATAAGGCATATGGGGGCAGTTTGTGCAAAAATATTAACATGGGCCTGGCATTCCTCTGTCTCTGTGTGCATGTTCGCATGTGCACATGTGCAGTGGTATGCATCCCTCTGACGTCCAGTGAGAAGCATATGCCTCAGGTTATTGACCACCTTTGCGATTTCCCCTTTCATAGAATCATGGAGGTGGAAGAGACCCCAGGGACCCCCCAGTCCAACCCCCTTCTGCCATGTAAGAACCCACATCAAAGCCCTCCCTTTGACAGATGGCCGTCCAGCCTCTGCTTAAAAATCTCCAAAGAAGGAGACACCACCACACTCCATGGAGGCAGCAGCAGATTCCACTGCCGGATAGCCCTGACCACCAAGAAGTTCTTCCTGAGGTTCAGGTGGAATCTCTTTTCCTGCAGTTTGAATCCATTGCTGCTCCTTGTCCTAATCTCTGGAGCAGTAGAAAACAGGCCGCTCCCTCCTCGATATGACATCCCTTCAAATATTTAAACATGGCTATTATGTACCCTTTTTTTGGCAGGCTAAACATCCCCAGCTCCCTCAGCTGCTCCTCACAGGGCTTCAGGGCTTCCAGACCCTTCACCATTTTGGCCGCCCTCCTCTGGACACATTCCAGCTTGTCGATATCCTTCTTGATTTGAGGTGTCCAGAACTGGACACAGGATTCCAGATGAGGTCTGGCCAAAGCAGAATAAAGTGGTACCATTACTTCTCTTGACCCAGACAAGGCACAATTTAAAACTGATTTGGCAGCTGCTGTCCTGATTAATTATCTGTCATCCCATTTTTCCAGCTGCTTTTAAAATGTTCCAGTTTCTGTCTCCTCCTTCCACTTCCTCCCTTCATCGTCAGGTCACTTCAGCTGCAAACTGATTTCCAAGCTGAGAATGGTTTGCACTAAATAACAGGGGAAAAGGAAAAGCTCAGGCAAAAGCAAACTACTGCAGCCTCTCCTGGCTTATGTGTTCATTCTTATTCATAACTTTCTCCATCTTAGTCACAAATATCCCTGTTTTCATCTTGGAAATATTGGAGGGTGTGGGACATTGTTCTGTTGGGGTTTACCAAACCCTGGTCTGATCTCTTCTTTCTGTAGAATGTGGAGATTGGTTAGCAATGTCCGAGGCAGAGCAAAGTCTTGGAGGCAGCTTTCGAGCCGTGAAGAGTGAGAAGGGTGAAGGTAAACTGGAAAAAGGAGCTTCAGGATTCAACCGGGCACCTAGAGAGTGGTACAACCCTTGTGGGACAAAGACCCAGAGTATGAGGTTCCAGAAGGATCCAGATCTGGAGAAGAGGGCTGGAAATCGGCCCAGACAGAGAGGAAATAAAGAAAATGCAAGTCCTCGGTGTTGTTCTACCAATCCTCCTCCTCCTGTGCAAGTGGAGGATAATAGAGGACCCTTGACTGATCATAAGGGAAGAAAGAGCTGCTTTTCTCTGAGAAGTGACTCTTTTAGGAAGGAAAATGAAGCCACTGACAGCTCCAAAAGGCCAGACGGGTGGAGAAGAAGCCCCTATAGTCCTGAAGAGGTCCGTGAATTTATGAATAAAAAAGTCGCCGAAAGGAAGAGAAAGTCCTGGGAAGACAGAAGATCTTTGGAGCAAGCTCGTGAGGCCCGAAAGAAGAGGCTTCAAGAAGTGTACAGGAAACAGAAAGAAATTTTCAGAAGGAAAAAGACCAGGGAAGAAGCCCAGGGGTTTGGAGCTGCTTCAGTGACATATGCCAAGGATATTCATGGCCTGGTGAGGATTACCCTAGCCCAGGGAGGGCCTCGAGGGGAGGAACGAATTATTGCTAAGGGAGGTTGTGGGTTTGTTTGTTTATATCTCCCACTAAAAATTAATAAATGTTAAATCAGAGGTTGTTGGACTGTAGGTCCCAGCAGCCCTAACCAGCATCACCAATGGTGAAGAGTGCTGGGACTTGAAATGCAAGATCCCCTGGAGAACTGTCTGATTCGTGCACCTGAACTAATGGAAGGGCTGCTTTTGACTGTTGTGCTCCCTTCTTTTCCCATGTAAGTGAAGAATTACTCCATGTTTGAATAAGTCCAGACATGTTCAACTATCACTGAAACCCAGCTTATTTCGACTTCATTGGACATACATCTGTGGGAAATAGAGTTGAGAAGTTTCACAATGTCTGTCTTCAGGAGGGGGCTGCCATCACATTGCTACATAGGGGAGCCAGGGAAGTGACTATTGCACATTGATTCCCAATGCGCAATAGGCTCTGGTGTTCATTGGGCACTTATGAGTGTAGGAGTTATGTCTGCTTAATTGGACTCATGCCTGTGGGAAATAGAGCTGAGCAGTTTCGCAATGTGTGTGTGTGTGCTGTGATATTACTACATAGGGGAGCATCAAAGTAATTATTCTGTGTACTTGCCAATGTGCAATAAACACTGATGCATTCCTGATGTGCATATGTACAATGGCTAGGGATTGCTGATGCACACTGGTACACCTCTGCGCTCCTCAGAGCACTCTTGCCAGTGCACTCATATGTATCTTCGCAATTCACTAGGAGGGTTTTGTAAGCGCCTCTACTACGTAGCTAAGTGTGTGTAAAGTTACTCAAGCCATTTCCGCAGTAGCGTGTTAAAGTGCTATTATTCCACTTTCAACATCCTATGGAATCCTGGGGTTTGCAGTTTAGGGAGGGGCCAGCTGGCCCCTCCCGAAACTGCAAACCCCAGGATTCCATACGATGTTGAAAGTGGAATAATAGCGCTATAACACGCTAGTGCGGAAATGGCCTCAGTTGTAAAATAGAATCATGGCCATTATCAAAGTTGTCCAAGCTGACCAAGAGAATAGGATTCGCTCCTCCCTTTCATAGAAGTTCTGTGATTGTCCAACTTGGCTTTAAATTTCAGAAAGAAGCAAGAGACCGGCATCCAGAATCCGAAGTCATGGAGCGGATCCACCGAGTCTCACACGCTCTGCTAAGGGACGACGTCAAATTGCACCGGTGAGCAATGAGCACATAATTTCCAAAAGTGTATGTGTGTGTCGTTTGACAAAAGAAACTAAATTCTGTAAGAATGCCAGTGTGTGGCATAATAGTGTTGAACTACAGCATTGGGAGACCAGGGTTCCTATCTCATTGGGTGACTTTGGGCAAGTCACACTCTCTCGCCTCAGGTGAAGGCAATGAAAAATGACCCTTGAACAAATCTTTCTCCAAAGCTGGCTTGAGTCTTGGCTTTGTGAGACTAAGGTTCAAATCCCCACTAAGCCATGGAAACACGGTGGGTGGCCACGTTGAGGCATCCTCTTTCAGACTCAAGGATGTAAGGCCCCACTGTGGGGGTCCCTGATATTAGTATGGTTTGGATGGGCGCCATACCTAATTGGCATCATGTGTAGCTGGCAACACATTTTATTGCCTCTGATATCAAATTCAAGCCTGAGAGGTGATGGAGTGGTCAAACTGAGTGAGGGAAAGAATTTGACTGTAAATGTGAGAAGGACAGGTCAACTTGAAACTTCCTCCAGCTAAGACTGAGTCATTTGCCAGGGAAATACACACCATTCCTGTGGATAACAGGCTTAAATAGAAGCTGGGATTTTCCAGGGAATCCAACTGTGAGGACCCCACCAAGACGTTGATTGCCAGATATCCATCCCTTATACACCTGGATTCTTTCCTCTGTCCTCACAGCACCCACAATAGACAGCTATTACAACACCCATCATGTCTTTGTCAGTCAAAGCACTAAGCCCATCAACAGGCGAAAGACCCATTGTCCACAACAGGTTCCCTGTCTCTTGCATCTTGAAGCTTCATTGCCACAGGCTGTTTTCAGGGTACAAATACCCCTAATTTCAGGGTGCCCAGGGCGGTCTCCGTCTGGCTCCTGAATGAGAACTGCCCTTAGCTCCTACCTAAGCCAAAACACATTTCTGCTCTTCACTACTCTTCTGGACTGGAAATTATAAATCCCCCAAACCTCTCAGCCTCTCTATAATTTTCCCTCCCTTTCTCTTTCAGTTTGCTCTTGTGTGATTGTGTGCATGCACGAGTGAATTCCCCTCAATAAAACACATTTTTACCTTACTTCTGAATCTCTGGCTGGTTCTCTTCCTGCGTGTGCGCCTGAACACTGGTAGGAAAGATCTCGCTAAGTTGCCCCCCTCTCGTAGACTCCTGATTTTGAGCTAATTAATTCCCCACTTTTGCAAGCAGGTATTTGGCATTACGGGGTGGCCCTTGTGGCACCTATGCTTTGGGTAACAAAGAAGGCAAAGGCAAACCCCTGCTGACCAAATCCTGCCAAGAAAACCCTGTGTTAGGTTCACTTTGGGGTCACCATTAGTCAGAAATGACTTGAAGGCACACAACAACAACGACAATATTGGTGCAATAGGAATGATTCCCAGATAAGTATAAGCAGAAGGTGGCTTCCATGGCATTTGGGCTGTGAATCTGCCCTGAATTTTACTCCAAACTCTCCAAGGTACTGAAATAAGTCCAGAACTTTGGATAGCTCCTTCGGACTAAAACCCCTGCCACGGTTCCACTCCCACCCCTCAAGATGGGAACAACCCATTGACGCTGTCTGTATGTAAAAGAATCTTTAAGGGCCTTTCCGCACTACACTGTTACAGTGCTATTATTCCACGTTCAACCTCCTATGGAATCCTGGGATTTGCAGTTTAGGGAGAGGCATTTAAACTTCTCAGCCAGAGAGCTCTTTGGCCTCAGTGAACTACAAAGCCCAGAATTCCACAGGATGTTGAAAGTGGAATAATAGCACTATATCCGTGTAGTGCAGAAAGGACCCCAAAAATCTGATGGCATAATTCACATAATCCATTGACTAATAACTAATTGGCCATGTGCCAGTCACTAGTAAGAAATTGGTTGCCTTATTGATCACCCTTTTTTGCCGTTCTCATTTTTTATTAGTGACTCGCATGCACAGATAGGGAAGATGGAGGACATGAAGGTTGATTCTCTTGAAAATGGGAGCATCTTCATAAGCCCTCTGAAACTGAGAGATTTGGATCACCCTTCCTTTCCCATTGCTCAGTACTCAGGGAGCCCTCTTCTGCCAAAAAGACCCAGTCTGGGCCTTGAGACCCCTGCAGTGTCAGGCCTTTCACCCTATCGAAACAAGGAAGACAGAGTGAGGGCCATTCACAGCCTGGCGAGGGACCTCAGCCGGCGTCTGGAGAGAGAAATGGAAAAGCTTCAGGTCAGAAACAAGCTGGTGGATTTGAGAGACCAAAGATGGTTGCCTGGAACTCTGGCTCTTTCTGAGATGCCTCCGAAGGCTTTGGGTCGTACGGTAAGCCCAAGTGCCACCTGGGATTCAAGCCGTTTACTCGGTCTGCCAACACAAGCTCAGCAAAGCGGAGAGGGAACCTTCCCTGAAGATGGTTCCCGAGTCCAAATTGCCAAGAGAAGCCCTCGACCATTCTTGTCAACCCCTAGTGCTGGCCATGAGGTATTCAGGTGGGCATCTCTGGAGGAAAAGCAAAGCACGGTTGGTCCCAAAGGTATGAAGGATACTACCTTGATCTTCTGTATTGGCTTCCCCTGTTTTTCTTGTGATTCATAGTATCATAGAATCATTGGTTGGAAGAGACCCCAGGGGCCATCCAATCCAACCTCCTTCTGCCATACAGGAACACCCATCAAAGCCCTCCCTTTGACAGATGGCCATCCAGCCTCTGCTTAAAAACCTCCGAAGAAGGAGGAGACTCCACCACACTCCATGGAGGCAGCAGCAGATTCCACTGCCAGATAGCTCTGACCATCAGAAAGTTCTTCCAGAGGTTCAAGTGTAATCTCCTCTCCTGCAGCTTGAATCCATTGCTCCTTGTCCTGGTCTCTGGAGCAGTGGAAAACAAGCCTGCTCCCTCGTCAACATGACATCCCTTCAAATATTTAAATGTGTCTATCATGTCCCCTCTTCACTTTCTCTTCTGCAGACTAAACATCCTCAGTTCCCAAAGCCGCTCCTCATAAAGCATGGCTTCCAGACAGTTCACCATTTTGGTCGCTCTCCTCTGGACACGCTCCAGCTTGTTGATATCCTTCTTGAACTGAGGTGCCAGAACTGGACACAGTATTGCAGATGAGGTTTGACCAAAGCAGAATAGAGTGGTACCATTACATCCCTTGATCTGGACACCGTACCCCTATTGATGTAACCAAGAATTGTGTTGGCTCTTTTGGCTGCTGCATCACACTGCTGACTCCTGTTCAGCTTGGGGTCCACTAAGACTCCTAGATCCCTTTCATACGTACTGTTGTCCAGCCAGGTGTCCCCCATTGTATATTTATGCATTCCATTTTTTCTGCCTAGGTGCAGGACCTTACATTTCTGTCTGTTGAAACTCATTTTGTTAGCTGTAGCCCAGTTCTCCAATCTGTTAAGGTCGTTTTGAATTTTGATCCTGTCCTTTGGCGTATTTGGGGATTTTGGGGAGGGAAGGCAGGGGCTCACAAAACCCAATTTGATCCAGTATGTATGCAGTGTCAGCAATATTGCTACAGATCTACGGTGGAAAAAATTATGTAGTGACAAGAACAAGGGTAGTTCTTATATCACAAATGCACTTTCTTGGATTTCTGTTTTGGGGCGGCTTATGTAGCATGGTGCCTTTTGCCATCATTAGTCTTCTCCTTAATTTGTGACTGCAGATTTGATTTGCCAGTTCCTTAACTTTGCTGTAGCAGTGGTTGTTTAGACATATTGGCACCAGCTAATTGGTTAATGAATGTTTTGTATTTCCTGGTATATGTTTCAGAAGCAGGGAGCATTTTTTTCCTTTGCTACATGCACAGCCACAAACTGTCATGCTTGCATGCTTGTATGGACTAGATTATTCTATCTACTCAGTTTAGTCCAAATTATGATTGCATTTTCACCTATATGAGATGAAATGAGTATTTGTTCTGGCAGTATTCGGTGCATTGGGCCTATGATAACTGTCCTCTCCTAGTCCTCTGTCTTAAGGGAAGTCATCCAGCGTGGTTTTGTGCTTTGAGAGTTGGACTAGGATTTTGCGAGACCAAGGTTCAAATTCGCATTCAACCATGGAAACACAGTTGGTGACCTTGAGCAAGTCATGCTCTCTCAGCCTCAGAGGGAGGCAAAGGCAAACCTCCACTGAACAAGCCTTGCAAATAAAGCTTTGCGGGTGTGTCCAGAGGAGGACGGCCAAAATGGTGAAGGGTCTGGAAGCCATGAAGCCTTATGAGGAGTGACTTAGGGATCTGGGGATGTTTAGTCTGCACAAGAGAAGGTTAAGAGGAGACAGGATGGCCATGTTTAAATATTTGAAGGGATTGGTATGGAAGATACAGCAAGTTTGTTTTCTGCTTCTCCAGAAACTAGGACATGGAGCAATAGATTCAAACTACCGGTACTGGAAAAGAGATTCCATCTAAACATTTTTAGATGGGCATTTAAACATTTAGAGATTCCATCTAAACTAAACATCTTCCTAGAGCTCCTTGATGAAAGAGCAGTTTGTTGCCTTGGAGTGTGGCAGAATTTCCTTCTCTGGAGGTTTTTAAAGAGAGATCAGATGCCCTTCTGTTGGGAGTGCTCTGTGTCTTCCTGCATGGCAGGATGAGGTTGGACTGGATGAGATCCTGGGGTCTCTTCCAATTCTAGGATTCTATTATGCTAAGTATCAAACCTTGGCCCTAAGGACCGAAGCTCAGACCTTTTGCTACATCATACTTCTCTTTTCGCCCAAGGTTGTGCTGTGAACGCAGGATCTCAGACGGAAAGAAACTTCTTATCAGAAGAACTAAGAGCCACGCTTTCCACACCAAGTCTTCCATTCTACTCAGAAAGGTAAGCACGGCCATGCTAAGGTCAGAAGAATTGAGTGCCGTGTGTAAGAGCAGCTTGAATTCCAGTTTGCCTGGAGACAGCCCTTTTGTTTCTCTGTAACCTGGTCTTTTAGATTCTGCAAATGGTAGCTCGAAATGGTTTGGGCAGACCCAGCCACCTTCAGTGAGCCCTCATTTCATCTGCTATAACAGTGCAGTATAGACATCAGCCTTTTTTTCTGTTCAAGTATATGTGAAAACAATATGTGTGAAAGGGATCCAGGGGTCTTAGTGGACCACAAACTGAACCTGAGTCAACTGTGTGATGCGGCAGCTAAAAAAGCCAATGCAATTCTGGGCTACATCAACAGGAGTATAATGTCAAGATCAAGAGAAGTAATAATACCACTTTATTCTGCTTTGCTTAGACCTCGCTTGGAATACTATGTCCAGTTCTGGGCACCACAGTACAAGAAGGATATTGACAATCTGGAACATATCCAGAAGAGGGCGACTAAAATGGTGAATGGTCTGGAAACCATGAAAACCATTGAGGAGAGGCTTAAGGAGCTAGGTATGTTTAGCCTGACAAAAAGGAGGTTAAGAGGAGACAGGATAGCCATGTTTAAGTATTTGAAGGGATATCATGTTGAAGATGGAGCAAGCTTGTTTTCTGCTGCTCGATAAACTAGGACATGGAGCAATGGATTCAAACTACAGGAAAAGAGATTTCACTTAAACATCAGGAAGAACTTTCTGATGGTCAGAGCTGTCTGGAAGTGGAATCTGCTGCCTCAATGAGTATAGTGGAGTCCCCTTCTTTGGAGGTTTTTAAGGAGAGGCCTGATGGCCATTTGTTGGAGGTGCTTTGAGTGTTTGTTCCTGCATGGCAGGGGGTTGTACTTAATGGTCTTTGTGGTCTCTTCTAACTCTATGTTTCTATGATTCTAAGGGAGGGGTGTCCAGCAGGATGTAACATACATACACACCTTGCTACCTTGAACTGGCATCCTATTGGTGACATATGCAACATGCTACCTTGAATTCACCTTTGCTAGCATTCTCTTTGTGACATACTGGCCAAACCACATTGCCTAAAATCTACCTTGGCTGACATCTTGCACCATCCTTTTGACTAGGCCTTGGCTGGCATCCTGTCGGTGACATTCCTGCCGTGCTGCCTTGAGCTCCCTTTGGCCGGCATCCTATCCGTGGAATATGTGTGCATAAGTGCTGCACATGTGGTGTGAAGTATTCACCAAAACACAATAGAAGTGTTTTCTTGATAGCAGTGGAAGTGGGGTTGCAAACACAGCAGTGTTTCATATTGCATATTGCAGTTACTCACTGAGTACTGTGGCTGTGCATTGTGCAAAGTAAGGTGGCACCCAGTCCTGGATGTTAGGTTGTTCAATGTTGCTACTCTGCATCAATGGGAGTCTGGTGCCTAGATCAAGGGAGGTCATGGTACCACTTTGGTTAGACCTCATCTGGAATCCTGTGTCCAGTTCTGGGC
Source organism: Ctenosaura bakeri (assembly GCA_948474755.1). Taxonomy (NCBI): domain Eukaryota; kingdom Metazoa; phylum Chordata; class Lepidosauria; order Squamata; family Iguanidae; genus Ctenosaura; species Ctenosaura bakeri. The sequence continues at coordinate 196,418 of CAOLHI010000669.1, read as the reverse complement.
ACCTCAATTCAAGAAGGATGTTGACAAGCAGGAGTGTGTCTAGAGAAGGGTGGCCAAAATGGTGAAGGGTCTGGAAGCCATGAAGCCCTATGAGGAGTGGCTGAGGGAGCTGGGGATGTTTAGTCTGCAGAAGAGAAGGTGAAGAGGGAACATGATAGCCATGTGTTTAAATATTTGAAGAGATGTCATGTTGAGGAGGGAGTGGGGCTTGTTTTCTGCTGCTCCAGAGACCAGGACAAGGAGCAATGGATTCAAGCTTCAGGAAAGGAGATTCCACCTGAATCTCAGGAAGAACTTCTTGTCTGGCAGTGGAATCTGTTGCTGTCATAGAATGTGGTTCAGTCTCCTTCTTTGGAGGTTTTTAAGCAGAGGCTGGATGGCCATCTGTTGATGGGTGTTCTTGCCTGGTAGAAGGGGGCTGGACTGGATGGCCCCTGGAGTCTCTTCCAAATCTATGATTCTATGGGGAGTGTGTAATGCTGGTGTAGCATATCTCTACATGAGGAGATTTGTGCTATGCTGACTGGACGTTGGATTGCAACGTTCATGTGTGGCACTATGGTCCCAAAGAACAGGTGGAGTTTAACAATTGCCCACAAGATGGTAGCATTTATCCACATCGATATCACTTCTTGTCTGTTCCCGATTTTGCCCTGCCTGTCCAACTGCACAGAGAAGTCCCATGGAAAAGACATTTATAGTATCTGTGTATGTAAACTGTGTGAACTTTTAGCCTCAGTGCATACATAGGTGGCTGGTTTTTAAAGATTTTGTATATAAAGATTTTTATATATTTTTCAGAGCTTGGCATTTTTTTAAAAAAAGCCTTTTGGACTATAGCTTCAAGGATCCTCTAGACATGTTGTTTAAGGGATTCTGGTTGTTGTAATCCCCAAAGAAAGCACCGAGTTCTGGTTTTCTTTTGCCATCCCTGTTGACACCTATTGTTCCCTCTCTCCTCCAAAGCCTCCTTTATTTCATTTCATAGAATCATAGAAACCTAGAGTTGGAAGAGACCCCCAGGGTGATGCAGGAAGACACAATCCAAGCAATTCATTTCATTTCATTTCTATGCCACCCTCCTCCCAGAGTGGGACCTAAGTTAGCTCACAAAAAGAATCAGCTAAAAATACTAACATTTTGAAACACAACTAGAACCATCACATTATTAAAAAAAATATTAAAAACAATACAAAATCATTAAAAAGGCACAATGGTACAATTTACCTACCTTTTGTCTACCTTCCTACCTTAATGGTACAATGGTACAAAAGTACAATGGGATGGACTGCCTCAGTGTGGGAGATTCTCTTTCTTTGGAGGCCTTTAAACAGAGTTTGGATGGGCATTTCTGGAGAGTGCTGTAGTTGTATATTCTCACACAAAATGAATTTCAACAGGGTAAGGGACTACGCTTGGGCAGAAAAAAAATGAAATGCACAGATATAAGATGGTGATACGTGGCATGACCACAATACATGAGAAAAGGATCTAGAAACCTAAGCAGACCACAAGCTGAACATAAGTCAGCAGTGTGGCGCAGCAGCTAAAAAAGCCAATGCAATTTTGGGCTGAATCAAAAGGAGTATGAAGTGGTCATAGGAACAGGGTCATAGGAAGTAATAGTCCAGGAAGGATGTTGACAAGCTGGAATGTGTCCAGAGGAGGGCAACCAAAATGGTAGAAGGTCTGGAAATCATGAAACCCTGTGAGGAGAGGCTTAGGGAGATGGGTATGTTTAGCTTGTGGAAGAGAAGGTGGCATGATTGCTATGTATAAATATTTGAAGGGATGTCATATGGAGGATGGAGCAAGCCTGCTTTCTGCTGCTCCAGAGACTAGGACAAGGAGCAATGGATTCAAAGTACAGGAAAAGAGAGTCCATCTAAACATTAGGAAGAATTTCCTGATGGTAAGAGCAGTTAGACAGTGGGATGCACTGCCTGGCAATGTGGTGGAGTCTGCTTCTTTGGAGATCTTTAAAGAAAGGCTGGGTGGCCATCTGTTGGGAATGCTTTGATAATGTCTCACTGCATGGCAGAATGTGGTTGGACTGGATGGCCCTTGTGGTCTTTTCAAGCTGTATGATTCTACGATTCTGTGCTTGGCAGGAGGTTGGGATAGACGGCCCTTGTGGTCCCTTCCAACTCTGTGATTCTATGGAAGTTGCTTTGTCTGAAAAGATGTTTTTAAGCTCCGTAATGCCTCTCATTTGGCATTTTTCTCACCCACCTCCCATCCCCTGCTGAGACAGTGGTTAAGCATATGGCTGTGACAGAACTGGAGTGAATTGATTATCTTTCAGAGTACCTACTTAAATCCCCACTGATCCTGTTTCTTCTCTGGCTTAACAAGAGATTTAACCAATTGGATCCCGTAGATTTATTTACAGTGGTTGTTTTCACTCGCGTCCCTTCACTCCTTTGCAGAGCGGAAACTGGAAATCAAACAGCAGTAACTGGTGTGTGTTTTTATTTTAGTTAAAGAAATCTGTCCATTTCCAGGTTTGAGCAAATATAATTCTTGCTACCATTATCATACACCGCAATAAAAAATTGATTTTCCTGCAAAAGAGGCCCAATTAATGGGACCTTTTCTGTCCCAATATATTGTGTTATCTGGGAGAATAACTAAACTAACCTTATTTTGGGTTTGCTTCCGCTGTTTGTTCATTTTAAAGAAAAACCTGCACATGGCACATGGCTGAATCTTAAAGACATGGGCTGGCATCCGGTTGGTGACATCAGCATGTCTAAATTGCCTTGAACTTCTGCATTGTTGTGCCATGGAGGTGTTCACGTTTCAGATTCAGAAGCAGAGTTCTGTCTGGGATGCTGTTGTGGACTGGTCTGCTTTGCACAGGGACATGGAGGGATGTTCAAAGTGCATTGCACATGGCTGCAAATTGCAGCTGCCTATCAATGTGCACACATTGAGTTCTGCCACATCACAGTTCTCTAACAAGGTCTTTGCAATGGTGGGGATGCAAAGACTTCAGAATGCTACCTTATAGGTTTCATTGTAGGTGGAGTCTGCAACAAAATGCAACTGTGGGCAACTAAAATGTCTAATGCAGGGGAATGAGAACTGAAGAGAGATATATTCTTACAAACCCTACATTGGGACTGCGCAGAGTAAATCGCTGCATGCAGAGCTATGCTATTCAGGCTTTAGGCTGAATGGCAGTGTTCTGCAACTCTGTCCAGACACCAAATGTGGAACCAAATGCACAATGGATATGCATGTGCATCTATGCGCAGTGCACATCCATGTGCAGTTCCACCTCTGCAACTCAATGGGGCCATTTCTTACTGGACAGAGAATACCAAACTGCTTCCATAGGGGAACCCCCAGTGTGGTATAGTGGGCACTGGGCTACAAGAAACCAGGACTCAAACCCCAATCAGCCATAGAAACTCAGTGGGTGACACTCTCTCAGCCTCAAAGGAAACCAGTGGCAAGTCTCCTCTGAATAAATCCTGAGAGGCAGTATGGTATAGCAGTTTGAGTTTTGGAATAAGACTCCAGGAAACCAAATTCCCACTCAGCCTTGGAAACCCACTGGGTGACCTTGAGCTATTTTTACTCTCTCAGCCTCATAAGAAGGCATGCTTTCAAGATATTCTTTGGGGCAGCAGCTCAGAGGAAGGCCCTGGTCAGTCTCCTCTGAGCAAATCTTGTCGTGAAAACCCTGTGGCAGGTTTCCCCTGGGAGTTGCCAAGATAGAAATGACATTAAGATACACAGCAGCAGCAACAGCAGTAACAAAGACAGTGGCAAGATTCTGGCCTCATTCTGTTTGTAAAAATCAACTTGGGGAGAAGCCTTTCTTGTCCCTCTGGCAATGGGTTGTGGTCTGTCTTGTGAGATCGGTTCCAGAGCAAAGGAAGCTGGGATGAGCAGTGAATCCAGTCCTGACTGTAGTTTGGAGCTATCCAAGGTCCTGAAGCTTGAATAGCTACCCTCCAACTTTTTTCCTGAAATGAGAGTGTTATTTTCTAGATAACATAATATTACCAATGGGAAATGACTTTGCAGCTTACTTTGTAGAGGCATCTTAGCATGAAGGTTTCAAGTGTTAGCCATTTGGTTCTCAATCCTAAGATATTTTTTTTTAAAGCTCCAACATGCCATGGAAACATTAACATGAGTCATGAACAACTATAATGATCAAGGGAAACAAGCCACTTTTTTTTTAAAAAAAGAGAAAACATTCCAAACTCTGGGAATATGGAAACTGGCAGGTCAGACTTGAAAGAATTACCCCTTGAGATTTGGAAATTTCTGTCTTCATCGTTTTGGAGCATTGTTTCCTTTCGGACCTTATACCACTACTTTCACCAACACACAAATCCTTCCTTCCTTCCTTCCTTCCTTCCTTCCTTCCTTCCTTCCTTCCTTCCTTCCTTCCTTCCTTCCTTCCTTCCCTCCCTCCTTTCTTTCTGTCTCCCTTTCTTCTTCATTCCTTCTGGGGATTCACACATAAGCAACCCTGGCAGACATTTCAGACACAGAAATCCCTGTCTATCCAGATGGGGTGGAATAGATCCTCTGCTGTAATTGACAAGACTTGGGGACAAAAGCTGAAATAAGATAGATGGACTGGGATGCGTGGCTTTGGGACTTCACACCGATCAATGTTTAATTACTCAGAAAGCAGAGTCTCTGCTTTGTTTCCATGGGCCAAGCTGGAATTTTCCTTGGGCTCAATATCTTCTCACTCCACTTTGTGTGGGCTGAATGATGGTTCCTAAGGCTATCTCATGGACTATGTCTGCCTTGTGAGCCTGCCCAGTGGGCTTTCTCTCATTCCCACCACCAGTGATGTAGAGTCGAGTCAACTGACTTGGACTCAAGTTGGACTCAAGTTACTTCAGTGACTCAACTTGGACTTGACTCGACAATAAATTATGCACTGACTCGACTCATGAGTTGTATATTTTTAGTGACTGACTTGCTGCCCTTGGTTTAGTAACATAACACATTCATCCAGAAACCTTACGGCTTTGAACAATGCTTCCATCCTTTTTTGCCTACTGGTCACATAACAATCTGTCTCAAGCCCAAAGCATGGGTGCATTTCTCAGAGGGGAACAGCAAATGAGTGAGGCAATGGGCTGGAGGTCTGCTGGAAGCCTGTCCCTGCTGTGTATCAGAAGAGCCTTCTGAAACGTTTCCTAAGAGCAGAAGACAAAACTCACCCCCGGAGTGCAGGGTGCATTTCTCAGAGGGGAACAGCAAATGTGTTAGGCAACGGGCTTGAGGAGGAAGGATCCTTCCTTCTGAAGCCTTTGAAGCTTTGGTAATGGGGAGTAAGAAATATGCTATTCCCCACCTCTGAAAAATCCTTCAGCTTCCAAAATGGGAAGGAAGAAGGATCCTATTCCCCACATCTGAAGTTGCAGACTTTTTTATGCCCGTTGGCACAAAAGCTTCCAGCTTTTGGGAGAGTAGGAAGGATCCCATTCCCCACTTCCGAAGCTGCAGGTGGCAAAATCGCAAATATGGAAGCCAACTCTGCTCAAATTGTTAAAACTGACTTTATTGGACTCTGTCCAGAAATTCTGGAATATAGGTTGGAGTACAAAGTTGGCTCCCAGACTGGAGACTTGATTTGAAAGTATCTTCAAGGACTTGAGACTTGGCTTGAGATTTTAAGGTAGAGACTTGAGATTTGACTTGAAACTTGGAGTACAAAACTTAAATACATCACTGCCCACAATCTTCCAAAGTAGGGTTTGGTGGAAACCTGACACAGGACCTACTTGGGGGTGGCTTGTTTTCAGCTGCTCCAGAAACTAGGACAAAGAGGAATAGATTCAAGCTGCAGGAAAGGAGATTCCACCTGAACCTCAGGAGGAACTTCCTGACGGTCAGAGCTGTCCAGCAGTGGAAGATGCTGCTGCCTCCATGGAGTGCGGCGGAGTCTCCTCCTTCTTTGGAGGTTTTTAAGCAGAGACTGGATCTCCATCTGTTGGGCGTGCTTTGCATGTGTGTTCCTGCCTGGCAGAAGAGGGTTGGACTGGATGGCCCCTGGGGTCCTTTCCAACTCTATGAGTCTATGATTCTAGCTTTTGTCCTCATCTCCCCAACCTCCATGGGTACCATATCATCTGAAATCCTTGTTGATAGGCGACGCTCACCTACTGCATCTTGCTGTTTCTGGGTCATTCAGTGGAAGGAAAAACAAAGCAAAGCTTATTAATGTGGGTGGGGGGATGAAATGAGATTTCCTCTAAGCAGATTGCTGATGAAATAAAAACATTTTCTACTTCTTTTTGTTTTTTTAGTCAGAGAAACATCTGCTGTGGTTTCATCTTTGTGCTTTCAGCTTTGACTAGATCCATAAATGTCCAATTTTGTGTCAGTGTGTGTGTGTGTGTTTTCACGCTTTCCTCACTAATCTGTTTAGCTAATCTTGGCTCTGGGCATTTTGCAAACAAGAGGAGAGGGAGGATAAGGGTGATTCTTGGGTCTCTGGTACCAAATGCTTTTAGCTCAAATCCGACTTCCATATCATCTAACTTCTAGTCCACTAGTGATGGGAGGCTGCTAGAATTTTTGATGTTTGTATCAAGTCGGCTCCTGTTTAGGGTGATCCTAGGAATTAGAGATCTCCAAGATTCTTGGGGTGCTTTTACACTGCAGAATTATAGCACTGTTATTCCATTTAAACTGATTTTCCTTTATTATCAATTATCATGATTTTCTCTTGTGGAATTCTGGGGTTTCCAGTCTTGTTTTTGTTGTGTGCCTTCAAGTTGTCTCTGACTTATGGCAACCCTAAGGTTTTCTTGGCAAGCTTTGTTCAGAAGGAGTTTGCCTTTGCCTTCCTCCAAGGCTGAGAGAGTAGGACTTGCCCAAGGTTGTCCACTGGATTTTTTTAAATTATATTTTTATTAAACCTTAGTAAAAACATACACCAACCAGTCAAGAACAAAAAGTGAAAAAGAAACAGAAATAATAACAATATCAAAGAAAAAAGAAACCACAACAAACGAAAACAAGACCTTATTGCAACTTGACATGTTGTCATTGCAATTATAATTCCCTCATAAATTAATCTGATCTCTACGCCGTTTCCACACTGCACTGTTATAGTGCTATTATTCCACTTTCAACCTCCTATGGAATCCTAGGGTTTGCAGTTTAAGGAGGGGGCTTTAGGATTCTCAGCCAGAGAGCTCTTTGGCCTCAGTGAACTACAAATCCCAGAATTCCACAGGATGTTGAAAGTGGAATGATAGCACTGTAACAGTGTAGTGCGGAAATGGCCACAGGCTACATATACTTCCCTTAGTTCCATAACAACTTATTTAAGTATTGACTTCAGTCTCTTTTAGATATACCTTTTTCAACTTAGCTCACAATTCATACCCAAGTTTACTCTATTGCTAAGTCTCCCCATCTGCCTCTTAAATAGAAGATTAAAGGGTCCCAAGTTTTTATATAAAAACCCATCAGCGTTCCACTTATTCAAAGCAGTCAATTTGTCCATTAAAGTCACGTCCGGAAGTTTGATTAGCCAACCTTCCTCATTAGGAATGTCTGGTTATTCCCAACTTTTAGCATTTTAAGGCCAAGTGGGGATTCGGACCCTGTTCTCTAGAGTCCTAGTTTAACATCCAGGCTGCTATACTATGCTGCTTCTTTCGTTTAGGGAGTTTATGGAAGCACGTTTAGAAAGCTGATAGGAAGAAAATCAGTTCTTTGGCAATGTGATGCTGGAGGAGAGTTTTGAGGGTACCCTGGATGGCTAAAAAGACCAAGGAATGGGTCCTGGAACAAATCAAGCCTGAATTCACCCTAGAAGCCAAGATGGCTAAACTGAATATTTGGCCCATTTTGGTGGCTATGTTTTTCTTAATGTGCTGGGCACAGCTGGTGGGACAGGCTTCTCATTGAGGGATTTGGTTTATCTTCCCTGGGGTAGGCAGGCAGTTGCTGACTGTGTTTCAAGTTGTTTCTGGCTTGTGGAACCTATCATAGGATTCCATGACCTATTGGGGGTTTTCTTAGCAAGATTTATGTTACCGCAGTTTCTAGGCTGGACTTGTGGGATATTAGATATCACTTTGATATCAATAATTCAGCCTTCTTTACCTATTCCTCTCCACGTGCTGCGAGGTCCCCCGGACAAGCTCGCAGACAGACACGGCTGCTAATCGCCGTAATATTCCAGACAAATACAGGCAGGCCAGAAATAGCCATCCCGCCGCTTCAGGAGACCTCAAAGGCAAGTACTCTATTATGCATGCACGCTACTTACAAAGGACTCCCTGCCCCGAGGATTAGACGAATCCTCATCTGTCGAGCACTCTGCATTTGCATACTGTCTACTCTATTGATAACTCGGTCTTAACTCAATCATGTAAAATATTGACCTTTCGGAGGCTTTGTCTCCAGCCTGAAACTCATTGTTATCCCCAAGTACAGACTAGCCTACGGCCACATTTTCCCCTATAAGAACCCCTGACTTTGAGAGCTTCTTGGATCGCTCCCAACTTCCATCCCGCCTTGCTGCCGCTTGCTTGGCGAGCCTTCCCCTCGGTCCCACGTACTGAGAACTCCATACCTACGGACTTCTGCTGCAGACTTCAGGACAGTGTTACCCAAACCAACAACTCCTCTAAAAATCCCTCTATCCCACTCCAACCTTTATTTTTATAGTTATCTGAGTGAGTGTGCTGCATACACTGTTTGGCTGTTTTTTAATAAAAACCACAATTATTATTTCACTTCTGTTTGCTCCTTAATTCGGCCTGACCCTGTAGTAGACATTGGGTAAAAGATCTCGCTCCATTGCCCTGCCTCTCGTATTGCTAGCTTGTGCTCTTTGACTAATTTCCCCACCTTATATAATTTGGAGTGCACTTAAGTGTCCCTCTCAGGACCCCCATAAATCAGGGTAACATTTATTCAGATGAAGTTTGCTATTGCCTTCCTCTGAGATGGAGAGAGTGTGATTTGCCAAGGCCACCCACTGGGTTTCTGGGCCTGAGCAGAGAGTTCGAATTCTGCTCTCTTAGAGTCCAAGACCATGACACTATGCTGATTCTCTTTAGGGAGGGACACACAACTAAAGCAGAGCCATTTCTGCCTTAGTCCCCTCCCTAAACTGCAAACCCCAGGATTCCATAGGATCTTGAAAGTGGAATAATAGTACTATAAGAGTGTAGTGAGGAAATGGCCTGGGACTGGCTAGAATAGCTAGAACAGAATCTCATTCTGTTCCAGCTCAGGTTTTATTGCATATAGAATCATAGAAATGTAGAGTTGAAGAGACCCACACGGGCCATCCAGTCCAACTCCCTGTCATGCAGGAACACCCTCAAAGCACTCCCGACAGATGGCCATCAAGCCTCTGCTTAAAAACCTCCAAGGTAGGAGACTCCACTACTCTCCGAGGCAGCAGATTCCACTGCCGGACAGCCCTGACTGTCAGGAAGTTCTTCCTGAGGTTCAGGTGGAATCTCCTTTCCTGCAGCTTGAATCCATTGCTCCTTGTCCTGGTTTCTGGAGCAGCAGAAAACAAGCCCCCTCCTTCCTCTACGTGGCATCCCTTCAAATATTTAAACATGGCTATCATGTCCCCTCTTAACCTCCTTTTCTGCAGACTAAACATACCCAGCTCTCTCAGTCTATCCTCATAGGGCATGTTTTCCAGGCCTCTCACCATTTTGGTCACCCTCCTCTGGACTTGCTCCAGCTTGTCAATATCCTTCTTGAATTGGGGTGCCAGAACTGGACACAGTATTCAAGATGGGGTCTAACCAAAGCAGAGTGAGTGGTACCAGTACCTCCCTCGATCTAGACACCATACTCCTGTTGATGCAGCCGAGAATTGCATTGGCTTTCTTGGCTGCCGCATACACTGCTGACTCATGTTCAGCTTGTGGTCTATGAAGACTCCTAGATCCCTTTCACACGTACTGCTATCCAGCCACGTGTCCCCCATCCTATATTTCTGTATTCCATTATTTCTGCCTAAGTGTAGGACCTTACATTTCTCTCTGTTGAATTTCATTTTGTTCGCCCTGGCCCAGCTCTCCAATCTATCCAGGTCATTTTGAATTTTGATCCTGTCCTCTGGCATATTAGCAACCCCTCCCAATTTGGTGTCATCTGCAAATTTGATGAGCATGCCCTCTATTCCTTCATCTAAGTCATTGATAAAAATATTGAACAGCACTGGGCCCAGGACAGAACCTTGTGGCACCCCACTAGTCACTTCTCTCCAGGATGAAAAGCAGCCATCCGTGATCACCCGTTGGGTTCGGTGGGTCAACCAATTACATATCCAATTAACAGTAGCCCTGTCTAGCCCACATTTTACTAGCTTCGATGCAAGAATGTCATGGGGAACTTTGTCAAAGGCCTTACTGAAATCGAGATATGCTACATCCACAGCATTCCCTTCATCTATCAAGCTAGTAACTCTATCATAAAAAGAGATCAGATTAGTCTGGCATGACTTATTTTTGAGAAATCCATGTTGACTTCTCGTGATTATTGCGTTGTTTTCTAAATGATTAGAAACTGAACGCTTAATGATCTGCTCCAGGATCTTTCCGGGTACCGATGTCAGGCTGACTGGGCGATAATTATTTGGGTCCTCTTTCTTTTTCCCCTTTTTGAAGATGGGGATAACATTTGCTCTCTTCCAATCTGCTGGAACTTCTCCTGTCCTCCAAGATTTCTCAAAAATTATAGCAAGCGGTTCCCAAATGACCTCTGCCAGCTCTTTTAATATCCTAGGATGCAATTCATCTGGCCCTGGAGTCTTGAATTCATCCCCAAACGGCCAGGTATTTCCCGTCCCCCTCTCTACCTATTATGTGCCTCATTTCCTCTGCTTCCTCCCCTGCTCCCCTACCGCCAGGTTGAGTGCTTGTATCCTTCTGGGAAATCCGGAGGCAAAGAAGGTGTTAAGTAGCTCTGCCTTTTTTCCCCCCTGTGAGTAATTCGCCATCTTCTCTGCGTAGCGACCCTACTGTCTCCTTCTTTTTCCTTTTGCTGCAGACATATTTAAAAAAACCCTTTTTATTGTTTTTAATGTCTCTGGCCAGCCTAAGTTCGTTCTGTGCTTTAGCCTTTCTGACCTCCTCCCTACATCTCCTGGCTACTTGCTTAAATTCTTCTTTGGTGGTTTCCCCTTCTTCCATTTCCTATACGTGTTTCTCTTAACTCTTAGCTCAGCTGAGAGTTCTTTAGTCAACCATTCTGGTTTCTTCAGATGCCTTCCATTTTTCCTCCTTAATGGCACTGTTTTAGACTGTGCCTTCAGTATCTCCTTTAAGGAGCTCCCATGCCTCCTGAACTCCTTTCCCTTTCACTATTCCTGACCACGGAATTCCAGCCAGCAGCTCCCTAAGTTTACAGAAGTCCGCTTTTTTAAAATCTAAGACGAGTGTCTGGCTACCCTTATCTTCTCCTTCCCACTGAATGCTAAATTCCAACAGGGCATGGTCACTCCCCCCTAAAGATCCAACCACTTCTACCTCATTCACAAGGTCATCCCTGTTGTCAAGACCAGATCTAAATCTTGATCCCCTTGTGGCCTCTTCCACCTTCTGGACCATGAAGTTGTCTGCAAGACAAGCAAGAAACTTGCTGGACCTTGCTGTCTTGGCAGAGTTTGACTGCCAGCATATATCTGGGTAATTGAAATCTCCTATTATTACTGTATCTGTCAGGAACAGATTCACTCTTACACGGATCAACAAACTTAATAGAAGATTTATTGTAACATAGTAAGGGATGCTGTCTTCAGACGTTAAAGCTTGAGAATGGAATTTTTTCCCCCCCCCTTACACTTTAACAGACAGTTTCTCCTAAGATAGTTGTAAAAGAACGAACATCATCATGCCAAACGGTTCCTTTGAAATTCCAGCCAGAAGGAATGGTTGGCGCCTGGGAATAGCTAACAGCCTACTATCACTATTTCGTCAGTCTACTGCTATCCTAAAACAATAAAACATGGAGGACTCCCGACATCCTGCCCCACTTTTTAAAAAAAATATATACATAAAGATACACAAAATGGATAGCCTTGGCTTCTTTCTCCCAAATAGGCCAATTAGCTTGTTGAGGGGAAAATTTCTTTGAAATGAAAGCACAAGGCCTGAGTGCTCCTGTGGTGTCATGTTGTAAAAGAACGGCTGCCATGGCAAAGTCCGAAGCATCCGTTTGCACAATGAATTGCTTCGTACTGTCGGGAAAAAGGAGTAAGGGCTCAGACGTAAATTTAGATTTCAAATGGTCAAACGCCGATTGACACTCAGGTGACCAACAAAGTCTATGCGCCTTGCCCGCAGTGGAACCTTTAGGTTTCCGTAGAAGGTTGGTGAGTGGAAGCGTTATGGCCGCAAAATCCTCAATAAAGTTCCGGTAGAAGTTCGCAAAACCAAGAAATTGCTGCAGTTGCTTCACAGTTTTAGGGACGGGCCATTGCAAAATGGAGTTAATCTTCGAAAGGTCCATTTTAAGTGAACAATCTTGAATCCTATATCCCAAGTAATCAAAAGTTTGGGTGTCAAATTGGCATTTAGATAGATTAACCACGAGGTTGTTATCTATAAGCCTTCGTAACACTTCACGAACCAATGACACATGAGATTCCATGGAATCTGCGTAAATTAAAATGTCATCCAGATAAATCAGAACCCCCTGATACAACAAGTCATGGAAAATGGTGTTCAAAAACATTTGGAACACAGATGGCCCCGATTGTAAGCCAAAGGGAAGAACCGTCCATTTAAAGTTACCTAGAGGAGTTGCAAAGGTGGTGAGCCACTCAGAGTCCGGGTTCATTCTAATCCTATGAAAAGCCTCTTTAAGATCAAGTTTGGTGAAATATTTTCCTTGAACAAGATGGTCCAAAACAGTCCGTATCAGAGGTATGGGATAACAATTGGAGGAAATAACCTGGTTAATAGCAGAGTAGTTAACTATCAGTCTCGGATCCGCGCTGGGATCTTTTCTCTTTCGGAAGAAGACAGGACTCGCCGTGGGGGCTGTAGAGGGCTTGATAAAGCCGCGAGCCAAGTTTTTATTTAGGAACTTCTTGAGAGCAAGGAGTTCTTTTTGGCTCATGGGATAAATTTTCGGTTTAGGCAGGGTGGCCCCGTCAACTAATTCCAGTTTACAGTCAAAGTCCGTGTGGGGAGGCAATTTGTCAGCCTCCCTTTCGTGGAAAGCCTTTTGGAAGTCTCGGTAGTGTGAAGGAATTTGTTGCAATTCTTCATGGGGAATAGAAAAGTTTTCATCTGAAGAGGACATGGTGCCAGCAGTCCAGTTTATCTGGGGGTTATATTCACGAAGCCAATCGATTCCCAAGACCAATTTGAACTGCATCGCCTTGGGAACTAGAAATCGCATGCTGTAATTGTTTTTGTCCATTTGAAATGAGATGGGCTTAGTGATTTTACTAATTACTCCCCCAGTCATTGAGGTCCCATCCATTTGCGTTAATTTGATGGGGCATTCCAAGGGCTCATAAAGAGTTTTCAATTGTTTGGCCAATTTGGGGTGTAACAAACTTCTGGAGCAGCCAGAGTCAATTAATGCCCTATGTACATGCAAAGTCCCATCGCTGCCACTAATCGCAACCGTGGCGTAGAAATGGGGAATTTTAGGAGTACTTACAGATGTTCCCGCCGCTTGCCAGTCATCGCAGTCAGGTTTAGAATCTCCATCTATGTCAGATGAGGACGAAGAGGTGGTTTCATCATTGGGATCGGAGTCTCCTGTCGCCGCTGCAGGGTCCTTAGAAGTGCGTCTAAGTGGTTGTTTGGCGGCCGCTGTCTGATGTGTGAATTCTATATTCTTTGGGTCTGCTCGTGCTCCCTTAGTCCCAGTCGGAGCTTGGTTTCCGCGGCAGGTGTTGGCGAGGTGGCCCGGTTTTCCACAGTTAAAGCACATGCCCAAACGGAGACGTTTGTTCCGTTCCTCAGCATTGAGGACGGTGGGACCGCGAGGTTGTCGTTTTGGCACGTCTTGTCTTTGTCGGTTCAGCTGAACAGTCTGGGTTATGCCTTCCATTTCAGTAGCTAGTCTGACCCAACCTAGCAGGGTCTGTGGATTGGCCTGCATTAAGCACCCGTGTAGAATATCAGGATTTAGTCCATCTTTGTATAACTCAATTAGAATTTCATCACTCCACGGGACTTTGGTGGCCAGGTTTCTAAATTCACGGGAATACGTCCCCACATCGTTCCTGCCTTGTTTCATTCGTTTCAGTTGATATTTGGTGTTTTCCAATAAATGGGGGTCTTCAAAGCGTTCCCGCAGATGGTTCATGAAGAGCTGCAGATTTTCAGTTTCGGGGGCGCGGGAGTCATATAGGTTCGCTACCCAGTCTGCTGCCAGTCCTTTCATCCGCTGGCTTAGGTATCGAATTCGGGCCGCATCATCCCGAAATAGATGGCCGTGATCAGTCATGAAATTGTTTGCCATAGTCAAAAAAAAGGAGAGTTTCTCCCCCTTCCCGTTGAAGGTCGCTTTCAGGTCTCCCACATTTCTGAGTAACAGTGGCGCTGGCGTGTGCCCTGTTGGTTGCTGGGGCGGACCAGGGGTGCCTGCCGCCGAGACAGCCGCTCGTGGTTCTCCTCCTGGTGATCTCCCTGTCTGCGAGGGACGGATGCGCATCTCGCGTAGCATGGTCTTGAGTTCGAGTATCTCCTCATCTTTTCTTTCCAGTTCGGTTTCCATTTGCTTTATCTCCTCCAAAAGGGATAGGTCTTTTGCTGATGTATCCCATCTAGCAGCCCTTCTGCGTTGTCTCAACGACGTATGTGGCTTTTCTCCCCAGACCCAGGTTTGGCCGCTTGTGGGGGTTTCCATAGCCTCGGTCAGGCGCAATTTTGTCTTGGTATCCAGGGGCACTTCAGTTTCTGTAGCTCCATCAGATTCTGCAGATCCTTGCTCTTCTTCAGTAATCGACTGGTCCATCAATTGGTGCATTTTTTGAAAGGATTCTCGAGCTTTCTGTCAGGAACAGATTCACTCTTACACGGATCAACAAACTTAATAGAAGATTTATTGTAACATAGTAAGGGATGCTGTCTTCAGACGTTAAAGCTCGAGAATGAACGTTTTCCCCACCTTACACTTTAACAGACAGTTTCTCCTAAGATAGTTGTAAAAGAACGAACATCATCATGCCAAACGGTTCCTTTGAAATTCCAGCCAGAAGGAATGGTTGGCGCCTGGGAATAGCTAACAGCCTACTATCACTATTTCGTCAGTCTACTGCTATCCTAAAACAATAAAACATGGAGGACTCCCGACAGTATCTCTCCTCTTTGAATGTTCAGTCATTTGGTTGAGGAAGGCGTCATCCAAGTCCTCAGCCTGGGTTGGAGGTCTGTAGTAAACCCCCACCAGAATATCCCTATTGTTTCTCGCTGCCTTAATTCTTACCCAAATGCTCTCTACCTGGCTTTCTGGGTTTAAGCCCAGGATCTCTTCACAGGTGAAAACATCCTTGACATACAAGGCTACTCCTCCTCCTTTCTTGTTTGGTCTATTTTTACAAAATAGGCTATACCCCTCTATTCCTATATTCCAATCATGAGACTCATCCCACCAGGTCTCAGTGATGCCTATCAAATCGTATTTATTTTCTTGTACTAGGAGTACAAGCTCATCCTGCTTGTTTCCCATACTCCTTGCATTAGTGTAGAGACACTTAAGTCCCCAGGCCCTTCCTGCAAGTCCTGTACTATTGTTTCTACTCCTCCCGCCATTGGCCGCTTGTACTACTTGTCCAGTATCATTTGGGCCTTTTCCCCCTGTGTTCTCTGAGTCCTTGCCCTGAATAATATTGTCTCCCTCCCCAGTGGATCTTAGTTTAAAGACCTCTTAATCTTCCTTGCAAGACTGTTTGCAAAAACATTCCTGCCCAGTTTTGTGAGGTGCAGCCCATCCCTTGCCAGAAGCCCATGTTCATGGAAATTCAGGCCATGTTCCAAAAACCCAAACCGTTGTTGGCGGCACCATGTGCGGAGCCAGTTGTTGACCTCTACTATTGCCCTTTCCCTACATGCGCCGTATCCTTGAACAGGGAGGAGAGACGAAATGACCACCTGCACACCAAGGTCCTCAACAACAGAACACCAAAAGTCTGCCCTTCTCCAGTCTTCCTCCCAGTCATTCTTCCCTTTTAAAACATAAAGCATGGAGTTTAAATGCCAAAACAAATTAAGAGTAACTAAGCTTGTGTTATTGATAATAAAGGATGAAAATATGTGATAATAAATGGATGGGTGAGGTGAAGGGTTACTTTGCAGACAGAATCACATTGTGAGTTTACACTTCTTCATTTTAGGATCCCCTTTGGGTTGTCGACCAGTTCTCAGGCTGAAATCCAAACTGCTTCCCATCAGAACATGGGGATGGAAGATGATAGCACTGAGAAGCATCTTGGTAAGCTGAACATTGAGACTATGCCTGACCTACCTCATAGGGATGTTGTATGGATAAAATAGGAAGGAGCACAGTCACAACCAGCAGCTTGAGATTATCAGAGAAAAAGCGGGGTGTATATGTATTGGCTGGCATTCTGCTTGGCCTTATGTGTGTGCAAAACTGAAGTGAGTAGCTTCATAACCGCTGGAGTCCTGTGTCCAGTTCTGGGCACCACAGTTCAAGAGGGATATTGACAAACTGGAGCGTGTCCAGAGGAGGGCGACCAAAATGATGGAGGGTTTGGAAGCATTGAGGCCCTATGAAGAGCGGCTTAGGGAGCTGGGGAGGTTTAGTCTGCAGGAGGGAAGGCTAATAGGGGACATGATGGCCATGCTTAAATATTTGAAAGGATGTCATATGGAGGATGGAGCAAGTCTCTTTTCTGCTGCTCTAGAGACTAGGACATGGAACAATGGCTTCAAACTTCAACCAAAGAGGTTCCATCTAAACATTAGGAGGAACTTCCTCATGGTAAGAATAGCTGGAAAGTGGAATAACCTACCTCAGAGTGTGGTGGCGTCTCCTTCTTTGTAGGTTTTTAAAGAGAGACTGGATGGTCATTTGTCAGGAATGCTTTGACTGTGTATTCCTGCATGGCACAATGGGATTGGACTTGATCATCCTTGTGCTGTCTCCCAGCTCTACAATTCTATGATTCTATAAAGAATAGGGTTGGTTCCCCACCACAAAAAAAGAAGAGCACTTCAACATGTTTCAGCAAACTTTTTTTTATCTAAAACTAACAATATGTACATGTGAAATGAGCAACCAGCTCAAGTATGCCTTGTGTAGGTAAATATCCTTCTTGAAACTAGTTGAAAGCCTAAACATTAGGAAGAACTACCTGTGGAAATGGAATATGCTGCCTTAATGGAGGCCATTTCTGCACTAGCCTGTTATAGTGCAATGATTCTACTTGCAACATCCTCTGGAATCCTGGGGTTTGCGGTTTCGGGGGGGGGCGGTTCCAGAGGATGTTGCAAGTGGAATCATCGTGCTATAACAGGCTAGTGCGGAAATGGCCGGAGTGTGGTGGAGTCTCCTTCTTTGGAGGTGTTTAAGTAGAGGCTGGATGGCCATCTCCAAAGCGAGGGCTTTGCCTAGAGTCCTTCTGCAAGGCTGAATGGGGTTGGACCTAATGGTCCTTGGGATCTAGGATTCCAGTTCTATGATTCTAGGTGTCTGTTGTGCAATGGTAGCCAGTGGAGTGATTTATGCGCCACTGCCTGATGGGTGATGAGCACTGATGCACATCAAGATGTCCCTTAATATGCATCAGGACGCTAGCTCCAAAGTGCTTGAGCCTAAAGGGAGCACCCACTGTGCACATTAGAAGCACTCTTGCCTGGATGCCCATCTTCATAGAATCATAGAATCATGGAGTTGAGAGAGACCCCAGGGGCCATCCAGTCCAACCCCCTGCTATGCAGGAACAAAGCACTCCCAACAGACGGCCATCCAGCCTCTGTTTTAAAAATCTTTAAAGAAGGAGGAGACTCCACCACACTCCATGGAGGCAGCATATTCCACTGCTGGACAGCTCTGACTGTTAGGAAGTTCTTCCTGATGTTCAGGTGGAATCTCTTTTCCTGTAGTTTGAATCCATTGCTCCTTGTCCTAGTTTCTGGAGCAGCAGAAAACAAGCTTGCTCCATCTTCAACATGCAATCCCTTCAAATATATCAACATGGCTATCATGTCCCCTCTTCACATTCTCTTCTGCAAACTAAACATCCCCAGCTCCCTAATCTGCTTCTTGTGGGGCTTCGTGTCTTCCAGACCCTTCACCATTTTTGTTGCCTTCCTCTGGACACGTTCCAGCTTGTCAATATCCTTCTTGCAATGAAGTTCCCAGAACTGGACACAGGATTATTCCAGATGAGGTCTGACCAAAGCAGAATAGAGTGGTTCACAATTCACTCAAAGGGTTTTGTTGCATGTCTCAAATGTAACTATGGATTTGTAAAGTTATGAAACTTAGGCCATTTCTGCACTACACGGTTATAGTCTTATTATTCCACTTTCAATATCCTGTGGAATTCCAAGTTTGTAGTTTACTAAGAATTCGAAATGCCTCTCCCTAAACTGCAAACCCCAGGATTGAAAGTGGAATAATAGCAGTGTAATAGTCTAGTATGGAAATAGTCATAGACTGGGAAACAGGATTTCAGCTGCAACAAATAAATCTTAAATTCAAGGGCAGTGGTGACTTTCCAACAAATGCCGAAAAGTTAGTTCGTACTAAAACCCTGAAGGGTTCCACTGATATAGAAGCTACCAGGCTTCACTGGTTATGGGGCTAAGGGAAAGCTCATGGAAGCCCCCAGCGCTGGTAGGAAAGAAATGGTTAAGGATGAGACAAAAGCCAGGGAAAGGGAATTGCCTTTGTGTCTCTTCAGCAGACAGCAGATGGAACTTGGTTCAAAGGAAAGGGAAAAACAGATCAAGTAATCTTGGCTGAAAGGGAGTAATCGTGACCCGCTCTGCAGAGCACCTTAGAACAAACCACCAAAGCAGGGCTAATTTGTCCCATTTCAAATGCATTTCCTAAAGTGCTTTTAGGAGTTGTGCATAATGAGAAAAAAGAAACTGAATCCACATTGAATTATTGCATGCAGGCCAGATCCAAAACAAATATATTTTTACAATATATATATCACTTTTTAAACCAAATTACATAAAGTCCAAGTAATGTTTCTAACTAGAGTTAACACATAAAATAAAATAAAATAAAATAGAATAGAATACTAACTATGTTTTGGAATATAAGTGTATCTTTCAAAATAATAATAACAGAATTTCCAGTGCAAAAAAAAAAAAATACTAAAGCAATAAATTAAAAAAGCCCCAAAATACTAGCTCATTAGAACTTACTATACTAAATTAAACTTACTAAACTAAACTAAATAATTAAACACTAAAATACTAATACACAAAAGGGCTCTGACCCCGCATCAAACTGTAATGGGAAGAGAAAATAAAAAGCAGACAAGATACTATTATTCTACCATTGCAAATCCTGCTAAGGAAACTACTAATAACTATATCCACAAGTTGCATTGTTTGGATTCTTGTTGCTCAAAAATTCCACAAAGCATTTCCAAGCTTTCAAGAAATCTTCAAATGCTTTATTTTTATTATTTTTAAACCTCGTTAATTTGGCCATTTGGGGTAGTTCAGCAACCTTAACGATCCAGTGCTCTGACATAAAAAAAATATTTTGCTTCCCAAGGAAGTAAGTTTCATCTGTCACTTTCCCTGGTGGTAATAAAATAAAATAAAACAATTATACTATATTACTATACGTTTTCAGCCTTTTTAAGAAGCCACCAATTAGTTTGCAGTTGGTAGGAGGTGATGAGATTTAGGAGAGGAGGACCCACGGAAAAAGCTGGTGGACCAGAAAACTGTAGCTGGCCTCTATCCTGCCTATGAGCCAGGTCTGGCCAGAGGTGTATCTAGCATAAACAGCGCCTAGGTCAAGCATGGAAGTTGCACGCCTACCTGTGGGGCTGCTTCCTCCACCTCCTTTTCCACCACTAAATTTTCCAGCATGGCTTTTTTGCACTTGGCATTGGCACCCGGGGCATGTGACCTATTTGCCCAACTTGAGATATGCCTCTGAATTGCTCAGCAACTCTTCTGGACATTTGGATGCGGGGACGATATTGCACAAGACTCTTGCTAGTCTCTTATTCTTCCTGGTGGGGTTTCTCCACTAGCCTTCCAGAGAGTGAGACAGTGACCATCAAGCACCCCTGGCCCTTGTCTATTTGCTGTGTTTGCATGCTCTTGGCCTCTTTTCCTGCCCCTTCTTCTTTTGAGGCCTAAACTGCATTTCAAACTGCTCAATTGAAATTTTAAGTTCCTGAGATGCTAGGAATTTTAGAACGAAAAGAGAACTTCTTTTAGGGGAGCTGAATTCTTCTGGGTGGCCAGTCTCTCATTTTGCCTCCCCCTGTTCTAAGCCAGGGGCACATCCGGGGTGGGGCAAGTAGGGTACGTGACCTAGGCGCCAATGCAGGGGAGCGCAAAAAAAAAGCTATGCTGGAAGATTTAGCAGCAGAGGAGGAAGATACTGTGTCCAGTTCTGGGCACCTCAGTTCAAGAAGGATATGGACAAGCTGGAGCCTGTCCAGAGGAAGGCGACCAAAACGATGAAAGGTCTGGAAGCCATGAAGCCCTATGAGGAGCGGCTTAGTGAGCTGGGGATGTTTAGTCTGCAGAAGAGAAGGTTAAGAGGGGACATCACTGCCATGTTTAAATATTTGAAGGGGTGCCATGTCGAGGAAAGGACAGGCTTGTTTTCTGCTGCTCTGTGTTTAAATATTTGAAGGGACGTTGTGTCAAGGAAGAAGAGGGCTTGTTTTCCGCTGTTCCAGAGACTAGGACAAGGAGCAATAGAATAAAGCTGCAGGAAAAGAGATTCCACTTAAACAGCAGGAAGAAATTCCTGATGGTCAGAGCTGTCCAGCAGTGGATTATGCTGCTGCCTCCATGGAGTGTGGTGGAGTCTTCTTCTTTGGAGGTTTTAAGCAGAAGCTAGATGGCCATCTGTTGGGAATGCTTTGATGGGTATTCCTGCATGGCCAAAGGGGGTTGGACTCAATTGCCCCGGGGGTCTCTTCGAGCTCTATTCTATGATTCCAAGAGAAAGCGGCCCTGGAGGTAGGGGTGCAACTTGCATTCTTGTCCTGGGCACTGTTTATGCTAGATTTACACTCTGGAGCAATTATTCTGCAAAGCAAAACATGTGAGCCTAGATGCTAAGGCCATTTCCGCACTAGCCTGTTATAGCGCTATGGTTCCACTTTCAACACCTATGGAATCCTGGGGTTTACAGTTTCGGGAGGGGCCAGCCGGCCCCTCCTGAAACTGCAAACTCCAGGATTCCATAGGATGTTGAAAGTGGAATCATAGCACTATAACAGGCTAGTGCAGAAATGGCCTAGGTTGTCAGAGGTAATGTTCACACCCATAGCGTGTCTTCAAGTCACCAGTCAACTTACGGTGACCCCATGAATTTCATAGGGTTTTCTTAGGCAGGGGTCTGCCTGCTCCTGCCTTGGAAACAGCCACTATAATCATTTATATATTCGGTCAGTTATTTTTGGCCATCAGAGGGTGCTCTTCCCTCATTTGTCAGTGCAAAATGAAAGAAAATAAAGGCATTCCCCTTGTCCCCTTCTCTTATTCTTATTACTTTTAATAAATAAACAAGTCATCAGGTGAGAAACTTCTTTCAGTGGGCAGTCTAGTTTGGATAATGTTTAACACCATGCAATATGACTTTTTTAAAAAAAACTTTTTATTAAACAAAAAGACATGAAAGACAGGAACATTTACAAAGGAAAAAGATATACCAGTAATGAAAAAGGAAAAACAAATAGAATGAAATAGTAAGATATCATTGATTAGCATTTTACATTTCAAGACATTATGGAAATACATCTGATTTACTTGGTTAAGTTTTGCCTCCTTTCATCTTGTACTGCTATTCATAGATTAGTTAAATTAAAAAAAAAAAAAAAAACAAATTTACCAAATTCATGATATACAAAGTTAATTGGTTAATTCATCAATTCCTTAATGTTAAAAAAAAGGAAATGTTTAATGCTATACAGATCTTTCCATCTTGTTACTGGTACACCTTTATTTACGCCCTCTTACCCTTTTTTTGGACATTATTCAATGTCCATTGGAATGGTTAAACAGAAAATGGCAGAATATACTATGTGAGATCTTACTATGGGAGTTAAGTAATATCTCACATAGTATATTCTGCCATTTTTTGTTTAACCATTCCAAAATCAATCAGTCAATTGCTTAATAGGTACGGACAAATTCCTTCAGAGACATACACTTAGAATTTCATAATGTTAACCATCATTTAAAAAAATGCAATATGATTTTTTTAAAGAAAAAAATGTGTTAGCTGAATTGAAGGAAAAATGTTGGGAGTTAGAGTTTTCCAAGGTGTTATCCCGTTGGTGGAAATTCTATGAAAGCTAAAACTGTTAGGAATCAGCTTTCTTTTAGCAGAGTAGCAGGAAAAAGCGTGTCTCAATCTCTGTGTGGCTTCCCTGAACTTAGAGTGACTTAGAAAGCAAAACAAGGCAGGCAGTTTCAAGTAACAAACTTAGAAAACTTTACTAATGAATTGTACAATCACATATGCATTGGAGAGCGTAGATCCTAACTAGCTAATAGAAAGACTAGGTAAGATAGTAGTTTCATTCTTAACTCACCGTCTTCTTGGTGGAGAGGCCGAGCACGGTCAGAGAGAAGGAAGTGGAAGCAAAAAATAGCAAAGAGAGAGAGGTCTGAGAAGTGTGGTCTTTTTTTATGTAAGGCCAGTGACCCCAGGGGTCTGTCCTGGGTCACATGGTCTGGTCATCTGGATACCATAGCCATGCATTTAAATAACACAAAGAGCAAGAGTGAGGCTTTAGGTGAGAAGGCAGAAGGCTTTGACATGCAAAGGAAAAAGAAACTCTATGCTAGCTAAGCCCCACTTGCCCTAGAACAAGGGCGGGGTGGGGGAGAGAATGCTGGAATTTTCCAACAGTAATTTTCTGACTCCACTGAGAAATCCAGTATATTCATAAGATGACAGAGTTGGAAAATACCCTAAGGGGCATCTAGTCCAACCTGTTGCCTTTGCAGGAACCCACTGCTAAAGTACCCTTGATAGGTGGGCATCCAACATCTACTTAAGCATCTCCAAAGGAGACTCCACCACTATCTTGGACAGTCTGTTCCATTGTCAAATAGCTATTACAGTCAGGAATTTCTTCCTAACATTTAGCTAGAATCTCCATTCTTGTATATTGAACCCTTGGTTCAGGCCCGACCATCTGGAGCAGCAGAAAACAAGACCGATCCATCTTCCATCTGACAGCCCCTCGGATATTTGAAGACAGCGATTGTGTTACCTTTTGGAGGGTATCAAAATTACCTCTCTTTACAAAGGAGGGCTGTGTGTTTGGAAACAGGAGTGTTCCACCCAATCGAGCAGGGCCAAAACCACAACATGCAATAAAAGTGGAATTCCAAAAAAATTCATTGCAAGTGTCAGAACAAACATTGAAACAGTTTAATGACGAATCATTGGTTTGGAGCACTTCTGTAAGTAGAACGATATTAGATTAAGATTCAGAAATGAAGGAAATAGGGCATAAATGTTAAGAATAGAGAAGTTGAAAAAATGGCTTAATAGCTACACAAGTGACAAAGTATAGACGGTACAAATTAAGACCGAAAAAAGTAAAAGTAAATTGGTAATCAATAGGGATGCCTTAGTACTAATATATTAAGCAAAGAGAGAATAACAGATATGGAAAAACCCATAGATTTGTTTGGAAGGGAAGTATGGGAGGTTGGGGTTATGTTAATGGTCGGTAATAACAAATATAAATACATGGAGACCTTATTCCGTTTTGTGAACTGGCATTTATTGCCATATTGGCTACTCCATACATTTGTTGCTGTTGATATAAGGAATTTAGACGTATCAATCAAGACAAGAGTAACCATTCAAAGTATGTAAAAATAAGGAACTTGACGGATATACTCTGTATATGAACACAACATGTACATCAATAAGTTGAATCTTATTTATTTTTATTTTAACAAAAATATTATTTTAAAAAGTGGAATAAAAAGAGAACTTCTGAAAACTTCTAAAAATGATGATCCATTTTCTGTTTAACTGTTTAACTGTTTTCTGTTTAACTGTTAAAAGCAATTTAATGTTAGAGCTGTGCCACTTAACAGTAACCCCCTATTTTTTTCAAAACTAAAAATGGGGAATTCTGGCCATTTCCAGGGTTTTCTTTCTTCAAGGTGTTTTTGGCTCTCACTAGGAATGAAGATGACTAAACTGAGGATGCTGTACTTTGGGGTCACAACAGCTCTGGTTGCAAAGGATGATAAATGCATGGTAAAGTAGAAAGCTGTAGGAAAAGAGAAAAACTGCATTATAGGTGGAGTGTTTCAATCAAGGAAGTTTGCAAAACCGAGGGGTTTGCAAGAGGAGAGAGCAGTAGACGATTGAGGCCCTTTCCGCACTAGCCTGTTATAGTGCTATTATTCCACTTTCAACATCCTATGGAATCCTCAAAGGCCCCTCTCTAAACTGGAAAGCCAAGGATTCCATAGGATGTTGAAAGTGGAATAATAGCACTTTAACAGTCTAGTGCAGAAAGGGCCTGAGGCTCTTGGAAATCTCTTATTCATAAGAAGCAGGAAAGGAGAGGAAGGAAAAAAGGACCTTTAAGGCTAACTGGTTTTTATTTTAGCATGATCTTTCACAAATATAATCCCAATTATTCACATGTGGGGCAGGGTGATCGTAAGGCCTCTGGTATAAAGCGTATTCCTACTGTTGTGGGAGTGGAACAGAATGCAATAGGATCTAGAAAGATGCAAATCATGTCCTTTGCCCTGGATTTTCAAAGGACCAATTTCTGAGCCAATGGGTTCAAAGATCTGAAAGACCTGCATTGCATCGCCCAGTCCTTTAGGGCGAGGGACATGATTTGCAGCTTTCTGGATCCGGGAAACACAGAATCATGGAATCCTAGAGCTAAAAGAGATCCCAAGGGCCAGGATGGAGACTCAAATCAATGGACTGGACTCAACTTGGCAAAAATTACACACTGACTCAACTTGAGACTTGCATATTTTTAGCGACAAATTTGCTGCCCTTGGTTCAGTAACATGACACAGTCATCCAGAAACTTTACAACTTACTGGTCACATGCCGATCTGTCCCAAGCCCAAAGTGTGGACACATTTCTCAGAGGGAGCAGCAAATGGGTTCAGCAACGGGCTTGAGGTCTGCTCAGCAGCCTGTCCCCACTACATATAGGAGGAGCTTTCCAAAACTTTTCCTAAGAGCAGAAGGCAAGACTTGCACCCAGAGTGCAAAGCACGTATCTCAGAGGGGAACAGAAAATGTGTTAGGCAATGGGCTTGAGGAGGAAAGATCTTTCCTTCTAAAGCTCTTGAAGCTTCAGTAATGGGGAATAAGAAGGATCCTATTCCTCACTTCTGAAAAAGCCTCCAGCTTTGCAAATGGGAAATAAGAAGGTTCGCATTCTCCACTTCCAAAGCTGCAGATGGCAAAATCACAAAAGCAGAGAGCTGACTCTACTTACATTGTTAAAACTGACTTTATTGGACTCTGCCCAGAAATTCTGGACGACAGGTTGGGGTATAAAGTTGGCTCCCAGACTTGAAACTTGACTTGAAAGTATCTTCAAAGACTTGACACTTGAAGGTAGAGACTTGAGACTTGGAGTAAAGACTTAAATACATCACTGTCAAGGGCCATCCATTCCAACCCCCTTCTGCCATGCAGGAAGACCCCATCAAAGCACTCCTGATAGATGGCCATCCAGCCTCTCTTTAAACACTTCCTAAGAAGGAGACTCCAACACACTCACTCTGTTCAGAGCAGGAAAGGGAGCTGAAGGAGAAGTTCCCATCTCAGTCCCGAAGGCCTCTGCCCCAAAGCTTTCGCCATAGATGAAGTGAGAGGCTGCAGTCGAGGCACTTGTACGAGCACAATTGTGGAACACTTTTCCTAAATACCGCCTGGGATCCAATTAAGCCCTTTTATGAGAATTACAATTGGGCATATTCACAAATTTTTGCATCATTAATTTTCAAGGACAATTGCCTTGTGCTTTTGCTCCTTTTGTCAAATAGCTTTTGGTGAGCTTTTGCATGAAATGTCTCTAAGATCCTCAGTCCTCAGCTGTTCTTCTCAGGTCTTGCAAACGCTGAATTCCTTGGCTGAATCAAATCACCAGTAAAGGGGTCTCCCTCTTTTCCTAGGCCATTTCCACACCACACTGTTATAGTGCTATCATTCCACTTTCAACATCCTATGCAATCCTGGGGTTTGTAGTTTAGGGAGGGGCATTGAGAACTCACAGCCCAGGAGCTCTTTGGCCTCAGTAAACTGTAAACTCCAGAATTCCACAGGATGCTGAAAAGTGGAATAATAGCACTATAACAGTGTAGTGTGGAAATGGCCCTACTATCAACCACTTTACCAGCTTAGAGCGATGCCTTAAGAAAAAGCATATCTCTCCTGGCTTTACCAACTTGGCATCATAAATTCACCCCATATTGGCAATGCTCCCAGAAAGGACAGTCTGATCTTTCCAGGAAATTCAAGCAAAATAGCTTTATGGAAGCAGGTTTACGGTCACAGTTAGAAAAGCCTTGTTTGTTTGTAGTTATTGCAAACATAGACCCTGGAACGGGGGGCTCCAGCTCCCACTAAAATAAGGCTACAGAGGGATGATTCCTCCCCCCTCTAAAAGAAATTATCTGTTCCATCTATTATCTGTTCCATCTTCGACATGACATCCTTTCAAATATTGAAACATGGCTATCATGTCTCCTTTTAACCTTCTTTTTGTCATGCTAAACATCCCCAGCTCCCTAAGCCGCTCCTCAGAGGGCTTCATGGCTTTCAGACCCTCCATCATTTTGGTTGCCCTCCTCTGGACATCTTCAAGCTTGCCGATATTTTTCTTGCAATGACGTGCCCAGAACCGGACATAGTGTTCCAGATAAGGGAGACAGATGCTATCTCAATGAAATGCTCTTTTTCTCTAGAGCTTCAACCAGGACTTTGTGGCAATCTCTTACCCCCGAGTCAAGCCTGCCGCCTGTCTTCCCCTCCTGCCAATTTTCCTCAGAAGAAAACATCCACTGTAGAAGAAGAGACGTGTGACAGAAGTGAGCCAGTGGATTCCACCAGCCAGGTACAAGAGATTCCCCGTCTCTTCCCATGTTTCTCCTTCTAGATCTAGGCCATTTCTGCACTGGACTGTTATACTGTTATTATTCCACTTTCAACATCCTATGGAATCCTGGGGTTTGCAGTTTAGGGAGGGGCCTCTCATGGGATTATCCAGCTACCCGTGGTTCTTTCCATCTGGAATAAGGAGAATTTGCTCTCTCTCTTTCTTGGCAAATGTTCATTACCAGAAACAAACTTTTCACCCATCCCTATTGACTCTACTTTCAGTGGAGCGAGTGGAGTCAATTCTATGGTGGCTCGAGAACGTTTCACCGCTTTGGCTTGAAGATGGTGGAACAGTACTTGAGGGAAGAGGAGCTGAGAGCCCGACACCAGAGTGCCCTCCTCAGGTTGAGGGAGAAAGCCCTCCAGGAGAAAGCCAGGGCAGAACTGGCCTGGTTGGAACACGAGAAGAGGTGGGGAAGAGTCTGGACCTTTTATCTGTCAGCAGTAGGTTGCTAGGTTGGGTACCAAACAGCATTCCCTCTAACCGCTCTGATTTTTTAAGTGAGATTTACCTAAGAGATGTGAGACACGTGGCTGGATAGCAGTACATGTGAAAGGGATGTAGGAGTCTTTGTGGACCACAAACTGAACATGAGTCAGCAGTGTGATGCGGCAGCCAAGAAAGCCAATGCAATTCTTGGTTGCATCCATAGGAGTATGGCGTCTAGATCAAGGGAGGTAATGGTACCACTCTATTCTGCTTTGGTTAGACCTCATCTGGAATCCAGCTCTGGGCACCTCGTTTCAAGAAGGACATTGACAAGCTGGAGCGTGTCCAGAGGAGGGCTATGAAAATGGTGAAGGGTCTAGAAGCCATACACTATGAGGAGTGTCTTAAGAGCTGGGGATGTTTAGTCTACAGAAGAAGAGGTGAAGAGGGGACAGGCAGTCATATTTAAATATTTGAAGGGATGTCATGTTGAAGATGGAGCAAGCTTGTTTTCTGTTGTTCCAAAAACTAGGATATAGAGCAATGGATTCAAACTACACGAAAAGTGATTTCACCTAAACAGGAAGAACTTCCTGATAGTCAGAGCCATTCAACAGTGGAATCTGCTGCCTCCATGGCGTGTGGTGGAGTCTCCTTCTTTGGAAGTTTTTAAGCAGAGACTGGATGGCCATTTGCTGGGGATGCTTTGAGTGCTTGTTCCTGCATAGCAGGAGGTTGGACTAGATGGCCCTTGTGGTCTCATCCAATTCTAGGATTTTGTGATTCAACAATTGATTTAATGGGTCAACTGTAATTGGAACTAACCAATAGGATTCAGGCCACTTTTGGCAGATGGTTTAGTCTTGAATAAGCAATCAAGATCCATTAGCTTTACAAAAGGCCTGCTCCCGTGGAACCAAGTTGTCATATAGATTGCCTGCATTGTTTGGATTCTTCTGGAGCTCCTGGTTACAGGGAGTGTCATAATGACTGAATGCTACTCCAGTGCTCTGATTTCTGACTATTTTCCAATTTCAGCTGCCAGGGAAGCTCGCGGGACTCAGATGGAGCATCGGCCGCTGCTGAGAAACAGTCTGCTCTCCTCACCAGACTTAAACAGGAGCAGGTAAAAAGAAGGAAAACAGCAGTTGTCCCAGCATCTGCCGTGCGGGGGGATTCCATTCCTTGGCTTCCCATTAAAATTTGAACACAAAACACCCATGCTGAATGTAAACCAGTGTTCACATTACTGGGTGGGTAGCCCTTTACCTAATCCTATGGGAAGCTTCTTTTGAATATTTAATTTTTTTTAAAAAAAAATATTTATTTATTAATTTTAACACAATCTAAGTCACAATCAAGGTAATATACATTCAGAAAAAGGTAAAGCAGAAGGAAGAAAAGAAAAAAAATGAGGGGAAAAAATCACCTAAAATTAAAGTAAAACTAAAAAACAGTAGTAAAACACCAAGCAAAAACACTGTGCGCTATCTGACTAAAATACTGAACACTAACTCATTGAAACACAAAAGGGCTCTGACTGCCCCAGCCAAACAGTAGTGAAAGAAAAAAAATATTATTCTACCAACTAAATAATTCTGCTAGAATTGCTAGTAATATAGCCAGAGATTATTGCATCATTAAATTTCTTATTGCTCAAAAAGTCCATAAACAGTTTCCTATCTTTAAAAAAAAAAATGTTCAATTGACTTATCCTTTAAAACCAATGTCAGTTTGGCAATTTGGGCCAACTCAGCAACCTTCACAGTCCATTCTTCCATTGTCACTGCTTCAATCCATTTCCAGGTTTGAGCAAAGAATGTTCTTGTTCTTGTTCTTCATATATCGAAGAATTACAGGCATCCTCCACTTATCTGACAGGATAAGGACCATCACACTGTCAGAAAACAGAATTGGTTGAAAAGTCGAACCCATGACTGTACCGTGGGGAGCACGAAGGACTTACGGAGGCTCACTTGTTCCTGACCGTGCATGCACTGTTTGCAAAGTCTTTCAGCTGGCTTAGCACCTTTTTCCCCTTCACTTTGCATGTTTAGTCTGCAGAAGAGAAGGTGAAGAGGGGACCTGATAGCCATGTTTAAATATTTGAAGGGATGTCACGTCGAGGAGGGAGCAGGCTTGTTTTCCGCTGCTCCAGAGACTAGGACAAGGAGCAATGGATTCAAATTGCAGGAAAAGAGATTCCACCTGAACCTCGGAAAGAATTTACTGAAGTCAGAGCTGTCTGGCAGTGGAATCTGCTGCTGCCTCAATGGAGTGTGGTGGAGTCTCCTTCTCTGGAGGTTTTTAAGCAGAGGCTGGAAAGCCGTCTGTTGGGAATGCTTTGATGGGTGTTCCTGCAGGGCAGAATGAGGTTGGACTGGATGGCCCCTGGGGTCTCCTCCAGCTCTATGATTCTATGATTCCAAGCAAGCCTCCTTAGGCAAGAAGACCTGGTTAAAGACTAGAACCCCTCAAAAAGCTCTTATGCTCAGGAAGTTCTTGGCAAAGTATAGATGGAATCTCTTTTCTTGTAATTTGTATCTGTTTGTGGTCTAGTCTCTGAAGCAGCGAAAAACAAGGTGTCTCCATCTTCTCCGTGGTGTCCCATTGGATATTCAGAGCCGGCTACCACACACCTCTCAGTCTTCTGTCCTCCAAGCTAAACACCCCCATCTCCCTAAGTCATTCCTCAATGCCATTTCCTAAATTTATTACAGGGAAGTATGTCAGTTGTAATGCATTGCATTGCTCCAGATCTTTTCATTGCTTCCTTTCCTGTGCTTCTTTGCAGGCAGAGATCCGGCACCTGCAGAACATCTGCCAAGCTGCCCACCAGGAGAGGAAGCTCCTCTTGAAGCAACAGAAGGACCTCTTGCTGGTGCAGGAGACAACTGCCCAGCTGTGGAAGCAGCTGCACGAGCGGTTGGAAAAGTCACTCCAGCAGGTGCACAGCAACCAGAAAGAAGACATTAAAGCTCCCCTCAACATACCCCCTGTTGCAACAGGTTCAGAAAGCCCAAGGGACAGAAGGAGCACCAGCCCACAACAGAGTGTGGACACAAACAAGTAAGGAATGAATTAGCAAAGCTATCCTTTTCCATTTAAATATCGGGAAGAACTTCTGGACAGTAAGAGCTGTTCAACAGTAACATACGCCTGGAAGTGTGGTGGAAACTCCTTCTTTGGAGGTTTTTAAAGAGAGGCTGGATGGCCATCTGTCAGGAATGTTTTTGTGGTGTCTTCCTGCATGGCAGAAGGGGGTTGGACTGGATGGTCCTTGGGGATCTCTTCTGACTCTAAGATTCTACTAGATAGTCACTGAGTTTCCAACATGGTTCTTGGCATGAAAAGACTACGTTAAACAACAATCCACTGTACTGCCCTATTTTAGGCAAATTCTTCGGTTGTGTAGAAAAGCCCACACTGTTTCAGCTTTGTGTACTTTTGTTATCCTTCAGGCTTGATATGGTTCAATTGTCTAAATATGATTTAATTGGCAAAATATATTAATTGGCACTGATATAGAATGGACCCTGATGTGACTGTAAGGCCAAGCTGGACAGAGGAAAAACATTGGCTGAATACGTGCACTGCAAAGTAGGTTAGGGATCCCCTCTAGCTGTAGCCAAGTCATTGTCAGGACAATCACCAGGTAACTCCAGAGACAATAGGCTTAAGCTAAGCTGTGATGACTCTGCTGTCAGATAATAGTAACAGGAAGTTCCCGCCAAGTCACTGATTGTTTCAAACCCTCTCCCTCTGATCTGTGCATTTCCCTCATTATCCACATACCTGTCCACCATTACAGAGCTATCATAACAGCCATTAACTCTTTGTCACCTAGCTCAAAGATCACTAACACAGTCTTTACCTCATTGTCTGTTCTGCAACCTCCATCATTTACAATACCTTTGCCCTCTGGGACAATCTTTTCCAAATCTAAGATTTTATGATTCTTCTATGGAACCTGTTGGATATTTTTATTCAATGTGAAACATCTGCATTCATTTCAAGGTTCCAGAAGCAGCATTGTGCACATCGTGCCATTGTGCATGGATGCATGTTGAGCCTTGCACAGGGATGTGCATGCTCATGGGTTGTGCATGCAATTCCATGTTTGGTGTCTTGGTTCAGCTTCTCCATATGTGGAGATTTATGTTATGCAACCCCAATGTAGGATCCTGGCCTTGGACTGAGGTCCCCTGAAGACTGTGGAGGGGAAAACCTCATGCCATTATATTTGCATCTTTGCTGTTTTGTTTACCCCTCTCACAATTATGCATTCTGAGTGGTTAATGGCAGCCTCCTGAGGTCTAGGGCAGACTTGTCTGGTGTGCTGAAAAAAATCCCTCCCTCTTTCTCTGCACAGTATATTTAAAATGAAGAGCGAGCCTTCGACAACAGAATTTGTCAGGGGTTCTTGTGGCAGCCACGGCTACCTTTCTCAAGGGCCAATTGATTATTCCCTTCCATGCCAATCCGCAAAGGGATAAATCGTGGCTCTGAGCTGCTGTTTATGCTCTTTTCTTCCTCTGAACGGTAATTGCTTGCAGCACAATCACCATAATGTCAATGGGACTATTCACTGAGCAGTTGGGAGTAGAGGCTCTTGAAAAATCCATCACTCTGCAAGTGGACAGTGGGGAGTGGGAGGGCTTTGGCAACCCTCAGCAGAATCTCTCTCCCCCCTCCCAATGCTTAGTCTTTCAGGAAGTAGTCTGAAATCATAGAATCATAGAAACATAGAGTTGGAAGAAACCCCGGGGGCCACTGAGTCCAACCCCCTTCTGCCGTGCAGGAACAAACACTCAAAGCACCCCCAGCAAATGGCCATCAAGCCTCCGTTTAAAAACCTCCAAAGAAGGAGACTCTATCACACTTTGGGGCAGCATATTCCACTGCTGAACAGCTCCGACCATCAGGAAGTTCTTCCTGAGATTCAGGTGGAATCTCCTTTCCTGCAGCTTGAATCCATTGCTCCTTGTCCTAGTCTCTGGAGCAGCTGAAAACAAGCCCTCTCCTTCCTCTACATGGCATCCCTTCAAATATTTAAACATGGCTATCATGTCCCCTCATAACCTTCTCTTCTGCAGACTAAACATCCCCAGCTCCCTAAGATGCTCTTCATGGGGCTTCATGGCTTCCAGACCCTCCACCATTTTGGTCACCCTTCTCTGGACATGCTCCAGCTTGTCAATCTCCATCTTGAAATGACGTGTCAGTAGGGCAGACATCTGCTCCAGGTTTTTGGATAGCCTTAAAGGATAGCTGCCCAGGGTGCTAGACCTATTTTGGGCATAGACCTCAGCACTGGGATAACATCTCTAAGTCTGAGCTAAAGGGAAGCCCTTTCATCACAGAATCTTAGAGCTGTGTTACCCTGATTTCTGGGGGTCCGGGGAGGGACACCTAAATGCGCTCTCAATTACACAAGTTGGGGAAATTAGCAAAGAGCACAAGCTAGCAATGTGAGAGGCAGGGCAACGGAGCGGAATCTTTTACCTAATGTCTACGGGGTCAGGCCAGGTCAAGGAGCAAACAGAAATGTAAGAACAATAATTGTTTTTATTAAGATACGGTCAGACAGTGTATGCAACACACTCACACAGATAACTATAGAAATAAAGGTTGGAGTGGGATGGAGGGATTTTTAGAGGAGTTGTTGGTTTGGGTAATACTACACCTGTCCTGAAGCCCAGGTAGTCCACAGCAGAAGTTCATAGAGATGAAGTTTCTCAGTACGTGGGGCTGGGGGAAAGACTCGCCAAGCAAGCGGCAGCAAGGCGGGATGGAAGTTGGGAGCGATCCAAAGAAGCTCTCAAAATCAGGGGTTCTTATAGGGGAAAATGTGGCCATAGTCTAGTCTGTACTTGGGGAAAACAATGAGTTTCGGGCTGGAGACAAGGCCTCCGAAAGGTCAGAATTTAGCATGATTGAGTTAAGTCCGAATTATCAATAGAGTAGCCAGTATGCAAACACAGAGTGCTCAACAGATGAGTATTCATCTAATCAAGCTGCCTGCTCAGGGCAGGGAGTCCTTTGTAAGTAGCATGCATACATAATAGAGTACTTGCCTTGAGGTCTCCTGAAGCAGCGGGACGGCTATTTCTGGCCTGCCTGTATTGTGTGGAATATTACAGCGATTAGCGGCCGTGCCTGTCTGCGAGCTTGTCCGGGGGACCTCGCAGCACGTGGAGAGGAATAGGTAAAGAAGGCTGAATTATTGATATCAAAGTGATATCTAATATCCCTCAAGTGCGACTTAGAAACTGCATTAACAGCTGGACAGACTTTTTGAGCAAGAAGAAAGCTAATAATGTAATCATTTGTGGCTATGGTCACTAGTAATTCTACTAGGTTTACTTAACTGGCTCTGTAATGGTAGAATAACTTTTTTTAAAAATCTTTGCTTTGCTTTCATCACAGTTTGGCTGGGGGAGCCAGAGCCCTTTTGTGTTTTAGTAAGTTAGTGTTCAAGTGATTTCATTCCATATATACTACTGTGTTTCCTCTTGCTCAAAAAGTCTATATACGGTTTCCAAAAAATCTTTCAAAAAATCTTAAAACTGGCTTATCCTTTAAAACCCATGTTAGTCTGCCAATTTGGGTGAACTCAGCAACCTTAATAATTGATTTTTCTGAGGTTGGTGCTTCCGTCCATTTCCAAATCCATGGACCACCATTTGGAATAACACTGACCTAATGAACTTCACAACTGAGGAAAGACTAGAAGTTGGATTTCCTGGATCTCCATACAATGCTCTAACCGCTGTGCCACGCAGACCCCAGGGAAAGGGCCTTTAATAAACATTTTGCCCTGGGCCTTTCAGTGTCTTAAAAAGTCCCTGATCCTTAGCCAAAGTCACCCCACACTTCTTGGCTGCATATTTTAATTATCTTGAACTAGACTGATGAGAATAACAGTGTCTTCCTCTTCCACAGGAAGATGAGTTATTGGGCTATTGATTCTTGGAGTTGTTTAAATGAGATGGATGGCTTTGCAGGCCCTCTTGCCTGTTTGTATGGGGCGCCGGGGGCTGTCTGCAGGGAAGAAGAGCCACAGCCAACGCTTTGGATAGATTTTGGGGGAAGGCTATGGAGGCTGGTGGTTTTGAATGTCAGTGGAGCGGTGAATTCATTCTGGGGTTTAACCTGAAATCTAAAGGAGATTGTGAAGGTGATAGACCTATTTTGGGGATAGCGTTGGACCTCGAATTGAATCACAGCTTCACTAAACAGAGAAGCCACCAGCTTTCCTTAACTTAGGTCTAAATCCAGTCCAACCAGGAGGGCTCCAACCAAGGGAGCAGAGAAAATGGAGAGAGAATCTGATTTCAGGTGTTGGACACTATGCTGCTGCTGAATTCTAGGAAAGATTCTATTTCTGTTTCATTTACTCCATAGAATCATAGAATTGAAGAGTTGGAAGAGACCCCAGGGGCCATTCAGTCCTGCCCCATTCTGCCAGGCAGGAATACACCATCAAAGCACTCCCGACAAATGGCCATCCAGCCTATGTTTAAAAATCTCCAAAAAAAAAAAAGAGAGAGAGAGAGAGACTCAGCCACACTCCAATGCAAGTTATTCCACTACTGAACTACTCTTACTGTCAGGAGATTCTTCCTAATGTTAAGATGGAATCTCTTTTCCTGAGGTTTGAAGCCATTGCTCCGTGTCCTAGTCTCTGGAGCAGCAGAAAACAGACTTGCTCCATCCCCCATATGACATCCCTTCTAATATTTAAATACAGATCCTCTGCAATCTTCTGCATCACAGTATGTATTTGAACCCAGAATTTTCTAGCCTGTCCGTATCCTGGTTTTAAGGCTTGCTTCTCATTGTCTTTGCTGAGCTCATCTCTTCCTTCCCCACTCCCACCTCTGGAGCATTGGATCAGTGTTAAGGTTTTGTCACTCTCAGAAACTGCAGCCACAATCCATCCTGACCCTTCTGGAAATGTGCCATGAATTTCTCTAACCTCTCCCACCCCTCCTCAGCTTCTAACATTGTCAGTTCCCATAGAGCAGTGTTGCGGGTGAGCACGAGGCCAAACGTGTTTGGCTAATGGAAGCGCTCTCAAATAAATCTTTGCATGAAACTGATCTATAATTCATGTTGCTATTGATTATAGGTCACCAGCACCTTTAAAAAGGATTGCAGGCTTCACTTTCGTTCCTTTTGACGGAGAGGCTCGTTGGCAGAAGTGGAAGGGTGGATGTTCTTAATCTTCTCTCTCTCTCATTGCGGGCTTTGTCTTACGGATGCTTAGCAAGGGTATCTTCATTTGGATAGGCCTTTTTTGGTGAAGATCCAAAATGGTCATTCGTTATCTTGCCTGCCCCATCCTTGTTGAAGGACTGGGTATGGAAAGCAATATAGTTATTGCTAGAGCTCTCCAAGGGGTCGAACCTGATACGGGGACAGGGATCAGCTCATTGGATAACTCCTTTGAAGTTTGGAAAGAAAACTTGGGCTGGGATCTTACAGTATTACACTGTAGTTTAAACATCTACCAGTGGAGTGATGTCACACTAAGATCATGCAGCTCCCAGACAGAATAGCCACACTGTGGAATGCATGGACAGAGAAATGGGCATGGCAGAATAACCATTGTACAACACATCCACAACTAGCTCTGGGTCCAGGACAGAACCCTGTGGCACCCCACTAGTCACTTCTCTCTAGGATGAAGAGGAGCCATTGGTGAGTATCTCTTGGGTTCAGTCGGTCAACCAGTTACAAATCCACTTAACAGTAGCATTGTCTAGCCCAGATTTTACTAGCTTGTCTGCAAGAAAATCATGGGGGACCTTGTCAAAGGCCTTACTGAAATGAAGATATGCTATATTCACAGCATTCCCTTCATCTACCAAACTATTACGTCTTATTTTAAAAAAGAGATAAGATTTGTCTGACATGGCTTGCTTTTGAGAAACTCATATTGATCATAGCATTCTTTCTAAATGCTTCTACACTGTCTGTTTAATGATCTGCTCTAGAATCTTTCCTGGTATTGAAGTCAGGCTGACTGGGCAATAATTGTTTGGGCCTTCTTTTTCCCATTTTGAAGATGAGAACAATATTTGCCCTCCTCCAGTCTGCCGGGACTTCTCCCATTCTCCAGGAATTCCCAAAGATCACGGCCAGTGGTTCTGAAATTATTTCTGCCAATTCTTTTAATATCCTTGGATGTAGTTCATCTGGCTCTGATGACTTGAGTTCATTTAGAGTAGCCAGGTATTCCTGTACTACCTCTTTACCTATATTGGGCTGCGTTTCCCTTACTGGATCATCTGCTACATTTTCCCCAGGTGGAATTGTTTTGGTTTTGGGAGAAGACAGAGGCATTCAGTAGTTCTGTCTTTTCTCTGTCCCTTGTTAGCATCTCACCATCTTCTCCATGCAGAAGCCCTGTAATTTCCTTGTTCTTCCTTTTGATATAGACATAACCAAAAAGAAACCCTTCTTATTATTTTTAACCTCTCTAGCAAGCCTGAGCTCATTCTGTACTTTCGCTTTTCTGACTTTCTCCCTATACTTGCCGTTTCTTTGAATTCCTCTTTGGTGATTTCCCCCTTTTTCCATGTCTTGTACTTATCCTTTTTAAATGTTAGCCCTGTTGAAAGTTCTTTAGACATCCATCCTGGATTATTTAGAGACCTTCCATTTTTCCTCCTTTTTGGAATTGTCTGAAATTGTGCCTTCAATATCTCACTTTTAAGAAACTCTCATCCTTCATGAACTCCCTTCTCTTTTAGTGTTCCTGGTCATGGGAATCACTCCCAGTATTTCACCAGCTCTCCTTCCTCCTAAGAGCAACTTCATTTATTCCTACAGTAGGAAGCTTGTTGCATGTGGTGGTAGATACACAATGAATAAATTAGTTATAAAATGCGCAGGCTTCTCAAATAATTAGTTGAAATCTGATTCTTTGCAGCCTTCATGTGGCGAGTGGGGAAATATTGTTCCAAGTGATGGATGAGACAGAAGAATTCCCAAAGCAGAAACAGGCTCTAGATGCTGAGAACAAGAATATTATTCCAGCCAAGGACTTCAGTTTCTGCAACAAACAACCCATAAACTCAGCTTTAATGGACAGAGGATGCATGGAAACTGGAGGTAACTATAATATGGCACAAGGTAACCAAGATTTCGGGAATATGAGAGAAAGTGCTGGTAGAAGGCAACGTTTCCCAAAAGCAGGAGAGGAGAACCTCAAGTCCTAGAGTCCAATTTGCCTCTCTTGGGGTCCCAATTTGGCCTTCTTTGTTTCCCCACTTCCAAATCTCCATCTAGCAAAGATGTTATTCAGGCACTTTTGGATTGTTCTTGCTAGAATGATCTTAGAAATAAATCCATCCAACCCCTGTAAAAATCACTGAAGGGAAAGTCGTTTTCTGTAAAAGTTTGTTTTCCACTGTCTAATGTGGAGAACTATGTATCGTTTAGAAGATCTAAATTCCTTTGCAGCTGCCTAATGCAAGGTTTAAAGGCTCTACACAAAATTATGAAGCATCTGCTGGTCAATGGAAAGAGTTCTAAGTTGTTGTTGTGTGCCTTCAAGTCATTTCTGACTTATGGCAACCGTAAAGTGAGCCTATCATGGGATTTTCTGGGGCTGAGAGTGTGTGACGTGCCCAAGGTCACCCAGTGGGTTTTCATGGGCAAGTGGGGACTCGAAGCCTGGCCTCCAGGTTTGTATTGCAATGCTCAAACCACTACACAAGCTGGGTCTCCTAAGCTGTGCAATATTATAATGATATGTTTGTTGAGTTTTAATAGTGTATAATGGCAAACTGCTAAATTATAGCAAACTTCTTGATGGTTTTCCCAGTTGGCCATGCCACTCCCTTGCAACACCATGATTTGGCTGTTTCCCAGATTTTGCTCCGAGCCTCTGAGGAAAGCAATGTCTAACCTCCTCTGAACAAATCTTGCAGAAAAAAACGAAAACCCTAGAATAGAGTCACCATAAGTCAGAGTCAACTTGAAGACATGTAACAAGAAGAAGAAAGGTTTGGGGCGGTCTAGATGCCTTGAAGGCACCAGATCTTGGAAGCTGAGCAGGGTCGGGGAACACCATCCAAGTTTTTTAGACCAAGGTTCTCAGTTTATTTCAAGGATACATGTACAAGGTTTGAAATTGCTGCTGTTTTTAAAGCAGTTTTAACTGTTTTTAAGTTTCCTATGTTTTCATCTTGTTCATGCTTTTAATCTGGATTTTTTTAAAAAAATTATTGATGTTATTTATATTTATATTATATAGAAGTGTTTTAATAAAGACAGGCTTCCCCCACTTATCTGACAGGTTAAACATAGAAAAGGGAAGTGATTGCAAAGTGGAACCCACGTACTGTACTGTAGGGAACATGAAGGACTTATGGAGGCTCCCATTATCGATTGCATGTGTGCCGCTTGCAGAGTCTCTTGGCCAGATTAGCAGTCTTTTTTCCTCTCTCGACTCGCTTTGCAAGCAGAGCGTGCACGTGAGCGGTCCCAAGCGAGCCTCCGTAGGCAAGAAGAACTGATGAAAGAGCAGAACCCCTGTTGATTGACTAGAACTTATCCTTAATTTAGAAGCGTCAAAAGAGGGAGCTGTCAGATCACGGGTATTGAAAAGGTAGGGGCTTCCTGTAAATACAATCAGGTATCCCCTTGCCTTCCTCTCAGGCTGAGAGAGTGTGACTTGCCCAAGGTCACCCACTGAATTTCCATGACTGAATGGAGATCCGAACCCTGAGTCTTCCAGCCTCCTAGTTCAGCATGCAAATCACTATACCAGTGATGTAGACTCGAGTCGATTGACGGACTCAAGTCAGACTGAAGTCACATTAGTGACTCAACTTGGACTTGACTCGGCAATAAATTATACACTGACTTGAGACTTGTATATTTTTAGTAACTGACTTGCTGCCCTCGGTTTAGTAACATGACACATTCATCCAGAAACCTTGCAACTTACTGGTCACGTGACGATCTGTCTCCAGCCCAAAGTGTGGACACATTTCTCAGAGGGACAAGCAAATGGGTTTGGCAACAGGCTTGAGGTCTGCTCAGCAGCCTGTCCCCATACATATAGGAGGAACTTTCCAAAACTTTTCCTAAGAGCAGAAGGCAAGACTCGCACCCAGAGGGGAACAGAAAATGTGTGAAGCAATGGGCTTCAGGAAGAAGGATTCTTTCTTCTAGAGCTTTTGGAGATTCTGTAATGGGGAGTAAGAAGGATCCCATTCGCCTCTTCTGAAGCTGCAGGTGGCAAAATCACAAATATGGAGAGCAGACTCTACTTAAATCCTTAAAATTGACTTTATTTGACTCTGTCCAGAAATTCTGGCATATAGGTTGGCTCCCAGACTTGAGACTTGACTTGAAAGTAACTTCAAGGACTTGAGACTTGGAGTAAAAGACTTAAATACATCACTGCACTAAACCATGCTGGCTCTCTTGAAATGGATCTGGAAATTTGAAAAGGCAATCTTTTAGTACTCAGAGAGTTGGAAGGAAACGCCAAGGGCTGTTTTTTTTTTTTAAGACCTGCAAATTTCCAGACTTCCATTTTTCCGTTTCAAACATCTGCCTATCTGAAAAGATCCTCAAGGAGGGAATAAATTAGATCAAAGGCTGTTATGTCCAATTTGCTCCTGCGGTTTCGCTCACACTTTAATACAGACAGAAAGAGCAACATTCTCCTCAATTATTACTTAGGTGTCTTGACGAACATCCCAACGGTATAAATCAAACGAGAGGCAAGATGTTAGCGAGCTTTCCAAGGTTTGCCCTGGAATACGATTATGTGGGCTTTCCAGAACAAAATCATAACTTATCCTGATGGTGCTATTAAAAATGTGCTTTCTTCTGAGGTCTTCCTGACATAATTTAAGAGACCACATTCGTTTTCTTTTTTTTAAGAAAGGGGGGGGAATCACATCTATCAGCCGGAGATCGCCCCAAGACAGGAGCGATTTTGGTTCCTTGGTTTTATCCTCAGTTCATATTTCTTCTTCCTTCTCACTCAGCTTATAAGAAGCACATCCAGGTCTTATATATGAGACATCTGTATAATTTATATAGTCTTGTGGGCACCTCATCTGTGCAAATTATAAATTTTATGTCAGTGGTTATAATTCTGAGTAACTGCTCTCATTCATACCATTTTAACCTAATGAAATATCATTTATGGTATTGAAAAAAAAAATCCTGACCCACATAGTGTTGCAAAGTCAATAATGGCACAGGCTAATAAAAAATAATAGCACTGATGAATAACATGCCCTAAAGCTCTAGCCAATATGTACATCATCTTCAACTTTTTTTTTTTTCAATTGCATCCTGCAAATTTCCATAAGTCCCAGCTCTGTTCTGTAGTCAATCTCATTCCAGCCAGAAACTATAGATCCAGGCAGGAATTCTGGTTGAGTGGG
This sequence comes from Ctenosaura bakeri, assembly GCA_948474755.1. NCBI lineage: Eukaryota > Metazoa > Chordata > Lepidosauria > Squamata > Iguanidae > Ctenosaura > Ctenosaura bakeri. The sequence continues at coordinate 155,267 of CAOLHI010000669.1, read as the reverse complement.
AATCTGATGGTATTCCTACAATCAGTTGTCACTTCTCCTGTAGGAAAATCCACAGAATCAGTGAGCTGGAAGAGACCACAAGGGCCATCTAGTCCAACCCCCTTCTGCCACGCAGGAAGTCACACTCCAAACACCCCCAGCAAATGGCCATCCAGCCCCAGTTTAAAAACCTCCAAAGAAGGAGACTCTACCACACTCCCAGGCAGCATATGCCACTGTCAACTGGGTCTTACCATTAGGAAGTTCTTCCTAATGTTTTGGTGGAATCTCTTTTCCTCTAGTTTGAAGCCATTGCTCCATGCCCTAGTCTCTGGAGCAGCAGAAAACAAGTTTGCTCTGTCCTCCATATGACACCCCTTTAAATATTTAAACATGGCTATCATATTGTCTGTTAATCTTCTTTTCTCCAGGCTACACATCTCCAGCTCTCTAATCCACTCCTCCTGGGCCTTCATGGTTTCTAGGACTTTGACCATTTTGGTCACCCTCCTCTGCACATGTGGTGCCCCGAACTGGACACAGTATGCCAGGTGGGGTCTGATCAAAGCAGAATAGAGTGGTACTATTACTTCCCTTGATCTAGACACTGTTCTCTTATTGATGCAGCCCAGAATTGCATTGGCCTTTTTTGCTGCTGCATAACCCTGCTGACTCAGTCTTCAGCTTGTAGTCTGCTAAGACTCCTAGATCCCTTTCACATGTACTGTGGTCAAGCCAAGTGTCACCTATATTATATCTGTGCATTTCATATCTGTGCCCCTTACCCTGTTGAAATTCATTTTGTGCAGCAGGTGAGGTCTCACCAAAGCAGGACAGAGTTGTACCATCACTTCCCTTGGTCTAGCCACTATAACTGTTGGTGCCACCTAGAACTGCATTGGCGTTTTGGGCTGCTGCATAATTTTAGGCAAAGTAATAGAACAGAACCAGTGTTGTATTGTGTTTGGGGGTTGGACTAGAACTTTTGAAACATGGGTTCAAATCTCCATTCAGCCATAAAATCCCACTGGGTGACCTTGGGCAAGTCCCACTCTCCCAGCCTCAATGGAAGGCAATGGCAAACCTCTTTGGAAAGGTTTGCCTTGGGATTGCCATAAGTCAGAAATGTATTGAAGACAGAAATCATCATCATCATCAAACTCATCATCATCATCATCATCATCATCATCATCATCATACTGGAAGATTTCTGTGAAATGAGGATCTGTCTGCAAAACATTAAGCTAAGATCCATTTGACCAGGGTACAGCTACAGGAATAATAGCACTGTAACAGTCTAGTGCGGAAGTGGCCTTTATCTTTAGTCCCTTAGAAACCGACACACTTTCTCTTTTTGAGGCTCCTCAAAACAGCTACAGTAGTTTAAAGACACATTAACTGCCATGGTTCTGTTTTATAAAACCCTGTAACTTGTACTTCATTGAGAATTCTCTGCTAGAAAGCAATATAATCCACTCCTCTGAACTTCAGCATGAGAACCCATAAAGAATTCTAAGCATCCAATGCAACTAAGATCCCAGGATACCCTAGGAGGCAGCTATAGCAATTAAAGTAGTATCAAAGTGCTATAATTATACAATGTGGATGCATCCCAGCAGACCTTCCCCCTACTTTGAAACCATATAGCTGCCAGTCTGTTACTGTACTTTGTTTTTGAGAGCCAGCCATAGGGAGAAAAAAGTGAAATAACCGGTAATCAATAATTGCAGTATCTCAACTTAACACTTTAGCCATTTCCGCACTACACTGTTACAGTGCTATTATTCCACTTTCAACATCCTATGGAATCCTGGGGTTTGCAGTTTAGGGAGGGTCAAAACCCAGGATTCTATAGGATGTTGAAAGTGGAATAATAGCACTGTAACAGTCTAGTGCGGAAGTGGCCTTTATCTTTAGTCCCTTAGAAACCGACACACTTTCTCTTTTTGAGGCTCCTGTGCCTTTGACTCATGCAAAATAAATAGATCTGTAACAGATATAATTTTTCCCCATCATGGAGCTGGAGTAATGGGGGAAAAAACACTTTTTCTGGTGGGGTTTTCCCCATTGTGTTGTTATTAGTAGAAGAGCCTCAGATGTTGACAGTTCTAAATATTAAAACTGAAGATGAAATTACATCTAAACTCCCTTGTTTTCTAGATTCCTTGGTGAGTAAAGAGAAAGAAGAGCAAGATAATGGCTTGATAAAGTACTCCAACGAAGATCCTCTTGGCAGTTCCATGGACAAGGAATCACAATGTTTGGCTTCAAGCATCTCTTCTGACAAATTATGTAGTTTCTCTCCCTACTTAGAGGACTCCCCGTTTGAGTCTTTATTTCATAAGGCTCACGCCATTCTAATCCATATTTCTGGAAGTTCTCTTTCATCCTTTGAAGAAGCTGAAGATGCCCAAGACACAGATGTCAGCCTCCCTGAGGAATTTATCTTCCAGGAACAGCTTCATGGTAGTAGCTATGATGGGGTATTTTGTGATACTCCTGCAGTACCACAGATAGCAATAAACACACCATCATCTTCTGGTAGGGGAAGTCACACGCAAATGTCTGGAGCACATTCGGATCAAGGCGACCTGTCAGGTATATCCGGCCAAGAAAAGAGCCTGGAAGATATGCCAGCCACCGAAAGAGATGATGGATCTGATTCTATGATATTATCAAGCGATGGAAGGTCAAGACCCAACTCGGCTCAGATTCGAGCATCTCATTCTGGCCAGGCTGACGCAATAACTGTTGGAAGGGATGCAACCTCTTTGAAAGATTCAGAGCCAAGGACCTGGGTAGAGGGTGTGGACAAAATGGCTTTTCAAGGAGATGTTGAGTCAGAAGCTGTTTTATCATGCAGTGGAACATCTTTCTACAGTCCTAAGGACCAGAAAAAGCAAAGACCTAAAGAGTCCAGTAGGACCACTAGTGGAGATTGTAATGGTGAAGACCCATCTCATTCCAAACCTAAGGATGAATCCATGATGGTGGTACCCAAAGCCTCCTTGAAAAAGGTAGACTCCATCAATGATGATTCAGTGCTTCTAACGTCACACAATTCTTCCAAACCCTTGTTAGTTTCAGACAACAGGAATGATTGTGTGGAACATTCAACTGGCGAAAGCCAATCTAGTGTATTGGATGAAGCCACTACTACCCAACTTCCCAAAATATCCATGAGTGACAATGAGATCGACTTTGGTCCATTACACCCCAAAGCCACAGAAGGAACAGAAAAAGAAAATCAAAATAGTTCTACAAGGAACAGCCAAAACATAAAAGAATCTGGAACGGCAACACTCTATACAAGCTCACCCAAAGGTGGGAAACTTCTCCCATCTAAGAGCTCCTTCCAGAGAAGTGAAGGTGCTGCAGTACCCCCAACAATGATCTTCTGGCTGAAATAGAGGACGAGATTCTGTCTCCTGTGGATGAAGTGTTGTCTTACGGAAGCACTGACCTACCATCCGCCACCGAGAAGGACATCTCTTTCGTAAGTGAAGATCTTCCTGCCCCACCTGAAGACCTGAGTGAGAAATATGGTGATTCTAACTTCAGCCTGCAAGACTTTCCATCGCCACCCGAACAGCTTGTGTTCCCTGAGACCGGAGAGCTACAGTTTGCCACAGATGAAGACATATCCATAAAAACAAATGACTTGCCTTCCTTTTCTGACGATCACAGGTCGGAGGACCTCTTGTCACTCCCGCCAGTGCTAGGAAATGGATCTTCCTTGCCTTTAGAACAATGAAGACCATTTAGTGGAAAGAACAACATCATCTAATATATAAAAGTCAAAGTTTGTCTGTTTGTCTGTGTCAAGCAAAAACCTCGTATTATTGGCTGTGTCAGGCAAAGACCTTGTATGATTGGCTGCCTAAGAAGATTCTGTGGAATCCTGGGATTTGCAGTTTAAGGAGGGGCCTTTAGAATTGGGCCTCAGGAAACTACAAACCCCAGAATCCCACAGGATGTTGAAAGGGGAATAATGGCACTATAATAATGTACAGTGGAAATGACCTTATAGATATTCAACAACTGACAATAATAGGATGATTAATCCTGGAAAGGATTTTTTTTAGAAAAGTAAATTGCACTAACTTCTTAACTTTTCTGAACATAACCTCAAATGGATTTTAAAAAAATACCTGGAACACTGATGACAATGCAGCAGCCTAGAGAAAACCCTAATTCCTTTCCCATGTGTAATGCATATGCTTTTCCCTCCTTCACAATTAATGAACCAGAGGAAGACAGTTTGGGCACAGAGGGGGCTGTGAAAAGGGGACATGTTGGGGTGTTGCTGTTTTGCATAATGAAGGACTTTCTTCTGCAATACAGAGGAGTGAAAAATTTAGTTCATTTTATGTTTAAGCAAAGCTATTTTCTGTGCTTTTAATTTGTGTGTGTGTGTGTGTTGAGAGCAAAGTAACAGTTCTGTGATTGAAACAAACAGCAAACAAATCTTGCATGATGTACGGACACGTTTTTGGGCCATGATGTGACGCCACGTTCAATGAAAGTTCCATTTCCTTTTATTCAGCAATTATTGGGAGGGGGGCAAAAGGAAGCAATAAAGTTGACGAGATGACTGAATACAGACCACACATGAGTTTTAATTCAAGATCTCATGTCATCTTGGGAAACAAAAAATGACATGCTGAAGAAAGGTAGAGAAGTATTTGCATTTTTATATTTTTAAATAAAGATATTTTCCGTCTAAAGCACCTTGTGCACACTATGTCAAAATCACAAATCTAATAAAGGTTGATTGCACCAGAAAAAATGCCCAACATTATGTATCTTTGGGATGGGAGAGTTGTGTGTGTTTGTCTACCAGAGGCCCTAAGAGGTAAGTGTAACCATGTAAGTGTAAGCGTGTGTCACAGGAGTCAATGAAAGATCCTCTGTGCTAATTTTAGGGACGCTGTAGACGAGCGATGTCAGCTCTTGTTCTCATTCACCTTCCTAGGCCATTTCCACACTGCACTGCTATAGTGCTATTATTCCACTTCTAACATCCTGTGGAATTCCAAAGAACTCTTTGGCTGAGAATTCCAAATAAGCCTCCCTAAAGTGCAAACCCCAGGATTCCATAGGAGGAGGAAAGGGGAATCATAGCACTATAACAATGTAGTGCAGAAATGGTCCTACTTTTCCAATGGCTACTGCATCTAGACTAGACTATGTTTATATATTTCTATGTATATATGTATATGTATGTATGTATATATATACACACATACATACACATACATATACATACACACATACACACACATATATACATATACATACATACATGTGTGTGTGAAGTGTGTGTGTGAAGTGTGTATATACATCTGTGTGTGTGTGTGTATAATATTATTAGAGAAATTATTACCAAAATTACAGGATTGTGTGCCAATAAGAAATTAAAGTTATCTGCAAGAGACTTACAAACTCGAAAAAATAGATGTAGTACTGAGCCATATAAACAAAGGATTCATGCTGTTTAAGCTTATACTTGCATTAGATACAAATCATACTATACAAATCGTGCTGTGCTATTCCTAAAAATCTCTTACTTATGTAAGATCCCATATGACACTAAATGAATTCTCTCCTATATAGACTACATTGTGCTTCTTTCCCCATCTCTATATTTTGGACAATCTAGCCTAAAGATTTCTATGTATGGTTGTGAAAGAGCGAAGAAAGCTGACAAAAACGAAACCGTATCTTAATTCAGATATGATGCTGGAAGGGAGTTGTACAAATCTCATGGGACTGCCACAGAAACAAATAAATGGGTCCAAGAGCAGATCGAGCCTAAACTCTCCTTTGAAACCAAGATGACATAAACTGTCATATGATGGAGCTATCAGGAGACGATGCGACTTGCTAGAAAAGACAATAAGGTTTAGCAGGGTAGAAGGCAGTAGGAAAAGAAGATCAGTCGCCTCTGTCAAAGAGTTTTCTGCTTATGGATCCTATGGCTATGTTTTAAAAGATTGTTTTCAGTTTTCCATCGGCATCCTCATTCTGTCCCTGACAGGGTTGTGAGAAATATATTCTCCCCGAGTGAAAATTGGTGTGTGTGTTGTGTGCAAATGTCTCCAAAATGCACACATTTTAGTATTCATTTTTTCTACTATATGAATGTGCATTTTGTGCATATAGACGCAAACAAAAGTGTGTTTATGTGTTACGGCCCTGAGCACCCCCCCAAGACTGATATGGTTTAATTGGTGAAGTATTATTTGAGTGGCACATACCTTAATTGGCACTGATATAAAATGGGACCTAGGCAGAGGAAAATTACCCATTGAAAATGTGTGATTGTAAGGCAGATCAGCCAACATTCCCTCTAGGCACAGTCGAAGTCATTGTCAGGCAGGTTACGAAGCAACTCCTGAGATAATAGGCTTAAGTTGAAGCTGAAACATCTCTGTGCATACAATGGTCAAAAGGGAAGTTTCCACCAAAAGCTTATACACCCAAAATCCACCCTGCAGGTATGGATGTGAATGGCTCTCCATTTTGAGCAGTCAAATGCAATACTTCACTTGCTGGTCAACATGCTGTCACTCTGATTCCTGAAAGAGGACTGTCCTTAGGCATTTATCTAAGCCACATTGCTGCTTTCTTTGGTGCTCTTCGGATTGGTAATTATCACCCGAACCCTAAAATTCCTCTACCCACAACTTTTCTCCCTTTATCCCAGCTCTTGTGTGCGTGTGTGAGCGCCTGGATTTTTTTTTTTTTGGCATGTGTGTCTGAATCTTTCAATAAAACACATTTTAGCTTATTTTGGAAGCTCTGGCTGGTTCTTTCATGCATGACCCTGTAAACATTGGTGGAAAGATCTTGTTAGGTTACCCTCCACTCGCAGGCCTCCTAATTTGAGCTAATTAATTCCCTGCTGTCTTGCGGAGGTACTGGCATTGTGGGTGGACCCCTGAGTCACCCACATATGTACCTCTCCCCATAAGAACAACTCTTGCTTTCATTGAGTTTCTCAGGTCATTTCCACACTACACTGTTATAGTGCTATTATTCCACTTTTAACATTCTATGGAATCTTGGAATTTGCAGTTTAGGAGGGGCATTTAGAATTCTCAGCCAGATTGCTCTTTGGCCTCAGTAAACCACAAATCCCAGAATTTCATAGGAGGTTGAAATTGGAATAGAATCATAGAATCATAGAATCATAGAAATTCAGAGTTGGAAGAGACCACACAGGCCATCCAGTCCAACCCCCTGCCATGCAGGAACACCCTCAAATCAATCCCGACAGATGGCCATCAAGCCTCTGCTTAAAAACCTCCAAGGAAGGAGCCTCCACTATAATAGCACTATAATAGCACTATAAACTACACTGTGTGGAAATGGCCCTAGTTTCCCAATGGTCTCTCCATCTGGACAGAATTCTACACTTCAGTTGTTCCCATCTCCTAAATTTTGGACCATCCAAGACTAATTTCAGCTAAACTTTCAGAAGAATGTCCTCATGGTAAGAGCTCTTGGCAGAGGAACAGATTGCCTCGTATGTATCTCTGGGATTTTTTAGCTGTCTTATTTTGTTTAATATGGAACCCCAAGCTATTCCAAGCAGTGCAATGGGAGAGAGACCTTTTGGAAGACATTAATCAGGAAGGCTGCCCAGAACAGGAGAAGGACTTAGCTATAAAACAAGAGTGTTGATGAGACATAAAAACGGTATACATGGAACACAGCAGACATATTAAATACCTTCTGCCATTATATTCACGCGGCTCCCAATGTTGACAGCCAGATATATTGTTCTGGTCTGTCAGTGGCAAGACTTCAATATCAAGATTATTCTTACTTCAAGGTCTAATATTTTCTTTGCCATGGCTTTGATCAATATTAACCTCTTGGGTCAATAAATCTTAGTACTAGCCTCAAGAGAAGTCATTAGCTTTCATAGAAAATGATTATTTCTCAGTTAAACTCTGCATTTAATTTTCCCGTAATCCATCTTTTTCACTCACGCATGCAACAATTCTTCTGGGCAGCTGCTAAAAAAACAACAGCCTCAACAACATATAAACATAGTCCCATTTTCTCCCCATTCCTTGGTTTTCTTTCTTTCTTTCTTTTATATCAATCATAGAATCACAGAATCATAGAAATGTAGAGTTGGAAGAGACCCCAGGGGCTATCCAGTCCAACCCCCTGCCATGCAGGAACACCCTCAAAGCACTCCCGACAGATGGCCATCCAGCCTCTGCTTAAAAACCTCCAAGGAAGGAGCCTCCACTACACTCCGAGGCAGCAGATTCCACTGCCGGACAGCCCTGACTGTCAGGAAGTTCTTCCCGAGGTTCAGGTGGAATCTCCTTTCCTGCAGCTTGAATCCATTGTTCCTTGTCCTGGTCTCTGGAGCAGCAGAAAACAAGCCCTCTCCTTCCTCTCTGTGGCATCCCTTCAAATATTTAAACATGGCTTTCATGTCCCCTCTTAACCTTCTCTTCTGCAGACTAAACATCCCCAGCTCTCTAAGCCTCTCCTCATAGGGCTTCATGGCTTTCAGGCCTCTCACCATTTTGGTCGCCCTCCTCTGGACTTGCTCCAGCTTGACCACGTCCTTCTTGAATTGGGGGAACCAGAACTGGACACGGTATTCAAGATGGGGTCTAACCAAAGCAGAGTAGAGCGGTACCAGTACCTCCCTCGATCTAGACACCAGACTCCTATTGATGCAGCCGCGAATTGCATTGGCTTTCTTGGCTGTTGCATCACCAATATGAAATTGTAGACCTTGGGCTTGGGCCAGATAACCACAGTAACAATGGGGAGTAAGAAATATGCTATTCCCCACTTCTGAAAAATCCTTCAGCTTCCAAAATGGGAAGGAAGAAGGATCCTATTCCCCACTTCCAAAGCTGCAGGTGGCAAAATCGAAAATGAGTAGGGCTGATTCTGATTAAATTGTTAAAATCGACTTATCATAGAAACACAGAGTTGGAAGAGACCCCAGGGGCCATCCAGTCCAACCCCCTGCCATGCAGGAACCCACATAATAATAATAATAATAATAAATTTATTTCTATCCCAATGGATCGAGGCGGCATTACAAAAATATATAAAAACATTAAAACAAGGAGCTTGTCTACGTCCTCGGTACTCACTGACTGGAACTGGTCCAGTATAATCTTGTTCACGGGGTTGCTGGACGCTCCATTTGTGACCTCTGCTATAACACCGGCATCCAAATCGGCTCTTATCTGAGAGATTTTATCTGCGAAATGATTATTCAAGGCGTCACAGCAAGCTACGTTAGGTTCTAACAACGAGTTCAGGGGAGTGGGTATCTGAGTCAGATCCCTTAACACCCTGAACAGCTCTGCTGGACGAGAAATCGCAGACGCAATACGTGCAGAGAAGAAGGTCAAAGCATTCCCAATAGATGGACATCCAGCCTCTGTTTAAAAACCTCCAACGAAGGAGGAGATTCCACTACACTCCATGGAGGCAGCAGCAGATTCCACTGCCAGACAGCCCTGACCGCCAGGAAGTTCTTCCTGATGTTCAGGTGGAATCTCCTTTCCTGCAGCTTGAATCCATTGCTCCTTGTCCTGGTCTCTGGAGCAGCAGAAAACAAGCCCTCTCCTTCCTCTATGTGGCATCCCTTCAAATATTTAAACATGGCTTTCATGTCCCCTCTTAACCTTCTCTTCTGCAGACTAAACATCCCTGGCTCTCTAAGCCACTCCTCGTAGGGCTTCATGGCTTCCAGACCCTCCACCATTTCGGTTGCCCTCCTCTGGACACCCTCCAGGTAATCAATATCCCAGTGGTGTATTGAAGTCTTTTACTCCGGGTCTCAAGTCAAGTCTCAAGTCTCTACCTTCAGGTTTCAAGTCCTTGAAGATACTTTCAAGTCAAGTCTCAAGTCTGGGAGCCATCTTTATGCCCCAACCCAAATTCCAGAATTATGGGATAGAGCCTACAGGGCTGCAATATCCTTCTTGACTTGGGGTGCCCAGAACTGGACACAGGATTCCACATGAGGTCTAACCAAAGCAGAATAGAGGGGTATGTTTTATTGGACTTGATTGGACTCCGCCCAGAAATTCTGGAATCCAGGCTGGGGTATATAAAGCTGGCTCCCAGACTTGACTTGAAAGGATCTTGCAAGGACTTGAGACCTGGGTCATTTCCGCACTAGCGTGTTATAGCGCGATGATTCCACTTTCCACATCCTCTGGAATCCTGGGGTTTGCAGTTTCGGGAGGGGCCGGACGGCCCCTCCCGAAACTGCAAACCCCAGGATTCCAGAGGATGTGGAAAGTGGAATCATGCGCTATAACACGCTAGTGCGGAAATGGCCCTGGAGTCGAAAGGGTGAAATGCATCCCTGCGCTGCACCATGCGGACTCCCTTGGCGTGGATCTGGACGTTTGAGGAGGCCACCTTTTAGCAGTCAGAGGGTTGGGAGGGAACGCCTTAGAGACCTGCATCCATCACTGCCAGCTGCTCACCTCTGCTTCACATTCTCCAAAGGCGGCTGTCCCTTTAAGAGGGAAACCGAGAATGGGGGGGAAGGAGGAGCGGGAGTGGGCGGAGTCAGCCGCGCAGCGCCACGCCCCCTCTGGCTCTCCCGCCAGAGGACTGGGCGAACAGGAGTGGGCGGGGCGTGTGGCGTCAGGGCGGCTAGCCACGCCTCCTCTCCGGCCGGGCCGGTCTCCAAGGCCGGCGGCCCGTTGCTAGGGAAGGCCGCGGAGCCTGAGATGGAGTTCGGCGGCGGTTTCGGAGGCCCGGAGCCACGGTGGTGGCGGCTGTGCCTGGCGCTGCTAAGCCTGTGGGCGCCGCGGCCCGGCGGGGCTGGGCTCTACCAGGCCGGGGTGGACCCGGTGTGGGTGCTGGAGGCCGGCACGGTGCGGGAGGCGCTGCGGGCCTCGGCCTCGGCCTGGCTGGTGCAGTTCTACTCGTCGTCGTGCGGGCACTGCGTGGCCTTCGCCCCCACCTGGCGGGCCTTGGCCGGGGACGTCCACGGTAAGGAGAGAGCCGCCTCGGTGGCCGTTTCCGCACTGGACTGTTGTAGCGCTCTGATTCCGCTTTCAACATCCTCTGGAATCCTGGCGTTTGAAGTTTAGGGAAGGGGAAAACCCCAGCATTCCAGAGGATGTTGAAAGCGGAGCCAGAGCGCTACAACAGTCCAGTGTAGAAATGGCCTCGGACTCTGCCCCGCAGCGCCTCCAAACCTCCTGCTGCTCTTGCGCTCCCTCGGCCTCCTCCTCCGCCTGCTGAGGCTGTGCTACCACCTCCTCGCTCCGATCTGGCCCTGGAGCAGAAAGTCATTATTGGAGCCTTTCTGCGCTATGCTGCTATAGCGCTTTGATTCCACTTTTAGCCTCCTGTGGAATGCTGGGGTTTGTAGTTTCCTGAGGCGACAGAGCTCTGTGGCTGAGAATTCTCAGAGCCCCTCCCGAAGCTCCAAACCCCAGGATTCCAGAGGAGGCTGGAAGTGGAAAGGTAGACTTCAGGCATACCGCCATTAATAAGCTCTGTGCCAGAGAACCTCTTTCCCCCAGAATCTCTTTTTGCTCCTGCCCAGCCCCTGCTTTCCTCTTTGTCCTCCGTCCAGCTGGAAGCTTTCTTGTAGCCGCAGCATTGGCATGGGAAGGATGGTGGTGGAGCGTTGGAGAAATACAGGCTGTCCCACTATAACTACCCTGTTAGAGTGCTGTTATTCCACTTTCAACATCCTGTGGAATCCTGGGATTTGCAGTTTAGGGCGGGGTGTTTAGGATTCTTAGCCAGAGAGCTCCTGGGCCTCAGGAGACTACAAATCCCAGGATTCCCCAGGAGGTTAAATAATAGCACTACAGCCAGCCGGTTTAACTTCTGTGGGTTTGATTATTCACAGATTTTTTTGCTGTCCCCTCTGCTGCCTCCCTGTGCCATTTTTAATAGGGACTGCAAGTGTCAACGAGGCGTGTAAGTCCCTCTTAAAAACAGTGTGGGGCAGCAACGGAGGTGGCCATAAACCCCACCAGCCCTCCACTTCTGCCTTGGGAAGGAACCCTGATGCCTCAGAGGAATCCACAATAGGTTGAATATGGTCATCATAGTTTTTGTGTGTGTTAAATATGGTTCAGGGGGGCCTAGGGTTACTCACAGTTTTTCCATTTTCACAGGGGTCCTAGCAAATGTGGAGGGACGACTGCAATCAGATCTGTGCATGTCAAACCCACAAATGTGGGCAGGCCAGCTGTATACTTCTATGACACCTTTCTCCCAAAGTGGGAACCAAGGCGACTTCCAATAATAAACACATTAAAACCTTTAAAACATTAAAACCATCTAAAACTATTAGACATAAAACAAGTGTTCAATTTTAAAACAGTTTACTAAAGTTCCCTTGTTCGTATAAACACCTGCTTAAAAAGAAATGCTTTGGTCTGCCCGTGGATGGAGAGCAAGGAGGGGGCCAGCCTAACCTCCTGTGGAAGAGCATTGGTTGGAGCAGCCACGGAGAATGCCCTGTCTCCCGTGTCCGCACCTGGCGAGCCTGGGACATTGGCGGGACCGAGGGAACGCCTTCCCCAGCAGATCTTGGGGCTCTAGTAGGTCTGTACAATTTGTACTTTCAGCAGCATTGGCATGGGGAGGATGACGATGGAGAGTGGGAGAAACATAGACTTCCTTTTTCAGTCTGCAGCAGTGTGTCTGAATTAGACAACGCCCTACAGCTTGATCTGGCAAATAATGGGATTCTGCTGTAGCCGATGCCACTGTAGCTGCCTGCGCCTGCCTACAACAGGCAAGGTAGACAGCAGCTGCCCCCAGAATCCTTCACAGAGCGTGTGTGAAAAGCAGGACGGAGAGAAAAAGGGACGGTAGATAAGCCTGCCTCACAGTCACATCCAGTGTGTTAAAGAAAGCATCAATCTGGCCACCAAATGGAAATCATAATAAAAAAAGTGGATGCTGGTGAAGGAGGAGGAGATTGTATGTAGAAGCTTTCAAGTGGTCTCTGGAAGGATCTGGATGTTTTTGCTTCTGCCAAGCTTCCCTGACCTAGTGGTTTCATTTTACATGGGCATATTGTTAGTTTTGAATTAAAAGTTCACCAAAGCATGCTGACCTGCTCTTCTTTTTTGTGGTGTAGGAATCTATCCCTGTTCTATGTTATTTCTGCCTTTTGTACCATATTTTCTGTTAAAAAAGTAATGTCCAATAACACGTTATCTTTGTTAACTAAGGTATACATACTTGTGTAACTCCCAGAATCTCCCAGCCACCTTCTTTCAGAAAGGTTGCATTTTACAGTTGGAACTAAGGGGTCACAGAGCTTTGCTGTAGCTCTCCATGCCTAGACTGCGGGAGCTTAGATAGTTACCAGAGATGCAGCATTAGGAGGTTACTTTCTGGAGACTCTCAAGACTTGGACAGAGGGCCCACTCCCACTTAACCATAGATTATGGAAGCTACATTTCTGGGACACACAGTTTTCCCAGCAAACATGGTTTGGGAAAGCAACGACTTGAAAAAGGTAATTTTTTGACTGTATGTAAATATTTCCACCTAAATATTAGGAAGAACTTTCTGATGATAAGAGCAGTTCAACAGTGGAGTATGCTGCCTGGGAGTGTGATGGAGTCGTCTTCTGTGGAGGTTTTAAACAAAGGCTCGACGGGAGTGCTTTGATGTGTCTTCCTGCATGGCAGGGGTTTGGACTGGAAGATCCTAATAGTCTCTTCCAAATCAAATTCTTTGATCTAGTGACAATGATGGCCAAGGCAGTTCTGGAAATTGTAGTCCAAAAAGACAACTTTCCCAAGTTCTGTTTTTTTTTTTTTTAAACAGTCAAGCGTTGGAGATCAGTAAAATGAAATGAGGGGAAGGTTGTAGTCAGTTTTTGTCAAAGGAGGGCTGAGCCAGTGGCTACGCTGGCAGGAGAATTGTGGGAGTTATAGTCCAAAAAAGTAATTTTTCCAAGAATGGGAGGTTTGGTAGCTTCCCATGGTAGGCACTTGAGTATGAAGAGAGTAAGACTGTGATATGTAGGGTATGAATGTAGGTGGAAAGGGCCAGGTTACTGAGCCCAGTTATTGTTTGTGGGTGGAAGATGCTGGGAATCTTGTGTTCAATTCTGGGCACCACAATTTAAGAAGAACATTGACATGCTGGAATGTGTTCATGGATGGTGACCAAAATGGAATAAGGCCTGGAAACCATGCCCTATGAGGAGAAGCTTAGGGAGCTGAGTATATTTAACCTGGGGAAGATAAAGTTAAGAGGTGACATGATAACCATGTTTCAATATTTGAAGGGATGTTGTATGGAAGATGGGGCAAGCTTGCTTTCTGCTGCTGCAGAGACTAGGACATGGAATAATGGCTTGAAACTAGAAGAAAAGAGATTCTGCCTAAAGTTTGGGAAGAACTTCCTAATGATAAGAGCTATTTGATGGTGGCATATGCTGCCTGGAAATGTGGTAGAGTCTCCCTCTTTGGAGGTTTTTAAATAAAGGCTGGGTAACCATTTGTCAGGAATGCTTTGATGATGTCTTCATGCATGACAGGATGGGGTTGGACTGAATGGCCCTTGTGGCCTCTTCCAACTCTATGATTCTAGGTTCAAGCCCTAATCTCTCCAGTTTAGGCTGGGAAAGATTCCAGCCCTGGAAAAGCAACCGCCAGCTAGTGTTGGAATCTACCAGGGATGGTGAAAACCTAGGACCTTTAAATTTCCATCTCCTGGAATCCTCAACCAGCATGGCCAGTGGGAATGAATTATTGGAGCTATAGGTCAAAACAACTGGAAGGTTTAAGGTTTCTCACCCCTGCTGTATACCATATTGAGCTAAGTGGACCAAGGATCTATTTTGGGAGCACACAGCAGCTTTCCATTGCAGATGGATTGTATTTACTCATTTTGTTTCATGGGGTAACGTGTTGGGAAGGTGTTCATCCAGAAGAGATCCTGAAGAAAAAGGCCCATGTAACTTGAAGATCTCTATCAAAGCTATCTTCTCTGAGCACTACCACCAACTCCAGATTTTCTTAAAATAATCACTGGGATGTTTGTCAGCTTTGATGTGGCTCCCTGTCTTTGTGAAGCCCTTCTCTTCCCCAAGTTGGGACCACAGAACAGAAGCCTTTTGGATGACGTGCCATTTCGTGAGAAACTGGCACAGAACTGGGAAAGGCAGAATCCAAGCTGTGTTCCTCCTCTTCTCAGGGGAACCTCTGCTTATCAGATTTTTAAAACAAGTTTCACTGCCAGCACAGGCTGCCCAAACCAGTTCAGTAGACTTGTTTCTCTCTGCAGTCTTACAGCATCAGAGACTCTTTCTCTAACTACTGGCAAGCAACCTGGCAAACGTGCTGAGAGACGGTTGGAAATAAATAGCTAGTCCATCAAGTTTTCCAGGCTCTGGTGGTTATACCCTGGAGAGGAGAAGAAATGGAATTTAGGACACTGCCTCAACTTCCTTTGTCGCTCTAGTTTAATCTAATAATAATAATAATAATAATAATAATAATTTATTTGTATCCCACCTCTCCATATGGATCGAGGTGGCGAACAATTTACAAATAGCATGTATTTCTATACATATTTTTATACATGCCCCCAACAAGCTGGGTACTCATTTTACCGACCTGCGGAAGGATGGAAGGCTGAGTCAGCCTTGGAGCCCGGCAGGATCGAACTCACAACCTTGTGGCTTACAGTACTGGCATTTAACCACTGCACCACCAGGGCTCCTACAGTCATGGATGGCAGCACCAGCCCTCCATGAATTCAAGCAGTGGTCTTTCCCAGCTGTTTGCTTATATGTTGAGCAGGGCAGGGAAGTGTTCAGTGTGCTAAAACTGGAGATTTTTCTGGAGTGAACATGTATCCTGCTTAAATGTCTGCTAAGGTAAATAGATGCAACAGCATGCAGAGGCCACTAAAATTTGTCCACCTGAACAGCAGTTCCTGATTTTGCTGTTGTTTTATACTTCTAGAGAAAGACAGGGAGGAAATCAAGGTGGATTTCAGCACTTTTCCACAGAGCTGCAGTGTGCAGACCATAGGAACAAGCTTGCTTCTTTCCCCATTTAAATGGAGGATTAATTGCAAACTAGTTCCGCATATGTGCTCATTGGAAACTTCCCCTTGATGGGCATTTCAGTTGTTTGGAGAACGAAGGGCTTGACTCGTACTCGGTGGTGATAGGTTTCTCTGTAGCAAAGAAGTGGTGGAGGATGGGTGAGAGGAGAGACTTTGTTCTCTGAGAGTTTATGCAATTGTTATCTGATGAAAAAAGGAGGCCTTTTGATTGAACAAGCCACCTTCAGATACGTTTGCATGACCTTCCATAAATAAATGTTTGTATCAAAAGTCATTCCTACTCTAAACAATGCAGGTTGGATGCATTTCTGTAAACTTCCTTACTTTGAATAATTATCTTCTTGCAATGAACTCCATAGTCCTGCTCAGGCTCAGTTCTAGGTTGTGAGAACTCACAGTACACTATTACACCAGTGTACTGAAGCATTTTTTTAAAGACACAAGAGTCAGAAAATTGGTGATGGATCCAGACTGAATTAGAGATACATACTGAGATTTGAAATTAGCAGATGTAGGTTAGTCTTGAAGTTAGACGTATTGTTAAATAGCAATGTCAATCATCTGTGCCATGATATTTCCAGTTTCTGTGTATGGTTGTGAAAGGTGGACAGTGCAGAAAGCTGAGAGGAAGAAAATCAACTCATTTGAAATGTGGTGCTGGAGAAGAATTCTACGGATACCATGGACTGGTAAAAAACCAAATCAGTGGATCTTAGAGCAAACCAAACCTGAACTTTCACTAGAAGTTGAGATATCTAATCTGAGCTTGTACTTTGGACATGCCATGAGATGACGTGACTCATTGAAAAGCTGCTAATGCTTGGTAAAGTGGAAGGCAGTAGAAAAAGAGAGAAACTGCACTACAAGTGGATTGATTCAATCAAGGGAAGCTGTGGCTACCCTGAATTAGCAAAACCCGAGCAGGGCGTTGATGACCAGGGCTTTTGGAGATCTCTCAATAAGTCCAAGTTGACTTAACAGCAAATAAACTTTGTTATTGTTGTTATTATGTTGTTTGTTTCAGTGGAACTAAAGCATGACTTGACTTTGTTTGGACCTTCTGCATGCCTCTTTTGATCAACGAATATACAGATCTTTACATTGTCAAGGAAGTTTAGCTTCTCTCAAAATGGACACAAGTGGAGGCCCTCTCATCCAGGTCTTACCACCCTTGGTCATCCCAAACTCCTCTGTTCCCTGAAACAACTCCATCCTTTCCCCTTACTGCCCCTTAGCCATTTCTCATCTTTAATTTTGATCTTCCTTTTTTTATCAGCACGCAATCCTTGCAAATTGCACTACCGAAGCATCTAAAATGTCTGACCTACAACACAGCCTGAAGCCTGCGAATGAATCGAAGAAGACAATGATGAACTGAAGCATGGCTGCCATCTCCCCCCTCCACTTTTTCTGGGGAGGTTCCTTTTGTGCACGCTAAACAACTCGCCTCCCAGCTGGTGCACTTAACCAAGTATTTGTCTTGAGAGGGACTGGCTTTGTTCTGGGATGATCCATTTGCACCAGCTTTTGTACTGCTCCTGTTCATTGTCCTCAGAGGGCCTGAGGCAGGTGGGAAGGGGAAGAGAGCCTGGGTGCTGAATCATGAATGAGGCGGATCACCCGAAGCCAAACTTTCTGAGCTTGCCTTTTCGGTGACAAAGTAGCTTGTTTCCTATTGTGCGCCTCCATCAATGCGAGCCCATCTGCTGGGAGATTCTTCAAGTTATCCCCTGGCCTGCTCAGCTGTCAGCCATGCTTGGGACAATGGCCACTTCCAACCGGCTGGAAAACACTGCAGCATTTTGAAAAGGAAACAAAGGAGAAATGCATTTCTGCATCAGTGCAGAAAGTCCGGAGCAGGTTTCCTTTTTCCTGATTGTGTTTACAGAGTTCTCCTTTTCTTTCTGAGAAGGCAAGAATGGTTTGGCTTTTTAGTGTGTGGTTTTAATCTGCAGGCCTTGTTCTAATATGAAGCTTGTGGTGGAATCTGATTGTTGGCCTCTCTTCTAAACAGCCCTGGTTTTCCAGATAGCCAGAGCAAGTTTTGGAGTGCTTGGATGGGATGCAGCAGGAAGGGAGATATCCCACTTATGTTGAGTTCCACACTCGCTGCGCAGAAACCCAGAACTGGATAGAGCCCCTGGTGTTCTCAAAGAAGAACCTCTTCAGAAAGCCAAAATACAGAGATCTGTGCAAGTAATTTTGACTGCCAAGGGATGGGCAGGCCTTGGACTTGTGCTCATTGAAGTGTCAGGGCTACCCCCACCCAATATGCCACATGACAAATATCCTTTGATATGTGAGTTGCTTGTTTCATGGCATGGAGACTTGCTGCTTCAGGGACCACCCCCCCAAGCTCTTACTTTGAATATGTTCACGGCAGGTCTTTGGTTCTTTGTCTAGATTCAGGCCAAAGTTTGGTTTGTGCAGTTAGGTTACCCTCATTGTGACTTGGTTTTTGCAAGATTCCTTCAGCATCTTCATTGACCCTGTTTTTATCTATTGATCTGTAATGTGGATCAGTTGCTCTGACTGGTTGTAAGGAGCTCTGGAAACTCTGGAAACAGTAGGAAAGCTCTGGAAACAGTAGGACACCCCTATTAGATGGGAGTGTAACAGGCACGAAGAGTAGAGGTGGTGGACTGTGGAAAGAATTTGTAAATGAAGCAGATCTTCACAAATATGGGATCATTAGTTATTGTTTCTCCAATCCAGGAGTCCTTGAAACAATGCTACATGCCACCAGCAACTATTACGGCAGCTAGCAGCAGAGCTGGGAAGTTGGTATGCCAGACTTTCAGCTTCTCTATTTTTTCTGCTCTCTGACTTCTCCATAAACACATTCTATTTGGATAGACATCATTCCATGTCGAGAATAGAATTAATGTACAGTCTGTTTAAAACCTTGGATATAGTCCCAAAAATCAACTCTGATCACAATCCAATCCAATTACAAATTTTTACGAAAAAAGAGAAAACAATTGGAGACTGAATGACAACCTGCTACAATATGAAGAAGTGGTCAAAGAGATAAAAGAGACCTTAAAGAATTATTTCAGAGAGAACACAACCAACGACTCAAAAATGAGTACAATTTGGGACGCATATAAAGCTGTAGTAAGAGGTCAACTGATCAAATGGGGATTCCTTTAAAAAAAAAAAAGGAAAACTGAAAGGACAGATAAAATCTTAACCTCATTAATGTCAAAAGAAGCTGAATTTTGCAATGATCTCTCAAATTTGAAATTAAAGCAAGAAATAAAAATTCTTCAGAACCAACTTGAAGCAGATAATATCACAGATTGAAAGGAAATTATGAAAAATCAATAAAGAGACAATTGAAAAAATAAATGGCAAATGTATATTAATTAGTAATAACAAGTTTACTGTGGTAAAATGGTAGCACAGGGCATTTCATCACCACCAAGTGAATCATTGGGCCACTTAGATTGGTAGAACATAAAATATATTTATTGGATTAAAATTTCTGAACAGGAAAACTTTGCTCTGAAAGTAAATATACAACAAAGTAAGCATTTAATAGTGTAAGTTTCTTTTTATTTTGAAGCAGAAAGTGGTATATTTCTTCCAAATCCACCCAAAACTGCTTCTGACTCTACAGCTATGTCTACCAGAGCCTGCTGTGAAATGTCTGTAACCTCCTTCCATTTTCCACCTTTAGGCTGTGACAAAATGCAGAGTCCATGTGCAAATTGTTCGATGTTTCAGCTGCCCCTCCTGTTCTAGCCTGATGAAATATTCTGAAGAATTGAAACTGCAGTGTTGTTATTCAGTGAAAATATTGCCCTAGCAAGGCTCTTTGCTGCTGCTAGCTGTTGGTTGGAGAAAAACATGCCAAGGCCATGTCCTTGTATGTTGCTATGGCACCTCTTGACTCTTAGCAAAGCAAAAAGAAAGCAGGAACTTTACTGGCCTAACAAGGGTTTCTGCTACTGGTGAGCGCCTTTTGAGTCTGTTACTTCTTATTTACCTTAGAAGTTCAACGCTATAAGGACTCTTTAGGGAGGAGGTTACAATTGGAGAGGAGGAATGCTTCAAAAACAGTTTTGCCTTATGGTTGGATCTTTCTTATGGGAAATGTGAAGTGACAATGAGTAGTAGGTATGCTGTAATCTCAGAACAAGTCCTCTGTTTTCCTTACAGAATGGGAACCTGCCATTAAAATCGGAGTCTTGGATTGTGGGGATGAGGCGAACTACGAGACGTGTAAAGAGTATGGAATTCAGTACTACCCCACTTTCAGGGTAAGCAGCTCCAGATGCACCAGCAGATAGATTCTGCTTGTTCCACTTGGTTAAATCCAGGGTTATCACACAAGCTGGAGTGACTGCTGGGTTCACACATTAACACTTTTCAGATTTGCTTTGTGTCTGCCTTTTTTACCCCAGCAGAGCATCTCAATAGAATCCAGGCTTTCCGTTCTGCCCATAAGAGTGGTTGTGTCCCAAGGGCTACATTACTACTCATCATCATCAGTGTCGTCGTTATTACAATAAGCTTCATCTGTAGTCTTGGTTTCCTTGGTTTCGTTTACCTGCCATCTGAAAAATACTGGCGTATTTTCTATTTAACAGAAAAATAGAGCAGTGGCACCCATGTGGCCTGTACTGGTAGATCAGGGTTTTCCAAATGATGTATCACAACACATTAGTGTGCCACCTGTAGTATGTTGGTGTGCTGCCTCCCCAGCCGAAAAAGATCCCCCCACCCGAGCCTGGCCCACTGCTGTTGCCCTCGCTGGAGCCTTTCCCCAGCAAAAGAAATGGCAGTGGGCAAGGACCAAGTGGGAGGGGCTGCCTTTCCCCCTGCGGTTGCTCTCGCTGGGGCCTTTCCTGGCAAGGGCAATGGCAGTGGGCCAAGACTGGGGGGGTGCCTTTCCCCACTCTAGATATGCCTCTGGGTACCTCCAATTTGCTAGTAAAGCTGCATTACTGTGTCACAAAATGATGCATGTCGAAAAAGTGTGTCACCAACTTGAGAAAAGATTGGAAAACTCTGTGGTAGACCGTATGAAGCCTCTCTGTGAAGCTGGAGGGCTACCTCCAGTGACACCAGAGCTGTTGCTAGCTTTGCAGGAACCATAGAGAAGCTTCATGCTGTCTGTTAGTATGAAGCCTCTCTGCGGTCACTGCAAAACTGGAGGGGTTCATACTGTCTGTAGTTGTTAAGGCATTCACAAGTGTGTATGTGTCTTGGAAGGTATCTCCTGTGAGTAAGGGGGGAATTACTGTATATTAATTTTTATAGTGCTATAGCCAGCCCTGTCAAAGGCATACAATTTGGATCATATCCTTGCTAAAAGCATACAGTTTTCACCATATGAGGCCTTAGGGTAGCTTTCTTCTGTCTGCTGCCTCCAGATGTGTTTAGAGATGTGAAAGGTCTGGAAACTGAAACCATAAGGAGAAAAGTGCCCTTTTTTCAGAAAAAAAAATTCAGAAGAATGGGGGAAAATGCTAAATTAGCACCCTTCACAGCTTTGTTACCTTAAGAACATAAAATACATGTATAGCTATACATGTATAGCTTGGTTTGGTATGAAGGTATCATGTTTGATAACATTAAAAGTACAATTTATTCAGAAAATAATTACAAATCAAATTTGCTTTTTCAACTTTTTTGTTATTGTTGTTGTTGCAAATGAAGCTATGAACTGTAAGCAATAGCTGAACTATAAGGAACTTTTTCCATTTTGCCAGTTTATGAGCGTGCAAAAACAGACAGACAATAAAATGAGAGGAAAGCATCAACATTAGTCAAAGAAGGAACATTATTTTGTCTCTTCTAATTCTCCATAGTGCTCATCAGACACGAAGTACTAATTTCCCTAAAAAGAACTGAGATAAGGAAACCAAGATTAGGAATTGCAAATGATGTGAGGTACTGTACATTGTCTTTCCTAAAAGGCTACCTACTATATAGCTTTTAGAAATAAATATGGGAGAAATAAGCAACAGGGTATAGTGGTTTGAGCATCGAACCATGATTCTGGAGACCAGGATTCAATTCTCCACTTGGCCATGGAAGCCTACAGGGTGATCTTAGGTATGTCACACACTCTCAGCCCCAGAAAACCCTGTGATAAAGTCACTATGAGTCAGAAATTACTTAAAGGCACACAGCAATAAACATATGTACATCTTGTCTTGAGCATTTTATTCATAATTCTAAAACAAAATGTCCCATAACCCAATTTTAATTTTTTTCCAAAAAAGAGAGAAAGGCTTAGAGGAAAAAAAGTGAAGAAATGTTTACTTCCCTGAATTTTCTGGGTTTTTTTTACTCCCAGGCCTTCATATCTCTAGATATTTTGGACTACAGCTCCTTAGGTTGTCCTGATACTGCAGCATAAAAAACTGTAGAAATCATAGAGCGGAACATAAGTATCTGAACAGAATACATCGTAGCAACTGTTCCCCACAGCAATATAGCATTACAGATTTCAGATACTTGCTCAAGAGTTTTTGTGTCTGACCGTGACAAATAATGTTGCTATCATGTCCTACGTGCGGGGATTCTGTTCTAGGAACCCCTGTGTGAAACAAAAAAAAAGAAGCATTGCATCCCATTATAGTTAATGGATGCAAACTGAGTGTGTGTCCGTGGCAGTGCAAGTGTGAACCTGCTGTGTCTTTTGACTATAATGGGATGTGACACTTTGCACAACTTTACATTCATGTGTGCAGAGGTCATGTGTGTGCCTCAGAACATTGTATAAATTGTCGAACTAATGTTTTTAAGTAAACTCGAGTTGCACCTACTTTGCTTCTAAAGAACTCTCCTGTTCTTTAGAAGTGGTTTTTCGTCTGCATTTGCCATACCAGAAAAGGCGATGACAAGAGTTTCATACCCGGGTCGGTTAACCTTTTCTGTAAGAAGTTAAGTGCCTGCTCTTAAATATATGTATTTTATTATTCTTATTATTATATTTATTTATATCTGTCCTTCTCTCATTTATGAGATTCAAGGTAGCTAACAACTTGTTAAAAACAATATAGGTTAAAATTATACAAAAGTTTCAATAAAAATATAAATATACAAAGTACTTAAAACAATTAAACAGTTGATAAAGTTCAAAGAATTAAACATTAAAGTGTTGCAGACAGCAACACACAGCATTAAAAGCCCACCGCAGTCAGTCTCTAAAAGCCCAACACAAAAATGTTTTGCTGAGGAAAGGAAAGCAAGGATGGGGCCATTCTGCCTTCCATTCTGGCTTTTCTGTGTTTGGAACAAACTATTAGTTTTAGAAATGGTCTTAGAATGAAATTGCGCCCTTGACAATTTCCTTAGCCAATAAAATATCTTTTATCCAAGTGTTCAGTTTTATTATGAGCAACAGTAGGTATTACTAAACATATACGTTTCCCCCTTTTTATTCTTTTCTTTTCTTCCGACAGTTTTTTAGAGCGTTCACGAAGCAGTTCACAACTGGAGAAAACCAGCTCGGTAAGACGATCCCTCTGGAAATGTGTGCTCTTTCCCTAGAATGTCATTGCGTGCATGTCAACAATTGAGGCTCCTGTATTAGAACACTAAATGTCATGATGGTTTGCAAAACATGGAATTAAGACATTTAGGGTCTAAACCAGAGGTGAGCAAGGTGTGCCCCTCTTGGCTGCAGAAGGCCCCATAACTATTTTTCAGATAGAGATCCATTCCCCTAATTTTGACTCTAGCACAAAAATGACATTTCCTACTCTGGGATGCCCCCAGCAGTGGTGGTTTGGAGCGTGGCATTTCAAGCCCCATCCCTAAAAGCTTACATTTACATTTTTTTTACACATCTGGGTGATGTTTGTGAGTGGAAAGATGCCCCCCCCAAAGGTAGTCATTCATGCTTGAAGCACTATAACGGCATCTCCAATCAGCAAAGTCAACCGAATCATTGAAAGATGATTGAAACAAGGTGTCTGCTCTGATGATTGAAACAAGGTGTTTGGGCTCTGTCAGGGCTGTTGTGAGCCATTGGTGTAACTGTCTCTGCAGTATTTCCCTCGGAGATGCCTGCTTCAGACTACTAAGGAGCACTGAGTGATTCAGGGACCTGATCCTTGAGGTAAGAGCAGTCTAAGGACCGCTCTGGGCTCTCAGTTCCAAATGATGTTTATCAGAAGACACAGAGGCAGCTTGTGGCTATCTTAGCCATGGCAAGAGTCCAGAGGGCCTTGGGATCTGAAGCAGAGCTATGGAGTTGGTATGCTAAACTTTTTTCACTGACTCCTAAAATGGCAAATGTGTATTAAGTAGTGAGAGATATCACTGTGTGGTTTGAGCATTGGACTGTGACTCTGGGGAGGAATCCCTACTTAGCTGTGGAAACCCACTGCGTGATCTTGGGCAAGTTACTCTCTCTCAGCCTCAGAGAAAGGCAAAGGCAAACTCCTTCTGAACAAATCTTGCCAGTAAACTCTGTTCACGTTAAGGTCGCCATAAGTAAGAACAACTTGACAATGACAATATGAATTAGTAATAACAACTTTACTGTAGGAATATGGTAGTGCAAGGCATTTTGTCACCACTATGTGAATCATCAGGCTATTTAGATTGGCAGAACATAAAATGTATTTATTTGATTAAAATTTCTGTACCAGAAAACTTTCCTAAATTCCTGTGAAAGTAAACGTGCAAGAAACTAGACATTTAACAGTTTTATTAAACAAACATATATTTTAAACAAACATATGTTAAACCTAAAGAATATACAAAGTTAAGACAAACATAAAATTATATACTTTGTTATAATATTATAATTTTTTATTTTGAAGGTGGAACTCCACTCATAATTGCTTCCAATTCCATGACTCCTCAGCCCTGGTCAGAAATCCACATGTAAGCGTGTTGCTCTGTTTTTTCTTTTTCAGGTTCCGATAGGGAACTTCAAACGGTTCGTCAGAGCATGATAGATTTTCTGCAGAACCATTCCAGGGAAGCCAAACCGCCTGCTTGTCCCCCTTTGGAACCAATTGTGTGAGTGTCTTACACAACACAATCTTTCCTCCTGAGCAAACCTTGTCTCCATGGTAGTAGGTCTACTTATTTTGGAAGCTTGTCTCCCTTGCAACCTAACAGGATCACTCCTGCTTAGTACTTGGGTGGGAGGACACCAAGGGTCTCCTGATAGGACTGGGAAAGAATAATTCCGACTGCCAGTCAGAGTTGGTTGTACTTGTTATATGGACGAATGATTTGACTCTGTAAGAGGTAGTTTCCTGTTTTCTTAAATACTGTGATGATGATCTCCAAGGAGAAGGCATTTAACTAGAAGGGCCTATTACTTTCCTATCCAAGGAGTAAGTTTGCCAATGTGTTTAGTGACCCTTTGTATTGACATTAGGTCATTTGGACCATCCGGCATGTGGCCAGTCTGGTTCTTGACAATTGCATTGGTACACATACAGCACAGCTGGGATTGGTCCATGCATTTTCCTGAAATAGGATTTAGAGTAGAGTACACTGTGTGACCTTAGGTGAGTGATACTCTCTCAGCCTCAGAGGAAAGCAAAGGCAATCCTTCTTCTGAAAATAGTTGTTCAGTTGTTCTTATGCCAAGAAAGCCCTGTGATTGGTTCACCTTAGGGATGCTGTAAGTTAGAAATGACTTTAAGGCACACAACAATAGCAGCAGCTAGGGAAAATTCTGCATTAGTGAAATTGTAACATTCTCTGTATCAGAAGAGAGCAAACTCAACAGGTTCCTTTTTATTAAACTTCTAGAATCATAAACCCTTGTTGATCTTCTAATGGTCACCCAAAATTCTGCAGTAGATCCCAGTCAATTTTTAATCCACTCATGCTCTATATACATAAAAAATGACTGTTGTCTTTTTTTTTTTTAATAAATGCACAGGCCAGAAGAAATGTTTACTCTTTTTGATAAAAAGATTCAGCGTTACACTGCCATTATTTTTGAGAGCGAGAACTCTTATATTGGGCGAGAGGTAATGTAATCTTTCAAAACTTTATCCTGTTCTGAAACTATTTGACATTGTATATTCTTTTGTAGTCCCATTTTCTTGAAAGAGTGAGCCGCTTATACAAAAAAATTTCTCTTGTAGTGGGAATGAAAATGTGGACAAATGGCAGTCTTACTAAATACTGGGTTGAATCTGGGAAGAAGGGCTCTTAAAAAGAACTTGTATTCACTCCAGTTATTCTACGTTCTGTCTGCTCTGGATGAGAAATTTATTTCTTTTCCCTTGTGTTCAAGTTTGCCTAAAAGAAAATTCCTAGTTTGTGAACTCTCGGTCATGGTCAGAGAGAATAGCTTTGATTCGTGATTCTACCATTTTACAACCAAAGCAGTAGAGGTTTGTAAGTTGAACAATTTAAATTTTTCTGAATGAAGTGCTTGCCACTGTTCACACAACATGATAAGCCGGTGCCTGGCTTCTTGTGCCGTGCAAATTTTCCCGTACTGATTCTTGTTGGTGCTAGAGCCTAAATGTACAATAAAAGGATGCTCTTTGTGCTCAGTTAAGCCCTTGGAAGCAAAGGAGTGGATAAACTACCTAAACCGTGTTTAACTTGAGTCATAGTTTACAAACCAGCATCATTCATGGCTTGTTGTCATGATTTAATAATCAGTGGAACAAGCCATGGCTGAGCATTTTATTGCAAAGGAATAATACAAACAACTTGTATAGATAACCTGGCCTTCTACAGAAGGTGACTGTTAATGTTTTTTGTGTCATGGTTGCTTGTTTTGCATCTGTGATGATACATAGTAGTGGAAACGTGTAGACATTGTATAGAGCTGCATTTGTTTGTTTATGAACTTTGCTTGTTGGCTGTACTCTCCAAAGTGTGTTCAGCACATTGGTAAAAATGCAGTAGATGGAGCTAAAAGATTGGGTTCGTCCTAAGCTGCAACAGGCAAGGTATGCTATTGGGTTTAAAGTGACAAATTGGCAAAGGAGACATGATGGCTGGAAAGAAGGTAGACAGGCATGCAGCTTCCATCTTTTGAACATCTGCAGGATCCACAGGTTCCTGACTGTAGGGACTGCCCATCTGTTTGTCCAGGCCTTAGTTATCTCAAGCCTGGATTATTGCAACGGTTTACTGACACGTTTGCCTTCCTACTCCCTTCTTTCTCTGGTTTTTATTCAGAACAATGCTCTCCGGGTTGTTTTAAATCGGCCCAAATATTCACCTGTTCCTTCTCCCCGTAGATCCCTTCACTGGCTACCAGTTCAGGCCAGAGCCTGTTTCAAACTTGTGGTTCTGGTATTTAAAGCTTTTGTGTTTTAACCTCCCTCATTACCTCGTAGCTTGGCTTGTTTGGTACATTCAATCTAGGAATTTGAGATCTGCAGGCAAAGGATTATTAAACTAAGATCCACTGGGGAGGGAGACAATATTATTCAGGGCAAGGACTCAGAGAACACAGGGGGAAAAGGCCCAAATGATACTGGACAAGTAGTACAAGCGGCCAATGGCGGGAGGAGTAGAAACAATAGTACAGGACTTGCAGGAAGGGCCTGGGGACTTAAGTGTCTCTACACTAATGCAAGGAGTATGGGAAACAAGCAGGATGAGCTTGTACTCCTAGTACAAGAAAATAAATACGATTTGATAGGCATCACTGAGACCTGGTGGGATGAGTCTCATGATTGGAATATAGGAATAGAGGGGTATAGCCTATTTTGTAAAAATAGACCAAACAAGAAAGGAGGAGGAGTAGCCTTGTATGTCAAGGATGTTTTCACCTGTGAAGAGATCCTGGGCTTAAACCCAGAAAGCCAGGTAGAGAGCATTTGGGTAAGAATTAAGGCAGCGAGAAACAACAGGGATATTCTGGTGGGGGTTTACTACAGACCTCCAACCCAGGCTGAGGACTTGGATGACGCCTTCCTCAACCAAATGACTGAACATTCAAAGAGGAGAGATACAGTAATAATAGGAGATTTCAATTACCCGGATATATGCTGGCAGTCAAACTCTGCCAAGACAGCAAGGTCCAGCAAGTTTCTTGCTTGTCTTGCAGACAACTTCATGGTCCAGAAGGTGGAAGAGGCCACAAGGGGATCAAATATTCTAGATCTGGTCTTGACCAACAGGGATGACCTTGTGAATGAGGTAGAAGTGGTTGGATCTTTAGGGGGGAGTGACCATGCCCTGTTGGAATTTAGCATTCAGTGGGAAGGAGAAGATAAGGGTAGCCAGACACTCGTCTTAGATTTTAAAAAAGCGGACTTCTGTAAACTTAGGGAGCTGCTGGCTGGAATTCCGTGGTCAGGAATAGTGAAAGGGAAAGGAGTTCAGGAGGCATGGGAGTTCCTTAAAAAGGAGATACTGACGGCACAGTCTAAAACTGTGCCAATAAGGAGGAAAAATGGAAGGCATCTGAAGAAACCAGAATGGTTGACTAAAGAACTCTCAGCTGAGCTAAGAGTTAAGAGAAACACATATAGGAAATGGAAGAAGGGGGAAACCACCAAAGAAGAATTTAAGCAAGTAGCCAGGAGATGTAGGGAGGAGGTCAGAAAGGCTAAAGCACAGAACGAACTTAGGCTGGCCAGAGACATTAAAAACAATAAAAAGGGTTTTTTTAAATATGTCCGCAGCAAAAGGAAAAAGAAGGAGACAGTAGGGTCGCTACGCAGAGAAGATGGCGAATTACTCACAGGGGGGAGAGAAAAGGCAGAGCTACTTAACACCTTCTTTGCCTCCGTATTTTCCCAGAAGGATACAAGCACTCAACCTGGCGGTAGGGGAGCAGGGGAGGAAGCAGAGGAAATGAGGCACTTAATAAGTAGAGAGGTGGTACAGGAATACCTGGCCGCATTGGATGAATTCAAGACTCCAGGGCCAGATGAATTGCATCCTAGGATATTAAAAGAGCTGGCAGAGGTCATTTCGGAACCGCTTGCTATAATTTTTGAGAAATCTTGGAGGACAGGAGAAGTTCCAGCAGATTGGAAGAGAGCAAATGTTATCCCCATCTTCAAGAAGGGAAAAAAGAGGACCCAAATAATTATCGCCCAGTCAGCCTGACATCGGTACCCGGAAAGATCCTGGAGCAGATCATTAAGCGTTCAGTTTCTAATCATTTAGAAAACAACGCAATAATCACGAGAAGTCAACATGGATTTCTCAAAAATAAGTCATGCCAGACTAATCTGATCTCTTTTTATGATAGAGTTACTAGCTTGATAGATGAAGGGAATGCTGTGGATGTAGCATATCTCGATTTCAGTAAGGCCTTTGACAAAGTTCCCCATGACATTCTTGCATCGAAGCTAGTAAAATGTGGGCTAGACAGGGCTACTGTTAATTGGATATGTAATTGGTTGACCGACCGAACCCAAAGGGTGATCACGGATGGCTGTTTTTCATCCTGGAGAGAAGTGACTAGTGGGGTGCCACAAGGTTCTGTCCTGGGCCCAGTGCTGTTCAATATTTTTATCAATGACTTAGATGAAGGAATAGAGGGCATGCTCATCAAATTTGCAGATGACACCAAATTGGGAGGGGTTGCTAATACGCCAGAGGACAGGATCAAAATTCAAAATGACCTGGATAGATTGGAGAGCTGGGCCAGGGCGAACAAAATGAAATTCAACAGAGAGAAATGTAAGGTCCTACACTTAGGCAGAAATAATGGAATACAGAAATATAGGATGGGGGACACGTGGCTGGATAGCAGTACGTGTGAAAGGGATCTAGGAGTCTTCATAGACCACAAGCTGAACATGAGTCAGCAGTGTGATGCGGCAGCCAAGAAAGCCAATGCAATTCTCGGCTGCATCAACAGGAGTATGGTGTCTAGATCGAGGGAGGTACTGGTACCACTCTACTCTGCTTTGGTTAGACCCCATCTTGAATACTGTGTCCAGTTCTGGGCACCCCAATTCAAGAAGGATATTGACAAGCTGGAGCAAGTCCAGAGGAGGGTGACCAAAATGGTGAGAGGCCTGGAAAACATGCCCTATGAGGATAGACTGAGAGAGCTGGGTATGTTTAGTCTGCAGAAAAGGAGGTTAAGAGGGGACATGATAGCCATGTTTAAATATTTGAAGGGATGCCACGTAGAGGAAGGAGGGGGCTTGTTTTCTGCTGCTCCAGAAACCAGGACAAGGAGCAATGGATTCAAGCTGCAGGAAAGGAGATTCCACCTGAACCTCAGGAAGAACTTCCTGACAGTCAGGGCTGTCCGGCAGTGGAATCTGCTGCCTCGGAGAGTAGTGGAGTCTCCTACCTTGGAGGTTTTTAAGCAGAGGCTTGATGGCCATCTGTCGGGAGTGCTTTGAGGGTGTTCCTGCATGACAGGGAGTTGGACTGGATGGCCCGTGTGGTCTCTTCCAACTCTACATTTCTATGATTCTATGATTCTATGATTATTGTGATTTTCTGTTTCAATGTCTTTGTCTCTGATTATATATGTCATTGTTCCACCCTTTGGTGTAAAGAGTGTTATAAATAAATGTTGTTATTATTATTAACAAGTGAGCCAAGAAGGGGTGTTGCTTCACTTCCTAGTGTGAAGGAAGGGAGAAAGTCTTACTCTCTCACTCTTATCAGGAACTAAAGATTTATAGTTCTCTTCATTATATTTGATAGTAAAGATTTCTGAGTATTAAAAGGCAGGAAATGAATTTGCTGTGGGGTTTATGTCTTGTGCTGGGATCTGCCCCCCATGAACAATCACCTGTCTGTGCATAGATTTCATCCTTTGCCCAGAGTGCCCAGTCCTGCACACAGTTGCTTATAGGTGAATCCTCTTGAATTTAGTGGGATCGATTTCTGAGAACATGTGGGATGCTAGCTTTCTCCCTACTCAGTATGAAGCTGATTACAGCGTGTTTGCATTATCTCTGTGACGTTAGTTGTTTCTGTGTTAGGTAAATCTGCTGCCACTGCAATCACGTGCGTGTGTATGTTTCTATCCAGGTGATCTTGGACCTTAGCCAGTACGAAAACATTGTGGTAAACCGAGTGCTGGATTCTAATACTGTTTTTCTTGAGAAGCTCAGTATTACCTCAGTCCCTTCATGTTACCTCATCTGTCCAAATGGAACCCATGGATTAATTAACATGTAAGTGTTAATGGATGTCAGATTTTAGGTGCTATGTTTCATGGGCTCAGGTTAAGCTTCGAAGTGGTTGTCTTGGCTTCTTTTTGGGAACTCAGTTTACAACCAGCTTGTTCTTCTATAGAGCGCATCATGCACAGCACAAGCACATGCACTAACTAGAAAATGTCACGTGGGAACCCCCTACAAATAAATGGGAATTTGTTGATTCTTATTCCTTTATACCTGTCCCAGAATGGATGCAACAGCTCCACCATGGAAGCCATTTCATTTCAAAACTGTTTAAAATGGCTGGTGGTAATTAGTTTATAAATCTGTTGCTTTCATCAATTCTGGGCATCACTGGGCATTGAAGAAGTAAAATTGACAGAGTTTTTCCTTCCTGTGGGCTTTCCAGACAAAGTAGAATTGGATAATTTTCTAGTGGTCACAATAATGTTACTAGATTTAACTTACTTGGTTTAAATGTTATATTCAAACAAAGTCAAAACTTCATGTGGAAATTATTTTATTGGAATGTTTGTAAAAATGTAAAGAGAATAATATGGACTTCCCTTTTTTTCTAACAAAAATATGACTACACTTGAAATAGATGCAGTAGTTCCACCCTGGAAGCCATTTCATTTCTAAACTATTTAAAATGACTGATGGTAAATCAAACCAGGGTTTGAATCCTTACTTGGATGTGGAAACCCACTTGTGCAAGTGACATGCTCTCAGCTTCAAAGGAAGGCCATACCAAATCTTTTCTGAAAGACAATATGGTGTAATGGTGATTGTTATATTTATTTCTATCCTACATTTTTCCCAGTTTGGGACTCAGTGCAGCTCACAACACATTAAAACATATTGTTAAATATTGGAGTAGGATTCCAGAAGATTAAGGTTCCAATCATCCTTCAGCTATAGAAGCCCAAAGGGTGATTCTGGGCAAGTCACTGTCTCTCAACCTCATAGGAAGGCAGTGACAAACTTCCTTTGAACAAATCTTGCCAAGAATTCCCCCATGATAATTTGAAAATGACTTGAATGCACACAGAAATAGAACACACTATATATAGGGATGCACAAAAAAAGAAGCCATGTGTTTGTAATTCTTGGGTGACTCTGCCATCTGGGAAAGTGTAGCTGCTTTTCCAAGCTGTCTCCAAGATACACTGAAGGCAAGAGATTTGATGAGAGGAACACTTTTGGAAACCTGGCTGGCTACTGTCTGAATCAATTATTTATTTTTTTAAAAAAAGTTTGAAGAGTGACTTAAGGCAACATGTGGGTCACAGTGTAAGGGCTGGGTGTAGGTGGGGAATTATTTGCCTTGTCTACAGAAGAGCAAGGAGTTTGGGAGTGCCGTTTCCCTGGCTCCAGAAAGCCGTACCTGGAGAGATTAAACACTCAACAAAGAAGCATATGGCATGTAATATTTGTACCCAGTGGGTTCAGTGGTGGGCAACGCTGAAGTCACATGTGGGCTTCCTCTCCTATTATTATGCTGGCCACGGATGAAGATTAAAACTGAATTTTTGCTTTAGAGGCACACAGGGAGTGTAGAACTTATTTTAAAAGAGATGTGTTATCCTGAAAATTTTCCTTGCGCCTTGGTTAAAAGCAGCGTTGGTGGAGGACAGGGTCATTCTTGCTGGCACGCCACCAGATTTTAGTGTTGAAGGATGCATCAGGAAACGGGTATGTGACTTTGTGCATCCCTGTATCATAAATGTTCTGGGTTCTTCTTCGTGGTCTCTGTGCCTTCATACACTAGGAGCTTTAGCGCCTGCGCGGTAGCGTTCGGAAACTTCTAGAGCTTGTTCGCTTGGCGGGAACCCCTCCCCCACGCCGGTACTGCGCATGCTCCTCCCGCCGAGCAACGGTCTCTCCTCAGTTCTTTCTCGTCCGCCGCCGCGTACGGAAGGTTCTTCAGTTTGTTCCTCTCACGTTGTGCTTGGCTTGCTGTTTTTTCACGGTTTTACGGACTTTCGGACTGTCTTTGACCTCTCTTTCGGACTCCCCCTTCGGTTTTTCGTCTTTTTGGATTTCGGAGTTTGGCGTTCTTCGTCTTATGTCCGCGCTCTTTAAGAAGTGCGTGTCCTGCGGCCGCAAGGTTGCCCTCAACGACGGCCATAAGGAGTGTCTCTTCAGTTTGGGTGAGTCCCACAACATCCGGACTTGCCCAATTTGCCGGGATTTTACTCCCCAAACTCTCCGCAACCGCTCCGCGAGACTCAAATCTTATTGTTGGGAACAGTCTCTGCGGGCGATGACGAGACCTCCACTTCCAAGATGGCCGACAAGAAGACGACCACGCCATCGACGGTATCGGCGGCTGCCGTTCCGTCCACCTCGTCGGTATCGGGCTCGGTACCGGCGAAAACGCCGATCTCGGCGCTACCGAGGATCCCGAAGCTGTCGGCGGCTGCCAAGTCAGCAAAAGGATCCTCGACGGCGAGGAAGGCTGAGGCTCCCCTTACGGAGACGCCTGCTAAAAAGCGCCCTGCTCCGGACGGAGGCAAGGGCAAGGAGAAGGAGAAGAAGAAGAAGAAGAAGGAGAAGAAGCGCTCCCCGGCTGGGGACGTTCGACCTCCTACTCCTCCTCCTACTCAGCAGCCTTCCAAAGGGCGAGGCGAGTCCGTCGGTCTCTCGGACGATGAGATTGAGGACGTTCCCCAACAGCGCCCGGACTCGCCTGTGGCAGACCCTCCAACCCTGGTGGAGGAGCGCCACCGCCCTCTTAGCCGTCGCAGGTCGGCCGACCTGCAGCAGAGAGAGCCCTCTGCTTCTCCGGAGCGGCGTTCGACCTCCTTTAGGTCCCGGTCCCGCTCTTCCGAGCGTCCGGTGGCCTCGCCGCCTCCGAGGGAGACAAGAGAGGAACAACCTCGCTCGTCTGCCTCCAGATACACCTCGGCGTCCTACGTGGCCAGGTACGCGAGGGAATCTGAATGGAGAGAGCGCCCGGCCTCCTATCGGTCGCATTCGCCATCGTACCTGGATCGGTACCATCGTGGCCCGAGTCGCTGGGAGACCTTCCGGAGGTCCCGGTCACCTCGTCGACAGCGCGAATCGCGCTCGCCTAGAGGGGACGAGGCTCGGTACCGTCGACGCCGAAGCCGATCTCCGTCGGACCGCCGCTCCTTCAGCCGCTCTCCCTCTCCTCGATATCATAGGGCGAGGGAGCCTTCACCACGGTATCGGGCGATATCGCCACCTCCTAGGGTCACGGCAACGGCGACTCGCCCTACAGAGTCGGTGGTGACTGAGTGGGCTACGACGACGTCAGCCTGCCAGACTACCCCGGTCACCACCAAGAGGGTGAAGTCAGTGGTCAGCCATCCCAAGCGGGACGCTGCTGCTACCACCGCCCCGGCTGCGGAGAAGCCTAGGAAGGCAACACCTGCGGCGACGAAGGAGCCGGAAAGCGAGCGGCGAGAGGACTCACCGAGCTCGGAGTCGTACGACTCGAGCGCGGAGTCAGAGGTGTCTGAGGCGGCCTCACAGGAGTCTCCTCCGCTGGGATTCGGGGACCCGATCCCAGATTCTGCTCCAGAGGACGTCCACCAGTTCTCTGCGATGCTGCTCCGCATGGCCACTACCCTCGGCCTTAAGATCGCCGATGCGGAGCCGGAGGACGACGATCCAGCCTTCTCCGTCTTCGAGGAGAAGCGACCTTCCACGGCCCCGCTGCCTCTCCTGCCCCGGGTATCCAGACTGGTGAAGGCCGCCTGGGATAGACCGGCCTCGGCTCAGCCGATACCGCAGCGGTTAGAACACCTCTACAGGGTGCAGAAGGATAACGCCGGTTATCTCTTTAATCACCCTGTACCGAACTCTGTGGTCGTCGAGTCGGCACAGACAAAGGGCTCCGGCAGGCAACACACCACCCTGCCGGACAAGGAGGGCAGGAAGTTGGACGCCTACGCAAGGAGGTTCTATTCAGCTGCCTCCTTGCAGATCAGGCTGTCCAACACTCAGGCTTGCCTCGCGGCATACCTGAAAAAAGTGCTCGATCGCCTGCAACCGGCGATGGAGGCGGTACCGGAGGACATCCGCCAAGCCTCCTCCGTGATCTTCAATGAGGCTATCTCCATCGCTCGGCACCAGATGGCCTCCTCCCGGCACGCAGTGGAGATCGCCTCCCGGGTCATGGCGGGATCCGTCGGCCTCCGCCGCCATGCTTGGCTGCGACCGGCCGACATCCAGGAGGACACCAGAAGGAGGATTGAAGATCTCCCCTTCGACGGTGAAGGCCTATTCAATTCGTCCACAGACGAAGCTTTGGACAATCTTGTCAAGGCGAGACTGACCGCAAAAAAGATCGGGCTGCAGCCGGCCACGCAGGCCCGCAGGGCCTCCACCTTCTGCCCATCCTGGCGACGATCCTCCACCTCGTCGTTCCAGCGTTCGGCCCAGTCTGGACAGTCGAGACCGTCCTCCGGCTCATCGGCCAGACGCACGATTAGGCGGCGTCCGGCTTCGTCGAAGAAGTCCTCCTCCGAGACAAAGTCTCGGTTTTGACGTGCCTGGCAGGACCCACCAATACCCACTCTTCAGCCTACCATCAGCGCTCAGAGACCGACCGACTCTCGCTCGACACCTAGTGGAGTGGCAGTATGTCACTACGGACTCTTGGGTGCTTTCCATCGTCCGTCTTGGCTACGCCATCGAGTTTCTCGATATTCCTCCTCGCGGCGTTTACTACTCCACGCCGTCGAGTCCGGCCCTCCTGGAAGAGATCCAATCCCTCCTCCAGAAAGGGGCGATCGAGCGGCTCCCGCAAGAGGCCAAGACCACCGGCTTCTTCTCCAGGTACTTCACGGTACCGAAAGCCGACGGTACCCTCCGGCCGATCCTAGACCTCAGAGGGGTGAACTACTACATCCGCCCCAAAAGGTTCAAGATGGTCACGATACCGTCGATCCTACCCTTCTTACATCGAGGGGACTGGTTCGCCTCCATCGATCTCCGAGACGCATACTTCCACATCGCCATTCGCCCGCAGCACAGACGGTACCTCCGCTTCGCAGTCGACGACACCTGTTACCAGTACAAGGTGCTGCCGTTCGGACTCTCGACTGCCCCAAGGGTCTTCACCAAGTGCATGGCCCCGGTGGTATCCTACCTGCGGACGAAGGGCGCTTCCGTCTTCCCCTACCTCGACGATTGGCTGTTGGTGGCGTCCTGCAAACAGAGACTTTACCACGACGTCCACATGACGTTGTCACTCCTGACCCGCCTTGGTCTACGAGTGAATCCGAAGAAGTCCCACCTCGAGCCGGCGAGGATCTTGGACTTCATCGGGGCGACGCTCGACTCGACCTCCGCCAGGGCGTACCTACCAGAGTCTCGAGCACAAACCTTGATCCGGGCCGCCGCTCACGCTCGTACGGCCCCGACGTTATCTGCGAGAAGCGTCCAGCAGCTCTTGGGCTACATGGCTGCGACGACCGCTGTGACATATCTCGCCAGGCTGAGAGCAAGACCTCTTCAACACTGGTTCGTCCGCATATTCGACCCCCTGCGAGACGAACAGACACTCCGACTGCAGCTGCCGGGAGACGTCCGCTCATCCCTCCGATGGTGGCAGTCGCGATGCAATCTCATGTCAGGGATGCCTTTCCAACAGCCGACACCGAAGGTGACGGTAACGACCGACGCCTCCCTGTATGGATGGGGTGCCCACTGCGGCGATCTCAGAGTCCGCGACAGATGGACCGACGACGAGACCGCTCTCCATATCAACGCGCTGGAGCTGCTCGCCGTCTGGAAAGCCCTACGGGCGTTCCGCCATGCCGTGGCGGGGCGCACGGTCCTGATTCTGACGGACAACACCACCGCCGTCTGCTACATCAACAGACAAGGTGGGACTCATTCCACGACCCTGCTCGACATCGCGCTCGACCTGTGGGAATGGTGCATTCGCCTGCACACGCATCCCGTGGCGGTTCACCTGGCCGGGCAGGAGAACACCACGGCAGACGCCCTCAGCAGGGACACCTCATCCCATCACGAATGGTCTCTCTCCGGAGAGGCGTTCAGACTGATTCGGGACCGCTGGGGCGAACCATCGATCGACCTCTTCGCGACCAGGGAAAACGCGAAGTGTCGCCGATTCTGTTCCAGAGCGGGCCACGATCGTGCCTCCATCGGGGACGCTTTCCAGTTTCCGTGGACCGGGGAACTCCTCTACGCGTTCCCGCCGTTCCCGCTGCTCGGCCGGACGATATCGAAGATCCTCGCCGACCGAGCCGACGCGATCCTGGTAGCCCCGTACTGGCCGAGGCAACATTGGTTCGCACCCCTGCTACAAGCCGCACGAGACGACCTGCTCCGGTTGCCATCGACACCGGACCTGCTCTCCCCCTCCGGCGGCCGAGTCCTCCATCCGGACCTGCCACGCCTGGCCCTCCATGCCTGGAGGATATCGCACTAGACGATCCCGTGCTCGGTACCGTCCTCGTCGCGGCCAGGAAGGAATCCACCCGTCGCAACTATCAATACAAGTGGCGACGCTTCCTGACCTTCGCTAACGAGAGGAGTGAGCCGGTATCGCCCGCGGGGCTCTCGACCGTCCTGCACTTCCTCCTGCACCTCCGGCAACAGGGCCTGGCGTTTCCATCCCTGAAGGTGTATCTCTCCGCGATCGTGGCATACCAACCGCCACGATCTGCTGCCTCGGCCTTCTTCAGGAACGATACCGTTAAGCGGTTCCTGAAAG
Source organism: Ctenosaura bakeri (assembly GCA_948474755.1). Lineage (NCBI taxonomy): Eukaryota > Metazoa > Chordata > Lepidosauria > Squamata > Iguanidae > Ctenosaura > Ctenosaura bakeri. The sequence goes on along the minus strand of CAOLHI010000669.1, from coordinate 117,443 downwards.
GACTTCATCATCTCTACCCGCCGGTATCTCCGCCGCTACCGCCGTGGTCCCTCTCGCTGGTGCTCTCGCAGCTGACGAAGCCGCCCTTCGAGCCAATGGCGACCTCGGATGACAGGCTCCTGACAATGAAAACTGCCTTCCTGGTAGCGGTGACCTCAGCGAGGCGAGCGGGTGAGATCACAGCTCTTCGTTCCGATGAGCCCTTCACGGTCTTCCACAGGGACAAGGTGGTCCTGAGACCTGACATCTCGTTCCTGCCTAAGGTGGTGTCCAGTTTCCACCTCAACCAGGACATCATCCTGCCTACCTTCTTCCCGAACCCGACGACACCGTTAGAGCGGTCCCTCCACTCCCTGGACGTGCGTCGGGCATTGGCCTTCTACAAGGACAGGACTGCTTCCTTCCGACAGACGCCGCATCTCTTTGTTTGCTATGGGCGACGTCGGAGGGGCCTAAAAGTGTCCACCCAGCGCTTCTCCAAGTGGGTGGTGAGGACTATTGAACTGGCGTATGAGCTCGCGAGGAAGCCTCCGCCAGTCCTGCTTCGAGCCCACTCCACCAGAGCTGTGGCTACTTCTGCGGCCCTCCTGCGAGGAGTTGACCTGCATGAACTCTGCCGTGTGGCGACCTGGTCCCAACCATCGACCTTCGTGCGCCACTACAGGCTCGACTGCCGGTCGCGCAGAGATGCCCGGTTTGGACGTGAGGTGTTGGCTTCCGTGCTGTAGGACCTGACCCGCCGTCCGACCGGTAAGCTACACAGTCTCCTAGTGTATGAAGGCACAGAGACCACGAAGAAGAAGAACAGGTTGCTTACCTGTAACTGTGGTTCTTCGAGTGGTCATCTGTGCCATCATACACACCCGCCCTTCCTCCCCTCTTTCTCAGGTCCCTGTAGGTTCTACGGCGGACGACAGAACTGAGGAGAGACCGTTGCTCGGCGGGAGGAGCATGCGCAGTACCGGCGTGGGGGAGGGGTTCCCGCCAAGCGAACAAGCTCTAGAAGTTTCCGAACGCTACCGCGCAGGCGCTAAAGCTCCTAGTGTATGATGGCACAGATGACCACTCGAAGAACCACAGTTACAGGTAAGCAACCTGTTCAACTTTATATTCTCCCTTAGTAAATGTTTCATGTTTGAGTTCTGTGACTATGGGAGCAGGCGGTGGGTGAAGGGAGAGGAGCTAATAGATATAGCTGAATTATATTAAGTTTGCATGTATTATTGAGTTGGTTTCAGGGTTAGTCTCTCTGTACAGTAAATGGACTGATATCAAAGGGTTTTATGTTAATAATTCTCTTAAGTCCCTGTTGATATCTGTGGCTCCAATCTCCCGACTTGACTAAATCTGGACACAAACTGTTGTCGCCATTGGGACAGTTTCTCATAACTCATTAACTGTCTCTTGGGATGGATTTTCTTTGAATTGAATTGTTCTGGTCTCTGCTTAAAAGTCTGCCAGGGAAGTTACATGAATTAGGAAGGCAAAAATGCTGTCTAGCAAACTAATGCTTGTGACGTCTCTAGATACACTGTTATTCCTCTCCCCTTGTTTAGGTTGAGCCTTTTTTTTAACCTTTACACTATCCTTCCATACACAGTTTGAAGCCTCTTCGGTCTTTCTTTTCTTCCTATTTAAAGTCACTCCCTGGTGTCAGAAGAAAATTGTCTTCACAGCTCCCAATGCCTGTCAGGCAAAACAGAGAGGAGAACATGGATGTCAAGGAATGGAAAGACTATGATAAGTGAGTATATCAACGTTGCTGCATTTTGGTTTTAAAGAAAAGAATGTTGTATTGTATTGTGATTTTTAAATGGCTGTGAGCTGCCCAAAATGATGCACAGGAATTAGAAGAATATAGTGTACATTTATCTAATATATAAGAGTCGAAGTTTGTTTGTCTGTGTCAGGCAAAGACCTCATATGATTGGCTGCATCAGGCGAAGACCTCATATCATCAGCTGCCTGAGAAGATTCTGTGGAATCTTGGAGTTTGCAATTTAGGGAGGGGCCTTTAGAATTCCCAGCCAGAGAGCTCTTTGGCTTCAGTCAACTGTATCTGTCTTGAATAGGCTGGCTGCTTTGGAGATGAGGCCTAGCAGCAAGGAGGAGGGCAGTGTATTCGCCTCTGGAACCCAACCTCTGTATGTTAATAACTCTGAATACAGATTGGATTGGGGAATATGGGGAAAAGTTACAGATCCTGGACAAGACAGTTTGGGGAATTAGAGACACAGGATCTCAAATCTTTCTAACAAGTATTACCTATGAGAAAATAAAATCCCAGGCAAGGCCAGGTATATATGCTAGTATATAAATAAAAACTGTCCTAACATCCTTTACTAGCAGACTTGGGTAGGGACTGCTGACAGCTACATAGAACTGAAAAATGAGAAAAATATTAATTTACATGGAGGAACTTTGACGTCTATGAAAGTATCCCCTCCCCCAAACAAAGGTCTGTAAGGAAAACAATACTAGGGCAGAAATTCTTCAACAAAAAGATTGCCCAATAAAGACTAAGGCTATTTCTGCCCTACACTGTTATAGTGCTATTATTCCATTTTCAACCTCCTGTGGAATTCTGAGGTTTCTAGTTTCCTGAGGCGCAAGAGCTCTCTGGCTGAGAATCCCAAAGGCCCTTCCCTAAATTGCAAACCCCAGGATCCCACAGAATCTTCTTAGGCAGCCAGTCATATGAGGTCTTCGCCTGACACAGACAAACAAACTTTGACTTCTATATATTAGAATTTTAATAATATTGTGCATGAAACAACATTTGTATCCACTGAACTATGCCACCCATGGGGATAATCTCAAAAAGTTTTAGAGTATTTTGGATTTTTGCACTGGGGATGCTCAGCCTGTATTATAAACCCTCTTTAGGGGAGATCTGGGGCATATATGATCCGCAGGTCACATGTAGACCCATGTCCATTTCTGTGACTTCTAGAACTGTTCATCCCCACCCTAGGAAAGAAAATTGTACCAAAAAAAGAAAGGAAAATCTTGTTTCTGGAAGCCTACAGGAAATACAATTAACTTCTAACCATTTAATGCACCCCAGTGTCAGCAAATGAAAAATGGTTGGCATAACTGTTGAAGACAGCCTGCAGGAATTGGCTTATGCTATGTAATGATTTTATTTCAGAATTTTAAAGTAAAGAAAACAGTAACACAAAATTTCTGCTGAATATTTGGTTGGGAAGTTTTTTCTTGCAATTTTGAAAATAAAGACTGTTCCTTGTTAATATGTTCACTCTTTTTTTTCTTCCCTTGACTTTGTGACTTTGTGCATCTTTAATACACTTGGTTTTGTCCGATATTTACCCTCTCAAATGCCGTGTTTTTTGTTTTTAATGCTGACGTATATTAGAATCAAGGCTTAAAACAGAGCTTAACTTCAGTAATATGTTACGAAAAGCACTGAAACAGGGCCCAAGCTAAAGGCTAAAAATCAGTTTCAGGTTTAGTTTCTAAATCTACTGCAAAGGAACAATTACTACAGGCCAGCTTTTTTGCAAGAGATGCGATTAGTGTTTGGAGCACATAAGCAGAGTTCATATAAGTACAAGATATTGATGTGTGAGAACTGTAGGACTGTGTTCTGTAGAACTGTATGGGCCAGCTTTTCAGGTGGTGCAGCATACAGTAGTTCAGAGCAGTTGAGTGAAATGTACATTGGCATTTAAAAACACAAGACAGACACTCAGAAACTGAAAAGTAGTTTCTTACCCCTAGGTTGGACTTTGGGTTCATTCTTTTTAAACAGTACCCCTACCAAATTAAAAATTGAATCACTTTTCAAATGCTACTAAAAAAAGTAAACCTTTCTATGCATGGAATAGTGCAAGTCCTACAGGTGTGAGTAGTTGGATCCCAGCTTTACATTGATCTCAGTGTTGAGAGAGAGACATTTACAAATTTCTTAGTAACCTAGTGGGAAGTTTATAGTGGCATTATTGTTTGTGATGGGACAAAAATCAGCTGATGCCTTCCCGTGTGTCTGGCCAGTTCTCCATGGAAGGTGTGCTCCATGCGCTGAAGAAAGGTAGTATTGGTTAATTGGATAAAAATCTTTTTTAGAGAAGATACAGCAGCCTCAGAATATGCTAAAGATAAAGCACTGTTCTGGAACATTGCAGGAGCCAAGTGTTTTGTCATTTCCCCTTCCTGACCTGTGGAAATAAAATAAATCCTGCATTTTAAAAGCTATCTCTGTGTCTGTTTTTCCTCCTCCTCCAGATCTAAGCTGTATATGGCTGACCTTCAGTCAGGGTTGCATTACTTGCTCAGGGTGGAACTTGCCACTCACAAAACTCTTGAGGGAACAGAGCTAAAGACCTTCAAGAATGTTGTTATACTCCTTGCCAAGGTAAACATTTTTTTGATGTTTCAGTTGCAATTCCAAGAGTGCCATCAATCTAACGTGGCACAGGACTCTCCTGAGAGAAGGAAATGTTTAATAAAGCAATTTTTGATATGTTTGGGTGGAGGGAGGAGAAGGATTAATAGTAGCTGGCAGACCAGCCGGATGGAAAGGTCAAATGAAAACCAAGGCTGCTGGTTGCTGCCTTGCACAGCAAGTGGCTACAGTCACTAAAAAACTATTGTATGCCAAACCAAGTTGTGGAAAGTTTTTTATATTAGATAGATGAGATTTAAGGGTACAATTCCTAAGCAATCCTGTGTGTGTTCAGCAAACAATCTAGAATGGTCTAATATAACAAAGACTGAGGTGATCATCAGTTTGTTCACAGCAGTTAAAATATCTCTAAGGTGTTATTAGAAGAAATCAGCATCACGTCTGCTTTCAACTTAGCTTTATAGAGTTCAGGACACTGCTGTTTACATCAGAGCTGAAGCAAAATGATGACAGCAATGGATGCTACTTGTGCCATTCTGAGGTGATGGATTTTAAGATCTTAAGTTGTCTGTGCAGTGTTGCTTTTGACATATTTTGCTGTAAGATGGGTTTGTTTTGGGTGCTACCTTTTGAAAACAGCAGTGAGGATTAGAACTGTCTTATTTTGCTGGCTTAGGATGACTGATGACTGTACCAGACCTGTGCTCATCTTTCACTCAATCCTCGTGTCTGATTTCTAATTTCCTGATGACTATTTCTTTGCTGTTGTTTTCTCCTGCTCTTCTAGCATCATTTCTCGTTGTGTTATCCCCAAAACCACAGTTCCACGTTTTCTTTGGTGGCATGTCAGCATGTTACCACAAGTGCTGTGCTCCAGAAATGAGCCCTTCCATTTTCTTGGTGTGTCTGTTAGACATCCCCACCTTTGAAAATAGCAGCCCTGGTTAAGAGCAGAACTAGGTCTATGTTGGAGGAGAACAAGTGGAGGGTAGGCAGGCAGACAAGGTGTGGGTGGTAGGACGTGGAGGAGGTTATGTGGGTGCTGTCACCTGGACACTGGAATTACCTCTTTTAAAATCTATGGACTGTGTTTGACGGTGAGTAACTGAAGCCGTGGAGAGTGATATCGCAGATAAGGGGAGGACTACTGTACCCACATTGGGTAGACCAGAGGGTACATTTGTGGGCTGGATTGCTCCTCCTTCCCCTGTTGAATATCTGGAACTGTGTGATTTAAAAGTGGGGGGAAAGATAGGAAGAGAGCTGGTGTTGCGTATCCCCTTAAATTTTATGTGTGAGAAGATATAGATCCATGGCACCCTTTTCAGGGTGGCCCTCATAAGAACTGTAGATGACATGCCCCTACGAGGGCTGGTTTCTATACCTTTAGCTCCTGGACCCCACAGATTCCCCCCCCATCAAAAATTAACAACCATTTGGAGGAACTGTTTGCACTCTGAGAAACATCGATGAGCCATAGGTCAACTTTTCAAAACAAGACATGGGTCCGCCTTGTAGCTAGTTTTTCCCTGAGCAGTCCCTGCCCAAAAAAACCAGAACAAAAATGGCCACTTTCTGGCCACTTTCAGATTCTTGTGTGGGGACTGGGGCAGCTTACAGAGGATCTGGGGTGAGGAGATGGCCCCTCTACACCCAGACTAGCCCACCCTTGTCATGCTGCTTGGCTCTTCATGTGGCACAACACACTCTTAACACTTGCTTTAGGCCTAGAACAGCCCACGAAAATACAGAAGTTGACCAAAACTGGTAAGTGCTCTATGCACCCCAGATATGCTCAGGCACCCGGAGTGCATCTGGCTAGCTTATTTCTGTGGGATTTTGAGACCTCCTGCCATATGACTCAAATATGACCTCCTGCCATATGACTCAGATAACACAGGAAAAGTACAAAACTCAATCTTCTGACCAATTCTGCCACGAAGGGGAAAGCTGTAACCAATTGAAACAAGGCCAACGTAAGACAAATTATCAGCACCAAATTGCTGAAATGACCATTTCTTCGGCTAATAGATGGGCATATTCTTTTCATTGTTTAAATTGTAGGTTTTATTGTTTTCTTCAGCACGGTAAGCTGTTGTCAGTTTCATTGCCAGAGGAGCTGGGAGGGTAATGTGCAATGCATACAAATATCTGCCATTAATCAAAAGCCTCATAACGGTAGAAGGTCAGAAATTGCTGTCTGGCAACTTAAGAAGGCGGTGTTAAACTGTCCATCATATTATCTCTAATAGAGCTGGATCCCCTCTCCATTGTCATGGATTTTGGTTGCCTAATGCAATTGGCTTGGGTAGCTGTTGGTGGATAAATGAAGGTGGCTATCATTCTCACATGCCACCTACCCTGCATAAAACTTTCTAATATGCCAGCATTTTGTGTTTATATGTCTGTGTAGGGGGGGTGTTAGCACGCTGCTCTTGCGCTAACAGTGCGCCTTTTCTCAAATTCCAAATGCCTGGCATTATCTTCCAAGCAAAGTACAGCAAAATGGCATTGCAGTTTCGGCACATGTTCTGCTTTTGTGCTCTGGGCTTTGCCCCCACCCCGGTTGAGATTTTAACACTGTTTTGTTGATCGTGAATATTTTAGTGTGAAAACAGCTTGACTGATGCCAGATTACAGGATGTCTTACACCGTACTTATTTTCTAAAGAAGAGCACTTAGAGCCTGTATTGCTAAGTCGCTCAGGCTCCCTCCGTTGCTCAGTTTCCAGGCCCAGGGTTTTTATTGTTATAGGATTAGTTCCTTGGCTGTTAATGCAGCTTGCCGCAACGGTGGCCTTCTTAGCACTTCGTAAGACCCAAGCTTCTTTCTGCTCCCACTGAGAACCCTTGTAAGTGCTATTTTGAGTTCCCGAGGCAGAATCCTGTGGGATTTTTGTCTGAAATCTTCTATTCCTTATTCTGCATGGGGGATTGGAGCATTGTATCGATTCTGACTCATAAATGCCTTAGCAGGGCTTAGCAAGGGAATGACTTTTCCCTCAGCACTGGGGATGAGCGACTTTGACAGGTCTGGGAGCTGGTTTTCTGCCCCAGGACACAATGGCAGGGAGCTACAAAGATTGTCACAAACACCAAAAACCAAAACTAGAGGTTGCCAGAAATCTGTTTCTGGCCTTGAAAACTTGAGCTTTTAGTGTTCAACAACGCAACTTGCAACTTCCTTAAAAGGTGAATTGCTTCTTCCAGGAGGCACAATTCACTTTGTATTTAAAATAAAAAAAAGGCAGCCGTGAGAAGTCTTGGAGGACTAGAAGCACACACAAGGACTGTGCTTTGCCCACCCCTCTTCTACAAGTTAAACCCACACTGAATGACTATCCTTGACCAGTAAAGATTCAGGGGGAAAAAAAGCAAGCTGACATGCTGTCAGTTTTTCACTGTTTGTTTCCCGCTTGCTTGATTTTGCCCCTTCTTGAGTTTGATGTAATTTTTCATTCCCAACACAGGATTGTTTAAAAAATAATAATCAAAGAATTGGTTTGCTGTCCTGAGTACACTAGCTGCATTTTCCTAGTGTAGGCATGCTTACCGGTTGTTACTGGAGTTCTAGGTAGCCCATCGACTGCAGGACAATGGTTGCCTAAGAAATCTAGCCCAGCTGCAGTTCTGTAAGATACTTCCAAAGAACGGAATAGGTAAATGCCCCAAGCATAAGGATTTAAAATTATTAAAATAGTATTTAGGGTAGGGAATCTCTCATGTGGCCTTTTGTGGCAAGTATATTTGGATGACTTTTTTAAAATTAAGGAAGTATTTGTATGATTTTTGTTCTGGGTCAGACTGAAAGACCTTTGAGTTCTCTAGTAACCAAGCAAATACAGTGAGAATCTCAAAAACAGGGACCACTGGAAAGAGCTAGGCTTGCTGCTTCTTCCTTACCTCTGTCTTCAAAATTCTATTATCTATAACTGCGAAGGTACTTTAGCTACTCTGATTAATTTGAGGCATGCTTGAGTTATCCCAGTTAAATGTTCAGCTATTGAGAAGCCTTCTCATCAAAAGAATAGCAAAGAAGCTATTATCCATCACCGTGTCTTATGCAATTAATTGCTGTGATTAATTCCATAAGCATAAATTCACTGCACGAAGGCCCGTTCTTATTTTCCCTACACCTGCAGTCAATTTCCTTCTTTTTAACTAAAGCATAATTTTTTAAAAAATATTTTGAATATAATTAATATTTTGAATATAATTACTCCAGGTCATGAACTTCTTGCATGTTGCCTTTTTCATAAACAGTGGAGTCTTTAGGAAGAAGATAATTTGAAAAAAACAAAACAAAAGACCAAAACATTATGGGGAACATATGTTGGTGAGAATAAAGCTTTTAGATGGGCTAACCTTATCTTTTTTCTTTCTTTCTTTTTTTTTTTTGCATAGCTTTTTCCTGGCCCTCAGCCCATGATGAAGTTGCTGGAGACTTTGCAAGTGTGGCTGGTGAGCCTCCCATTAGACAAAATCCCTTACGATGCCGTCCTTGATCTTCTCAACAACAAAATGCGGGTAAGCCACTGCTAAGTTTTCCAGGGCGAAAATGCAGCTTTAGCAGAAGAGAGGGTGTGCCGTAATCCAAGATGTTGACACTTAATTTGCACTCAGAGTGGCATGTATGACAAACAGCTTTGCAGGCAATCCCCAGGGGGCTGTTTTTCCCCAGCTGCTTTCTCTGCTGCACTGTGGCCCTGTTCACTGCTTCTGCTGTAGTGGAGTTCTGTAATGGCCTACCTGTTCCACCTTTCCATCTGATTTTTAAGTTATAGTCTAAAATCCAAAGAAGCCAGTGTTCTGTAGTGGGTTGGAGCATTGGACTGCAATTCTAGAGACTAGTGTTCAAGTCTCCACTTGGCCATGGAAACCCACTAGGTGACCTTGACCATTTCCACACTAGCCTGTTATAGTGGTATTATTCCACTTTCAACATCCTATGGAATCCTGGATTTTGCAGTTTAGGGAAACTGCAAACCCCCAATTCCATAGGATGTTGAAAGTGAAATAATAGCACTATAAGAAGCTAGTGTGGAAATGGCCCTTGAGTAAGCATTAGAAAAAGGCAAAGGAAAGCCCCTTTGGAATAAGTCTTGCTAAAAAAACCTCATGATAAGTTTGCTGTAGGATTGCCGTAGGTCAGAAACAACTTGAATTCATACAACAACAATTGGGCATACATATGGAAATAAATTGGGTTGATTACTCATCCCCTATGAAAGCTCACTGGGTTCAGTGAGTCCATTTTATTTGGGACTGACATTAGATTGGGCCCTTTATTTATTTACTTACGTATTTGTTCATGTTTATTATTGCCACACTCTGCTTTGTAATCTTCAGATATAAACAGATACAAACATCTGTAGAGAGCCAGCATGGTTTAACTTCTGGGCTAGAACTGTGGGAGACCAGATTTGAATCCCCTTTGGCCACTGGGTGAGCCTGGGCAAGTCCCACTCTCTCAGCCTTACAGGAAGGCAAAGGCAAACCCCCTCTGAACAAATCTTGCCAAGAAAACCCTGTGGTAGGGTCACTTTAGCATCTCTAGGAGTCAGAAATGACTTGAAGACACAGAACAATAAGTCTAATATCCAAGCAGAAAGCTCAAGGGACAATTCCTGCCTGCTGGGGGCTAAAACGAACCTTCCAGAAAAAGGAAAAAATCCAGTAAACTATCCTGAAACTAGAAGGAACTGGATATCCATTTTTTGGTTTTGGAGAAAGGATGCCATTTTTGACTTTTTAAAAACACGTAAGGCTGCATCTTATGTAAAAGTAGAATTGTTGCAGCAACTATTCTTCCCTTTTAATCCCATTTTTTATTAGATGGGGGTCTGGTAGGGGCTCGGGGAGGTATATTGCTGCCCCTGATCTAGGATGACTCATCATTTTAAAAATATGCCCAATGGTTTCAAGAAGGTTGCAAGCAGGAGAAGAAAATCTTGTGAAGAGTGAAATGTACAAGTCAGAATAGTTTTACAAGACTTGTCAAATGAGCCTCAGCTTTTATGTTTCAAGTCTCATTTGTTAAATAGAATTTGGTCAATGGTTCCATTAGAAAAATTGACAAGTAAATCAAAATATGGGAAAAGGAGAGAAACGGATGGACAACTTTGATGAGATTTACTTCCCTTTCATTTCATTTATAAGGAACATTCTTCTTGCCCTCCACCAAACCATCACCTAAAATTCTGGAAATCTGTTTTATCTGATCCTAAGGTCAAAAAGACATAAGGAGGAAATCAATCTATTTTTACTTGTACCATTTAGTACGCACAGTGACAATTCCTGATTCTATTTTTTTTTTAATTGTTCTAGAGTGTAGCACTATTCTGATTAGGAATAAAGTTTTGCTTTCTGTTATTGTTGATATTTTCATTTCTTGAGTTGGTCTGGAGTTTTTTATATGCAAAAGAAACATAACATTAAAAAAAATGGACCTCGTCTCCTGACTGGTGAGAGAAACTTGACAAAGTGATATCAAATACACTGAAGTCCGTATGATGAGTCCCCTCCACATCTTTCACATTTTGTTTCTGCGTAACTGCTCATTTCATCATTTCTTGCATAGAGCTTTATGGGTTGTTTTTTGCTTTTTAGATCTCTGGACTATTTCTCACCAGTCGCATCCAGTGGATTGGATGTCAGGGCAGCAGGCCTTTGCTGAGAGGATACACATGTTCTTTCTGGAAGCTTTTCCATGTGCTGACAGTTCAAGCGGCAGCACGACCAAAAGCCTTACTCAACACAGGTACAGTCTGACACTTCCAAGATTGGAGACCTCAGATAGTAGCCCAGCTGTCTTGTCATCATTTCGACAAGCATCTGAATCACGATTTAGACTAAGGCCTGGAAACCATGCCGCATATTGAGTGGCTTACAAAGCTGGGTAAGTTTAGCCTAGAGAAGAGAAGCTTAAGAGGCAACACGATAGCTGTGTTTAAATAGTTGAAAGGAGATCATATGGAAGATGGAGAAAGCTTGTTTTCTGCTGCTCCAGAAACTAGGACACGGAAGAATGGCTTCAAACTTCAGGAAAAGACTTTCCACCTAAACATTAGGAAGAACTTTAGGAAGAGCAGTTTGACAGTGGAACATGCTGCTACCTGGGAGTGTGGTGGAGTCTCCTCCTTTGGAGATTTTTAAAGAGAGGCTGGATGACCATCTGTGGGGAGTACTTTGATTGTGTATTCCTCCATGGAACAAGCTTGTTTTCTGCTGCGGCAGAGACTAGGACACAGAGCAGTGGATCTGAGCTACAGGAAGAGAGATTCTGTGACCAGTATAAAGGAGTTTATTTCCTGCAAGGAAGTATAGACTTGAGTCTTAAACCTCAAATGCCATATCCTGTAGAGACAGACGTACAATCATTTTTTGGTTCTCTGCAAGCCAGGGCACCCACCCTTGGACCCTAGCTTGTGCTCAGAGTACCTGTTAATTGGTACAAGTCTCCTCAGGTTTCCCATTGTCCGGGAGTCTTTTGTTGTTAACTATGCTATTCCCTGATCATTGTTACTCATTTTCCCCAGCTTCCTGTATTTCTAGGCGACTTCCCTGATGGCAGTTGTGTTTGCCAGAAGGCTTTCTGAGCTGACAGTTTTATCAGCAAGCGATTGCTTTTGTATTTTTAGCAAGGGCAGAGTCAGATTGCATCCATACTTCTTCATTCCAAAAGTTGATCCCTGAATTCACAATAGCTGTGATCTCATTCTATTTTCTTTCTGTACTGTGTTCTCTTCCCCTCTGTCAAGAGGCTCGGCACAATCTGGTTATGCTCAGGACCTAAAAAGTTGACATTGAACAATGTCACATCAGCCGAACAGTGTCACTGGCTGAAAATGTATTTGATTTTATTCCGTCTAAACAGAAACCACAGATTTTGTAGTAAGCACAATTAAGGACTAGGCTGGCAGCATTTTTGGATATACAGTAATCTCTTTCCGTTTGCTAGGCTTAGGGGCACAGGACCCCCGTGAAAGTGAAAAAAACATGAAAAACTCTAGACCCTCCCAAACCATCTTTAACACAGAAAAAAAGTGTGATCACTATATTCCACCCACTGTGGGTTCCTTTGAAGCATTGGGGTTCCTTCACAAGGCAGAAGTGGGGGGCTGGTGGCGCTTCCTGCCCCCTTTGCTGCTGCCCCACACCATTTTTAAGAGGGACTTGCAAGCCTGCAGTTTCTCAGTTTCATAAGGCTTGCAGTCCCCATTAAAAATGGCATAGGGAGGCAGCAGAGGAGACAGCAAATAATCCGCGAATAATGAAATCTGCAAAAGTGAAACCCGCAAATGTGGAGAGCTGACTGTATACTATAACTCAGCATTGAATATATACCTCACAAAACACTGCTTATGAGATGCAGCTGCTGCTATTATTATTGTTGTTGTTGTTGTTATTGTTATTGTTTGTTACCCGCCTCTCTCCAAGGCTTAAGTGGAATAGATGGAGAATAGATGGAGTTAAAAATCATGGTTAAAATACATGTAGAACAATTAATACAAATATACTATAATTAAAATATATCATAGTTAAAAGTACAGTTAAAATACAATTAAAAGTACAATTAAATTACAGTTAAAAGCACAGACTGGACAGGCCTGCCGGAAGAGATAAGTCTTTAGTACTTTTTAAAATTCAGCCAACATATTTTGCTGTTGAATCTTTTCCAGTAAGTCATTCCACAGTCTAGGGGTGGCTGACGAGAAGGTCCTCCTACAAGCAGCCATTCCCTTAAAATGTATAGATCTGATATCTGTAGGGCAGTCACATGAACAAATCCAAACATCTCTACTTGTCACTGCTCTTGGAGCAGCTTTTGGGAAGTGTGTATTACAGTGGCTGTTGTCCTGCGTGGCTCAGTGTCACGTAGTGGGTCTGACTATGGACTTGTGCTAGATTCAGCCATATACCACTCCCTGACCTACTGGACAACAACACTGCACAGGCATTCCCTGCTTCGTGAGGACAAGACAGGATTGCAGAAGTGCCTGCCTGCATCGCTTTGGGCAGAGGTGAAATGATTACTGCAGTGTTGCAGGATATTGCCGAACTGTAACATGTCCAGAGCAGGGCAACCAAAACGGTTAAAGGCCTGAAAACTATGGCCTGTGAGGAACGGCTTAGGGGCCAGGGTGCATTTAGCCTGGAGAAGAGAAGGTTAAGAGATGACATTATTTGTTGTTGTTGTTGCATGTCTTCAAATCATTTCTGACTTATGATGACCCCTAAGGCTATGCTATCATGAGGTTTTCTGGAGCTGAGATTGTGTGACTTGCCCAAGGTCACCCAGTAAGTTTCCATGGCTGAGCAGGGAATCAAACTGGTCTTCAGGGTCATAGTTCAATGTTCAAAACCCCTACACCATGCCTGCTCTCTTGATGACATCATAGCCATCTTGGAGGAATGTCATATGGAAGATGGAGCAAGCTTGTTTTCTGCTGTTTTAGAGACTAGGGCACAATGCAGTGGCTTCAAACAAGAAGAAAAAGAAGTTTCACCTGAACATTAAGAAGAATTTCATGATAAGAGCAGTTTGATAGTGGAATGTGGTGAAGTCTCCTTTTTTGAAGGTTTTTAAACAGAGGCTGGAGGGACATCTGTCAGGAGCATTTTGATGGTGTCTTCTTGCATGCTACAATGGGGTTGGACTGGGTGGCCCCTGGGGTCTCTTCCAGCTCTAGGATTCTAGGACCCCTGGAGGAGCCTAGCATGCCTCAGTGCTGATGTCATCTTTTCACATCTGGGAGACACTTCTGCAACCTTGCCTGCTCCCTGTGAAACAGAGAATGGCCATGGGGTGGGGTTCAGTAAGTCGAGGTGAGCCTTGGGTGCTGTGGAGGAGAGGAAGAAGGGAATGTCAACACCCAAAAGATGGCATATGCACATGTAAGGGAAATGTATGCATCTCTGTGTCCCTAGCAGGGTGGCAGCCTATCTGTGGCATCTTATGAATAGGTCAGAGACCTGCCCATCCTGATTAGGGGCTATCTGGGGCATCCATGCCTGTGGATACCTCTGTGCCCATCAACCAGAGAAGTCAGCTTTGGTTGCCTACTGTGGAAGTCCATTTGACTTTGATGTGAAGGTGGAGTCAACCATCCTCAGTGGTTGATACTTCTTAATTAATGGCCTTTTACTTGTTTGCGTTCTGTTCCATTTCTGCCCTGTTGTCCCCTGTTGGAAGGCCAGCAGTGCTATGTTCAGAGCTTGTAAGAGAGACTTTTGTGGATTTAAAGCTTGCTTTCGGGGGATTGAGTGAGCTGTATGTAGCTCCACAAACGTGACTTTTCCAAGTTACGTCTGTTGGTGATGCGTCAGTGTATTCCACAGAATTACAGAGTTGGAAGAGACCTCAGGGGTCATTCCATCCAACCCCATTCTGCCATGCAGGAACCCACATCAAAACACTCCCAACAGATGGCCATTCAGCCTCTGCTTTAAAATATCCAAAGAAAGAGATTCCACCACACTCCCAGGCAGCATATTCAACTGCTGGACAGCTCTAACCATCGGGAAGTTCTTCCTGGTGTTTAAGTGGAATCTCTCTCCCTGCAGTTTGAATCCATTGCTCCTTGTCCTAGTCTCTGGAGCAGCAGAAAACAAGCTTGCTCCCTCCTCAACATGACATCCCTTCAAATATTTAAACACTGTTGTGATCTTTCCTGCACTCTTCATCTCAAGCATTCTATCTCAAGCTTGGTCACATTTTGAAACTGGAAGTCCAGCCTGAAGCATCTGAAGAAAGGCTGTGTATCCATTATCCTTGGGGCACCAGCTTTCTGGGATGGCGGTGATGAAGACAAATTTCACCCATTCTTGTGCGATGCATCCTTTGAAGACCTTGTAGACTTTCCCAAAACATACATGGTTTTTAAATTAATAAATGCAGGGGCTCACCGAAACCTTACTTCTCCTAATAATGAGGCCTGGAAGAATCAAAAGTCCACTTTTTTGCTGTTCCATCTTCCAGGCCTTTGCTTATTGCAGAAACTGTGCAGCTGAGATGCATCATAAAATGCCACTACTTGAACTCTGTGCTTGGCAGTTCCTATGGATAGCCATCAGCTCTATTTTGGAACAAGGCTGAAAGTTTAAATCCAGCTTCATTGGAGTGTGTTCTGTGCGTTCATACATGTGTATCTTTGGCACACTTGATTATCCGTTTGAACGAGGACATATTTTTGATGGCTCGTTTCTTAGGGCAAAAGAATTGGGTCAGCCAGCCCGAGGCTGACGGATTATGTCTTGGGAGGTTTTCCTCTCCTTATTGCTTGTTTTAAATCCCATCTACTAAAAAGCTCCCTAATCCTTTCCAGCCACAGGTGGGGTTTTATGGTTCTTCCCCCACTTTAAAGATTAGGGTTACCCTGAATTGCAGCAGTTTTGAGAGGAAAGAGAAAGTAGAGGATTACGTCAAGAGAAGTGGCAGCTGTTTATGGAAGATGCAGCCTGGGCTGATAAGAGAAAAACAACTAGTCTTAGGGTAGTTTGTGTCCGTCCTTCCTTCCTTCCTTCCTTCCTTCCTTCCTTCCTTCCTTCCTTTTTAAGTGTTAGAATCATAGAATTATAGAGTTGGAAGAGACCCAAGTGGCCCTCCAGTCCAGCCCCCTTCTGCCATGCAGGAACCTACTGCAAAGCCTTCCCTTTGACAGATGGCCACCCAGCCTCTGCTTAAAAACCTCCAAAGAAGGAGGAGACTCCACCACACTCCATGGAGGCAGCAGCAGATTCCACTGCCGGACAGCTTTGACCGTCAGGAAGTTCTTCCTGAGGTTCAGGTGGAATCTCCTTTCCTGCAGCTTGGATCCATTGCTCCATGTCCTAGTCTCTGGAGCAGCAGAAAACAAGCCCATTCCCTCTTTGACATGACATCCCTTCCAATATTTAAACATGGCTATCATGTCCCCTCTCAACCTTCTCTTCTGCAGACTAAACAAACCCAGCTCCCTAAGCCTCTCCTCAGAGGGCTTCATGGCTCCAGACCCTTCACCCTTTTGACCGCCCTCCTCTGGATGTGCTCCAGCTTGTCCATATCCTTCTTGAAATGAGATGTTGGGGTTCAGGTTTTTTCCCCCAGTGATTTGGACAGCTTAACGGAAGTGCTTCATTTCTCCTAAATCAGAGATATACAACCCAGGGAAGGTGGTTGTCAGAATCCTCATGCATGCACATGTTCTTTCCCCAACAAATATTTGTGTATGTAAATATATGTTCATGTACCTTACACATGCAACTGCTAGGTGCCCTTGGACAGGTCACACTCTCAGTCTGAGAGGAGAGTCATGGCAAGACAAGAGCTGAATCTTGTCAGGAAAACCTTTTGAGAAGCAGGGTGGTGTAATGGTTTGGGTGATGAATTAGGACTTCAGAGAGCAAGGTTCAAATCCCTGCTAGGCCATGGAAACCCCTTGGATGACCTTGGGCAAGGCACACTCTCAGCCTTCGAGGAAAGAAATGGCAAATGCCTTCTGAAAATATCTTGGCAGGAAAGCCCCACAATAGGTTTGCTGTGTTGTATGTGCACCCTCACGTCATCTGTTGACTTATGGTGATCCCATGAATTTTGCAGGGTTTTCATAATCAATGAACCTTCAGAGTGGGGTTTGCCAGTTCCTTCCTCTGAAATATAGCCTACAGCACCTGGTATTTGTTGGTGGTCTCCCATCCATGTACTAACCAGGGCTGACTCTGCTTAGCTTCCAAGATGATGCCTTCAGCTTCTGTACATACACATTTACACATCCAAATGAACCTTTTCTCACTATTAGCCATCAGGAAAGTGCTGTTTGTATCAGGGCTGCTGCAACAGGAAGGGTTCAAGAATCTTTTGGAAGTGAAGGTGATGGAAAAAAGGAGGATCATGACTCTGGCTGTTTCTGCCCTAGCCTGTTATAGCACGATGATTCCACTTTCAACATCCTCTGGAATCCTGGGGTTTGCAGTTTTGGGAGGGGCCAGCATCCCAGGACAGCTTGTATCCCAGGACAGAGTGGTTTATTTATATTTTGCCAGAGTTAGCACTGTATTAATTCTCCTCCAGATCATTCCCACAAAAGAAGTGTTCATTTGTTTTGAGAAAGTCCTGTGGTGGGATTTTGAATGAAGCAGTTCTTTGCTGGGAAATCTGCAGAAGTCAGTGTATATTGCACAGAGAGACATATGGGAGAGCTCAGCGTCAGCACTTGGGTTTCTTTTTTCTTTTACATTTTCCATAGCAACCAGTCCAGGTGGTTTGTTCCAGGCAGTGGAGCCGTGCCAGCTGTGTTCTAGTTACATGGTTGGGCTGCCAAGGAAGACCTTTCAGAAAGCCCTGGACTCTCTTACCCTCTGCGCTTCGAGATCTTGGCATGCAATTGTTGCATTTATAAAGTTTAAAGAACTTCTTTTCAAATCTACTAGGGTCTCTTTCACACTACGCAGTTATAACTCTTTGATATTCCTTTAACTGCCACGGCTCTTTCCAATGGGATCCTGGGGTTTGTAGTTTCATGCGATATTTCAGATTCTCTCCCAGAGAGCTCTGATGCCTCACCAAACTACAAATCTTAGGATTCCGTGTCCAGTTCTGGGCACCCCAATTCAAGAAGGATATTGACAAGCTGGAGCAAGTCCAGAGGAGGGCGACCAAAATGGTGAGAGGCCTGGAAGCCATGAAGCCCTATGAGGATAGACTTAGAGGGCTGGGTATGTTTAGTCTGCAGAAGAGGAGGTTAAGAGGGGACATGATAGCCATGTTTAAATATTTGAAGGGATGCCACGTAGAGGAAGGAGGAGACTTGTTTTCTGCTGCTCCAGAGACCAGGACAAGGAGCAATGGATTCAAGCTGCAGGAAAGGAGATTCCACCTGGACCTCAGGAAGAACTTCCTGACAGTCAGGGCTGTCCGGCAGTGGAATGTGCTGCCTCGGAGTGTAGTGGAGTCTCCTTCCTTGGAGGTTTTTAAGCAGAGGCTTGATGGCCATCTGTCGGGATTGATTTGAGGGTGTTCCTGCATGGCAGGGGGTTGGACTGGATGGCCTGTGTGGTCTCTTCCAACTCTGAATTTCTATGATTCTATGATTCTATGATTCCATGAAATGCAGCCGTGGCAGTTAAAGTGGTTTCAAACTGCTGTTGGGATGAAGTGGCCCTGCATCTGTGAATTAAGGAAGTGCAGTGACTTCCAGAGGAGCATATTGCAAAGGGATCTTATAGCACCTTTGAGACGGAGAGAAGGATTTCATAGACTTAATTCTACTTCCTAAATGGGATACATGAGGGCCAAATCAGCCTTGAGTAAAACATCAAACTTTAATCAGAAGCATACCGGTATTGGATAGCATGGAGGTATCTCACCAAATTAATAGTTCCCAAATTTAGAGGTGCTTTTACCGCAGACACATTTTAAGATGTTCCCAACAGCTGCTCTGGAAGCAAATATAAAAAGATACCTTATAAGAACCGCACCTGCCCGCATTCGTATGTAGCAATAGAATCTCTGGATCATCTTTTCCTGTATTGTCCATTTTATCCAGGCATTTGCTCCATATTAATAGCTCCAGTTTTACCAAAATTTCCAGGGAGATCAGAAAAATTTTACCTTTCTCTCTCGCTTGCAGATGTGGATATAAAATTACAGAGAACGTGGCAAGGATTTGTGCCTCTGTCATTACTACTTGTAGACAAAAATTACAGGGGCATATATAATTTAGGAATTTCAGATACTGTAAATGTGTTGGGGATTTCATTCCACGTATTGTTGTGGTGTTATGTTTTATTGTCTTTGTCCTTGATTGTATATATCAATGTTCTGCTGTTTGGTAAAACGGGCGTTATAAATAAACAGCATTGTTGTTATTATTAAAATCACAAAAACTACTTTTGAAATTTTACCAATCTTAAGTAAGTTTCACTGATCTCGCTTTGCAATGAGGTCTTCTTCTCTCTTTTTTCTATTAACTTTTCTGGTCTCTTGACTTTTCTCTAAGAATTAAGCCATTTCCTCACTAGACCCAGAGAGCTCTTTGGCCTTAGGAAACTACAAACCCCAGAATTCCACAGGAGGTTTGTCATTGGAATCCATGGGTCTGTGTTCTACACTACACTGTTAGAGTGCTATCATTCCACTTTCAACCTCCTGTGGAATTCTGGGTTTTGTAGTTTCCTGAGGCCCAAGAGCTCTCTGGCTGAGAATTCTAAAGTCCCCTCCCTAAACTGCACATCCCAGGATTCCATAGGAGGTTGGAAGTGGAATAATACCACTATAACAGTGTCATGTGGAAATGGCCCTATTCTTCTTCTGAATTCTTGACTGCAGCCGCCATTCTGGTCAATGACTGAGGAAAGGTATGGAAAATCCTGACCTGTTTGGACATCTTCAGCCTCTCCTTGAAAGTTCGGTTCAGTCGCCTGTGGTCCTTATTTTTGGGTTCCTAACGTTCCGCTTTAAACCTGCCTTCCCCCTTTCTTCCACGTGTGGGGCTGGAAATGGCCCCTCACGGATTTGCCCTAGGAAACATCCCCCCTTAAGGATATGTGGGTGGGAGTCTGGGGACAGGTGGGTGGATTTTATTCAGGAAAGACTGCATTTCGTTCCTGTCAAGGTGGTCCGCCAAAGTCAGAAACATCCTCGGGAGGGTGGTTGTGGCTCATGGGATTGGCATTCCGTCTTCTGGGCTCCAGCGAGCCTGAACTTCTGTTCTCTGCCTTAAATGCCATAGCTGTTGGCTAGGGAAGACCCCCTTGTATCTTCTCCTCTCCTCTCCTCTCCACGTTATACTTACAACAACCTTGTAAGGTAGACCAGGCAAAATCAGACTGGACTAAAGTGACCCGCTGAGTTTTCATGAGGCTCAGCCGAACCTAGGTTTCCCAAGACTCATTTGGCGAGTCAGCGTGTCAGTAAATTCCGTTGCTTGAATGGGTCTACTCTATTCAGGACTAACAGTACCCAGATAATCATGGAATCATGGAATCATAGAGTTGGAAGAGACACCATGGGCCATCAAATCCAACCCATTCTGCCATGGAGGAACACCCATCAAAGCAGTCCTGACAGATGGCCATCCAGCCTCTGCTTAAAAACCTCCAAAGATAATAATAAAATTAAAAAAAAACCTCCAAAGAAGAAGGAGACTCCAGCACACTCCATGGAGGCAGCAGATTCTACTGTCAGACAGCTCTGACCATCAGGAAGTACTTCCTGAGGTTCAAGTGGAATCTTTTTTCCTGCAGTTTGAATCCATTGCTCTGTGACCTAGTCTCTGGAGCAGCAGAAAACAAGTTTGCTCCATCTTCAACGTGACATCCCTTCAAATACTTAGCCATCTCTTCTGCAGACTAAACATCTCCAGCTCCCTAAGCTGCTGCTCAGAGGACTTCATGGCTTCCAGACCCTTCACCATTTTGGTCTCCCTCCTCTGGACACACTCTAGCTTGTCGATATCCTTCTTGAATTGAGGTGCCCAGAACTGGACCTCCAAATGAGGTCTAACCAATGCAGAATAGAGTGGTACCATCACCTCCCTCCACTTCCTTGCATGGCTTGGAAGGTCACACTCAGAGGAAGTTTAGTGACTTTAAGAGCCCAGGTCTTCTGCATGTCTCCTCAAAAGTAAGTCTGAGGTTCAGCAAATCCTGCAGGTTCACTGGGTGTTACTTCCAACTAACAGCCTGATCCTCTTTAGAGTTAGCCTAACCTAAGCCCATTGGAATAAATGGACTTAGAGACGCCTCGCTGCTTAGTGTGGGGCTGTCAGAGTGCACAGGAGGATTACAAGCTAACAGTGCGTGGGCTGTGAAGTCACTGGCGCAAATCTCTTCTTGGCCACACATTTACTCTGTGATGTTAGGCGAACTGTTTTGCCTCAACCTCTCACCCTCAAATGTATGGATGATGATGATACCGGAACTACCTATGGCCTGGCGCTGGTGGAGTCGGAGCCTAATTATATTGCCAGCTTGTGATTGTCAATTCAAAGCAGGCAAACTTTTTTTCAAATGATTAAAAAACGCTGGCAATTGTGTTTGGTACCTTGGGATGACCCAGAGGTGTACATTTGCAAAGGATCCAGAATCCCACCACCCTCAAATCTGCCCTGGAGTACACCAGCCACCTCTGGCAAAAATGGAAGTGGCCAGAAGGTCCTTTATAGTTTTTCAAAAAAAAAATTTGGGAGATAAAAGAACATACATAAGAAGCCTGGAGAAGAGAAGGTTAAGAGGCGACATGATAGCCATGTTTAAATAGTTGAAAGGATGCCCATATTGAAGATGGGACGAGCTTGTTTTCTGCTGTTCTGGAGACTAGGACATGGAGCGATGGCTTCAAAATCCAGAAAAAAAGAGATTCCACCTGAACATTAGGAAAAATTTCCTGGCAGTAAGAGCAGTTTGACAGTGGAATCTGCTGCCTTGGAGTGTGGTGGAGTCTCCTTCTTTGGAAGTTTTTAAACAGAGGCTGGAGGGCCTTCTGTCAGGAGAGTTTTGATTGTGTCTTCCTGCATGGCAGAATGAGTTGGACTGGATGCCCTTGGGGTCTCTTCCAGGTCTAGGATTTTGTGATTCTATACAGTAGTATAGTTTTGGAGGAGAATCATGCCTACAGAGGTTTCTGGAGATGTAATGTTTTCCCTTTCAAATTTCACATTTCAAATCTGTAGTTATATTCTCCCTGTCAGATTTCTTCATTGCCTGACATTCACATGCATACATAGGAATCAGAATTTCTGTGAAGTATGGATGATCCTGGCTTCAGTATTCAATGATGTAGATTTTTTTTTTTTCATGTGAGAATCTTACCTTTTTTCTTCATTTCTACCCCTCCAAATCTTAAGTCTTCTGATTTCCTGGTTAGAATGTCCATTGTGATGGATGACTAAACAAGGTATAGAGAGTCTTGTAAGCATTTCAGAAATTTAAAGTTACTGCTCTAAAAAATGTGATATTGACTGTCAGCTTTCCAATCTGAAGAAAGACCAAAAAGCTGAAAAATCAAAGTAGACTGTTGATCTATAGAAACAAAGTGATATATGTGTGTGCGTAGGTAGGTATTGTTTGCATAATGTGCACATTAAGTCCAGGGCTCTTTATCATTTCTATAAAATTGTAAGCAGAAGAATACTTTTTAAAGAATGTGATGCTAATGAGCTTGGGGAAACCAAAGTTGGAGAGGCTAAGGTTTCAAGACGAGGGCCTTGGAAGGTAAGATAGGCTGCAACAGCCACCCTTCTTGCTGTCCTTCCATTATCAGTGATGTAGACTTGAGTCGATAGACTCGGACTCAAGTTGGACTTAAGTCGCTTCAGTGACTCAACTTGGACTCGACTTGGCAATAAATGATACACTGATTCAACTTGACCCGAGACGTGTATATTTTTAGTGACTGACTTGCTGCCCTTGTTTCAGGAACAGAACACATTCATCGAGAAACCTTACGACTTTGAACAGTTCTTCTATCTCTATTTGCCTTCTGGTCCCATGAAAATCTGTCTCAAGCCCAAAGTGTGGGTACATTTCTCAGAAGGGAACAGCAAATGGGTTAGGCAGTGGGCTTGAGGTGGGCTCAAGGTCTTTTCAGCAGCCTCTCCCCACTGCGAATCGAAGGAGCTGCCTAAAACTTTTCCTACGACCAAAAGACAAGACTCGACCCCAGTGTACCGGGTGCATTTCTCAGAGGGGAACAGCAAATGTGTTAGGCCAACAGGCTTCTTAAGGAGAAAGAATCCTTCCTTCTAAAGCTTTTGAAGCTTCAGAAATGGGAAGTAAGAAGGATCCTATTCCCCACTTCTGAAAAATCCTCCAGCATTGGAAAGAATCCTGTTCCTCATCTCTTGAAGCTGCAGCCTCTCTTATGCCCATTGGCACAAAAGCCTCCAGCTTTGGGAAGGGGCAGGAAGAATGATTCTTTTTCCCTGCTTCAAAACCCGCAGATGGCAAAGTTGCAGATGTGAAAGATAAACCCTGCTTAAATTGTTAAAATTGACTTTATGTAACTCTGTCCAGAAATTCTGGAATATAGGTTGGTATATGAAGTTGGCTCCCAGACTTGGGACTTGACTTGAGACTTGAAGGTAGAGACTTGAGACTTGACTTGAGACTTGGACCATTTCCGCACTAGCCTGTTATAGCGCGATGATTCCACTTTCAACATCCTCTGGAATCCTGGGGTTTGCAGTTTCGGGAGGGGCTGGCCGGTCCCCCCGAAACTGCAAACCCCAGGATTCCAGAGGATGTTAAAAGTGGAATCATCGCGCTATAACAGGCTAGTGCGGAAATGGCCTTGGAGTAAAAGACTTAAATACATCACTGTCAATTATTATAATGAGAGGATGATGACCACAGTGATGAAGATGATGATTCTGTCAGGTTTTTGAAATGGATATCTTTTTAGAGAAAGGGCTTTAACAGGTTGCAACGTTGTCTTCTGACTGCTTTTATTTTTCAGTGTAGTTTAATTATCCTAATCATCTTGATAGTCGGGATGTAAATCTTTATCCATTTAATTCTTGCAGGCTTGAATGAATAATTTTACAATTTTTCTCCTCCCTGTGAGAAAGTCCTCCAGCTTTGAAAACAATTTTCCTGCACAGGAAAAAGTGTTCTCTTCCCAGAAAGCAGCATTTTCTGTGCAGGAAAGTTCTGTTTTCTGCAGAGACATACAAAAATAACCCACACACATTTTTGTGTGTGCATGTTAACGGCGTAACACCTTCTCTGCTCTAAATGTTGTGGTCAGGAGTTGAACCTTGAATGTTCTGCAGGTGAACTGTGAGTTGCCTGGTTATCTCTTTGCCCAAGATAAAAGTTTCTCCGTTGCTTTTTCTTCTTCTTTTTGGTATTAGTGTTAACGTCGTTTGCCTCCTGCTCCTCAACAGGTTTTGAAGATAACCCTCGAGTGGTCCTGGAGATCATGAGGAAATACGTCCGGGATTTCTTTGGGTGCAGGGCGTGTGCCCAGCACTTTGAGGAGATGGCCAGGGAGTCTCTGGACTCGGTGAAGACGTTGGATGAGGCTGTGCTGTGGCTCTGGGAGAAGCACAATGTGGTGAACGCCAGGCTGGCAGGTATGGGCGAATACTAACATACTGATACTAACTACTAACACTACTTAACACTCCTTGGTTGAAACCTGCAACAGGATGTTGCAGCATGGAATAGCCTGGGCCAGCTATGCCATTTCCCAGAATACTCCATTCGATTCCTGCCTCAGAATCAGTGTTCTCTGACCATTGAGCATGCTCAGTCCTCATCCCCCCCCCCAAAATCAGGATTCGTATCAGGATTCCTATCTAGAAAAATGGGAAGTACAGTCCTCCCTCCCCATTGGCTAGGGTTAGGGGCACAGGACCCCCGTGAAAGTGGAAAAACTGTGAATAACTCTAGGCTCTCCCAAACCATATTTAACACACAAAAAAGTATGATCACCCTATTTACCCCACTATGGATTCCTTTGAGGCACCAGGGTTCCTTCCCAAGGCAGACAGGGAGCTGGTGTGGCTAATGGCCACCACCACTGTTGCCCCCCACCATTTTTAAGAGGGACTTAGAAGCCTCCTTCGCAGTTTCTCAGCCTCACAAGGCTTGCAGTCCCTGCATAGGGAGGCAGCAGATGAGACAGCAAAGAATCCGTGAATAATCAAATCCACAAAAGTGAAACTTGCAACCGTGGAGGCCTGACTGTACAGACATCCACTCACTTGTTCCACAGGTTAGGGAGCACAGCACTATCAAAAAGAGGAAATTGTCGAAATGCAGAAGTGAATTGACTCAGTCTGTACAGAGACTGTTTTCGTTTTATTGACAAATCTCAGTTGTCTTTATTTGAACTGTTAATATGGAGGATGAGAAAAATGTTAAAATTTCTGGGACGCCTTCTTAATTTCCCAGACACCTTAACAGTTGCAGAAGCTCTGAAGTATTTCTTGTCTAGGATCACACGCTGCTTAGTTGAAAACGAAAGACCTGTAGCTTTGGGAAATAAAGAAATCTGGGAAGCTCTGACAAAAATGGAATTAGAAGTTGGAAGCTTCCAAATACTTAGATGTACTTTTTTAAAAAAAAAGTGGAATAAGCAGCTAAATTTCTAACCTCTTGATTTCACGGAAGGATGTTAATTGGAACGACAAGAACGTGCATTGAGCCTTGGTGCCGAGGAAGGCATCCGCTCTCTCAGGTGGCGCAAGCCAGTGGCTGAGTGAAGTAATCGCTTTCCTTAAATCCTCCTCTAAGATGGTTGGTTTCCTTTCTCTGTCCCTGCCTGCTAGGTTGCATTTAATCCATTTTGTCCTCCAAGAGCTCATATAGCTAAAGCACTAAAGGAAATTGGTTTCTGGTGGGGAGCATATAGGTGGCATTTGTTGCCATTTGAGAATGTGACAGCTTTCTTTTTTATTTCCTTAATAAGGGATATAGCCACAGGATGGATGTAGAAAATTGAAACGCTCCACCTGCTAAGCAAGCAGGGGTGGGTGGGATGTTCGGCAGCCACAAATGTTGACCAGCCTGTATTTTTTTAAAATGAACAAAAAATGTATAAAAGAGAAGCAGAAGAGAAGTCTTTTGCCTCACTTTTAACCTGCCTTGCTGAAATGCTTCCTACAAATTCCTGGGTTTGAATTGCACCGATTTATCCGCATGTGTTGGGAAAGGAGAGTATACAGCTTCTGAATTTATTTTGTGTAAAAAATATTTACACTCTGTTTCACATCACCAGATTTCCAGGCGCCCTACAATAATATCAGTTTAAACAATTTAAAACAATAAAAGAAAATCAAAGGGTTTAAAAAAGTATTAAAATAAAGTCTGTAGTCTAAAAGCTGGTGTTAATCTAAAACCATGTGATCTGGGCCTCAGAGTAAATTAATATATGTGAATATGGAATATTTGATGAATACAGGCAAATATTTATATGCCCAAAATTTGAGATCTTCAGAGCAACCCTGTGGCACGGCAGGGAGTTCCACAGCTGAGGGGCTGCTTCAGAGAAAGCCCTGTTAATGTATACATGCCATCCTAAAGTTTGTAAGGTCAACACCTTACAAACTTAGGATGACATGTACACATTAACAGGGCTTTCTCTGAAGCAGCCCCTCAACTGTGGAACTCCCTGCCATAGGAAGTTAGGCTGGCCCCATCTCTTTTGGGCTTCCCACAGCCAGCCAAAACAGTGCTGTTCCACTTGGCCTTTAATGTCTGGTATTTAAACACTGTCTTTAAAAGTTATTAAAGAGTATTCTAGTGTGATTTTATCTCTGTACTGTTTTATCTGTTGCTTTTATGTTAATTTTAGTTTTATAAAAAAAATTTTTTATAAATTTTTATTTTTATTATTTATTTTATTTTTATCTGTTGCTTTTATTTGTTCATGGCTTCAGGAACCCTTGTGGGTTGGGAGGTGATATAGAAATATCTTAAATAAATTAATTAACTTATATGCCCCCCCTGTGACAAATGCTTCTTGGGGCAGCTCACAGCAAAATATAGATTAAAATCAGGTTAAATAAGAAGTGCTAAATGAGTTTCATGAAGATTTAAAAGGCGTGATGTATAATAGATATATATAAATGTATATACATGAATGTATAATAGATGTTAGTGCCAAGTGATAGGTAAAGCAAATGTGTCTTTTTAATTCTTTGGTTGATAGTATAGATCAAAGTTTTCCAAACTTTTCATGTTGCTAGCACACTTTTTAGACACGCATCATTTCGTGACACAGGAATTCAGTTTTGCTAGCAAACTGGAGGTTAAACTAACCCCTTATAGGAGATACAGACACTTACATAAGTTGTAATAACAAAATGTTTGGGGACACAACGTATCTCATAAACACCTTTCATGTATATTTTTAATAGTATATGATTTATAAATAATAACATACATTTCCAAGGCTCGGCTGGGGGGGGTCCTTCTTGGCCCAGGGAGGTGACACGCCTACACACTTCAGGTGACACACTAACGTGTCACGATGCACCCTTTGGAAAGCTCTGGTATAGATATACTTGCATGCCTCCTAAATAAATGTGGTCTGTTGAGCGTTCGCATTTCTTCTGCTCTCTTGCAACAGGGGATTTGAGTGAAGATCCCAAATTCCCGAAACTCCAGTGGCCGACTCCAGATCTTTGTCCCACCTGCCATGAAGAAACGAAAGGTCCGCCCGCCTGGAACAAGGGCCAAGTATTAGAGTTCCTGAAGTGGCACTATGGGAGCAACAACATTTTATACACGTACACAGAGGGCCAAGCCGAGCTGGATGAAAAAGAAGTCCAGGAGGACACAGAGAGAAGCAAAGACCAAGCAAGCAAGAAGGAGAGCCAAAGGAACGAGGACAAGATCCCCGATCCGGAGAAGCTGTTAGATTCGAGGTCTCGAGTGCTGGACAGACTGATGGCCAAAGACAGCCCTGTCAGAGACCCGGGGAAGAAGGCAGTTGAGTTGGCTCTTGAGGAAGAGGTGAAGCAAGCTGTGTCGTTCTTGGGGATTGGCTTCTCTAACATTGACATGAGCCTCTGCATCGTTCTTTACATAACCTCCTCCCTGTTTCTCATGATCATGTACTTTTTCTTCCGCATGAGGTCGAAACGCTGGAAAGTGAGGTACAACCGCCCCTATGTGTAGAACGAGCAGCCAAGTTTCTGTCTGTAAATGGACTGGTTGTGCTCAAAGGCAGTTTTAATATTTATGATCAGGGATTTTTTTACGACACAGTGTTCCTTGTTTTGAGAAGGTGCTGACTCCCCCACCCCATCCCCACTCCTTTGTCTTGGTGATCCATGTCCTGATGTTCTCCTTTGCCATTGTTGAACATCTCGGGCTCGGGATGGTTGGCTGTAACAGCCAAAACGCACGTGCGTGTGTGTGGATGAGTGCGTACGTGCACACCCACATGTAGTCGAGAAACATTAAAACTGTTCTGGTTATCTTGTCACTGGATGCTTGAGTCTGTAAGGTGCCAAACTGTACAGTCGTTAAAGTGAGACTCTTGAGTGGGGGAATCGAAATACAAGTATACCTCAGTTAACAAAGTCAATGTGTTCCTGGGCATTATTTCTTTTAGCAGAAGAAAATTTGGTACCAGAGGCAGGAATAACACAGAAAGAGTAGGGAGATGTTCCTACACCAAAGAAAAAGAAGAGCAGTTCAACATGCTTCAGCAAACTTTTAATCCAAAACCAACAATAAACACACGGGACACAGGTCAGGAAAGCCTTGCAGAAGTGAACAAAAACATTTCAAACCCTCTAGAGACCACTTGAAGAATTCTTCCATATAATGCATCCAGGGATGATTTCTTTTTCATTCACCAGCCTCCTCTGTTCTTACGAATTCAATTTTGATGGCCAAAACCATGCTTTATTTATATATTTATTTATTTTAACATGCTGGGGTAGCCAGGAAGGCAGGCTCATCTGCTTTTCCTCACCTTTGCTCTCTATGTTACTGTTCATGCATGCATAGAGATTCATTTGTGGAGGGCTGCTGTTTACTTTACCAGTTGTAGACAGATACACACAGCTAGAGTAGGATGGAGTAGAGTATAATCTCATTCCTTCCGAGCGCAAATGTTATTGCGCTGTTCACAGCAGACATACTGCAGCAAACACCAAAAGTCTCCAGCCTCCCTTCACCATCCTCCCAGTGCTGATGCTGCTAAAAATTTTGAGCTAGACAGAGGACAAGGAAGAAAAGGGGGGGTCTGGGCTGGTATAAAAAAGGCTTTGTAAAAAAAAGAGCTTCTTTGCCAGAGGTTTGTACTGCTTAGAAAATGTCATCTGTCTGGTGCAGAAGAAGGATACCTGATTTCATGGCTCTTCATTTCCTCCTCTTCCCCACGTTGTTAAAAAGGTAAGAACTATACTCCCGGCAACTGCAGCAGAGGCCAGTTTGCACCACCGCCCTGTTCTAGCTGGTCACACGGACAGATCAAGCCTAAACCTAAATGATGTGGTGTCACTCTCAGTTTCAGCCAGACATCGGTTGTGTATTTTGCAATGGGATGGAAGGTGAGTCAGGAGGAAAACCTAACCAGTTGACGCAAGGGGCCGTGTGATGTCTTTTTCTAAAAAGGTGGTATCCCTTTCCCTGTCACAAGATGTGGTTCAGGTTGGATGGCTTGAAAAAGGGACTGGATAAATCCCTGGGAGCTGGGGCCGCCAGTGGCCGTTAGGATGTCAGATTTCTCTTCCAGGATCTTCTCCGTTTGCTCTGAAAGATGAAAGGGAGAGGGCGGTCATGCTCAGGCCTTGCTTGGGAGACTTCCCATAAGTAGTTGGCCACGGTGAATCGAATACTGGCCTTAATGGGCCACTGCTCTAATCCACCCGTGCTTATCTTACCTCCGTATGCTCTGAATGAATACAAACAAGAGCCCTATAAAATGGGCAATTTCTGGAACAGCTCTGAAGTGTCTTAACTTGTTAAATTATTTTTAAAAATCTAATCGAAGGGCCTCAGTCTTGTTTGAAAGTCTTGTTTTATCTGTGAGACTTACTAGTGGCCATAGAAGGGCTAGTGGGCTAAAGCTAAGAAGGGTCTGCCCTGGTTAGTACTTAGATGGGAGACTACCAATGAATATACTAGTAGCAACTGGCCCAAAAGACAGAACTGGAAAAGCCTGTGTACGCATAAATGTAGAACTGAATATATAATAATTTTACTCCAATATTGACAAATGCAAAGCGATAGTATATAAATGAATGATATACAGAAATAAATATATACAGATGCTGAACAGACTATCAATGAATGCCAGGTGCTATAGGCTGTATTTCAGAGGAACTAGCAAAGCCACTACTTGGAGTATTTGTTACCTAAGAAAACCCTATTAAATTCATGGGGTCACCAAAAGTGGGCAGCTGACTCGAAGGCACAAACACACACACAGACACACACATAGAAGGGCTAAAGTAATCTCACAGAGGTTTTTTTTCAAATGAATTTTAAAATGTGTGATTATAAGGAAAAGCAGAAAAGAACGAAGGAGAAAGGAAGGAAAGAAAGAGAGATTAAGAAAGAGAAAGAACAAACCAATCTAGGATATGAATAAGGGACAGATGTAAATTGATCTTATTTCCCAAAATACGTTGTCTTGAAGCTGACGTCAATAAAATAGCTATTTGTACATAGTCAAAGCAGTTAAATCTTCTACCTATTGAATTGTGGGTTGGAAGTGTTTCATTATTCCAACTTCGGGGTATTAAGACTTTTTAGACAATAAAGACATGTAGGGCCAAACAACAGTGACCTTCAGTTAAATTCCACATCACAGGAATGTAATGTAAAAGAACATGTGTTTACTAAGGCCAAAGGTTTTTCTAGCAGAAAAAAGTTGCAACCAAGAAGGAGTTCCCATTGAATTTGTTGCTGGGTGCCTTTGAGTTGTTATCGCTATTACATTGCCAAAATCATTATAGCAGTGTCTATTTTTTTTAAGATATATTTATTAAAAATATATAACAAAAAAGAAAAAAAGGATAACTCACCTAAGAAAAGTAATTACACAAAAACAAATAAATACGGGTACAAATACGCAGGAGAAAACATAACTGCATACACATATAAATTGACATACCCTAAAGATTATATTTAAAAAAAGAGGTTTCCCTACCTGATGAAAATACAGCTAACATTTAAAAAAAAATTAATTTATACCTCTTCTGAATTCAAAACGGGAGAAAACTAAATATAAGTGTAACATAGTGTGAGTATAAATGTGATCCCATATTTCTCACCTCAATCCCTTTAACCTGACTATACCATTTAAGCTTAAAAAAAGTGAACATAAGAGAAATAAACACGGGTCTTCACATCTTTCTAGAAACGAAGAAACAAAATGCAACATCACGAATTTAAATATGTAAGCTCTGTATATAATCTCCATTTGCTTATGTACCACTTCCAATATAAATCATCTCCAAGGCATCAAACCCCTTGGGATTCCTTCTAATGAAAAGTCACCAAATAATTTAAGTATAAAGTAATTAACAATCAAATCCAGATATGTTATCAATCCTGTTCTTTGCCTGCAAGAAATCTATAGCAGTGCTAAAAAGGCATCCAAAGCATCCAGTTTGGCTGGACTGAACATAGTTTTCGGTCACTGGCAAACTTTTTTAACTTCGAGGAACTGCAATGGTAATGAGACTGGTTATCTTTAACCAAGTTTGGTTAACATTTTAAAAAAAGCTCATGAAATGGAATCATTGATGGAGAAAGAGACCAAACTTTTGCAGTCAGGGGGTTCCAAGAGGGTGGCTACAGTGAGTGGATGATGGGTTTTTTTGGTGAGGATTTGGAAGCTGTTACGTGTTTTTGACCTGGCTGGGGATGGGAAAAACGTTAAAACATGCATGTGATAATTGGAGAGATAGGGGCCTATTTCCATTTCTCCACTTCCTCTCCTCCGCAAGCATTTTTATCAATTTGGAAAGGTCCAGAAGGCACTTTTGGTTTTCATTTACTTGATCTTCAGGCATACAGCTTCAGCATATAGGTTCAGTTTTATTTGCTCTTCAGGCATATAGAGGAGTTCCTGTAAATTGGTATAAACCACTGTGTTTGTGGACAGTTTGGGCAATTTCTGGGTGATTTTTTTTTCCATCCAGAATTTAAAAAATAAAATGAGGCTGTGTCAAAAACTTAGATTTGAGGCTTCGTTTGCTCTTAGGCCAATTTAGTTGTCTTTTGGGCAGTCTGTGGTATCTGTTAGCACTCTCCTCAAGCACCATATCTCACGGGAGCTGATTATTTTCCTTGCAACTTTCTTTACGGTGGTTTTCACAGCCATGCGTTGTTTAATTGGAAACACTGTGGCACAGACATACCTTCCAACTGTCCTGATTGGGCATGAACAGTCCTGATTAATCCTCCGCTGTCCCATTTCCCCCCCAGATGCATTTAAAATATCCCTCTCTCCCTTTTTTCTTTGCTTCTTTCACACCTTAATTCTCAGCTTTCTTTGATTGCTGCAAACTGAGCTCAAAATGCAAAAAATCCTTTGCTCTCAAATTAACTCTGTGGGACAAGGGAGGAGAGGAAGAGGCAAAATCTTGCTTTTCCCAGCAGGCTCAGGAAAACTTGCAGCCTCTCCTGGCTTGTCTGTTCTTTGGCAGTGATAAGTCATGCAGTCTTGACTGCGTTCTGGTACTGCTTGGTTACACATGCCCTGTTTTTCCATCTGTGAAATTTTGGAGGAATATGCACAGCTCCAAGGTTCTGAACTTATTTTAAGGGGCAAGATCCAGCACTGTTAAAATTCTGACTAAATCCCAGACTGAGCTAGGAGTCGCCCACTATCCCTGCACACCTCTCATAGTAGAATAGAATGACTTTTCATGTTTGGGAGTCGAGTGGTCCACCGGGGGGGGTGGGGGCCAGGGGTGTATGGTACCCGCGGGCCACACTTTCTTTTCTTGAAGAGAAAGCAAGCCTCCTGTAAGGTTTTGCAGAAGTACCACTTTCTTCTGCTTTGGTTAGACCTCACCTGGAATACTGTGTCCGGTTCTGGGCACCCCAGTTCAAAAAGGACATTGACAAGTTGGAATGTGGCCAAAGAGGGCAACCAAAATGGTCAAAGGTTTGGAAATCATGAAGCGACTTAGGGAGCTGGAAATGTTTAGCCTGGAGAAGAGAAGGTTAAAAGGTGACATGATAGCCGTGTTTAAATATTTGAAGGGATGTCATGTTGAAAATGGAGCAAGCTTGTTTTCAGCTGCTCCAGAGACTAGGACAAGGAGCAATGGACTCCATCTAAACATGAGGAAGAACTTCTTGATGGTAAGAGCAATTCAACAGTGGAATAAGCTGCTGCCAGAGAGTGTGATGGAGTCTCCTTTTGAGATTTTTAAACAGAAGTTGGATGGCCATCTGTTGGGAGTGCTTCAAATGTGTCTTCCTGCATGACAGAACGGGGTTGGACTGGATGGCCCTTGCACTCTCTTCCAATTTATGATTCTATGACATTTTTGTGAAAGAACCCTGGACCCTTCCACCCAACAGGATTTGTGCTCCTGTTACAAATCAGGTAAGCCTGCATTCCAAGGGAATGAAGTGTATTTGGTGTCTCCAACTACTATGTTATCCCCCAATTTTCCTCTCCGTCAGCATCCCCCCTACTCCCACCCCCTTCATTCTTTGCTCTCTGGTGCCATCTGGTGCCATTCCAGAAGAGTTACTTTGTCTTGTACATGTGGCCTTTGAAATATAAATCCTGGTTAGAGGTGTGGTTTGAAATAAAAAGAGTGTACAGTCAGCCCTCCACTTTTGTGCGTTTCACTTTTGCAGATTTGACTATTCATGGATTATTGGCTGTCCCCTTTGCTGCCTCCCTGGGCCATTTTTAACAGGGACTGCAAGCCTCATAAGGCTGAGAAACTGCAAACGAGGCTTGTAAGTTCCTCTTAAAAATGGGGGGGCAGCAGAGAAGGTGGCCGGAAGCCCCCCTGAACCCCACTTCTGCCTTGAGAAGGAACTTCGATGCCTCAAAGGAATTGAGTTGAATATGGCAATTGGGTTGAATATGGCAGTTGTGCTTTTGTGTATGTTAAATATGGTTTTTCCACTTTCACAGTGGTCCTGTGCCCCTAACCCTAGCCAATGTGGTGGGAGGACTGCATTTCTTTCCAAATAACAAGATGATAAGGTTTGCCGATGCACGTGTGAGCATTTTATCTTTTGTGGGAACAAAATGTGTTGTACAAATTGGAAAATGTTGTCACAATTGTCAGTGGGAAATAAAATCGCCCTTTGTAAGATCATTCAGATTTTTTAAAATATATATATAAAATATAAAAGGTTGAGAATCCCTGATGCTTGGTATGAGAAGCATTCTGTATTTTGGATTTTGGAGTACAGTACCTTTATGCAATAATCTCACCTCTCATTCGTTCATTACTTGTGTGTGAGATGTGAGGCTGGAGAGAGACTGAGGATCTGTGAAATGGAGGAAATCCAAGCCCTGTGCTTGGCGTGAATCCATACCGCCTGCCTTTTCATGGCAACCCCATAAATGAGAGCTCTCCAAGAGCCCCAGATACCCACAACCCTGCTCAGACTTTGCAAGCTTATGGCAGCTGCCATTTCATTCTTCCTCTTTCCTACTGCCATCCACATTGGTGACCATTATCATCTTTTTTGGTGAACCTTGTCATCTCATGGTACATCCAAAGTATGATAGTCCCATCTTATACATCTTGGCTTTGAGGAAGAGCTCAGGCTTCATGTGCTAACAAAATGAATTTCAACAGGAAGAATTGTAAGGTAATGCACTAGGACAGAAAAAATAAAATGCACAGATACAGGATGGGTGACACCTGACTTGACCACAGCACATGTGAAAAGGGTCTAGGAGTCTTAGTAGACTGAAGATGAGTCAGCAATGTGATGCAGCAGCTAAAAAAGCCAATGCGATTCTGGGCTGCCTCAATAGAAATATAGTGTCTAGGTCGAGGAAAGTGATAGTACTACTCTATTCTGCTTTGGTCAGTCTCCACCTGGGATACTGTGTCCACTTGACAAGCTCGAGCATGTCCAGAGGAGGGTGACCAAAATGATAGAAGGCCTGGAAACCATGAAGCCCTATGAGGAGGGGCTTAGGTAGCTGGGTAGATTTAGCCTGTAGAAGAGAGGGTTAAGAGGTGACATGACAGCCGTGTTTAAATATTTGAAGGGATGTCATCTGGAGGATGGAGCAAGCCTCTTTTCTGCTGCTCCGGGACTAGGATGTGGAGCAGTGGCTTCAAACTTCAGGAAAAGTGATTCCATTTAAACATTAGGAAGAATTTCCCAACAATAAGAGCAGTTTGACAGTGGCGTGCACTGCCTGGGAGTGTACTTCTTTGGACAGAGGCTGGATGGAATGCTTTGATTGTGTATTCCTGCATGGCCGTTGTGAGTCTTCCGGCTCTATGATTCTGTGAAATAAATGAAACATAAATAGAAGCTTTTCTAGAATGCCGCAGTAGCATAGATTCTCTCCCCCAAGTCCCCAGCCAGTGCTCTACCCATTGCACACACTTTCCCTATAGAAAAGACAGACACGTCTATGTGCAGGCAGAGAGAACTCGGGAAGGCTTTTTGACCGTCCTGATTGGGATAGAGTGGGAGTTTTAGGCCATTTCCGCACTAGACTGTTATAGCACTCTTATTCCACTCTCAACACCCTATGGAATCCTGGGGTTTGCTTCAAAGGCCCCTCCTTAAACTGCAAACCACAGGATTCCATAGGATGCTGAGAGTGGAATAATAGCACTATAACAGTCTAGTGCAGAAAGGGCCTTAGTCTAAACTCCGTCTGTTAAGAGAGGGAGTAGCATTAAAGAGAACGCTCTGGGTTATTATCTCACTACTGTTAGTCCTGACTAGAGTAGACCCATTCAAGCCATAGAATTTACTGACACGCTGACTCGCCAAATGAGTCTTGGGAAACCTAGATTCGGCTGAGCCTCATGAAAACTCAGCGGGTCACTTTAGTCCAGTCTGATTTTGCCTGGTCTACCTTACAAGGTTGTTGTAAGTATAACGTGGAGAGGAGAGGAGAGGAGAAGATACAAGGGGGTCTTCCCTAGCCAACAGCTATGGCATTTAAGGCAGAGAACAGAAGTTCAGGCTCGCTGGAGCCCAGAAGACGGAATGCCAATCCCATGAGCCACAACCACCCTCCCGAGGATGTTTCTGACTTTGGCGGACCACCTTGACAGGAAGGAAATGCAGTCTTTCCTGAATAAAATCCACCCACCTGTCCCCAGACTCCCACCCACATATCCTTAAGGGGGGATGTTTCCTAGGGCAAATCCGTGAGGGGCCATTTCCAGCCCCACACGTGGAAGAAAGGGGGAAGGCAGGTTTAAAGCGGAACGTTAGGAACCCAAAAATAAGGACCACAGGCGACTGAACCGAACTTTCAAGGAGAGGCTGAAGATGTCCAAACAGGTCAGGATTTTCCATACCTTTCCTCAGTCATTGACCAGAATGGCGGCTGCAGTCAAGAATTCAGAAGAAGAATAGGGCCATTTCCACATGACTCTGTTATAGTGGTATTATTCCACTTCCAACCTCCTATGGAATCCTGGGATGTGCAGTTTAGGGAGGGGACTTTAGAATTCTCAGCCAGAGAGCTCTTGGGCCTCAGGAAACTACAAAACCCAGAATTCCACAGGAGGTTGAAAGTGGAATGATAGCACTCTAACAGTGTAGTGTAGAACACAGACCCATGGATTCCAATGACAAACCTCCTGTGGAATTCTGGGGTTTGTAGTTTCCTGAGGCCAAAGAGCTCTCTGGTTGGGAATTCTAAATCCTTCTCCCTACACTGCAAACCCCAGGATTCCATACGAGGTTGAAAGTGAAATAATAGCACTATAACTGCCTAGTGCGGAAATGGCCCAAGTCTTAGCGAAAAGTTGAGAGCCCAAAAAAGTTAGTTAAAAAAAAGGAGAAGAAGAAGTCCTTGCGAAGCGAGGTCAGCGAAACTTGGGCCATTTCTGCACTAGCCTGTTATAGTGCTATGATTCCACTTTCAACCTCCTGTGGAATTCTGGGCTTTGGCCAAAGAGCTGGAGAATTTTCGATGCTCCTCCGTAAACTACAAACCCCAGGATCCCATGGGAGGTTGAAAGTGGAATCATAGCGCTATAACAGTCTAGTGCAGAGGTGGCCCTTAACTCCAACCTTCTCCCTAATCACAGTGCTAACCCAGGCCATTTCTGCACTAGGCTGTGATAGCGCTATGATTCCACTTTCAACCCCTATGGAATCCCGGGGCCTTTTGAGGCCCCTCCCTAAACTGCAAACCCCAGGATTCCAGAGGAGGTTGAAAGTGGAATCACAGCGCTATAACTGTATAGCGCGGAAATGGCCTAAGTCACAGTGGCGTTCATTTTGTCAGATTGGACTCCCCGGTTGTGTGTAGGGTTATACACACACGTACACACACACGCACGCATACACACATACGCACGGGTTGCGCGGAGAAATTGTGATCTGTGAGGTCGGAGGGTAAGGAAATGCAAACAGGGGATTTTTTTGGAGGGGGGGTGAGGTACCCGATTGTGATCCTTATACCCAAATTTCGCCAAAGGCAAACGAAGCCCTAACGGACAGCGCAATTTTGCGGCGCTGCAAAAACAATATATGTGTTTGCTTTGTACGCCGCCTTTCTCCCCTTCGGGAGGCGGGGTGGCCGCACCACGAACAACCGTCCCATTGCCCAGCAATTCTTAAATGAAAAAGGCAAGTAAGCCAGTGGCCCCATTAAACACGACGAGCAACCCTTCTCCCCCCCACCATTATTAAATTAAAAATGCAATTTACTTGCCATGCAAAATGCAAGTTAGCCAGTCGCCCTGTTAAACCACAGCGAAGAACGACTTCGAAAGGGAGCCGGGGGGAGAAATCCAGCCCTCCCCGTGCCCTCGCTTCCTGTTCACAGTGGCACCGGAGGTCCTTAGCGCAACGCAAAGCGGGGGGAAAGAAGAACGGAAAAAAAGGAACGGGTGGAACCGGGCTTCGGGAGACGTTAACGGCCATTTCCGCACGACACTCTTATAGCGCGATGATTCCACTTTCCACCTCCTCTGGAATCCTGGGGTTTGCAGTTTCGGGAGGGGCCGTCCGGCCCCTCCCGAAACTGCAAACCCCAGGATTCCAGAGGAGGTGGAAAGTGGAATCATCGCGCTATAAGAGTGTCGTGCGGAAACGGCCGTTGCCTCCCAGTTTTTCTAGCGTTACCTGGCCGTTGCTTTAGCCAAAGGCAACGGGTTGCCCATAAAACTGCTGCTGGGAAGGTTAGAATTTATATCTGTGTTGCTCATATATCATAGTCATTATTGTTATTATTATCATTAGTTTTATTTATTTGATTTTTATTTATTTTATTATTACTTTAGGTGTTACCCGCCTCTTCGCAAAGCTCGAGGCGGGGTAGACAGAAGTTAAAATACAATTAAATTAATTAAATGCGAGAGAGAGAGAGAGCTGATTAAAAAGCAAAGCACCAGCCCTTCTGCCTGGTTTTGTTCTGGATCCCAGGAGGTTGCTGTTGATCACTTGTATATAGGAGAGGATTAACAAACAGAACTCAGAACTCCTGTGTGTGTGTGTGTATTATTTATATTAGATAGATAGATAGATAGATAGATAGATAGATAGATAGATAGATAGATGGAATATAATATGTATCTTTTGTATATATAAGTTATATATAATATATATATTATATATATATATATAGAGAGAGAGAGAGAGAGAGTTATATATAGTTATATATAGTTATATATAATATATAACTATATAATATAATATATAATATATATATGAATTTGTGTGTGTGTGCGTATGAGTGGAAACCTTTCTCTTTCGGCTTCCTTCAGCTGCTGAAGAGGAAGCCGAGCTTTCTGGAGAAAGGGGAGAAATTCTGGGTCAAGGCCTGAAGACTCGAGCACCCCATGGCTTCAGCCTCGAGGATGATACCATCATCATCCGCCGGGGGATGCTGGAAACAGTGTCCTCAACTCCCCGCCTTGGATGCAGCGCAGGTCCCTCTCCAGCAGCTGAGACGCCGAAATGTTGAGCTCCGTGTCTTTCTTTGGTTCTGTTTGTTCGCGGATGGCTGCGGGTGTGGAGAGGGGTGGGGGGCGCGTAGCGGTCTGGGCATTGAACTGGGACCCTGGAGTCCTGGGTTCGAGTCCCGCTGGGTGACCTTGGCGGCGACACACACTCTCAGCCTCAGAAAACCCCGTGCTAGCATCGCCTTTAAGGCGCACCACATCATTATATACGTAAGTGTGTGTACGTTTAATAAGATATATGTATCTGCCTGTGCGTGAAACAGAAATACATTTCACACACACACACACACACACACCTGTTGTTATTCTAAGTCACTTCCAACTTGTGCCGACCCCGAGGGCTTTTCTGGGCCAGACTGATTCCGAGGAGTTTCGCCGCCGCCTTCCTCTCAGGCTGGCGAAGTGTGCCTGGCCCAGGGTTCCCCTTTCCAGGGCTGAGCCGGAATTCGAACCCGGGCCTCCCCGAGGGCTAACTCCGCGCTCAGCCAGCCGAAGTCGCAGCCGCTTCCTTTGCTCTCTGCCCAGCGCCTCTCCGGAGGGAGGACTGGACGGTTATCGCGCGGTCGTTCCACTTGCCACGTCCCCTGAGGAATCCTGGAGTTTAGGGAGGGGAGTTGAGGGTGTCGAAAGAGGAATAACGGGGCTGGTGCGGACACGGCCGGAGAGGGAGGCCGGGAGGGCGCTTGGCGGGCTTTGGGGAGGCCGGGGTCCCTTCAGCACCACGGACAGCTCCGCCGAGTTCTGCCCCCCCCCGCCGGCTGCCTGCGTGGCCCACGGCTCCCTCGCCCTTTGTTATGCTAACTGGGAAGCCAGCAGGGCTGGGGGGGGGGTGGAAAAAGCAAAGGAGGAGGAGGGAAGGGAGCAGGGAGGAGCAAGGGGGGGCAGCGCACCCACAGCCTCGGGGGAGCTTGGGAGAGGGAAGTCCCGCTCTGTCGAGGCCGCTTCGGCTGCCCCTCCCGCCCCTCCCTCGCAAAGCCCCCCCCATCCCCTCCCCAGCCCTCCCTGGCGTCGCTTCCCTGCATTCGCCTCCAGCCCCGGGCGCCGGAGCCACCGCCGGGAAGGAGTTCCGACTAGAGACCGGGAAGGGGGACTTCGACGCATTCGGGCGAAGCTCTTCCAGGCGCGGGAGCCATGCTGCTGGAGCGAGCCCGGGGCGAGAAAGGGGCCCCCGGCGAGGCGTGCGCCTTCGGCCGGAACCCAGGTAAGAGAGCCGCCCCCCCTCCGGGAGTCTAGCCCCCTTTCCTCGGGGCCGCGCAGCCCCCTCCAACCCGCCCAGCTCGGCCGTTGGGCCGCGACGCTCCCGAAGGGGCCATCTGGTCCGGGCAGGGCGCGTCGGTGCGCGCGTGTGTTGTGGGGAACCGGCCTACTGGGAGGGAGGGAGGGGCGCAGAGAAAGGGGCAGACAGCTAGCATTCTTCTTAAAAATTGCCTTTTTTTCCTGATTGCATTTTTCCCCCCAAAATGGAAATTGCTTTTTATTTTTTGCAAGTTGCCCATTTCGGGACACTTTGCCATTATTTGCCAATTGCAAACGGCGATAATTAAATTGACCGTGACTTTTTTTAAAGAGACCCCAACTCTCCTCGCAGATCACCAAGTCCCCGGACTCCCCCCCCCCAAAATATTTTTTTTTCAGATGAAACATATCGAAACCAATGCCACAACTTTCCCGTTGAACTTGGCTTATTGGTTGTTGCGCCTAAGAAGGGACCCGAGCCGGGGATTATTTGTCTGCGGTCATCGTATTGCCACAATACGGTGAGACCTGCAATAATAGCATTGCAGTTGCATGTGGCACATCGCAATCATGAACTTGCATTTATAATTTGCAGATTGCGATAATAACATTGCAATTCTTTTTGGCCAATTACAATAATAATAATAATAATAATAAGTTGAGGATAGTGCTGGTGGTGATGGTGATGACGACTGAGCTCAATTTTGGATTGTTTCTTATAATATAAGTTTAATTAAAAGTTTAATAAAAAGAAAATGTGCATAGTAGATATTTAAGATAAAAGGGTAGCTTGTCTGTTGATTTTTGCATGCTTTAAAATCCCAACTCTTGGAGGACATTTTATTTAGGAAGGCAATTTTTTTTTCCTAGGAAGAGATCGCCTTTCTGGCAAATTTTCTAGACCCAAATTCTTAAGCAAAATTCTCCTGGGTGGGGGGAGACTTTAAACTACAGGCAAATTTTTTCAGGGAAAGGGGGGAGATAATATTTTTCCAGGAGAGAGGGAAATTTTCCTTAGGGTTGAATGTAGGGTTAAAGCTGGAGCAAAATGTTCTGTGTGCTTGAGGTGGGAGGCAATAAGTCTGGGGAAAATTTTCCAGGACAGTTTACCTGTTGGGCATTTTTCTCCGGGGGGGGGTGCTTTTTAGCTCTCCACAACATTTTCAACAATTATTTGGGGCATAATTTTCAAGAAGAGGTTAACCCTCAAGGGGAAAAGAATTCCAAAGGGAATTAATTTTGGGGAGAAAATTTCTGAGAATTGAGGGGGGTGAGTAATAATGCTTTTGGAAAATATTTTTGGGAAAGGTTTAAACCTTGGCCAAATTTTTAAGTAGGTGAGGCTATGAGTTACCCTGTTGCAACTGAAACAAAAAAGCAAAAAGCAAGCAAGAAAGCCTTCAGCGCAAGGAGGGGGCAGCTTAAAAACCCACTTGAACTTGAGTTTCAAGGGTACTACAAACTAAATTTCCAATGCAGCCACACTTTTATCTACTAAATATGATTGATGAAACTCCTCAAATTCAGAGAACACAAGAGCATAAAGAAATGTTGTATTGTACATGATAACAGCAGCTGGTTTAATGATGGCTTAATATTGGAAATCAGTTACCATACCAAGCATTGAAGACTGGTTAATGAAATTATATGATTTAGCTGAATTACACAAGTTAACAATGATACTGGTGGATAAAAAGGAAAATTAATATCATGATGTTTGGAAGATAGTTGCCCCCCATAGGAAAAGCAATGGGGGGACCTGCAACAGTGGGAGTTTTGGAATTTTAAGTACAATGGTGAAATTGCTTAGATTTACTTTTATTGAGATTCTAAGATTTATGAAATTCTGTTTAAGCAACATATCTATTCCTGGATAGATTAAAATTTCTATTCACTGTAGTAAGTCACAGGAACTACGTATAAAAATCTATATGTTGAAAAAAATAAGGGAAATACTGAAGGACGAAAATAGAGAAATAAGTAATATAAGATTAAGAATGAACGCAGAAGCAAAATAAAAAAAAATAATGAGGCGCCTAGGACTTTTAGATAAGGAAGTTGTTAAAAAGGTTAAAGTTAAGATTATAGGATTGATACTTAACACTACTGGAATGTATTAGATGTAGAATGTAATGCAATGCATTTAAACTTTGTGTGTTAGATTATTTTATGTTTTTAAGTAAATAGATTTAATAACTAAATTAAATTTAAATTTAATAATTTAATTTAATAATTTGATTTAAAAAAAACCCACTTGAACTATCATCCACAGAAATGGATTGCCCAAGAAAATTTTGCTTTTCAAAGTTCCCCCAGGCACATCTCCGAGGCGAGTGGGGGGAGGAGAGACCTTTCTTCTTATGCCCCCTAAATTTTGGGGGGGGGGTTGTCCCAAATGAGACTGCTTCTAGGTTTACCTTATGCGCATGTGAATGCCTCGGGGACTCTTTTTTAATTTTTTTTAATAAATATTTTTGAAAGAATACATACACAAAGAGAAAGAAAGAGAACAGACAAGAAATTGTATATGTTAGAAAGATAATATACGCAAGAAATTTTTAGAAAGAGAGCATGCTATGTTCGGAGACCCCAGACTTGGAAATGTGGTTATGTTAAAAATTTGGATATGAGAGGGGTAGACCAGCTTTCCCAATTTATTAAGGGAAAGTCAGAAAAAGTACAAAAAGAATGGCAACTGATCAAAAACTTCCTCAAACAGAAATGGGGTGATATTGTAGCAGAATGAACAATTGAAGTGCAAGAATATGTTTTATTTTAGTATTGGTCTCTCTTTTTTTCTCTTCTATTCAGCTTTTCCAATATTTTCTAGTACTTGATTAGAGGAAATGTAGTAAGAAGTAGTATAAACTGAATTAATCAACTAAAGATTTACTGTTAATGGGATAAGAACTTATAGGATAATAACTCCAGTTAGGCCAAGGAAGGAAGTATGTATGTTTATGTTAATCTTTAAGTGTTTCAATTGATACAGGTATCTATACTGGTATTATTAAGTGTAATGGTAATCTTTAACTTCTATTTTTTCCCCGTTATCTTCTCCCCCCGCCCCTGTTTTATTGTACCAAGAGCTGTTTCTTTATGTCGTTTTTGTTTTGTCTGTGCTCAAAGCCTGGGGGTGCTCTTTTAAAGGCTTGAAAGCTGCAACAGGTGGGAATCGAGGGAAGAAACCAGATCCTCGGATCAGAAAGGAACAATTTCACTGGGAGAGTTGAGCATGGCAGGGGTAGCACCACCTAACGGTTAGAGCCACCAGGTCCTGATCCTTCCACACTTGGGAGGTCCAGGTCTCCTCCTGGACTAGTGGCTTGAACCAAACCCCTTGGATCAGTTGGCCAGTTCAAAATCTTTGCCCAAAATTTTTCCAAAAGTTTTTTTTTTCCAATTTACTGTGCTCCTGAGATGTACCTTAGCTTGCCAGTAAGGGATGTCATGTCGAGGAGGGAGCAGGCTTGTTTTCTGCTGCTCCAGAGAATAGGACAAGGAGCAATGGATTCAAGCTTCAGGAAAAGAGATTCCATTTAAACCTAAGGAAGAACTTCCTAATGGTCAGAGCTGTCCGGCAGTGGAATCTGCTGCTGCCTCCATGGAGTGTGGTGGAGTCTCCTTCTTCTGAAGTTTTTAAAGCAGAGGCTGGATGGCCATCTGTCAAAGGGAGTGCTTTGATGGGTGTTCCTTCATGGCGAAATGGGGTTTGACTGGATGGCCCCTGGGGTCTTTTCCAACTCTAGGATTCTATGATTCACTCATTCATTCCCCATCTTTCTCCCAGGATGGGACCCAAGGTGACTTTCAAAAATGTTTAGATAAAAGTTTAGCTTAAAAAAAACACATATTTGACTAAAGTTACAAAACCACTTAAATAACTATTCTGCTAACAAGAACTCAAAAACCTTCTGTCCTTCAAGAAGGATATTGACAAGCTGGAGCGTGTCCAGAGGAGGGCGACCAAAATGGTGGGGGGGGTCTGGAAGCCATGAAGCCCTTAGAGGAGCTGGGGATGTCTAGTCTGCAGAAGAGCAGACATGACAGCCATGTTTAAATATTTGAAGGGATGTCATATGGGGGATGGAGCAAGCTGTTTTCCACTGCTCCAGAGACCAGGACAAGGAGCAATGGATTCAAGCTGCAGGAAAGGAGATTCCACTTGAACCTCAGGAAGAACTTCCTGATGGTCAGAGCTGTTTCGTAGCAGTAGTATAAATTTATTGATTAGTCAACTGACCATACCAAAAGATATAACATCAAATGTTATACAATACAGTAAAATGAGTAACTAAAATACGATGGAGTGAAATAAAACAAGCTAACATAAGTTAAGGTACAATAAAATGTGATAAAATCTGATAAGTTGGAATAAAAAGAATATAAAAGACTATAAGTAAATACCAATACTCATAATAATAGGTTATCATCTTGAGATACGATGAAAATAGTAAAATAGAGAGGAAATACGTATTTAGAATAATTCATCACCCTTGCATGCAACCTCAATATGAACTGTTTTCTCAGTTGGACAGCCCTATAAACTTAGCCGTTCTGACGACATATGTGTTAGTGCCCTGAAAGAAATAAGATGGTCATTTG
Organism: Ctenosaura bakeri; assembly: GCA_948474755.1. Lineage (NCBI taxonomy): Eukaryota > Metazoa > Chordata > Lepidosauria > Squamata > Iguanidae > Ctenosaura > Ctenosaura bakeri. Next base: position 72,684 of record CAOLHI010000669.1, on the reverse strand, counting down.
ATAGGGTCCCAGTATTTTGTACTATCAAGTCATGTCTGTGGATACTGGGCCTTACTGGGGTGTGTAATCGACAGTTAAAGAGTACATGTGCAATATCTTTTTGAGGCCATTTCCGCACGAGACTATTATAACGCGATGATTCCACTTTCAACCTCCTATAGAATCCTGGGGTTTGCAGTTTCGGGAGGGGCCGGCAGGTTGAAAATGGAATCATTGTGCTATAACAGACTTGTGTAGAAATGGCCTCAGATGTGCCACAGACACATATTCTTCCAAAATATGGCACCTGGTAGATGTCCGGCAGTGGAATCTGCTGCTGCCTCCATGGAGTGTGGTGGATTCTCTTCCTTCTTTGGAGATTTTTAAGCAGAGGCTGGATGGCCATCTGTCGGAAATGCTTTGATGGGTGTTCCTGCATGGCAGAAGGGGGTTGGACTTGATGGCCTCTGGGGGTCTCTTCCAACTCTAGGATTCTATCATTCATTGCTGTGGTGCCATAAGTGGGGACTTTGGCACCTTGCAGTTTTGCAGTCAAATCTGTCCAGATTTTAACAAGCCGGTCCAGGGATGATATAATTGTACAGGTTGAATGGCTACGTGTGTGGAGATTGTATGACATGAAACTGGTTTATCTGTCTGAAGATTTGCTATTGAATAAATTCTGGTTTTGTTTATGGAAAGAATAATAATCTAACCCAACATGGTGTGAAACTCTTCTTCAAAATCCATCGATTGGTGGGGGTTGGGGATGAAGATGATGGTGAGAATGATGATGAAGAGAGCAAATGTTATCCCCATCTTCAAGAAGGGAAAAAAGAGGACCCAAACAATTATCGCCCAGTCAGCCTGACATCAGTACCCGGAAAGATCCTGGAGCAGATCATTAAGCAGTCAGTTTCTAATCATTTAGAAAGCAACGTGGTAATCACGAGAAGTCAACATGGATTTCTCAAAAATAAGTCATGCCAGACTAATCTTATCTCTTTTTATGATAGAGTTACTAGCTTGATAGATGAAGGGAATGCTGTGGATGTAGCATATCTCGATTTCAGTAAGGCCTTCGACAAAGTTCCCCATGACATTCTTGCAACAAAGCTAGTTAAATGTGGGCTGGACAGGGTTACTGTTAGTTGGATTTGTAATTGGTTAACCGGCCGAACCCAAAGGGTGTTCACCAATGGCTGCTTTTCGTCCTGGAGAGAAGTGACTAGCGGGGTGCCACAGGGTTCTGTCCTAGGCCCAGTGCTGTTCAATATTTTTATCAATGACTTGGATGAAGGAATAGAGGGCATGCTGATCAAATTTGCAGATGACACCAAACTGGGAGGGGTTGCTAATACGCCAGAGGACAGGATCAAAATTCAAAATGACCTGGATAGATTGGAGAGCTGGGCCAAGGCAAACAAAATGAAATTCAACAGAGAGAAGTGTAAGGTCCTACACTTAGGCAGAAATAATGGAATACAGAAATATAGGATGGGGGACACGTGGCTGGATAGCACTATTCTGCTAACAAGAACTCAAAAACCTTCTGTCCTTCAAGAAGGATATTGAGAAGCTGGAGCGTGTCCAGAGGAGGGTGACCAAAATGGTGGGGGGTTCTGGAAGCCATGAAGCCCTTAGAGGAGCTGGGGATGTCTAGTCTGCAGAAGAGCGGACATGACAGCCATGTTTAAATATTTGAAGGGATGTCATATGGGGGATGGAGCAAGCCTGTTTTCCACTGCTCCAGAGACCAGGACAAGGAGCAATGGATTCAAGCTGCAGGAAAGGAGATTCCACCTGAACCTCAGGAAGAACTTCCTGACGGTCAGGGCTGTCCGGCAGTGGAATCTGCTGCCTCGGAGTGTAGTGGAGTCTCCTTCCTTGGAGGTTTTTAAGCAGAGGCTTGATGGCCATCTGTCGGGATTGATTTGAGGGTGTTCCTGCATGGCAGGGGGTTGGACTGGATGGCCTGTGTGGTCTCTCCAACTCTACATTTCTATGATTCTATGAACTATCTTGAGCAGAGGAATATCTGATAAGCACCTTTTGGAAGAGGGAACACTCGCCCTTACAACCTGGTTTGCACTTTACTCTCAGAGATTTTCCTTATCTATTGTAAATTAATTTATTTATTTATTTATTTATTTATTTATTTATTTATTTATTTTTTAAAAAATCCCTGTTTGGAATTTGTGTTTGTGCTGGGGCAAGGCAGAGGCAATTTAAGGTGTGTGCGCATGTGTTTGTCTAGCCAGTATTGTGTAGTCCTTATATTGGACTAGGACTCCGAGAGCCAATAAAAATAACATTTTTTAAAATCCAGTGGGGGTTTTTTTGCTGCTGTTTTCTTCCTCCTTCTCCTCCCTTCTCCCCTTTCCTGTATTTATATTGTAAGAATCTACTTCTCTCCCTGCCCCTTCTTTTAAAAAGACTGGAGAAAATGGAAAAGAAGATTCAATTCATTTCATATAATACAACACTGGAACTGGGGTTGTTCTATTGTTGCATTATATAAATAAATATATAAAATGTATAAGTTATATATTAGAATATAAGTATCTGATACTCTAATACTGTACTTATATGAGAATATAAGTAATATAAGCTGAATAAAAATAAAATGTGCAGACTAGATATTTAAGATAAAAGAATATTATATAGTGTGTCTTGTATTCTAAATTATATGCATAGTTAGATTGGTATATTACACTGGAAGTATATGTATAACTAATTAAATTATTTGGAAAAAAACTGGGGGGAAGAGGAAAAACAATGTTTGTAGGAAATGTTTAGAGTTAACTGCCTTAAATCTCCCTTGGAGGTGAGGAGTGATTTAAATATTTAAATTTAAATTTAAATGTTTAAATATTGTGCCACTGATGAAGCCAAGCAAGGGGTGTACCAAGGATGAGGCGATATTCTGTATGGGGGTCCCAATGGGGGGGAGACCTCATTTTATAGAGTGAGGAGAGAAGCAGCCTTGTGCAGTGGTTAGAGGTTAGACCGGCAGGCTAAAAGACTTGGATTCGGATTCTCACTGGGCCACGGAAAACCATGGGGTGCCCTTGGGTAGGTCACACTCTCTCAGCCTCAGAGGGAGGCCTGGGCAAACCTCCCTCTGAATGCTTCTTGCCAAGAACACCCCCCGGGTTAAAGTAAGTCGGAAAAGACTTGAAACTGCACAACAACAACAAGTGTGTGGAATCTGTGGAAGGTCGATTCTGTTCAGCTGAGCAGCCCCAGAGATCTGAAAGAGGGCGTTATGGGAGGGTTGCAACTCCCAGCATCCCCTAAACCAGTATTGGCAAAAGGATTGTGGCCAACTGCAGTGCAAAAACAAGACACCCTCCCTTCATGAGGCTGGCTGGGACACCCTTTCTTCAAGCCAACTGAAGTGGAACTCCCCTCCAAAAAAGAGAAAAAAAGAGTCTGAGAAGGAAATAAAGAGGAGAAAAAAGAAAAAAAGAAAACAAAATGGAACCCAAATTAAAGGAAATGGACAGACAAACAGAGGAGGAAAAAGTGAGGGTGGGATGTGTTGCTGTTGCATTGCTGTGTGCCGTCAGAGTCCTTTATGGCCGCCCCATGGCGAACCTATCATGGGGTTTTCTGAGGCTGAGAGAGTGTGACCCACCCAAGGTCACCTAGTGGGTTTCCACGGCTGAGCTGGGAGTCAAACCCCGGTCTCCAGGATCATCATCCAACATAAGGTGGGTATATATCAATATCTATCAACCAATATATCAATAGATATGGATTTAGAAAAGAGAAAAGCAGGTTGAGGGTAGTTTTTTTGCAGACATGAGGCTTCCCCTTCCCATAAATAGGGGGGAGGTGAGGAGAATGAGAAGAAAGCAGAAGAAGGAAACCAGTTTTTCCAAGTTCTGGGTCGCCTGGTGGCTATTCTGTCCCCTGCCGCGTTTTGCAATTGAAACCCGAGACACGTGTGGCCAAGTAATGTCAGAATGAGGTCAAGGGTTTTTAAGGAGGAAGAACAGAAGAGATAGGAGAGGCTGCTTTTGCCCCAGGCTGCGGGGAAGGGCAGGATCCCGGCCTCTTTTCTCTTCTCCCATCAGCAAACTCCAGGACTCCATAGGATGCTGAAGTGGAATTATAGCACCATAACAGTGTAGTGTGGAAAGGAGGCAGCTGAAGACAAAGGGGGAAAGTGAGAGGAGGAGAGAGAAACTGGGGCATTTTAAAAGCAGCTGAAAAAGTGGGACGACACAGGATTTATTGGGAGCGTTGCAGGGCACGCTATGACTCTTCGTTGCTCAATGGAACCTCCCTATCCAGGAGCAGCATATCCCGGAATATCTCCTTCTAAGAACAATAGACAGAGGAAGCAGGCTATTTTCCTGGGGGAAAAAATATGGGCAACTGTGGATAGACTTGGAGTGTAAAAACCCTTATCAATGGACACGTAGGAAAGTCAAGTATCGTCTGGAGTGCGGGACAAACGCGGGACGCGTCTCTGTCCGCACCAGCCAGGTAACTTCGGCATGATTTTGGTGAGTGCCCCCCTAAAAACAAAACCCTCCCAAGACTGGCATTTCTTATCTGCCCCCCTCTTTCCCATCGGTCCCCACAGACCTGTGCAAATGTAATCCGGATTCCTGCTCCCTCCAGACGACAGCAGTTTCCGCTCTAGCCTTGTATAGCGCTATTATTCCACTTTCAACATCCTACGGAATCCTGGGGTTTGCAGTTTAGGGAGGGGTCTTTGAGGCCTTTCTCTTCTGAGACCCCTCCCTCCACTGCAAACCCCAGGATTCTACAGGAGGTTGAAAGTGGGATAATAGCGCTATAACAGGCTAGTGCAGAAATGGCCCAAATCTGGCTTTATCTATTTGTTGCTCTCACTCGGGAGTAAATCCCAAATGCTACTATAAATAGGAACGCCTCCCCCAGGCAAGGAGAAGCACAATCTGATCTTATTTCTCCCCAGGAAAGCTAATTCCCCGCCTCCATGCGGGAATTTTACCGGGATAACATTTATTTACACCCCTCAGAATCAATGTCCTGCGTTCTCCCATTGAGATCTATTGAATGTATGGAATTTAGATAAGTTAGGAATTTAGGATTTGCCCATTTTCCATTGATTTAGTGGGTTTATTCTAACTGGGGTGAACAACAGGTTGGCAGCAAATTGTTCACCCCAAGCGTGGATTTACCAACTCAACCTTGACACAAGTTCTCTGGATTCAATGGGTCTACTCTAAATGGGAATAAAAACTGGATTGAGCCTTCTTTTTCAAGGAACAGAAAAAATAATTAGGTATATCTTGATAGGTAAGGATAAGTAATTCGACTGAAGATAGATGCCAATATAACCAAAAAGATAATTATAGAATCAATCTGAAAAACCTAAAACTTCTAAAATCTAAAAATATAAATTACTTTAAATAAATTTAATTTTTTTCTAAAATGTTTTCAGTTATTTTTCGACCGGTTTAAGAGTGATTTTATTATCTTCTACCTTCCCCTGGAAAGCCATGGACAGGAGGTGGAATATAAATGTTGCGATAGATAGATAATTGGTTGGATTTGTGCGGCTTCAATCATTTGCGACTTAAGGCGATCCTAAGGCAATCCGGTGCCGGGCCTTTTTGGGGCTGAGAGAGTGTGCCCAAGGTCACCCAGTGGGTTTCCGTGGCAGAGGGGGGATCGAGCCCTACGAATACCTAGGAAGATTCTTGAATTTTGTTTGTGTTACTCACGAACAAGGATGCCTAAGGGCTTGCACACATTTCTGCACGAGTCTGTTATAGCGCGATGATTCCACTTTCAACCTCCTGCGGAATCCTGGGGTTAGCAGTTTCGGGAGGGGCCGGCCGGCCCCTCCCGGAACTGCTAACCCCAGGATTCAGCAGGAGCTTGAAAGTGGAATCATCGCGCTATAACAGACTGGTGCGGAAATTCGTAGACCCATTCGACCCGTGGGATTTACACGAATAGAACTTCCCAACTTCCCATGGATTCAGTGGGTCCACTCAGATTGGGGGGAGGCAGAGGGGCCTAGTAGTTTCAGCGCCTGGCCAGGTCCCTCTCTCAACTGCAAACCCCAGGATTCCATAGGATGGTGAAAGTGGAATCATAGCGCTATAACAGTCCAGTGTGGAAATGGTCCTGGAATTAGGCTGGGTTTTTTTAAATCGGATTCTTCGCCTTGAGAGAATGACTTGCAAGAAAGCAGGCACCCTTCCGTGCCCCCCAAGCCAGATCTCCAGTTTGGAGGGATGTCTGGGAGGCTCCCAGGCTCTTTCCTGCTGTTCTGCCTCCCGGAGGGCTTATTATGGGCCGGCTGGTTTGCTGCTGTTGCCGCTTGCCTTCACATTGCTTCCCAACGCAACCCAATCGCGGGGGCTTCGCGGCAAAAATGGTTCAGAGGAGGTTTGCCCTGGCCTTCCTTTGTGAGGCTGAGAGAGTGGGGGGATTCGAACCCAGATCTCCCAAAGGACAAGTCCATTAGGCCATGCTGGCCCCAAGAGGGGTGTTTGTTCAGAGGAGGTTTGGCCATGGCTGACTTTCTGAGGCTGAGAGAGTGTGACTTGCCCAAGGTCATCCTGTGGGTTTCCATGACCTGGCAGGGATTTTGAACCCTGCTCTCCCGAAGTCCTGGTCCTACCAGAATTCCCTCTGCCTTCCTGGTGTTCCTCCCTCCCAAGGCCCAGCCAGGCCCCATCCTGCTTAGCATTCAAAACCAGATGGGATTGGGTGTTCTTGAAGTGGCACATATTCCCACCCCCCACCCCAAAAAAAGACCTGAAGTGGCGTGGAGGCTTTCCTTGAGGTGTGGAGGTTTTCCTTTAAGCTGTGGAGGTTTTTCTTCAGCTGTGGAGGTTTTCCTAAAAGTGAAAAAAAAAAAAAATTCAGTCCCCTTTGGTGGAGTGGTTGAAACTTCTGCATCTGCGTCTGTGAAGGAGACCAGCCTGCCTCTTTCTAGTGGCCTGGAGTCACCCTGACCTTTTCAACTTGCTGGTGAACCCAACAGGTTTAGATGCACTCCGGTTTGCCAAGTAACTCGATCTTTGAAATTCAGAAGCGGTGTCACATTTATGAACAGGGATGGAGGGATGGTGGGGCAGGAATACAAGGTCGGGCTAAGCTGTCAACAGGAAAAAGGAGGAGAAACTCTGAAGAACTCCATTTCCGCACTACACAGTTATAGCGCTATTATTCCACTTTCAACCTCCTATGGAATCCTGAGGCTTGCAGTTTAGGGAGGGGCCTTGAGAATTCCCAGCCAGAGAGCTCTTTGGCCTCAGGAAACTACAAACCCCAGAATTCCACAGGAGGTTGAAAGTGGAACAACAGCATGATAACCCTGCAGTGTGGTCCCAGAGCAAATCAAGCCTGAATTCTCCCCAAAAGCCAAGATGACTAAACTGAGGCTGTCCTACTTTGGAAGACAGGACTCAGGAGAAAAGAGAAATATTCTTAGCAAGGGAGGAGGCAGGAGGAAAAGAGAAGACCGCGTTAGGGGTGGTTAGACTCCCTTTGCAAGACCTGAGCTGTTGCTCTCAGCGGGATCTGGAGTCTCTCCCTTTGTAGGGTCACCAAAAGCCGAAGTCGACTTGAGGGTAGTTAACAACCACAACGGGTCTGGGAAACATTCTCCTACCAATTGTACCCCCAAACTTCCAAAGTTATGCTACCCATGTGGCCTCAAACAGGCCCCAGGTAGGGATGGGAACTGAGCGGCTCTCCAGAACTGTAGCTCCCAGCATTCTTCACTACTGGCCAGGCGTGCTGGGAGTTGCAGTTCAGCAACAACTCGGTGCCCTTGTTGTGTGTGTTCAGGTCTTTTTCCTACCTATGACGACGAAGGCGACTCTATGACGGGGTTTTCTTGGCAAAATTTATGCAGAGAGGTTTTGCCTCTGAGGCTGAGAGAGTGTGACAGGCCCGGGATCACCCCGTAGCTTCTTCCCTGGCCCAGTGGGGATCCAAGACCAGGGCCATTTCCGCACTAGCCTGTTATAGCGCGATGATTCCACTTGGACATCATCTGGAATCCTGGGATTTGCAGTTTCGGGAGGGGCCGGCTACAAACCGAAACTGCAAACCCCAGGATTCCAGAGGATGTTGAAAGTGGAATCATCGCGCTATAACAGGCTAGTGCGGAAATGGCCAATGTCTTCGAGACTCCTGGTCCAAGCCCTCCGCCTGCAGTCTCTCAGGGCTTATTCAGAGAAGCTTAGCCAGGGTCTTCCTCTGAGGCTGAGAGAGCGTGACTTATCCCACCTCACCCCCTGGATCTCCAGGTCAGGGAAGGGAATTCCAGCGCTGGCCTCCCCCAGTCCCAGCCCATGTTGGTCCAACAACCTACATCATTCCCAGCTTTGGTCTACATCTTGTTCCCAGCTCCCACTGGAGTAGACCCTTTGAATCCAGGAGATTTACACAAATGTTGGAGTAAGAATGGGGCTACCACTAGCCCAAGGTGGCTAGGGCTGGTCCCTCTTTTCTTACCCTTACCTTCCACACACACACACACACACACACACACGGCCAATGTTTTGGCTCACCAGGTTTTTGGTTCACCGTGTGCGTAAAAAGCCCAAAATAATTCATGATTAAGTTGTCAACACCAATCCAGGCGCCTGTTCCTTTAATTCCTCTTCCCTTCTGCGCATTAGCAAATTACATTTGAATACATTTGCATACCGCCGGGCTATAAAGTTGCCTTCTTGGAAACGGATTCCCTCCCCCTGGCCGTGCCAAAAAGCCGCGCGGGGGCAGGAAAAGGGTCGGGGGTCTCCGCCTTTTTCATTCTTCGCTCCCAGAAAACGAAAATCCCAGGGAGGACCCTCCCCGGGACCCCTCACCAGGGGGATTCCCACGCTTTTGCAATCGGATCGGTGCTCTAAGGCGGAGAGTCACTCTTAGCGGCATTATTTCACTGGAAAGGCGGTGGAATCATCCTCATCATCACAATCGCCGTTAGAAAATACTGTTAAAGACGAGGGTGGCCGCGATGAGCCAAGACCTTCCTGGGACCCCTTGTGGAATCCCCACCGCGCGGCCGAACGCCCTTCCTCCCCGGGGTCTTCTCCAGTTGACAGGAAGGACAGGAATTAGGCCAATAATAATAATAATAATAATAATAATAATAATAATAATAATAATAATAATAATGATAATAGTGATAATAATAATAATAAATTTTATTTGTTAAAAAAGGGACAAGAATCAGGCAAGAACAACAACAACATAACAATAGTAATAATAATTTAAAAATTATTTGTAAAAAAAGGGACGAGAATCAGGCAATAATAATAATAATAAATTTTATTTGTTACAAAAGGGACAAGAATCAGGCAATAATAATAATAATAATAAATTTTATTTGTTAAAAAAGGGACAAGAATCAGGCAATAATAATAATAAATTTTATTTGTTAAAAAGGAACAAGAATCAGGCAATAATAATAATAATAATAATTTTTATTTGTTAAAAAGGGACAAGAATCAGGCAATAATAATAATAATAATAATAAATTTTATTTGTTAAAAAAGGGACAAGAATCAGGCAATAATAATAATAATAATAATAATAATAATAATAATAAATATTATTTGTTAAAAAGGGACAAGAATCAGACAATCATAATGATAATGATAATAACAAATTTTATTTGTTAAAAAGGACGGGAACCAGGCAATAATAATAGTAATAATAATTTTTATTTTTTACCCGCCTCTCCCCAAGGCTCGAGGCGGGGTGCAGCACAGATACAACTAAAAACAAACCATAGTTAAAATCCACTAAATAGTAATAACAGCTTGAAATAGGATATCCTCCTCCTCCTCCTCCTCCTCTTGTTGATCAATTCCATGGGGTCGAGGCTCGTTGGAATCAACAGCAGGACTCGGGCCAATAACAGCAATAATAAATGGGATATTACTACTATTAGTCCATGTTCTGCCCTTTGGTGTAAGGGGCATTACAAATAAGCCATAATAATAATAATAATAATAATAATAATAATAATAATAATATTATTATTATTATTATTATTATTATTTTTCTATCATCATCATCATCATCATCGGTTCATCTCATTCTTATAATTTATTGTTATCAATATTTCCCGTTAATGCTTTTAATAATAATAACAGTGTTTTATTATAATATTGATAGTGACGATTATTAGTTCCTCTGGATCCAGCCTGCTGGTTTTGCTCTAATCCGGATCAACAACAGTATCATTGTTACTACTAGTATTATTCTTAAAACTGTTGTTGTTTCCTATCGATTTATCCCATTATAATTATAGCTAGTATGTTAATTACGGTCATTTCCCCTCGATCGCTCTCCGCGGGCTCCGCTCCAGTCGAAACGAGCGAGAAGGAGTCGGAGTAGCGACAGCCGCGGAGGCGATCCGGGTTTCCTTTTATCGATCGTCTCCTCGGCTCTTCTGTCGCCGGCGCTGGCAACGGGATCCAGGCCCCGATCCCCCCCCCGATCACTTGGGAGCCCTGATGGCTCCCCATCGGTCCCCCCTCCCCAATTCAGCCGCCGACTCACCGCCCCCATAAACGGCAACTGGAGCGTCCCCTCCTCGGCCCGGCAGAGAAAATTAATTTTTTTCTCCTTTTAGTTTTTCTCTTCTGTCCTTCTTTTTCCTTTCTTTTTCTTTTTTCCCCTCTTTCTCGCCTTTCTTTTTCTTATTTCTCTTTCTCTTCTCTTCTCTTCTCTTCTTTCTTTCTTTTTTCCTTTTCCTTTTCTTCTTTTTCCTTTCCCTCCTTCCTTCCTTCCTTCCTTTTTTTTTTTGAAACGGAAACCTCTGGAGGCTGCCCAGGGCGATCTCTGTTTCTGATTATTAATACAACCCACCCCTGTTGGCAAAGCGGCTTTTCTAGCCGTGGTCACCGAAGGCAGCGGAGGACTCCTTTCAGGTTTTCTTCTTTTTTCCAAAAAGTTTTCCGTGTCCAGACTTGGCCAAGATCCCGGGCCGAGGGGGCGAGTCGTGGCGGCCATCGCGGGGGTCCTACCACGGAGACCCCCAAACCCCCTTCGGCCGCCCCTCCCTCATTTTAATTCCTTCCCCTTTCCCCTTTCTTTCTCCCTTCCTTCTTTTCTCCCCCTCCTTTCCTCCTTTTTCTTCCTTCTTGTTGCTTCCCCTTCCTTCTTTCTGCTCTCTTTTCTTATTTCCTTCACTTCTTTCTTCCCTTCCTTCACTCCCTCCCTCTCTTCCTTCTTTCTATATTTTCCTTCCTTCCTTCCTTCCTTCCTTCCTTCCTTCCTTCCTTCCTTCTTCTTCCTCTTTCTTGCGGCTTCCTCCCCTTTCTTCCTTCTCTTTTTCCCCCCTGGCTTTCCTTATTTCCTTCCTCCCCTACCTTCCTCCCTTCCTTTTTCTCTTTCTTGTGTCTCCCTCTCCTCTCCTCTCCTCTCCTCTCCTCTCCTCCCTCTCTTCTTTTTTCTTCCTGCCTTCTTTCATTTCCTTTACCCTTTTCCTTCCTTCTTTTTCTTCCTTCCTTTCCCTTCTTTCTCTTTTCTTTGTTTTGCTTCCTTTTCTTCCCTTCCGTCCTTCCTTCCTTCCATATTTTTCCTCCTTCCGTTCTTTCCATTTTTTTTCTTCTTTCTTCCCCTTCTTTCATCTCCTTTTCCTTCCCTTCCTTCCTTCCTTCCTTCCTTCCTTCCTTCCTTCCTCCCTCCCTTCCTCCTCCTCGGGCCTTCCTCCCCCGGCCCCCCCTCCCAGCCTCCCTTCCAGCGGCCGAGCCGGAGGCTTCCCGCAGCCCCGACGCCCGCCCGTGGCGGCCGCATCGATCTCGGCCTCTCTCTCTCTCTCTCCCTCCGGGGCGGGCCGGGCCGGGGGCGCCGCCGCCGCCGGGGCCACTCGCCTTGATTTCCCCAGGCGCCCTCCGGCTCCCTGGAGCCCCTCCGCCCCGCCTCTCAGGCCCATTGATCCGGGACCCCCCCGTCCCGCCAGACGCCAGGAAGAAGGAAGGCGAAGGAACAGAAGGAGTGGGAAGAAGAATCCCCCCCCCATGGAGCCAAAAGCCTTCCTCCGGCGGGGTCGGAGGGGTGGAGGGCCAGGCTGTGGGCCTCCTTCCTTCCGGTCCCGGGACAGAAGCGGGCTGAGGCCGGGAAAGCAGGGAAAGCTTAAGCGCAACCGTGGCTGCGTTGGTGCCAGCAGACGTCGCTCCGCACTGGACTGTTTCAGCGCTATTATTCCACTTCCGACAGCCTATGGAATCCTGGGGTTTACACTTGAGGAAGGGGCCTTTGCAAACCTTTGAGGCCCCTCCCTAAGCTGCAAACCCCAGGATTCCATAGGAGGTTGGAAGAGGAATAATAGTGCTATAACAGCCTAGGGTGGAAATGACAATAGATATATTTTGGAAGGCACGATTTTAGCTCTCTGCAAGGAGGAATTGTCGAAAATGATCTCCCTCATTCGCCATTGTAAAAGCGCCACCCATGAGTGTTGTGGACCCACCCCGGGGAACCTGCGGCCTGAGGTCGACCCCCGCCCCAAAGCCCCCGTGTTTTTATTTTATTTTCATTTTTTTTTTCTTTGCAAACGAATCGGTCTTTTTTACGAGAGGAGCGGGCCAAACCACCTCTGAGTATTCCTTGCCTAAAAAAATCCGATGCAATTCATGGGGTGGCTGTAAATCGATAGGAGATTTGAGTGAACACACACACACACACGCACACACACCAAAGAACGGAGGCAGCAAGGACTTTCCGACCCGGTAACGACCCCTAACCTTTAGATCTTGCTTGGCTCAACCTGGCATCAGAGCCATGAACTCTGGATAAATAAATTCTGGATTTATCGGATCCATTGGGCTCTCCCGTCCTCAAGCCCATCCAGTTTGCGGTTTTCCCTGCTGGGGATGATGGGGGTTGCGGTCCCACGCATCCGCTCGGTGAAAAGGGCCATTTAATTTTCACAGCCCCCGGCGACCCAGGCCTTCCTTCCGGGGAAGCGCATGGCACAGGATCGGTGGGGAGGCGTCTCTAGGAGATCTCTTTTCCCCACAGAAAGGAGAGAAAGAGAGAAAAAGAATCTACTAAAATTCTCCCCAGCCAAAGCCGGAGCTGGTACACAATGCGGCGCCACGACCATTTTATTTCGTTAAATAACGAAGAATACATTTATTTCATTAAAATAATAATTTCATTTTACTGATCTTCCGCTGGGACCCAAAGCGGCTCATAACATTCTAGTACATTTTAAAAACACAGTAAGTTTTCATCTTAAAACAGGAGGAAACTGATCGTGTCCAAACAGCAGAATTAAAAGCCATTTAAAAGCCCAAGGGGCTGGAGTGGAAAAAAAAGAGAAAGAGAGAGAGAGAGAGAGATGGATATCAGAATAACATAAAATTTTATTTATTCGCCAAACATTGAAATTTTATTTCTCTCACCACACTGAGATAATTAAATAAATAATTTAAATAAACTTTAATGAATCATTTTTGGGTGGAAAGCCCCGCTTTTCGTCCCGACCCCCCTAGAAAGGAAGACTTTTAACTTGATTTTTTGACTCGTACCCTTCATCTCTCCCCCCAACCTTTTTCAGTGACCTGAAAATACCACCCACCCCGTTCCCAGGAAGTATTAAATGTTGTTGGCTCTCCCGGCCCGTCCTTTCACTACACTTCAGATGCCCAAACGCCGGCCAGCCTTTTATTCTGCTTTTCTCCTTACTGAGGATGGGCCGGGAGAAGAGGGCGTTGAAAAGCTTCTGGGTGCCTCTCCCGATATTATATTCCCCCCAGCATCCCCACACTTAGGAGCACGTCTTTACGCCCTGCTATTGAGGATGAGTTAGGGAAGGGACTATTGATTTTCGGAAACTAGACTGTCTTAAGGCGTATGTGAATGAGCATCTCATTTAGTCCAGGAATTAATTTTCCTCTCCTCCCCTTTCCTCCCTCCCTCCCTCTCTCCTTCCCTCTTCTCTTTCCCCCCTCCTATTTCCTTCTCCTTTCTTTCCTTCCTGCCTTTTCCCCTGTCCTTCTATTTTCCTCTCTTCCTTTTTTCTATTCCCTCCCTCCCTTTCTCCCTCTTTCTTTCTATTTCCCTCACTCCTCCCCATTTTCCCTTCCTTCCTCTCTCTCTTCCTCCCTTCCCTCCTTCCTTCTTCTCTCTTTCCCTCTCTCCCTCCCACCTTCTTTCCCTCCTACCTACCGCTCTATTTCCCTTTCTCCCTTTTTTATATTTCCTCCCTCCCTCCCTTTCTCTCCCTTTCTTCCTATTTCCCTCCAGCCTCCCCCTTTTTCCCCTTCCTCCCTTCCTCCCTCCTCCTTTCCTCCCTCCTCTTTCTTCCTCCCCCTTCCTCCCTCCTTTCTGTCTTCATTGTTTTGGAGCATTGTTTCCTTTCTGACCTTATGCCTCTACTTTCACCAACACACAAATCCCCCCTCCCTCCCTCCCTCCCTTACTTTTTCTTCTCCTCTTCCTTCTTCTCTCTTTCCTCCCTCCCTTTCTCTCCCTTTCTTTCTATTTTCCTCCCTTCTCCCTCCTTCCTTCCTTCCTTCCTTCCTTCCTTCCTTCCTTCCTTCCTTCCTTCCTTCCCTTGGCTCCTGCTCAGCTTCCCCATTCCTCTAACCCCCTTCGGCGGCCTGGGTCGTAGCGCGTCGGCGAGATTTCTTGTTTGATTCCCCAGAAATGAGTCAAGCAAACAAGGCAGAAACTGTTCCCCCACCTCCAGGAAACTTGGCTCAGACCCTCCTGGCCAACCAAGGGGGCTTTCCCGTCTCTGCTTCCACAACTGGGGGAGGGGAGGTTCACCCCCTAGCATCGGTGCCCCTTCTCTTTTCTGGCCAGAACTGGGGGAGGTTCACTTTTTCCCACCGGGGCCCCCCTCTTTCTTGGCCAGGATTGGGGGGGGATTCCCTCCCTCCCTCTCACAAGTGTCCCTCTCCTGGCCAGAACCGGGGAAAGGTTCACTCCCTATCACCAGTGCCCCCCTTTTCCCGGCCAGAACTGGGGGGGAGGTTCGCTCCCAACCTTTGGCTCCGATTAGCCAGGAAAGAGAGGGGCGCCCAGGGTAGGGCGTGAACCTTCCCCCCCCAGTTCTGGAAGCCAGGGGTCGTCCTTCTTCCCTTTCCCCACCCGCCCCTCACGCCACGCGGCCGCAGGACCCCCCTTCCCCTTCTCCCCGCTTTCCGGCGCCCCTTCCCTTCCTGGGGGAGAAGAGGGGAAGCAGAAGCCCCGCGCGGACGGGGCCACCGCCGCCTCCATCGCGGGTCCGGCTCCCGGGCGCTGTCCGCGGTGCTGAACGCGGAGAAGTCTGCGGCGGGCGGCGGCGAGGCGGTGCTGAAGGGAGCCTTGGCGCTCTCTTTCTCTCCCGGCCCCAGCTCCCCCTCCCACCCCCCAGGTCGTCTGGCCCCTTAAAGGGGAGGTTTCTGCAGAGCCTTCCCACCTCCCTCCCCCCCCCAAGCGCCGGGTCTTCAATGCCTGGCTTGCGGCGGAGTTTGGAGGGAGCGGAAGGCAGCGCAAGATGGATGCGCGGAAGGAGGCGAGGAGGGGGCCGGCGGGCCAGGAGCCCTCCCGCTGCACCGAGAGGCTCTTCGCCTTGCTGGCGCGGAGCGAGGAGGCCCGCCGAGGTACAAGGGGCGGCGGGGGGCAGAGGGGGGAAGTAGGAGCCCGGTCCCTGGAGAAAGAGCACGCGGGTGGTGGTGGTGGTGTGGTTTGGTGGCGGGGGGGGTTGCTGGCTGGCAGCCAGGTGTATTCAGCCGGGGGGGGCACAGGACACAGGTGAGCCCCCATCCGAAATACCCGCCCCCATTTCTGCCCACTGTCGGGTGGCTTCTCTTCTCCAGTTCCGAACCTAAAACGACTTCCAGAAGGGGAAATTTGGGCAGGAAGGCGGAGAGCGCACGGAGAGAAAACGAAATCCCCCCCTCTTGGGGGAAAAAGCGGCATTTTATTCCCGGAGGGGGGAGGAGAGAGGGTTGCGAACCCCCCCCGCATCTCCAGTATGTTGTGGGGCGGGAGGGGGGCTACGAGGGAGGCAAGACGGGCCAAGAGCCGCCCCGGCGGGAGAATGAATGGCCGAAAGAACTCCATGAATCCGGCATTTGTCTCCAAAAGAGGCCGGACATAAATAAGGTCTCCGAGGAGAAAAGGGAGCAAATGGCTGGAGATGGGCACTCCAGGCTGATGGCAGGGGGGGAGGAGGGGGCAGAAATCGTTCTCTTAGACCGCGCGATCCAGGAGGCTAAGAAACTTCCTGGAGGGAAAGAAAAAGGGAAGAGAGAGGCCATTTCCGCACTAGCCCGTTAGAGCGCGATGATTCCACTTTCAACCTCCTCTGGAATCCTGGGGTTTGCAGTTTCGGGAGGGGCCGGACGGCCCCTCCGAAACTGCAAACCCCAGGTCCAGAGGAGGTTGAAAGTGGAATCATCGCGCTATAACAGACTCGTGCAGAAATGGCCAGAGACAGAGAGGTATAATCCCCCCCGTCTCCCTCTCCTCACCCCCTTTGGTTTCTTCTCCCTCCCCGCCTTCTATTTTCTTCTTGTTCTCCCCATTCCTTCTGTTCCCCGCTCTTCGTCTCCTTCCCCATTTTTTTCCTTCCTCCTTTCCATCTTGTCCCTTTTCTTCCTTCTCCCGCAGAGGAGAACGGTTCCGATCCAGAACGAACAAGGGCTTGCCGTTTAAAACAACTTTATTATTTTAAGTGACGGGGCTAAAACACAGAGATAGATAGAGAGAGAGAGAGAGAGACAACTGCGCCTCCTTCTCCTTCTCCCCCAGCGATAGAGCTTGGAAAGTCGCAAAGGAAGGAGCGAGATCTTCGGTCCAGGGTCTTCCAAGTTCCATCTGTTGCATGGGACGAATTGGGTTGTTCTCAACGACAGCTCAAACCAAATATTTCTTTTTCCCACTTGGTCTGAAAGGAGCTACTGGATCTCTTTATTTTGCAAGGGGCTCACACGGCTTCCCACCTCCAGTTGGCCTCGAACCTCGCCCCCTCCCCAGTTTAATTCTCTGCATGGATTTGGAGGGGCGGGAGCAGAAAACGATGGGCTTTGAGCGCCCCAGAATATAACCTCTGGCTTCTTCCAAATAATACACTTCTGAAGCAAAGGGAACCTCCGCTGCCACGGTGCGCTTACTCGTGGGTTGACCAGAGCAAACCGGCCCTGGAGGCGAGGAAACGGAGAATTATACATCCTCCTTCAGCCTGGCCCGTTTCCGCACTGGACTGTCCTCGCGCTATTACTCCGCTTTCAACGCCCTCCCTAAACTGCAAAGCCCAGGATGCCATGGGATGTTGAAAGTGGAATAATAGCACTATAGCATGGCCCTGGAACCCGAGAAAGGAGGGGGGAGAAGGCTAGGGGGCTGGAGCTCCCTGAGACTAAATCAGTCCCCCCAAAACTATCCCCTATCCCCGAGATGATCTGGCAAAATTGCACCGCCAAGACTCCTGTGTAGCTGAGCCTCTTCAGGAATTATCAAGAGGGTGCTAAATGATCAAAAATTAAGGTATACTAAGAATGCTAGTATTTTTTTTTTTTTTTAGATCGTACGCCTTATGGCAGGGCTGGCTGTTTTGTTGTCATTGTGCTTGTGAAGCACTGTGGACGCTGACGGCGCTGTAAAAGCAAGCAAACAAGAAATAGGAAGACAGCGGTTGTCCTCCGCCGTTTCCGCACTAGCCTGTTATCGTGCTATTATTCCACTTTCAACCTCCTATGGAATCTTAGGGTTTGCCTTGAGGTCCCTCCCTAAACTGCAAATCCCAGGATTCCATAGGATGTTGAGAGTGGAATAATAGCACTATAACAGGCTGGTGCGGAAATGTTTCCCCACTGCGCTTTCCATTTCTCACCCGTTAGATTTCTAACGGTTAGAAGAAGAACGAAAAGAAACGGATTGCCTGTTTAGAACTGAACGAGTGGAAGCCCGGCGCGTTGAATTCGTCTAAATCTCTATGCAAATATAAAATATATCTCTTTAGATGTCGCTAGATACCTGTATTAGATAATCTAGTTGTCCAGATGTTGCTAGCCAGCAACCCCCAGTATCCCTTACCACTGGGGCCTCTGGAAATTATAGTTCAACAACATCTGGAGAGCCACACAATTCCCCTTGTTGTCAGGTGCCTTCAAGTCGTTTCCGACTTATGGCGACCTTAAATTGAACTTATCAAGGGGTTTTCCGTGGCAAGCGGAGGGCAAATAACTTTTCCCCACCCATTGTTGTTGTTGTGTACCTCCAGGTAAGTTGACCTTATAACGGGGTTTTCCCGGCAAGATTTGTTCAGAGGAGAATGTGCCATTCATTGCCTTCCTCGGAGGCTGAGAGAGTGTGACTTGTTCAAGGTCACCCAAGGGATTGTCATCTCTGAGCAGGATTCGAACCCAAGTCTCCGGAGTCCTAGTCCGACGCTCCAATCTGGCTCAGTTGTGGCACTCCCCCCCCCATCCTTTTAAAATCCTTAAATACGAAGACTCTCAAAAGCCTAAGGTGTCCTTCTCATCACCCTCCATGCATTCAGGGGAGCTTACTCCCAGGTAAACCACTCCGTGGGTTTCCATGGCCGAGTGGAGAAAGGAACCCTGGCCTCCAGGATCGGAGCCCAGCGCCCATTATAGTACACTAGCCTTCCAATATATATCTATTGTCATTTCCGCACTAGACTGTTATAGCGGTATGATTCCACTTTCAACATGCTATGGAATCCTGGGGTTTGCAGTTTAGGGAGGGGCCTCAAAGGCCATCCTCAAAGGTCCCTCCCTAAACTGCAAACCCCAGGATTCCATAGAATGTTGAAAGTGGAATCATATTGCTATAACAGTCTAGTGCGGAAATCTATATTTCGATAGAAAATATATCTGTATTTATTTAGATAATCTTTTAAAAAAGACGTTGGTTTCTGCCGTCCTGAGGCTTTTACCCCAGAAAGATTTCCAAGCTCCAATTTGCCCCCCAGAAAACTCCAAGATCAGCCTCAAAACTCCCTTTCTGTCCTTAGCTCCTGCTGGGATTTCAAGCATCGTAAAAAAACACAACCGTTTGCAATGACACCAGAGAAGCCCTGAAACGCAACCGGAGGTGGGGAGAGAAGCAAACAGACCCTGCACCGGAAAGCACCGCCCCGTCAATTTACATAATTAGCAACCCTAAATGGGGACGATTTTAATTTTTTATTTTTTTAACCCACACCTTTTAACAGCCCTCGAGAAACGCTACCGTTCCTTGCGTAAAAACTGTGCGTAAAAACGAGGGGATAAAAATTGTGAGAATCCTAACTCTAATCCAGAGGATGAGGTGGATGATGACGGTCACACTGACAATACATTGTTATATTTATTAAATAGAAATAGAAGCATATTTTAGCGTAGATTTTAACGGCTGGACGTTTAGTGCTTCTTGCCAAAGTTCCCTGCCTTGAACCGTTTTGAAATGGAAAGGCAGGAGTAAGCGAGCAACAAGAATTTGCTTGCAAAGGACCTTTCAGTGATTTTTCTTTTCTTTGATTAGTGATATTACTGGAAGTTTTCAGCTCTTGTGGAGTGGAAAGATGGGATAAAGTATTCTGAACGTTGATTTTAAAGGTGTTATCAGAAGTTTTAGCTCTTCTGGAGTGGAAAGGTGGGATAAAATGTGATGATGGTGAGCTTTTGAATGTTGATTTTAAAGGTGCGGTCATTTAATTTCTATCCAGTCATGTTGCTACCTGTCTTGAACACTATTTTCGGAAAGCAAAGGACCCATTAAAATGTGATCATTAGCAAGGACTTGGTTTTAGTGATGGTTTTGAAGGGTTTTATTGCCCAGTAGATTGTTTTGGCAACACTGTTTGGTACCCAAAGCTTTTCTTGAGCAGGAAGGTGGGAATAAAAATGCTACTACTTTGGAATGGGTTTTTAGTGGTCACCTGAGTGGTTTTATTATTTAGTTGATTTTAAAGGGCATTTGTAGCCCCTCAGGACTGTTTTGGAGTGGAAAGGTTGGACAAAAATGTAATAATAATATGATAACATAATCAAATGGTAATAATTGGTTTCTGGGCTTGATTTTATTATTTAATTGCTTTTTAAGGGCATTCATAGCCCCACAGCCATGTTTTGGAGTGGAAAGTTTGGGTAATAACGTAATAATAATATGATAACATAATCAAGTAGTAATAATTGGTTTCTGGCTTGATTTTATTATTTAATTGTTTTTTAAGGGCATTCATAGCCCCACAGCCATGTTTTGGAGTGGAAAGATTGGGTAATAAAGTAATAATAATATAATAACATAATCAAATAGTAATAACTGGTTTCTGGGCTTGATTTTATTATTTAATTGTTTTTTAAGGGCATTCGTAGCCCCTCAGCACTGTTTTGGAGTGGAAAAGTTGGGTCATAAAGTAATAATAATATAATAACATAATCAAATAGTAATAATTGGTTTCTGGGCTTGATTTTATTATTTAATTGTTTTTTAAGGGCATTCATAGCCCCTCAGCACTGTTTAGGAGTGGAAAAGTTGGGTCATAAAGTAATAATAAAATAATAATGTAATAAAATAGTAATAATTTGTTTCTGGGCATGGTTTTATTATTTAAAAATTTTTTAAGGGCATTTGTAGCCCCTCAGCTTTGTTTTGGAGTCAAAAGGTTGGATAATAATGTAATAAAATAGTGATAATTGGTTTCTAGGCATGATTTTAATAGTTTTGTTGTTTAATTCATTCAGTGTTGTTGTTAATCACCGTGAGTGCTATTTTTGACCGGTGAGGCAGGATAAAAATAGATGATGATGATGATGATGATGATGATGGCAACAACAACAACAGAGAACAATAATAATGTTATTATAAATTAGTTCCTGCTCATTAGTTAGGAATTAGAGTAGAAAATATAATCAATTGTTGAATGGTAAGTCAACTTGTAGACAAATCACCTCAAATCACCCAATCACCTCAAAGGCCCCTCCCTCGACTGCCAACCCCAGGATTCCATAGGAGGTTGAAAGTGGAATAATAGCACTCTAACAGTCTAGTGCAGACATGGCCTTGGAGTTGAGGAATGGTGAAGGTTTGGTGGGGCAGGAAAACTGCTTTGGCACAGTGAACAAGATTTCCCTGAGATTGGATTGATATGCATCTTCAAACTTGAACACAGAAAGAAAAAATTCCCAACCTGGTTCCCTCAAGACGTTTCGGTATATACACACAGAGATGTAGCGGTGAATTCGGATGTGAAGGGCCTCACCAGGACAGTCTTCATAGCGAGACTCTTACAAAAATTGCTAGCAGCAATGTTGACCGAAAACCATTTGTAGCCATTTTCATCCCTCCTGGGAACAGGTCTTTTGTAACTCTAATGGATCTTGCCCACTCAGGACCAAGCCACTCGCAAACACTTTGGATTGCAACAGGGCTGGCTCAGAACAACACAATGTTGTTGGGAAAATCCGTTCCCTCTCCAGCTACTGTCAGGACTGCATCTAAACTCGGAGGGGAAAGGGGAGGCCAGAAGGGTGGCATAGCTCCCGCTCCCCAAAAAGTCTTAGATCTTCAGCTCTGTCAGCCAAGCCTTCATTCACATAACTCTATAGACCTCCAAACGGTAACCTGTTTTTTTTTATAATAAATATATTATTAGTTATATTTCTATCCCACATTTCCTCCAACATGCTTGAGGAAATGGTTGTGGCTTTCTTCATATCTTTATTAAACACACAACAACGCTGTAGGGAGATCAAGGTGACTGAGAGTGAATTTCTTAGCTGTCTCCAGCTAAGTGGGAACAAGAGTCTTGCAGAGTCTCCACATTTCACAATGATAGCACTTTTGAACCACTTTAGTTGCCACAGCTCCATGCTATGGCATCCTGGGATTTGTAGTTTGATGAGACACTTCTGTGCCACAGAGCTCTAGGGGAATTCTAAGAATTTCACCAAACTTCAAATCCCAGGATTCCATGGGATGCAATCACGCCAGTTAAAGGAGGACCAAAGTGTCATAATTTCGCAGTGTGATACAACTTGATCTCCCAAAGTCCCAGGCCGTTTCTGCGCTAGGCTATTATGGTGCTCCTATGGAATCTTGGGGTTGGCCAGGCCCCTCCCTAAACTGCAAACCCCAGGATTCCACAGGATGTTGAAAGTGGAATCATAGCACTATAACAGACTAGTGCGGAAATAACCTCAGTGTCCTTAATCACCTTAAAGCATCAACTGGGTCAGATATCAGTGGGGGCAAAGGGCAGGGTGGCGAAAAGGCCAAGGAAATCAAGTTGACTCTGCCCTCTGCCTGATTCCATCCTCATCAGCTTCTTGTATTCTGTTTTTCTTCTTCCTCGTGTGTCTTGGAGAAACTGAGAGTAGGCATTGATTTCAAAGCCGCAGCTGCCACTCTGCTTGTGAGTTTGCTGGTGTTCATAGAATCTAGAGCTGGGGAGACCCCCAGGGGCCATCCAGTCCAACCTCCTTCTGCCATGCAGGAAGACGCCATCAAAGCACTCCCAACAGATGGCCATTCAGCCTCTGTTTAAAAACCTCCAAAGAAGGAGGAGACTCCACCACCCTACATGGAGGCGGCAGCAGATTCCACTGTCAAACTGCTCTTAACCTTAGGAAGTTCTTCCTGAGGTTCAGGTGGAATCTTCTTTCCTGCAGCTTGCATCCATTGCTGTCTGTCCTAGGCCATTTCTGCACTAGCCTGTTATAGCACGATGATTCCACTTTCAACGTCCTCTGGAATCCTGGGGTTTGCAGTTTCGGGAGGGGCCAGCCGGCCCCTCCCGAAACTGCAAACCCCAGGATTCCAGAGGACGTTGAAAGTGGAATCATCGTGCTATAACAGGCTAGTGCGGAAATGGTCTTAGTCTCTGGAGCAGCAGAAAACAATATTTAAGCATAGCTATCCTTTTGCCTCTTAACCTTCTCTTCTCCAAGCTGAACACACCCAGCTCCCTAAGCCTCTCCTCAAAGGGCTTCATGGTTTCCAGGCCTTCTACCCTTTTAGTCACCCTCCTCTGGTCATCTTGCAGCTTGTCGCTATACTTTCTGAATTGTAGTGCCCAGATTTGGACACAGGATTATTCCAGGTAGGGTCTCACAAAAGCAGAATCGGATGTACTAGCTGCTTTGTGTGTCTTCAAGTCACGACTGACTTACGGGGATCCTAAGGCAACCCTATCACAGGATTTTCTCAGCAGAAGTTGTTCAAAGGGAGTTTGCCCTTGCCTTCCTCTGAAGCTGAGAGAGTGTGACCCGCCCAAGTGGGTTTCTGTGGCCAAGCAGGGATTCAAACCCAGGTCTCTCAGAGTCCTACTCTAACACTCAAACTACGACATGTCTTCATAAATGTCTTCCATGTGTGCAAAATTGAACTGAGGAGTTTTATCACACCCATATTCATCTAGTAGCTGCTGTGACGTTACAATATGCAATCATGCATACAATCTGAGGAGGGTGGCCAAAATGGTGAAGGGTCTGGAAGCCATGAAGCCCTATGAGGCGTGGCTTAGAAAGATGGGTAGGTTTAGCCGGGAGAAGAGAAGGTTGAGAGGGGATATGATAGCCATGTTTAAATATTTGAAAGGATGTCACATGGAAGATGGAGAAAGCTTGTTTTCTGCTGCTCCAGAGACTAGGACACGGAGCGATGGCTTCAAACTTCAGGGAAAGAGATTGCACCTAAACATTAGGAAGAACTTCCTGATGGTAAGAGCAGTTTAACAGTGGAATTGCACTGCCTCAGAGTGTGGTTGAGTCTCATTTTTTGGAGGTTTTTAAACAGAGGTTGGATGAGTGTCTGTGGGGAGTGCTTCAATGTTGTCTTTCTGCTTGAAAGAATGGGGTTGGACTGGATGGCCTCTGGGGTCTCTTCCAGCTCTATGATTCTATGTTTCTAACAGAATTTCTGCACTAGACAATTATAGCGCTATGATTCCACTTTCAACATCCTATGGATTCCTGGGGTTTGCGGTTTCGGGAGGGGCCGGTTGGCCCCTCCCGAAACTGCAAACCCCAGGAATCCATAGGATGTTGAAAGTGGAATCATAGCGCTATAATAGTCTAGTGCGGAAATGACCTAAGCTACAGCCCATGAAGCTCACACCATAATAATGCATTAGTCTTAGCTCTCCTCCTCACTGCTCGGTCTCGACACCCACAAATCTTTGGGATACATCATGGTGAAGGAGAGAAAGAGACTGAGAGTTTGAGAGACTGATGGGCTGAGATTGAGACCAAGGCCATGTCTGCACTAGACTGTTACAGTGCTATTGTTCCCCTTTCAACATCCTGTTGAAAGCTCCTGGGATTTGCAGTTTAGGGAGGGGACTTTAAGAGTTCTCAGCCAGAGAACCCTTGGGCCTCAGGAAACTACAAAGCCCAGAATTCCACAGAAGGTTGAAAGTGGAATAATAGCACTATAGCAGTGTAGTGCGGAAATGGCCTCTGTCTCCAGGGCAAGTCTCCTGAAGCACAATTAATATATAAATCTGCACATAGAGATTTTAGTTCTGCAACTCTGATGTGGGTTCTTGGCCACTGCAACTCCACAGTCTTTATTTCCTTTGGAATTTCTTTGTTCTACAGCAGCTACTTGAAGATTGGTGACAGAATGTTCTGAGAAGCTGAAGCATACTTGCACCATTTTATTTATTTATTTATTTATTTATTTATTTATTTATTTATTTATTTATAGCAATATTGCTATTTCCAATTCCCATTTTTTTTCAATATTGCTATTGCTGATTCCCACTTCCAATTTCCTATGGAAGTTTCTTGACTCCAACTTTATTTTTCTTTTTCACAAACAAACCAATTCACAGGAATAGAAAGAAAGAAAATGAGAAAAAGAAAAAAAAAACTATACATAAATAATATGCACAAATAACTAAAATGAAAACTAAACTAATTTAAACTCACCTAAAATTAAGACAAAATACTAAAACACTGATGTATTACCATCGTAACTACACTAACTAAAATATTAAAGAACTCTGACCTCTCCTAACAAACTGCAATGAAAAAGAAAAAGTGTCTTATTCTACCATTACAAAATGAATTAAATTTCAACTTATTGGAATTACTGAAAACCTAATGACAGATTGTTACATCAATAAATTGGAATATCCTTTAAAGAGTTTTTATGATTTTATATCTGTTCGATGTTTTTAACTGTTTTGAATGCTTTTAATAAATTTAATGTTTTTTTTAATGTGTATTTATTGTTGGAAGCTGCCTTGGGTCCCAATTCTGGGAGACAGATGGCCTAGAAATACAATAGATAGATAGATAGATAGATAGATAGATAGATAGATAGATAGATAGATTTCTTATTGCTCAAAAGATCCGTAAACAGTTTCCAGTCCTTAAAAAAAAGATTCAGTTGGTTTATCTATTAAAATCCACGCCAATTTCACAACTTGGGCAAAATCCGCAACTTTCACAACGCCCCCTTCCAGTTCCAAACCTTATTTTTAAAATCATTATTAACAGGTATGACCTTCCTGTTTTCTCACTTCCTTCCGACATCAACTGTATCCAATGCCCGTATTGATCTCAAGCTCCCAGGAACGCTTCACGTAACTCATAATGTGAGCTGATAAATGTTCACCCTTCAACTCCATGTTCTTTTTAGCTCCAATGGACACACGGGCGTCAAACCCAATTTCGTCTTGGGCCGCATCAGCATTGTGGTTGCTCTCAAAGGGCCAGTTGTATCTGTAAGACTATATAAAAGCATCTACTCTTTCATCATATTAAATAATTTTCTCTGCATTCAATTATTACTGGTTTTTAAATTGCCCTCCCTCTGCATCAATCTTCCTTTTCTTGGACACGTTGGGGCTATTTGATCGTAGCTTACGGCCCCTATACCTCCGAAAAGTGACACAGAATTGGTCATTATATTTAAAGTGTGCCTCTTTCTGCCCCCCTGCCCCTCTCTGTACCTGGTGAGCCCGATCCCCACACTGCGGGGCCCCGGCTGCCAGTATTCTGAAGAGGAGCCCAGCAGCCAATGCTTGCAAGCGACTTCTACTTCTGACTGCTCCTCTGTCCAACTCTTATGAGCCACATGGAGCATGGCCATGGTAACCTGCGGCAACACTCTGATGGCGAGACTTGGACAGAGGAGCAGTCAGAAGTAGAAGTAAATTGAAGGTTGTTGACTTGGAGACTTGGACAGAGGAGCAGTCAGAAGTAGAAATAGATCACGAGTGCTGATTCTGGGTCCCTCTTCAGAATACTGGCAGCCGGGGGCCGCAATGTGGGGATTGGGCTCGCCAGGCAGGGGGAGTGTCACAGCTGCAGGAGAGGTGCGAGGGCCACATGAAATGGCCTGGTGGGCCAGATTTGGCCCATGGGCCTTGTGCTTGACACATGTGGACTAACACAACAATTAACTTTGGCAATTCATATGTGTCATTTACACTTACATTTTATTTTTCATACACTCAAGGCAGCATATTTGGTTCTCTGCATTATCCTCACAACAACCTTGAGAGGTAGGTCAGACTGAAAGACAGCAACAGACCTGAGCTCACCCACTGAGTTTCATAGCTCACTAAGAACTAGAACCTAGAATCATAGAAGAGTTGGAAGAGACCACAAGGACCATCCAGTCCAACCCCCTTCTGCCATGCAGGAAGATACCATCAAAGCACTCCCAACAGATGGTCATCCAGCCTCTCTTTAACAACCATCAAAGAAGGAGGCTCCACCACACTCTTTTGAGGCAGCACATTTCACTGCCAGACAGCTCTGACCACGAGGAAGCTCTTCCAAATGTTTAGATGGAATCTCTTTTCCTGTAGTTTGAAGCCATTGCTCCATGTCCTAGTCTCTGGAGCAGCAGAAAACAAGCTTGCCCCGTCTTCAACAAGACATCCTTTCAAATATTTAAACATGGCTATCATGTCACCTCTGAACTTTCTCCAAAGCTTGCATACTTTTCCGCTTGTCATTTTCTTTTCTTTTTTCTAATATGCCTATCTAATATGCCTTTTTTCTAATATGACTTTTCTTTTTTCTAATATGCCTACAAACACATCTTAACCGAACTAACTAGAACACAAAAGAAGACACTACAGAGTTGTAGTGGGATGGTTCCAGTTTAACTACCCAGCGTATTTGTAACTATGATGTATTTTAATAATGATGTGTTAACTGTGATATATTTGTATTTTATTTTTTAAATAATTTTTATTATTTTCAAAGTACATAAAAGAATATATATACATTAATATGTATATCATTATTATAATTCTTCTACCCCCCCTGCTTCTGTATATCAAAAGTTTCCAGTTGAATCTATCCTTTATACATATCTTATCAAATAGCAATATACTCAATCCACAGACATTTACAGATTTAACCAAAGCATAACCCTTTTCCATTCTCTTTCAAAATTTTGAACCATTTTGTTCTTAAGGGAGTTAGCTAGTTTTTCAGTCTCTACCATATCTAACATTTTTATTTTCCATTCATCTAATTGAATATCTGTTTTATCTTTCCAACGTTGTGCATATGTCAGCCGTGCTGCTGTGATCAAATACAATAATATCTTCTGCTGTTTTCTAATCTCCGGGTTTTGACCTAATATATTCAATAAATAAAATTCTGGTACCGTTTCAAAATTAACTTTGGAAATTTTTTGAATTTCATCATGAATTCCCTTCCAAAATTTCTCAGCCTTAGAACAAGTCCACCACATATGAAAAAAGTCCCCCCCTTCCCCCCACATTTCCAGCACTTTGCATCTCCGTTTTTGGTTATTTTTTTTTATTATATCTTGGCCATTTCCGCACTAGGCTGTTATAGCGCGATGATTCCACTTTCAACCTCCTCTGGAATCCTGGGGTTTGCAGTTTCGGGACAGGCCGGCCGGATGTCCTTTGAGGTCTCTTCCAACTCTATAGAACACTCTCAACACTCTCGCATTTCCAATTGTTGGTAGATTTTGGAAAAGAAACATAACTTTAGGTAGTAGAGACATTTTAAAAGCATTAATTCTTTCTAAAAATGATAAGTTTAATCTTGTCCATTTTTGCATGTCTCTTCTAATATCCTTCCATATTCTTTGATAATTATTTCCAAATAATTCTTGATTTTTCTTTGTAATAGTTATTGCCAAGTATTTAATTTTGTTAGTTGACATTCTGATATTTTTTTCCAATTCCATGTGCTGCTTTTTTGTCACGTTCATTGTCATTATTACTGTCTTTTCTTTATTGATTCTGTATCCTGCCACCTGACCAAATCTTTGTAAGATTTCCAACAATTTCGGGATTGAATTCTTTGGGTGATATATTTGTATTCTAAATGGTCTTATCTATTTTAGTATATTTTGGCTTATGATGTATTTTTAATTGTATTTTAATTCAAGTTGTACCTTGAGTTGTCTCAAGCCTTGGAGAGAGGTGGGTAAAAAATAAAAATTATTATTATTATCATTATCATTATTATTAGCTGTTATGGTTCCATCTTTTGGAATTCTGGGACTGGCAGTTTAGAGAGGGGCAAGGCTTGTTGATCCGAGCCATGTTTGGGGTATGCTAGTCCAGTTCTTTCTGTGTTTGGATGAATTTTGTCTTAACTGGCCCAGCTGGGCAGATCTGAATGTGCTGGGAACATAGAAACAGTTTTGGATCAGACTGAAATGTCTGCCATCTCACAGAGGAGACTCCTCCAGTTGTGACAGTATATCATTTGGGGTTGATCCGCAGCTTCTTTTAGCATACAGAATGCTTTTAATTTTAGTGGATCACAAGCTGAACATAAGCCAACAGTATGATGCGGCAGCTAGAAAAGCCAATGCAATTCTGGGCTGCATCAACAGGAGTGTAGTGTTGAGATCAAGGGAAGTAGTAATACCACTGCTTTGGTCAGACCTCACTTGGAATCCTGTGTCCATTTCTGGGCACCTCAGTTCAAGAAGGACAGTGACAAGCTGGAGTGTGTCCAGAGGAGGGCAACTAAAATGGTGGAGGGCCTGGAAGCCATGAAGCCCTTTGAGGAGAGGCTTAGGGAGGTGGGGGATGTTTAGTCTGCAGAAGAGAAGGTTAAGAGGGGACATCACAGCCATGTTTAACTATTTGAAGGTATGTCATATTGAAAATGGAGCAAGCTTGTTTTCTGCGGCGCCAGAGACCAGGACAAGGAGCAATGGATTCAAGTTGCAGGAAAGGAGATTCCACTTAAACCTCAGGAAGAACTTCCTGACGGTCAGAGCTGTCTGGCAGTGGGAAATGCTGCTGCCTCCATGGAGTGTGGTGGAGTCTCCTCCTTCTTTGGAGGTTTTTAAGCAGAGGCTGGACGGCCATTTGCTGGGGGCACTTTGAGTATTTGTTCTTGCATGGCAGAATGGAGTTGGACTTGAGGACCATTGTAGTCTCTTCCAACTTTATATTTCTATGATTCTATTACAGTAATTTTCTGCTGACATTCACTTTTCTGTTATTTCCAGAATGATTTCGGAGAGTGGCAAGAATTATTTTCTTTATTTTAAAGAGGGCAGTTTCCCAATCAGGGTAATATGGAGTACTTAGAAGACGTTTTAGTCCGGGAGCATTCAGCCCTTGTGTCTTGGTTCATTTGAATGGTCTGGCAGTGTTTTGAATTTTGTGCAGAGAGGGAACTGGGAATAAGCAACCCACTTCCGCCTGGTAGCGGACGGCTCAGCACGAGGGGCGAGGCTCAGCGGATGGACCAGGGAGGTGGGATGATTTCTTTTATTTGGACCACACTGCTGTGACTTCTTAGGGGATTCTGGGATTCTGGGTTCAAGGGTCAATTGGAGAGGAGGTCAACTGAAGCATCCAGGAGCAGATCCCAGGAGCAAAACTGGGTTGCCCGATAAGACCCATCCTTAGGCCACTTCCGCACTATAGTCTTACAGTGCTATTATTCCACTTTCAACCTGCTATGGAATCCTGGGGTTTGCAGTTTGGAGGGGGGCTCAAAGGCCATCCTCAAAGGCCCCTCCCTAAGCTGCAAACCCCAGGATTCCATAGGAGGTTGAAAGTGGAATAATAGCACTATAAGACTGTAGTGCGGAAATGGCCTTAAGAGCGACGGAACCGGCCCCTTTCCAAGGAGTTGCTGGGGGCTGTATAGAAAAACAATATTATTTCAGCTCTTAAAATGTCTCCCTCCTCCACACTCTTACATCACAGACAGGGAGAGAAGGAGAGAAGTTGGTAAACATTCAGGGTGCCTGAAAATTACCTTTACACTTTCGATTGTACAGAGAATTGAAATAGTAAAGGTAATTTTTGCAAATCGATCAAAACCATAATCGGTGGTTATGGCTACTAGCAATTCCAGTAAATTGAATCTAGTTGGGTCTGTAAGGGTAGATTAATACACTTTTTATTAATTGGTTTTTCGATTTCGTTACAGTTTGTGCGTGGAGGTCAGAGTTCTCATTTCTTAGTGAGTTAGGTTGTATTTATGGTAATAGGTTAGTATTTTAAGTAATATCTTACAGTTTAGTTTAGCTCAGCTTCATTTTAGCTTTAGCCAGACAAATATGTCCTTTGTATCTTTTTTCCCTTGAATGTTGATTATCCTGTTGTGAACGAGTTTGTCTGTATTAAAATAAATAAATATGAATTAATAAAAAGATGCTTTTGGGGCACTCTGTATTTTATTATTTTTATTCTGATATTTATAAGTCTTTAAATAAATATTCTGATAGTCAAAGTCTTTAAATAAAGATTTAAATAAAATTTAAAGTTAAATTAAATATTTAAATTAACTGCTTATTTAAATAGCTATGACGTATTTAAATAAATATAAATATAAAGCATTTAAATACATATTTGAATTCTGCCCCCCCACCTGCCAAAGGAATGTATGCCTCTCACTTTCTCTCACTCACCCACTCCCCTCATTTTA
The DNA here is from genome assembly GCA_948474755.1 of Ctenosaura bakeri. NCBI lineage: Eukaryota > Metazoa > Chordata > Lepidosauria > Squamata > Iguanidae > Ctenosaura > Ctenosaura bakeri. The sequence continues at coordinate 41,872 of CAOLHI010000669.1, read as the reverse complement.
TTACAACTTTATTACAAAATAATTTTTAAAAGCAGATTTCCCCTGCATTCCCTTACAGCTGTTTGCATTGAATAATAAAGAAATGGATCGAAACTTTAATCCCCTTAAGGACCAAATCCCAGCAATGTGATTGCAAGTGGGATTTGAATGCAAAATTTCTAAAGGATCAGGCGGGTCCGTCTTTTGGAGCCACAAATCCATAAAGAACGGTGGGATGTTTTAAAGAATTAGCCGTTTTTATTTGGACGAAGGTTTCATGGGATGCCACCTTCAGAATGAAATAACCCTTCTAGCTATCTTGCAGGTCCGTGTCATAAAAAAATGGAAAAGCAAGTGGGCTTTTTTTGTTGTTATTTTTGCAGTGGATTTTCATCAGACTCATGGGATTTTTGTCATCAGCGTTATTGGCCATTCCACTTTGAAATATTAGTTTTGTTTAAAAAAGGGCTTGGGGGAAAATCAGATTTTCCTAACCATTTGATGCCAATGAGTAAGGATTTCCATGTTATTTACTTAACCGCATCAAAGGATGATCAGATGCTTTACTTCCAGAAACATCCCTCCCATTAAAAACTGTGGCCTCTCTGGGTTTAGAGGATGCCACCTTTCAGAAAATGTATATTTTTGGTTCATATGTGTAGCTCAAATTCATATTCTGATTACCTTGTCTGCCCTCCGATCAACATGATTGGATCCTGTATGGTTTACTGTTGCAAAAAGACTTCTCTTCTAAGGTTGGAAGGGAAATATTCACCATTTATTGTTCAATGGTCAGAAAGATCTTATTATTTTAACTCCGCATGGACCTGAAATTTGTGGACAACCACTTCAAGAGAGCATGGTTTTGGAAATAGGATCAGCTTCTATTAATACAGACATCCAAGTAGCCCCATTTCGTCCTTTTTCTTCCTCCCCCCTTCCTTTTTAATTTCTTTATAATTTTAAAAATCCAATTTTTAAGAAAAAAATTCATGCCCACGGTACCCCAATCCTCTTTCCTTCCTTGTTATACTTTTTTTTTAACCTTTATTAATTTATCAATTTAAAAACCAACACACAATAAAGCAGGAAAATCACTAAAAATGTCGAAGAACAGAAAAAAAAATGAATATACACAAAGTAACACCAAAATACATACAGTCAGCATATAATGCAAACAATAACAAACACCATCGAATAGGCGAAGAGGTTACAAAGACATAAGGAAAAAAAATATTACTAACCTCCCCTCGCCTATTATGCCAACCCAGAAGTATAGATACAGACTACATAAATACTAACACAGATATATTAAAATGTCTTCTCATTCTTCTGCTGCTGTAAGTTCCAAAGTAAATTGTATTCCATTATCTCCTTCCATATATACTCCATTTTATTCTGTTCTCTACCCACATTAAACCTATTCTATTTTACATACCGAATCCTATAATTGTAATCTCCCTTTTTACTCCTTACGTGATCTGTGAAAGGTTTCCAAGTTTTCAGATGTAAGTCTATTGCTTTCCCTTCCAATAAAATTGTAAGCTTATCCATCTCAGCCAATTCTGCGAGTTTATTAATCCATTCACTTAGTTTCCGTATCTCAATATTTTGCATATGTAATTCTTGCTGCTGTTATCATGTATCTTATCAAATTCTTATGCTTTCTTTCCCCCTATCATTCTTATTTATCATATTTAATAGAAATAATTCTGGTCTGGTTTTAATTTCTTTTGCATAGACTCTCCAGCCCTTAACCAATACTTTTTGGCTTTTTAGGATTGCCACCATGTATGGTAAAAAGCTCCCACCTGTTTTCTACATTTCCAGCATTGATTTTTGTTTCCCTCCTTGTTATACTTTATGGCTAAAAAAAATATAATCCCCACCCAGGCTCCTCTTTTTAAAAAGAGGGGGAAAAAAAAACATTTATATTGGAAAGGTATCAAGCTAACAGGCTTTAAATTTCCCTTGGAAATGAGGAATGATTTAAACATTGTGCTGCTGAATTGGGGAAACAAAAGGAAGGAAGGACATATGTATGCGTCGATTGCACCGTGCATGCAGGCTAAATGGTTCACCACCGTGGAATAGGCATATTCTGTTGACAGCAGTGGAAGTTGTGCATATGCAACCTTTGTGAAATGTGGTTACACATTGCCCGTGTGTTGTGTGTTGCAGTTGTGCATTGCACAAGGGCATCCAGGCCTTGACCGGTGTCGTGCAATGTTGCCATTCTGCGTGGGGTTGTATGGTGCTGGCACAGCATATCTTCGCATGTGTGCAATTATGCTATGCGGAGGGGATTGTTGCATTGTTGTCCAAGTGTGTATTGCCTGGGGGGACCTCTTATATGTGGGTGCCACGGGTAGGGAGACCTCAGTTTACAGTGGGATCTAAATTGCTTTTTATATATTATTTATTTATAAGTTTCAAAACAAACAAACAGCTGGATTCACAGTTAAAATCACAGTCACAATCAAAGAAAATAAAACAAAATAAAAAAAATAAAACAAAAAGGAACTCAAACACAATGCAAGTATACTAAACTAAAACATTGTCTAACTAAAACACTAAACACCGATCTGCTAAAACACAAATGGGCTCTGCCCACCTTGAGCCAAACTGTATTGGAAGAAAGAAAAATAAAAAAATGTTATTCTTCAGCGATCAATTACTTTTACCAGGACCTTATTATTCATTATTTGTCTGTTTCTATGTTGGGTTGTTTTTTTTTAATATCCACTCGTAACTTTGTGTTTAGTTGTGTACAGTTGTCCCATTTCCATATATAATTTTTATAGTAATAATAAAAATAATAAAGAGTTAAAATAATGTTATTCTACCAATTACAGATCAGATTAAGTAACCCTACTAGAATTAGTGGTAATCTTGGCCACAAATTATTGCATTGTTAGATTGCTTATTGCTCAAAACATCCATAAACAGTTTCCAAACTTTCAAAAAAATTTCAGTCGACTTATATTTTAAAACCCATGTTAGTTTGGCTTCAGTACATTTCCAAGTTTGAGCAAACAATACTTTTGCTTTTATTATCGTACAATGGAGAAAGGATCAATATTTAGTACCCAGATCATTATCCATAATACACAGCAAAAGCATTTCTGGTAACATTACAAAATCCACCTTTAAAATTGTTTGGATTAGCATGTAATTCTTAGACCAACAACTTCTCACATTCTTACAAGTCCACCACAGATGAAAAAAGGAGCTCTCTTTATCTTGGGTATTGCTGACTGGGTGGTTTTGGGGACTATGGGTCCCAAAAGTTACTTTTCCAAGTTCTGGTAAGTCCTAAGAGTGCATGTTGGCCCAAATTCGGCAGCTGTCTGTCTTCATGCTTAGGCCATTTCCACGCTACACTGTTATAGTGCTATTATTCCACTTTCAACCTCCTATGGGATCCTGGGGTTTTGTAGTTTAGGGAGGGGCATTTAGAATTCTCAGCCAGAGAGGGGCCTCAGGAAACTACAAGTCCCAGAATTCCACAAGAGGTTGAAAGTGGAATAAGAGCACCATAACAGGGGCCATTTCCACACGAGTCTGTTATAGTGCGATGATTCCACTTTGAACCTCCTATGGAATTCTGGGGTTTGCAGTTTCGAGAGGGCCGGCCAGCCCCTCCCAAAACTGCAAACCCCAGGATTCCAGAGGAGGTTGAAAGTGGAATCATCGCGCTATAACAGACTCGTGCGGAAATGGCCAGGGTAGTGCAGAAACAGCTTTAAACACTTTTGTTAAATGCAGGATGGTAGTTCTAGGCTGGAGAAATAGAGTCACTCATGGACGAGGATGAATGCAGAAGGGTATGCACACACAGATAATCACGCAGCTGCGCATGAGTTTCTAGTCACAAGTTGCAAAGCAGAACATTGCCATTCATTGCAAGGGTCATCTAGGGCAATCAGTGTGTAACTCCACATGGTGGAATTTATACCACGCCGTCCCACTGAGTAAAGTGGAATCCCACCGGTATTTCAAGAGGGCGATATGTCTCCAAGTGCTCCGTGGGTGCTATTTTATTTTATTGGAAAAAGGCCAATGGGGCCACTTCCGCACTAGACTGTTATAGTGCTATTATTCCACTTTCAACGTCTTATGGACTCTTGGGGTTTGCAGTTTAGGGAGGGGCCTCAACCTCCCTAAACTGCAAACCTTAGGATTCCATAGGATGTTGAAAATGGAATAAAGGCCCCTCCCTAAACTGCAAACTCCTGGATTCCATAGGGTATTGAAAGTGGAATAATAGCACTATAACATTCTGGTGCAGAAATGGCCTGTGTTTTGGCCTATGTGCATATTTCAATGGCTTTCCAGGGCTACATAAAAACAAATGCAGTTAGAAATGTCGAAAACCAAAGGACCACATATAATTAAATCATAATAGCTACATAAAACATCATAACACATCAAGGAGCTGTGGTGGTGCAGTGGTTAAATGCCAGTACTGCAAGCCACAAGGTTGTGAGTTCGATCCTGCCCGGCTCCAAGGTTGACTCAGCCTTCCATCCTTCTGCAGGTCGATAAAATGAGTACCCAGCTTGTTGGGGGCATGTATAGAAATGTTTTGAAATACATGCTATTTGTAAGTTGTTCGCCGCCTCGATCCATATGGAGAGGCGGGATACAAATAAATAAATAAATAAATAAACAAATAATCTCTTATTTATATTTGTTTTCATGCAGCCCCCAAAGAAGGCCATTGAAATATACGGACAGGCCATTGCAATGTCTCCATAACCTGAAATGCTTCGGACTTGTTCTGAAGGGGGGAAAAAAATTAAAACTATCCCCTTAGTGCTTGAAGACACATCTCCACCTTTTTCCTGAGGATTTTGCTGCGTGATTTCCAGTATGTCCCTCTTCTGTTCCAAGAGGGAGTTCCATGCATGTGGAGTAGCAATGGAGAAAGGGCACAGGCTCCTGTTGGAAAGAAAACCAAAAGTTTTGTGTATGTAAAATCCCCTTTCTCTCTCTCTTTTTTCTCCCCCTGCCTTTGCCGTCAGAAATCCCGCTCTGCGCAGGCTGCAACCAGCACATTGTGGACCGCTTCATCCTGAAGGTGCTGGACCGCCACTGGCACACCAAGTGTCTGAAATGCCATGACTGCCAGGTCCAGCTGGCCGAGAAATGCTTCAGTCGTGGGGAGAGCGTCTATTGCAAGGAGGACTTCTTTAAGTGAGTATTTTGGGGCAGGGACGAGGGACCTACAAGGGGCAGTAGAGCTGCTAGAGCAGAGGGAATCACAGAGCGGGAGAATCACAGAATTGGAAGAGACCCCAGGAAGACACAATCAAGGCACTCCTGACATGTGACAGGGATCTAGGAGTCTTAGTAGACCACAAGCTAAACATGAGACAGCAGTGTGATGTGGCAGCTAAAAAGACCAATGCGATTCCAGGTTGCATCAATAGGAGTACAGTGTCTAGGTCAAGGGAAGTGATGGTACCACTCTATTGTGCTTTGGTCAGATTCCATCTGCAATATTGTGTCCAATTTGGGCACCACAGTTCAGAAAGGATATTCAAAAGCTGGAACGTGTCCAGAGGAGGGTGACCAAAATGTTTGAAGTCCTAGAAACCGTGCCCTATGAGGAGAGGCTTAGGGAGCTGGGTTTATTTAGAGAAGGTTAAGAGGGGACATGAAAAAAGAAAAGAAAAGAAAATGGGAATTAACATTCCAGGAAAGTCTGCAAGCTTTGGGGAAGGTGAAAAGGTGACATGATAGCCATATTTAAATATTTGAAGCATATCATATGGGGGATGGAGCAAGCCTATTTCATGCTGCTCCAGAGACTAGGACACGGAGCAATGGATTCAAACTTCAGGAAAAGAGATTCCATCTCAACATTAGGAAGAAGTTCCTGATGGTAAGATTTGTTTGACAGTGGAATATGCTGCTGGATGGGAGTGTGGAGGAGTCTCCTTCTTTGGAGGTTTTTAAAGAAAGACTGGATGGCCATCTGTCAGGAATGCTTTGATGGTATATCTCGGCATGGCAGAACGGGGTTGGACTCGATGGCCCTTGTGGTCTCTTCCAATTCTATGCTTTTATGATTCTATGGCCAATGTTTAAAAGCCTTCAAAGAAGGAGACTCCATCACACTTCGACTGCGACATACAGCTCCGAGTTCGAGTAATTAGACTTAGAGGTTTCAAAAGCCTTATTCAGGAACCTCAAAGAAACAACTGCATACCTGGGTGTTGCCAAGACTAAGGAAGCATTGGATTTGCAGTACCTAATAACCTGTAACATTCCCAACTAATGCATGCTAGCATTCTACTTGAAAGCTAAACAAATTCACAGTGAGTATATATTACTAATAATTGAGGTGGTACTTGGTTTGTTTGAAAGTACCATCTCCATTACTAGCAATATATATTCACTATAATATCACTGTTACACATGTATATTCATTTCCAAAAAGGATTTAGACATGTTGCAAGTTAAATGTTTAATATTTTAATTAGGCTACCTGATTGCTAATTGTATAATTTCAGTTTAAAGAGGGCTGTCATGTCCCCACTGGCCAGGCCCCTCCCTAAACTGCAAACCCCAGCATTCCATAGGATGTTGAAAGTGGAATAATAGCACTATAACAGTCCAGTGTGGAAATGGCCATATATTGGATTCATGAACTACCCCAACTGGAGACTTGGAGTCCTCCATTTCACAAACTGCCTCTTTGCTGCTTCTTCTCTCCCTGCCTTCCTTATAAACAGGCGGTTTGGGACCAAATGTGCCGCCTGCCAGCAAGGCATTCCTCCCACCCAGGTGGTCCGAAGAGCCCAGGACTTCGTCTACCACCTCCACTGCTTCTCCTGCATTGTGTGCAAGCGACAGCTGGCCACCGGCGATGAATTCTACCTCATGGAAGACAGCCGGCTGGTCTGCAAAGCCGACTACGAGACTGCCAAGCAGAGAGGTAGGGCTGGGGCCATGGGCCACAGGGCATGCAAAAGAGAAGAATATTTTCTGCAGGGTGGTGGTTAGGGGTCTGCATCTCTCAGTTGGGTCTGGGCTCACTTGGGACATTTGCATTTGTCACCTGGAGCGGTGTGCTTTGCAATTTCTCTCTCTCCATCTCTCTCTCTCTTACTTATCTCATAGGAGATTTTTTTCCTCTTTCTCTTTCTCCTTCTCCAAAGCTCTCTTTGTCCTTTATTCTAAAGGCGGTACCGTCATTGCTGCATTCTGAGTTCCTTTCGTCAGCAGACTTTGATGGTAAAATATGGGAACTTTTGCTTTGGCACATGAGGCCCAAGCAGAAAAATGGCCATTAAATCACAAATTGATTTTAATTTTAATTTAAAATGAGTAGGTTATTGTAGTGAATGGAACCTTTTCCAGGCAGCACGCAAGATAAAAATAATACAAAACAATTGGTAGTAAAATTCAATAAAAGCAATAAAAATGGTAATGGCGAATAAGAGAAATATATGATGTAATTTGACTATTAAAAGCCATCGGAAGCATTGCTTTCAAATCAATGCCTTCTCTCCCATTAACCCTGATGAATTTGCAATAGATGAACCGGTTATGTCTTTTGACCAAGGCTGGCAAGATCGGGAGCACACTGTTGGCTCTCTGACATAGCCTTGCATTGCACAGCTGAGGATTTTAGCCCCTCTCCTTCACTGGCCTAGGTCTGTGAAACTCTCAAAAAAGCTGTGTGATGCTACCAAATCCACAAGCCAGTGAATCCACTCCAGGTTTTAATCTGGCCTTCAGAGGAGCTCTCCAAGGTGCTGACTCCAGTTTGGGGAAAGATTTCAGAACTTCGGACAGCTCTTGTAAGGTTTGAAATAAAACCTGGAGTGGATTTGCTGCTCTAATGAGACTCTCTCTCTGACTTATTTCAAAGCCAGCCTCTACCACCAATGATGTATTTAAGTCTTTACTCCAAGTCTCAAGTCTCTATCTTCACATCTCAAGTCAAGTCTCAAGTCCTTGCAAGATACTTTCAAGTCTGGGAGCCAACTTTAATTGACTTTAATCTAATTGACATTAGAGAATGCACAAAAAGTATACACTTCCTACAAAAGAGACAAAACTTCAATTCTTGAGTATACTAAAGCTATCAAATATTAGAACCACTGGGGAAGGCAGACTCTTGCAGCACAAGATTTATGGGCATTTCCTTTCCATGCATTGCTTTCCTCTGTCTTCATACTCTTGCTTGGTGATCCACATCTGCTGGAAAGTACCCAGAGAAGCCAAAATGGAACCTCCAATCCAGAAACTAAACCTTTGCTCTGATGTTGTGCTGTTTGCTATCAGCTTCAGTTGCATGCCCAACCTATATTCCAGAATTTCTGGACAGAGACAAAGTTTTAACAATTTAAGCAGAGTCAGCTGTTACTGCAGTTCCTAAGCCGCACTTGGGGTGACATTAGATATCACTTTGATATCAATAATTTGGCTCTCTTCTACCATCCCTCTCCACATATTTGTGAAGCCCTCAGACAAGCACGAAACTAGGCATGGCCACTAATCGCTGGACATTCCATTTCCCACCCAGGCAGGCCAGAAATAGCCAGATCGCCGCTTTAGGAGACCTCCCGGCAAGCACACAGCCCTCCACATTTGCAATTTTGCCCTCTGGAGCTTCAGAAGTAGTGAATAGGATCCTTCTTACTCCCCGTTCCCGAAGCTGGAGGTTTTTGTGCCAATAGGCATAAAAGAGTCTGTAGCTTCAGAAGTGGGAATAGGCTCCTTCTTATTTCCCCCTTCCCAAAGCTGGAAGATTTTTCAGAAGTGGGGAATAGGATCCTTCTTACTCCCTGGTACTGAAGCTTCAAAAGCTTTGGAAGGAAGGATTGTTCCTCCTCAAGCCTCTTGCCTAACATGTTTGCTGTTCCCCTCTGAGAAATGTACCCAAACTTTGGGCATGAGACAGATTAACATGTGAAACAGCAAAGGAAAAAGGGAAATTATCTCCTACCAAAAACCAACAGACCTAGAAGTTAGGAATGGAAAGTATTGTGTATCTTCTGAGGAAGTGAAATTATATGTAATGAATTTTTGTCTGGAATAAGTTTTTATGTATTAACTGTTCACTTAGCGAACCTTGTAAAAAATCATTTATAACAAAATGCTTAAAACCCTGATAAACATAAAATTTACAATAAGACCTTAGTCATATAAAAGGGCAAGGCTAATATGATATGTCGTCAAATAATTACTTGACAACTTCCAGTAGGAGGAAAAACAATGTTAACTACTTGGGTGGGTAGTCCAATAGCATAATTAAACAACCATCGTCCTGTAGATAGTCCAATGTTCGTACAACCCTAGTAAGATAGCTTCTGGTGAGGAGGAAAAAGACTTGGCGGTTCCTGTTAGTTGGTATTCCACCTTGTGGGATACCTGCAAAAGATTTTCAATCACCGGTGCCCATTCCTCGTTAATTTTATCTTCCTTTTTACCTTTAAGAATCTGTGTCTGCACTTCTGGACTTTTATAGTTTGTCTCTTGGGAATGTTTGTAGAGGCTGAGTCCACAGCAAAGAGGCCCCGGACGACAATCACAGCCAAACAGCTGGAAACTTTGAAAAACGCTTACAACAACTCACCGAAACCTGCTCGGCACGTACGGGAGCAGCTGTCTTCAGAGACGGGCCTGGATATGAGAGTGGTTCAGGTGAGAATTGGATCCATAGCAAAAAAGCACAATGTCTGCGTTTCCACATACTGACACACAAGGTTGTAGGAAGCCATGGGTGAACTTAACCTTAACTAAACCATCTAATTCCATTTTAAATCCATCTAAATTGGAGCCACTCTGACATCTTGCGGCAGCAAATTCCACAATTAATAACTCACCATGGCGAGCTTTATACATCACAGTTTGTGATTTGTTGAATTCTGGCTTATTGTTGCCTTTTAGACCATCTCTGCAGACAAGCCATGGTTTGTTAGCCAGATGCCAAGGAACCACAGTTTGTTGTTGACTTTAAAACTCTTTGGTTATGCTTCAGTTCATAAATGATCACTGGCTTTTTTTCTGAGCTACCCAGCCTAAAACAGAAGGTGAGACAAGGAATGGAAGGGAAACAGTCCAGAAATTGAAAAAACAAATGGGAATTTGTTATAGCATCACTGAAACAGCAAACCATGGCTAACATAAACCATGATTGAACATGGGGTGGGGAAAGTATAGGCTACAGAGTGCATGCACCTCAGTGGCATTTTTTGGGGTTTTTATAGGGCCAGCTGGGGACATTTAGTGCCCTCCAACTCTCAGGGATGGAGTAGCAACTTCACTATTGTCTTTTAGTGTCCCTAGGAGCTTTGTGAATTGCAATTAGCCATTTTCCACAAGTAGATAATGGCTGACATGCTGTTAGTAAATTACAAGGGTGCCAGTCAGAGTCACACCATTGCAACTCAATTTTTTTGGTTGCTGTGGAGTTGGAATTCTGCGCCAACCCTGCAACAAACAAAATATCTCCCTGCAACCTATCTTGGAAGCATCACAGCCCCATTGACAGGCCCTTTCCATGTTGCTGGAGTGCAGGGGGCACGTGGAGATGTGTCCAGCTATTTTCCTGTGGCTGGATGTTCTCCAAGGACATCATCTGTGAGACTTCTTCAAGAGGTCTCCGGCAATGCCTGTTGCAGTGTGTCCAGTTACAGGAAAATAGCCAGGGAGCCCTGGTGGCGCAGTGGTTAAATGCCAGTACTGCAAGCCAAAAGGTTGTGAGTTCGATCCTGCCGGGCTCCAAGGCTGACTCAGCCTTCCATCCTTTCTCAGGTCGGTAAAATGAGTACCCAGCTTGTTGGGGGCGTATATAGAAATGTTTCAAAATACATGCTCTTTGTAAGTTGGTCGCTGCCTCGATCCATATGGAGAGGCGGGATACAAATTTAAAAAAAAGGTGTATCTCTCGCCATTTCCGCACTAGAATTTATAGTGCTGCTATTCCACTTTCAACATCCTATGGAATTCTGGGGCTTGCAGTTTAGGAAGCGCCCTCAAAGGCCCCTCCCTAAACTGTGAATCCCAGGATTCCATAGGATGTTGAAAGTAGAATAATAGTACTATAACAATCTGGTGTGGAAATGGCCTCTGATGATCCTCTCATTCTCTGGACAACATGGAAATGGCTGTGTGGAAAGGTTCTGCACTTACTACAAAGTGGGTTTGAGTGGGAGGAGATCCAGCTATGGTGATGGTACATGAGACATATATTCCTCCTGGTGTATGCTCTTGGCCAGAAAGTGGAAGATGGGGAGAGGTTAAATGGTAGCTGGGGGCATGGGAAGGCCCCAAGATCCCACAGGGTAGAGGAACAAACCCTATACGTTTCACTGCATTGGTTGAACATGAGCGCAGCCAGTACTGAAATAAGAGAATCACAGACTCCTAGAGTTGGAAGAGACCCCAGGGGCCATCCAGTCCAACCCCCTTCTGCCATGCAGGAACACCCATCAAAGCACTCCCAACAGATGGCCATCCAGCCTTTGCTTAAAAACCTCCAAAGAAGGAGGAGACTTCATCACACTCCATGGAGGCAGCAGCAGATTCCACTGCCGGACAGCTCTGATCGTCAGGAAGTTCTTCCTGAGGTTCAGATGGAATCTTCTTTCCTGCAGCTTGAACCCATTGCTCCTTGTCCTAGTCTCTGGAGTGGCAGAGAACAAGCCTACTCCCTCCTTGACATGACATCCCTTCAAATATTTAAACATAGCTCTTATGTTCCCTCTTAACCTTCTTTTCTGCAGACTAAACATCTCCAGCTCCCTAAGATGCTCTTCAAAGAGCTTCATGGCTTCCAGACCCTCCACCATTTTGGTCGCCCTCCTCTGGATACGCTCCAGCTTGTCAATATCCTTTTTGAATTGAGGTGCCCAGAACTGACACGGTATTCCAGATGAGGTCTGACCAAAGCCAAATAGAATGGTACTATTACTTTCCTCAACCTAGACACCACACTCCTATTGATGCAATCAAGAATTGCGTTGGCTTTCTTGGCTGCTGCATCACACTGCTGACTCATGTTCAGCTTGAACAGGCATTAGGCGTTAGTTTAGGTTTCTTCTCAACAGTGTCTCATTTTATTCATATACACCACATTTTGTAGGGGACACGCAAGGCAGTTGCCATAAAAACAGGCAAACACAATGCTTGCCATTTCATTGTGATGATGAAAACCAAGAAGTGCACATGCATTTTCTGCCAGAGCATCACGAACCATTAATGTCATAAATAAATTTGAAAACAAAAGAGAAAATCCTTAGCCTCAGTTAATGTGAATTGTTTGTTGTTGTTGTTGTTTTACCCCAATTTCTGTGCAACATTAAACATTTCAGATTTAAATGCATGGTCAAGGTTTATCTCCCCAGGTTTGGTTCCAGAACAGAAGGGCCAAAGAAAAACGACTAAAGAAAGATGCGGGACGGCAAAGGTGGGGACAGTATTTTAGAAACATGAAGCGGTCGAGAGGGAACTCCAAATCGGACAAGGACAGCATCCAGGAAGAAGGACCGGACAGCGACGCAGAGGTCTCCTTCACAGGTACGAGACGAAACCTGTGTTGTTTCGTTGTATGTAGCACAAGATCGGCCACGCAACCTAGCTAGTAACTTTGCTAGCAACGTCATCAGAGAATCTTATTGTTCTTCTAGTAGCTAAAGGTCTCCATTCTTCTGTTCATCCCATGTAGAGTTTGTTGCTCTTGTTCATTGTCATCAAGTTGACTTTGAGATATGGTGACCCTACGAATGAGAGACCTCCCTGTTTCCAACAGCCCAGCTGAGGTCTGGCAAACTCAGGCCATTTCCGCACCAGACTGTTATAGCACTATTATTCCACTTTCAACATCCTATGGAATCCTGGGGTTTGCAGTTTGGGGAGGGGTCTTTGAGACCTTTCTCCTTTGAGGCCCCTCCCTAAACAGCAAACCCCAGGATTCCACAGGATGTTGAAAGTGGAATAATAGTGCTATACAGTCTAGTCTGGAAATGGCCACCGTCCAGATGGAAGCAATGAACAGAAAGTGGAGAACAAGAAAGACAAGGGGACAGGGGGATTAATAAAAGAGGTTAAAGGTTTCTTGGAATAAATGGATTGTAGAGGGACATGAAGAGAGGGAAGGAAGAGAAAGAAATGTGCCCATAAGAAGAAAGATGATAGACATTTTTTTGGCTCCCCTGCAAATTTATGGTTCAGAAAGCATGCCCAAAGTCTGCACTCTGTTCTCTCTCGATCAAACAGCTCACTTTCCTCTTTTCAGACGAGCCGTCGATATCAGAAATAAGTCACTCCAATGGCATTTACAGCAACCTCGGCGAAAACTCCCCTGCCCTGGGGAGGCAAGCTGGGAGCAACGGCAGCTTCTCGTTGGAGCACAGTGGCATCCCAGCTCAGGATCAATACCACGACCTCCGCTCCAACAGCCCTTACGGGATGCCCAGTCCCCGTCTTCTTTGCAAGCTTTGCCCGGCCACCAGCCTTTAATGTCCGGCTTGGTCTACCCAGACAGTGGCTTGGGCCTCGTAGGCCAAGGTGGACAGACCATGCCTCAGCCGATGAGGGTGCTGGCCGGGAATGGACCAAGTTCAGATCTCTCGACAGGAAGCAGTGGAGGGTACCCGGATTTCCCGGCCAGTCCTGCCTCGTGGCTAGACGAAGTGGATCACGCCCAGTTTTGATACAGGACTGAAGAGTTCATGGAAGGAGGATGAAGTTGGCTGCACCAACTTTGATATGGGACTCCAGAGCTCATGGAAAGGTGACGAAGTTGACTCTGCCCAGTTTTGATACAGGACTGAAGAGCTCATACAGGGGTGATCGTTCAGCCTCTGGTAATAAAAGACAGATGAAAGACAGGGGGTTGGAGGAAGCGGGGAGATTAGCCAGCAGAGACAAGTGACACAAGGCAACATGCAACATTCCCTCTCCCCGCCAACCCCAACATAAAGAACAGGTTGATGGAGACAAGGAACAAAAAGGCTCCCAAGATCTTTCCGACTGGACGGATCTCCCATTTTGCATCTTTGTCCCACAGGGTTGTTGATCACCTAATAGACTTGCGCTTTCCAGGTTTGATTATGTGTACGTGTGTACGGGGTGGGGGGTGGGCGGGTGAGGGATTATTTTGGGGGTTTGATCTGTCATCCATGCAATTTTACATCAACACCAGGGCCAGTCACTGTGTCCCAACCTGCCAAGATTTGGTGAAAATATTAAAGGAGTTAAGATGACCATTCATGGTCAAAAGAGAAGAAAGGCAAATTACTCAGTCCAAGAGACGATATATGGAGAAAAAACCATACTATCATCAGACATCTAGAAATGCTCACCCTTCTTCTGTCTCCTGAAATAGCTTTGGATTTCTCTTGAGTTTTTATTTAAAAGCTGCACTCATGCATTTAGGTTTTCAAAAGCCAAGGATTCCACATCTTTCATTTTCCTTTGCATAAAGCATCAACTGTACTAATTTGGAGGGACAGCATTCCCATCACAAAGTGAATTAAGATGTATTATCACACAATCAGTTCCCATTTTCACTGGCTTTTAGAAGTCAGGGCTCTAAGGTGGGAATGGGTGTATTTTTCTTCCTTAAGAACCTGAACATGGAAGCTCTTGGCATTCAACCCACTTTTTTGGACTGTGGAATGGCAGCAATGGGGTGGGAGGGCTCTATGCCCCTCCAAATGGATTGACAGTGCAACCGGCCAATAGGGATGCTCTTTAATGACACTTGCTACTCCTTGCGTAAATCAAAGGATGGTCACCTGTTTAAAGTAGTCTCAGCCAATCAATCCTATGCATTTTTGCCCATTCATTAAACTGGTAATCTGGACTGATTGTGTATGATTAAAACACACACACACACACACTTCTCCAGAGGGTGCACTGCTTCCACGCTAGACTGTTATAGTGCTATTATTCCACTTTCAACATCCCATGGAATCCCCGGGTTTGCAGTTTAAGGAGGGGCCTCAAAGGAGAAAGGCCTCAAAGACCCCTCCCTAAACTGCAAACCCCAGGATTCCATAGGCTATTGAAAGTGGAAAAATAGCACTATAACAGTCCTGTGCAGAAAGATGGCACTGGCCCTTTCGATACGCATTTATTACTAAAACTACAGGTTGAGCATTTCTAATTCAAAAATCCAAAATCTGATATTCTCCAAAATCCAACATGCACATATACTTTGTTTCGTGCACAAAATTATTAAAGATGTTATATAAAATTACCTTCAGGCTATGTGTTTAAGGTATACATGAAACATAAATGAATGTTGTCTTTAGACTCGGGTCTCAGCTTCAAGATATTACACTGTGCATACACAAATATTCCAAAATCCCAACAAAATTCCAAATCCAAAAGACTTCTGGCCCCTAGCATTTCGCATAAAGGATACCCAACCAGTACTTTAAAAATTAAAAACCTGCCGTTGTATGAACGAGGGCATCTTTGACCTAGCAAAATGTTCCCAATTGACGGGTTGAACAGATAAACATCATTTTTGGGGACTACAAGTCCCAGAAATGCTGGCTTAGGGCATCTGGGAGTTCTAGTTCAAAAGTAACATTTCTGAGCTCTAGGAAGGACAAGGGTTGTCATTAGCTGAGACCTTTCTGTTATGATTATTTGTTTGCTCCTGTGGATGATGGGATATTTTGCACCTATCCACCCACCACACTAGACATTGGGAGAGCCTCACAGGGACACCTCTGGAGAAAAATCTGTTTGATCACAACATTGCACCATTTCTCAAGGTTGCACCATTTTGCGTCCTGGTTGCCAAAGCCTTCCTCGTGTGTCGACATTTTGCCCAACTTTTTAATCAGGACTCTTGGAAGTCCAGCCTCACTTGTATGTCAGAGAGCCAGTTTGAGGATGAATTTCCAAATATCCGTGCTCATCCTGTTCTGTGCATCATTGGGCTATTTGCAACATTGCAACATGGGCTATTTGCCATGAAAGCAGATTTGAAGACAGCCAAAACAATATGCATCTCATAACCTGTAAAACTGAATATTAACTGTAGGTTATGTGTTATGTCTGGTATCAATCTCTCTCCCTGTCTCTCTCTCTCTAATCAAATACCATTAATACTTTCAATAAATTTGTCAGTGAAAGATTTGTGGAGCCTGTAGTGAGCATGGATGCTGCCACCGGGCCAGCAACGGCACACTTCACCAGTTTTTTTCTTGGAAGAAGCATCAAGTAATTTTTACCATTTTCTTCCTGGAAACCACATTTCCTTTAAAGCCTAGACACAATTTGGGACTTAAAAGCCCACCCATGGTTGATTTGTACAGAAAACAGCATTTTCTTTGCAGGCAATAACATGGGCTGAGATTCTACCTCACGGTCTATCTTGTGTAACTTTACCAATCCTTATCTGTGGCCATTTCCGCACTAGGCTGTTATAGTGCTATTATTCCGCTTTCCACATCCTGTGGAATTCTGTGGTTTGTAGTTTCCTGAGGCCAAAGGGGTTGTCTGGGTGAGAATTTGAAAAGCCCCTCCCGAAACTGCAAACCCCAGGATTCCATAGAAGGTTGAAAGTGGAATCATAGCGCTAGAACACTCTAGTGCGGAAATGGCCTTGGGGAGTCTTGGAACTGCAGCCAGTTCCATCTCAGAAGAGGGTTTCCTGGATTCATGCCACAGCTATCAATGGGGCCACGCAGCACGAAGGTCAGAAGCCCCGGCATTGTTCCCAAGTTCACCATCTCTGTCTATGGTAGAGATGCTGGTAGTACAACCGTGTAACCCACCTCCTTTGTTAGTCTGTTTCAGCATTGCAAAAAGATATAAAGGAGTCTGGCCGTTCCTTTGAGACTAATGGAGAATTTTCTAATATAAATCCATATAAATCCATTCCACGTCATCTTTATGTGGTTCAAGGCATTACTGTGTGGAAATGCCCAGGTCTTTGGAGAATCCTTTGAGATGTAGCATTGCGTGTATATATCCCAGGAATGGGTGAGCTCTATAGGAAAGGTGGTAGACGTAGAAGCCCTCCGCCCCTGTCTTGGGAACTCCGGGTCTTCAGGAGAGTCATCCCAACCTCCTTGACCCTTCTCAAATACACATACAGTTGGCCCTGCACATTTGTTGGGGGTAGGGGCTCAGGACCCCCACAGAAGTGGGAAAATGGCAAATATCAGAAGGTGTGTGTGTGTGTATCTGTGGGAAGGGGGCCAAGCCAGGATGGGGAGAGTTGCACCCAGGATCCACACCAGCTCAAGGGAAGGGATATACATGATTTTTCACTGCAAACTGACACACAAATACCTTAAACTTAATGGTTGGGCTCCTCTCGCCCACTGCTCTTCTTTCTAGGCTATGAAGGCTGAGAAATGGCTGTCGTTTCACCAAAAACTGAAAACAGAAGCGACGCAATGAACATGTTTAAATATTTGAAGGGACGCCATGTTGAAAATGGAGCAAGCTTGTTTTCTGCTGCTCCAGAAACTAGGACACGGAGCAACGGATTCAAACTACAGGAAAAGAGGTTTCACTGAAACTTCATGAAGAACTTCTTGACGGTCAGAGCTGTTCGACAGTGGAAAATGCTGCCTCCATGGAGTGTGGTGGAGTCTCCTTCTTTGGAGGTTTTGAAAGAGAGACTGGATGGCCATTTGCTGGGAGTGCTTTGAGCGTGTGCTCCTGTCTGGCAGAATGGGGTTGGACTAGATGGCCTCTGGGGTCTCTTCTACCTCTATGTTTCTAGGAACAATCTCATTTCCTGTCAGACAGCGATGCTGTGACCCACTGGGGGAAAAGCTCTCAGATATGAGTGGTTGTCCATCCCAGACTAAACCAGAGCTGTTCTAGCAGAGCATTTGCCATATGCTTCATCAACCAACAAATCACAGGATTCCACAGGATGGAACCATGGCAGTGGAACTGATATGAGGTGGCTATTTATGGCCATTTCTGCACTACACTCTTATAGCATGATTATTCCACTTTCAACCTCCTATGGAATCCTGGGGTTTGAAACTGCAAACCCCAGGATTCCATAGGAGGTTGAAAGTGGAATCATCGCGCTATAAGAGTGTAGTGCAGAAATTGTCTCATGCAGATACATTCAAGGAACAAGCCTATGGAACTAGTACTGAAGAATACCAGGAACTATAGACTACATTCCAGAGAAAGGAACTGGCCAAACCACCCCTTAGTGTTCCTTGCCTAAGAAATTCCTTGGAATTCGGGGGGGGGGTCACCATAAGTTGACCAGCAACTTGAAGGCACATACAAACACACATCAAATAGCAGCAGTTGTAACTCATGAAAAAGAGGAGAGCCATGTTAATCCCGTCCTTCACAGCTGAAGTAACACACAAGACCGTTTAATCACCAGGGTTTACAATTACACAGTTCACCACACGATCTGCACGTATATAATTATAGCTGTATTATTCCATTTTAACTGCCCTGGTTCCATCCTCTGGAATCCTGTGATCTGCACTTTGGGGAGGCACTAGAGCTCTCTAGCTGAGAATGCTGAATATCCCTCCCTAAACTACAACTTTCTTTTGGAGGGGGCATGCTAATATCTAATATATACAAGTCAAAGTTTGTCTGTGTCAGGCAAAGACCTCATCTGATTGGCTGCCTAAGAAGATTCTATGGGATCCTGGGGTTTGCAGTTTAGGGAAGGGCCTTTAGGATTCTCAGCCAGAGAGCTCTTGGGCCTCAGTCAACTGTGTCTGTCTTGAGTAGGCCAACTGCTATGGAGACAAGGCCTAGCAGCAAAGAGGAGGGCAGTGTATTTCCCCCGACCTCTGCATGCTAATAACTCCGAATACAGATTGGATTGGGGAATATGGGGAAAAGTTTGAGATCCTGGACAAGATAGTTTGGGGTATTAGAGACACAGGATCTCAAATCTTTCTAACAAGTATTACTTACAAGAAAATAAAATCCCAGGTATATACACTGGTATTTGATAAAGATAAAATCAATAGAGAATTTAACAATCATTTTATAAGACGTTTGTTATTAAGAATTTGGAAAAAAAAATATAAAGTCATTTTATACCAAAAAATTCCATTGTAGACATCTGTCCATGAGGCTTTGTATAGACACGAGATGCCTAAACTGAATGGAGATCATATCATGAGCTATTGAACGTAAAAAGTAATAATGCTTACCCTAAATCAAAAGAAGAATTAATAGAATATGGGCTAACCTTGCACTGTCTGTTACATATTTCCGCACTACACTGTTATAGTGCTATCATTCCACTTTCAGCATCCTCTGGAATTCTGGGGTTTGTAGTTTAAGGAGGGGTATTTAGAATTCTCAGCCAGAGAGATCTTTGGTCTCAGGAAACTACAAACCCCAGAATTCCACAGGAGGTTGAAAGGGGAATCATGGCACTATAAGAGTGTAGTGCAGAAATGGCTATAAACCATTATTGGAGAGGTATAAGATGGACAAAAGACTGATGGATCTAGAAACAAAAGAAAATGAATTAAATAAATTATTATCACCCAACATCAACCATCAAATGGGGAAGATTTATAAATTTTTACTTAAGCTTGACTTTGAATGAGAAGCAGTCAGAGATAATATGGTTAAAAGTGGGAACAAAACATAGGTGCCCCAAAACACCGACAGAATTGGGAGAAATCATAGATCGCTACTTTGAAATACATAAAACCAACAAGTCTAAGGCATTTCCGCACTAGACTGTTATAGCGCGACGATTCCACTTTCAACATCCTCTGGAATCCTGGGGTTTGCAGTTTCGGGAGGGGCCGACTGGCCCCTCCCAAAACTGCAAACCCCAGGATTCCAGAGGATGTTGAAAGTGGAATCGTCGCGCTATAACAGTCTCGTGCGGAAATGGCTTAAGAGAAAATTGCAATAGTGTTTTTTCTTACGTGATCTCTCTCACCAACACAAATAGCCAAAATATCCAAGAACAGTAAACCTGTATGTTGGAAACGGGATGACATTGGGTCATTTTTCCATATGAAAACCTATCAAACAATTCCGGAAACAAATACATGGTAAAAATCACAGAGATACTTCGGTTTTATTACCCTCTGAGCCCTCAAATATGTTTACTCAATATGTTAGAAGAGGTCCAAAAAATCCAATAATTATAGAACTATCAAAAGAAAATTATATGATATATGATAACTACAGGACGTCTAACAATAGCCCAGCATTGGAAGTCTCTCCTCATGCCAACACTAGAGGAGTGGCTGATGAGACTTTATGACATTGTTCAGTTAGATAAATTATCAATTATGCTATCAGACCAAAAGGATAAATTATTTTGGGATGCCTGGAAGACGAATACCTCCCCGTGGCAAAGGCGCTGGGGGGAACTGGCTTTAACAAGTGTGATGCTATATGTCAGTAAGGCCTTTGACACCAAACTGGGAGGGGTTGCTAATACCCCAGAGGACAGGATCAAAATTCAAAATGACTTTGACGGATTGGAGAGCGGGGCCAAAGCTAACAAAATGAATTTCGACAGAAAGAAATGTCAGCTCCTACACCTAGGCAGCAAAAATGGAATGCATGAATATAGGATGGGAGACACGTGGCTGGATAACAGTATGTATGAAAGGGATCTAGGAGTCTTGGTGGACCACAAGATGAATATGAGTCAGCAGTGTGATGCAGCAGCCAAGAAAGCCAACACGATTCTTGGTTGCATCAAGAGGAGAATGGTGTCTAGATCGAGGGAGGTAATGGTACCACTCTATTCTGCTTTCGTCAGACCTCACCCGGAATCCTGTATCTAGTTCTGGGCACCTCATTTCAAGAAGGATATTGACAAACTGGAGCACGTAGAGAGGAGGGAGACCAATAAGGTGGAGGGTCTGGAAGCCATGAAGCCCTATGAGGAACAGCTTTGGGAGCTGGGGATGTTTAGCCTGGAGAAGAGAAGGTTGAGAGGTGATCTGATAGCCGTGTTTAAATATTTGAAGGGATGTCATGTCAAGGAGAGAGCAGGCCTGTTTTCTGCTGCTCCAGAGACTAGGACAAGGAGCAATGGATTCAAGCTGCAGGAAAAGAGATTCCAGCTGAATCTCAGGAAAAACTTCTATGATTCTATGTACTGATATTGTTGTACATAGAATTTTTTGGATCAGACTTATCCTGGTTTAAGAAGGAGGATATTTGATTATTAGAACATATTGGTATACCCAATAAAAAATAGCTGTAGAGAAACACTGCTATATAATCTTGGAAAATAAGCCAAAGCTTCAGTAGAACTAGAGAAGCACCTATAATCTGTAGAGGAGGAAGTCGATTAGGGGAAGGGGGTTTGTGGAACTATTGTTTGTAATTTTTACTATATCCTGACACTTGAAAGGATGTCACATGGAGGATGGAGCAAGCTTGTTTTCTGCTGCTCCAGAGACTAGGACATGGAGCAATGGATTTACACTTCAGGAAAAAAAGATTATGCCTAAACATAATAGACTGATGGTAAGAGCAGTTTGATAATGGAAAATGCTGTGTTGCATTGTGGTGGAGTCTCCTTCTTTGGAGGTTTTTAAACAGAGGCTGGATGGCAGAATGGGGCTGGACTGGTTGGCCCTTACAACTAGGATTCTGCAAGCTGTAGAATGAATGCCCATTGAGGAATTCTATAATATTTTAGAGGCCCTCAGTGGCTCCAATTGCATCCAGACCTCACCAGTGTACATTCCCTCTGAACTGGTCTCTCACCTTCTTTGTGAGGGTTTTCCTGTTTGGTTTCCTCCGTGTGTCTTGTCAGCCCAGTAAGCTTTTTATTCCAGCTGAAAGAACCCACCTTCGGCAAGGAACAGACGGGTAACCTGAGACAGGTGAAAAGGAGGAGAAAACAAGAGAGGCCAAATGGAGACGGACGTGTCCCCAAAAGGCCATTAATCCAGCGGGATCACCCCTCTCGCTGTTTCCAGGCAGGTGGAAACTTGACAACCTGGTTTGTTGTAAACAGCGCGATGGGAACAGGGTGGGAATTAGCTCCGAACCATTGTTCGTTTTGGGTGTGTTGGGGGGTGGGTGCACCTTACATGTGGACCTTTAGGTGGTTACATGTGCAAAAGGGGCAAGGAAGGGAACAGGGGAAATGCAATAAGAAGAAAAGAATCATTGGAAAGCAAAATAAGGCTAAAAATACAGATACAGCAAGCATGGATACAATAAGGGCTGGTATCCCATTGGTGTCTTACACATGTGCATATTTCCCTACGGGAGCGGCTGGACATTTTTGCCCCATGCAAAACAGCCCCATTCCGTTCCAGGTTGCAGAAGCACCGTCACACATGTGGTGGTAGTGTGCATGGATTCAAAGGGCATGTTGCACATGAATGCGCACGTGCACTGGGCTGTGTGTTTAGTTCCACATCGAGTGTCTTCTTCAGTTGCGCGGTGTTGCCGTTCAGCACGATTCAGGCATAACTCTCCATGCGGCCATTTGCATGACACAGCTCTGAGCTGGGATTTGAATCTTACTAGTAAGTTGAGGATCAAAATCCAAATTTAATAAATGTTCGTGTAGAATGGGTAAAACAAGATCCCTCTCCCCCATGTTGTACCTCCTTCTTTCAGATTCCTGTTAAGGTACATCTCTGAGCGGTGGATGTGTTTCAAGCGACAAGGTTTCCTTGGCACTTGTGTGACAGGCCAGGAGGAATTAATGTGTGGCACTGCGGCCATGTGGAGCCTCTGAGGGTGTTTTTGATGCCCGTGAACCTCACTACGAGAACCTCAAATCCCCCATTTTCTAGAAAAAAAAAAGAGTTGGATCTCCTTTCCTGAAATCTATCAATACTATACAGTTATAGTACTTTGAAGCTACATTAACTCTCATGGTTCTGTCTTATGGAATCCTGGGATTTCTAATTTATTAAGAGAGTCAGCATGATATAGTGGTTTGAGCTTTGGAGTGCAACTCTGGAGGCCCGGGTGCAAATGCCTGATCAGTCATGGAAACCCACTGGGTGACCTTTGGGCAAGTCACACCCTCTCAGCCTCAAGGCAATGGGGGGAAATCTCCAATCAAGAGTTTTTGGGGGGCTGAGAGTATGTGACATGCCCAAGGTCACCCAGTGGGTTTCCGTGGCTGAGCAGGGAATCCAACCCTGGTCTCCAGTATCAAATCACTATACCATGCAGGGTTTCACTTGTCTTGCGGGCCTTCATTGTACGTAAGACCATTATTACCATAAGGTCCATCTTGCCTTATGCACCTTACGGTAATAATTGCCTTCTTCTTTTATTCTGGTCTGTGATTGCAATAAATTACTGATTAATTGATTGAGCTATGGGCAGTATGCATCTATACACATCAGGCACACATGTGCCTTGCACACATTGCAGTTCATAGAATCATAGAAATCTAGAGTTGGAAGAGACCGCACGGGCCATCCAGTCCAACCCCCTGACATGCAGGAACACCCTCAAAGCACTCCCGACAGATGGCCATCTGTAGGAAATAAGATCAAACCCGTTAAGATTTAACCTTATTAGCAGAATTGTGCAGTAGAAATGGGTAAAGTTCTCTTTGTTAAAGTACTCGTGGCTTGAGAATGCTTGATCCAATTAAATACAATACACACACAGGTAGCTTTGAATAAACACTTAGAAGTTTACTAAAGAACTTCTTCATCTACATATCCATTGAGGGTTTGCTACCTTTAACTATCTAAAGAAGTAGAAGATAATCTTCGGTATCACTCACCACCATCTTGATGGTTTGGAGGCATGCAGAGTTCATAGGATAGGATCCATGAGGGAGCAAGGAAGAGAGGAGAAGAACAAAGAAGGACAAAGATGTCTCCTTCTATTTTGGGAAGACTTAACTTTCTTCCTATCAGGATACACTTCTAGGTCACATGATCTGATGACCTGGGCCCTAAAGGTATTTATGATCATGCAATAAAAGCAGAGAGAGTAAGTGTGAAAGATAGAGCATGCATACACAGAGGCAGGCCCTGAGCTAGCTATCCCATTTGTTCTAACAACGAAATGGGGGAGAGAGAATGCTGGTAATTTTCCAACACCATCAAGCCTCTGCTTAAAAACCTCCAAGGAAGAAGACTCCACTACACTCCATGGAGGCAGTAGATTCCACTGCCGGACAGCCCTGACTGTCAGGAAGTTCTTCCTGAGGTTCAGGTGGAATCTCCTTTCCTGCAGCTTGAATCCATTGCTCCTTGTCCTGGTCTCTGGAGCAGCAGAAAACAAGCCCTCTCCTTCCTCTACATTCGTGGTTGCATCAATAGAAGCATAGTGTCTAGATCAGTCCAGCCCCCTTCTGCCACGCAGGAACTCACAGCAAAGCATTCCCGACAGATGCCCATCCAGCCTCTGCCTAAAAACATCCAAAGGAGGAGGGGATGCCACTACACTTCACGAAGGCAGTAGATTTCACTCCCGAACAGCTCTGACCGCCATGAAGTTCTTCCTGAGGTTCAGGTGGAATCTCTTTTCCTGTAGTTTGAATCCATTGCTCCTTGTCCTAGTCTCTGAAGCAGCAGAAAACAAGCTTGTTCCATCTTCAACATGACATCCCTTCAAATATTTAAACATGGCTCTCATGTCCCCTCTTGACCTTCTCTTCTGCAGACTAAACATCCCCAGCTCCCTAAGCCACTCCTCAAAGGGCTTCATGGCTTCCAGACCCTCCACCATTTTGGTCGCCCTTCTCTGGACACGCTCCAGCTTGTTGATATCCTTCTTGAATTGAGGTGCCCAGAACTGGATGCAGTATTCCAGGTGAGGTCTGACCAAAGCCAAATAGAATGGTACCATTACCTTCGTTGATCTCGACACCATACTCCCATTGATGCAACCAAGAATCGCATTGGCTTTCTTGGCTGCCGCGTCACACTGCTGACTCATGTTCAGCTTGTGCTCCACAAGACTCCTAGATCCCTTTCACATGTACTGTTATCCAGTCACGTGTCCCCCATCCTATATTTGTGCATTCCATTTTATCTGCACATGGCAGCTGCAGAAGCATATCTGGTTGTGCATTTGCTTGTGCAATGTCACAATGCGCTAACAAGTCTGCATTGTGCAACAAACATGTAGCTTGCTAAGCACAGAGTTACAAGCTTTTCTCCTTCTTTTTCTATTTTCTCTTTCTCATTACAGTTCAGAGTCCTTTAGTATGTTATTATTTAGTTAGTTAATACTTTAGTATTAGTGTTTTAGTGAGTTAATGCTAGTGTTTAGTGTTTTTTTAGTTTATTGTTTTACCAGGGTGTTTTAATTTTACTTCATGTCTATGTTACAAATGTTAGCTGAAGTATATGTTACTTTGTGTAAAGACTGATAAATAAATGAACAGATAAAATAAAGTTATGCTCTGTTTCCTTGACATAAGATCTTAACCCTTATTTTCTGGGTTATTGGAATACAGAATGAAGTTCATGGAATGATAAAGGATGCAGAAATAAAATGAAGTTATACTCTGTTTCCTTGACATAATATCTTAACCTTTATTTTCTGGTTACTGAAATAAATGTTTTCCTATCTTTTTAATTGCTCAGACAACTTTTCTTTGTTATCATATATTTGATTGCAGTCAGAATAGTAGTTATTATCCCTTTAGTTTTGATTTTAAACTAATTTCTATCTCCGTTTTAGCAAAAAAAAAATGCAGTATATATTAAAGAGTATCTTAATAGTTCATTCTATGGTTATCCATATTCCATTGTTGTTGTTTTAAAAAAACTGATTTTAAAAATTGCTTAGAAACCTATCGCTCAATAAACCTGTTCTCCTGCTGCAATCAAGTTCTTGGAATGATAAAGGACATTTCAACACAGGCATGTACACACACACAAACACATACAGTGTGTGTGTTTGTATGTGTGTACGGCCATTTCCGCACTAGACTGTTGATAGCGCTCTGATTCCACTTGCAACATGCTATGGAATCCTGGGGTTTGCAATTTCAGGAGGGGCCGAAATTGCAAACCCCAGGATTCCATAGGATGTTGCAAGTGGAATCAGAGTGCTATTAACAATCTAGTGCAGAAATTGCCTATGTCTATGTGTGTATGCATGCATGTGTGTTCATGCAGATGTGTGCATTTATATATGTGTGTGTGTATGTGTATGCACATTTAGCTACATTTCAATGCTTATGGTTTTATGGTTGCTGCTTTGATTGGATGCTCATAATCACATTCTCTCTCTTTCCCCCCAACCAGTGATTACTGAAGTGGACTCAAGCCCCCTCTCTCTAAGGAGAGGGATCCAAAAAGCCCACCCGCCCACTTGCTACTGTCATAAAGCTGTCCGAACACAGAGACAAACAAGACCACCTGCCCCTCGTCCTCAGGCCCTCTGCGCGAAGCTTGTAAAAGTCTTTCCCCGTCAGCTGGAAGGGAGTAAATCACTCTTGACAGTTACATCTCCACAGCGCTGGTTAGCATTAACGGAACAATTTGGTGCCTAATGAAGCGGCAAGATGCCCAGGCAGGGGTGGAGGGCCCCCGGGGGAGAGCTGAGGATGCCCCCTTTCCCATCCGCAGGCCCTCCCTCCATCCCTTCTCCCCACCAGCACAGACTCAGTTGCAGCTATTTCAGTGGAGCCAAGAGGCAAAGCAAGATAGAGTCCCATGCCGGCGCATGGCTGGGTAACATTGTGGAAAGAGAACGGGGCAAGAAAGAACGGCCCTCTTCGACCACTCTGCCCTGTAATGCCTTGTCTTACATAGGGGAGGGTCTCTTTTTTGATATATATTCTTGTCCTTCTTACACGAAATACAACCCACATAAAATCGATATGCAAATATCGGATTACACACAACATCTTACATAAGTTACCGTATTTGCTGGCTTATAAGATGCACCTGTGTAAAAGATGCAGCCCATTTATACACTGGAAAATACTATTTGCTGGTGCACTCCCTAACTAAGGCCATTTCTGCACGACACTCTATAGTGCAATGATTCCACTTTCACCTCCTATGAATCCTGGGGTTTGCAGTTCCGGGAGGGGCCGGCTGGCCCCTCCCGGAACTGCAAACCCCAGGATTCCATAGGAGGTTGAAAGTGGAATCATCGCGCTATAAGAGTATCGTATGGAAATGTTCTAAGAATGCTTGAATGACTGTCTTAGTCATAATACGCACCCCGTGCTTTATGTCTGTGTTTTTTGAGATCTCTATGTTTCAATGATTTCGGTTTTAACAATCATGCTTTTTAACTTTTGTACCAACTATGTTGCTATTGCTTTGCTTGCTTTATTGCGTCATGGCCATTTCCGCACAAGCCTGTCTAGCGCGATGATTCCACTTTCAACCTCCTCTGGAATCCTGGGGTTTGCAGTTTCGGGAGGGGCCAGCTGGCCCCTCCCGAAACTGCAAACCCCAGGATTCCAGAGGAGGTTGAAAGTGGAATCATCGCGCTAGAACAGGTTAGTGCGGAAATGGCCTGCGACTGCACAATAAATATCTAGATACTATCTAGATCTAAATCTATTCGCCGGTATATAAGACACCCTGGCATATAAAATGCACCCCATTTTCAGACAGTATTTTTGGAGGGGGAAGTGAGCCTTGTATGCCAGCAAATACAGTACCTACAAAACATACAAATAACAACAAATATACATGACATATATTCCATATACACATACATGTGAACTTCCTCCTCTGACAGAATAACAGCTTTAATCATTCATTTTTTAATAACGTCTCTTCAACCAAACTAAGAAATATCTCAAGTCTCTGTTTGTGCTCGATTCATATTCATACTCAATCAATGTTAGTTAGTTAGTTTTTTGAACTATAAGGTGATATTAGTTATTAGTACTGACAATTATAAAATCATCTGCAGAAGTGGTCATCTCTTGTTTGAGAAAAAAAGGGGGGAAAGAAACAGAAATTCAACATAACCACGGAAAATGAATATGATTTAAAAGCAGTATCGTCTCCACTCTAAATGAACTGGCTCAGCAAGACAACAAAGTAAAATCAGCATTTAAATCCATAAGCACTGCTTGCATTAGTTTGTAAATATTTAAAAAAGGGCTGCCACATCTTGTAAAACTTACTATTGGACTTGTTCTTTAACAGAAGAGTAAGCTTGTCCATTTCTGCCATCTCCATCAGTTTGTCCAGCCATTCTTCTTCTAGAGGACTTGAAATCTTCCTCCAGCGCCTGGCAGGGAGAATCCTGGCATTCTGATCTGCAAAACAAATCAGTTCCTAGGTTGAGACCAGTGCTGCCAAGCTGGGGGTCCTTCAGGGGTCTCGCCCCCTTTAAGGTTGCCCCAGGGATCTTTTCCGAACATTCAGCTCTGTCATTTCCTTCCATCTTTCTTCCTTTCTGCACTCTTCCCTTCCTTTTTATTGGTTATTTTATTAGTTTTATCATCGGTTAATTTAATTGTTTTAGATCACATTGTATATTATGTTTTTCACTTTTCTGGAAACTGCCTTGGGTAGGTCAGGTCGCTGACATAGAGAAAATATATAGGGGGGGGTCACTTTGGTCAAGGATGGGGGGTTTGTGAAAAGTGCCAGCCTGGGAAGGAAAAAAAGGGGATAGACACATGAAGGGGATTTATGGCTTTGATTAATGAATGCTTTCTGCATTCAAACTTGTATTGATAACCTATAAAAGATGTGTGCCGTGTGTACCCTTCAGTTTTGGCAACTTTTGTGGAAGTGTGCTGTGCTCCTGCTGCTTTATCTCTAAAAATAAACTGCTGTCTAGCTGAGAGTGAGTTTTGTGGAAAGTGGATTATACAGTACATGGCAAAGTCCCACTCTGGGAGAAAGGCGGCATATAAATACAATAAATAAGTAAATAAACCGTTCCCTCCTTTCTTCTTTCTTCTTTCTTCTTTCCTTCCATTGCCACTTTGTTTCTTCGGACATTTCTGCACTAGCCTGTTATAGTGCGATGATTCCACTTTCAACATCCTCTGGAATCCTGGGATTTTCAGTTTTGGAGGGGCCCCATCACGCTATAACAGGCTAGTGCGGAAATTTTCTCTTTCCTTCCCTCCCACTTTCCTTCCTTCCTTTCCTGCTGAAGCCCCCCATGGACAGCCAGATGCTGGCTATGCAGAGCTGGAGACCCCACACACAGCTGTACACTGGATATGAATTGCTGGAGCCCCTGCGCACAACCGGACACTGGATATGAAATGCTGGAGCACACCTGGAGCCCCCGGAGCCCCCCAGATGTGCTCAATGCACACCACAGCATCCAAACTTCCCAGTACACATTGTAACGCTCTTGCCAGTCCCCAGAAACTACTAACCAGGGTTTCATTGTGCTTTTGCTTTTTAGTTTCAGATTTGTGCATTTACAAAATACAGTCTGTGATGCAGGATTTCCGCCAGCATTTGGAAACAAGCAAACAGGTTTCATATTACTTGGTTTAAAATAAGCCCATCACATAATTTTTCCCTTGTTGCTTCTACATAAAACTGTGGCACGAAACCCCTCCAATACGTGTATTTTTTTTAAAAAAACAACAACCTGGTGATTTGTATCTCCCCTCCAAGGCTATGTGCGGTGCTGCCACCTTAAAAAGCATTTCACAGTGAAAGCCCGGAGTCATCCGCTTTAAGGTCCTGACAGATTTATAAACTGCTAAGTGTCCCCTTGGGATGTTTAAACTGTTCCTAGATAAGATTCCGCCTGCTGTATCCAGCTGGCCCAGCAAGCTGACATGAAATCTAAATTAATTTGGGAATCACTTCTGTTGTTCCTGATGGAAGATTGTCGTTCAAGGCCATGAAAAATCACCGCATGAAAATTGCATTGGGGACCGGACTGGGGGAGAGCAGTGTTTGTGTGTGTGTGTGTGATCGTGTGTATAGGAGAGAGAGACAGCTTGTGTATTTCTGCAAGCTGTAGAATATGCTGTCTTTTAAAAAACCTGGAAGATCCATGGATAACATTGTTATGCATAGGAAGTGAGTGCAGAAAAGATGTTCTAGGAAGGAGGTGTGAGAAGGATGAGGAACACATTTTGCTACAAACAATTGGAAGTCACTGATTTCTGTATATGGTCACATGTATCAGCATATGCAGAGATGGGAAGTAATTGCTCACATACTGGTGTGGAGTGTGTGTGTGAGACACATGCCATAGTTGCATCCTGTTAGGTTCACTGTTTGGGTGTATTCCTTGAACCCAGGCTTCTCAGTCTCCAGGAATGCTTTTGTATGATAAAAGCTAATGGATCAACCTCATCATGCCAGGAAATGCTACAATGACATATACCTTAGTTACAAACTATTTGGATTATTGTAACATGCTCACCATGGGCCTGACTTTGAAGAACGTCAAGAAACTTCAGCTGGTCCAAAGAACTGCAGCCAGGGTGTTAACTGGGGTTGGCTACAGGAAGCACACAACTCCCTGGTTGCAAAAGCTCCACTGACTGCTGGTCTGTTTCCAGGCACACTTCAAAGTGCTGGTTATGAAAACCCTGCATGGAGCAGGTCCAAGAAATCTGAAGGACCATCTCTTCCATACCCATATTTTGAGGTCTGCTAGGGAGGCCCTTGTTTCTCTCCTATCACAGAGAAAAAATGAAATGCACAAATATAGTATGGGAGACACCTGGTTGGACAACCGTACATGCGAAAGGGATCTAGGAGTCTTAGTAGACCACAAGCTGAACATGAGTCAGCAGTGTGATGCGGCAGCCAAGAAAGCCAACGCGATTCTTAGTTACATCAATAGTAGTATGTTGTCCAGATCAAGGGAGGTCATGGTACCACTCTACTCTACTTTGACCTCATCTGGAATCCTGTGTCTAGTTCTGGGCACCTCATTTCAAGAAGGATAGTGACAAGCTGGAGTGTGTCCAGAGGAAAGCGACCAAGATGGTGGAGAGTCTGGAAGCCATGAGGCCCTGTGAGGAGCGGCTTCGGGAGCTGGGGATGTTTAGTCTACAGAAGAGAAGGTTAAGAGGGGACATGATAGCCATGTTCAGATATTTGAAGGGATGTCATGTCAAGGAGGGAGAGGGCTTGTTTTCCGCTGCTCCAAAGACTAGGACAAGGAGCAATGGATTCAAACTACATGAAAAGAGATTCCACCTGAACCTGATGGTCAGAGCTGTCCGGCAGTGGAAGATGCTGCCTTAGTGGAGTGTGGTGGAGTTTCCTCCTTCTTTGGTGGTTTTTAAGCAGAGGCTGGACAGTCATCTGTTGGGAGTGCTTCGATATGTATTCCTGCATAGGCTTGGACTGGATGGCCCCTGGGGTCTCTTTCAACCCTAGGATTCTATGATTCTGTTTATGATCTTACACAAGTCACCATCTCTCAGCCTCAGTGGAAGGCAAACTCCCTCTGAACAAATCTTGCCAGGAAAACCCCACTGTAGGGTTGCCATATGTGGGAAATGACTTAAAGGGACCCGACAACAAGGGAAAGTTGGATAGTGGCTGAAGACAGAGCAGTACAAAAAGTCCCCTGCCTTAACTCTGCTCCCATCCGTTCAGAGCAAGCACTGCTTGGCAACACACAAGAGGCCAGCTTTTCTCTTCCATCTTCCATTTACCAAGCCTGCGGAGGACAGTGACAAAAACCTCATTTCTTGGAGAAGATGGAACGGGTAGCTGTGATGGTTTGTGTTCATTTAAAACAAAACTGCCAAAAGAAGGCTCTCCCATTACCTCTCTCCTTTGCAAAAGGTGTCAGGGAAAGAAGAGATCACGGAGTCAAGCTAATGAAAGTTCTCGTTATGAAGTCAGCGCTCTGCCATTAATTAAAAACCCACTGCACAAAAAAAGGACCGGTTGGCACCATTGCTTTCTCTCCCCACAGTTGCGACTCACTGCTATGGCAGATCCATTATGCTTCCCCTGAAAGCCCTGTCAATTTTTTTTTTCTCAAGGAAGAATGAAAATGTAAATAATGTTAAAATGATTCAATGTCTTTGCAACGGCAGGGAAAAAAAGAAGGAAAAAAAAAGGTCACCCTCCCTGGATCTCATTTATCCTCATCGCCGATTTAAAGAGCTTCTTTCCTATTAGCGGTTTTGTGAAATTAATGTTCATCCAAATGTTACTAAAGTAATGCGAACAATTACAGGCTGGAAGGCATTGACTGTTTACATGAGTGCAGAATTGAGAGCTTTACAATGAGGGGCATATATTATTACAAATCTTCCCCCACCTCAGGCCTTTTGATGGATGGTATATCAAAAATTGCTGACGTGGTTTAATTTAAAAGAAGACAAAGGGGCCGTACTACGAACGGGAGGAGGGCAACGGTTTGATGGAGAATGCAGACTCCCAGGCAAAACTTTGAGAGTGGAAAATTTAGCCTGGGTATAATAATAGTCAAAAAAGACTTGGCTTGAATGTTGAGAAAGAGGAGCGTATTTGATGTCAACAAAGCAGGCAGAAATCTGATCACATTTTTTTGCATACTCATTTTTTAAAAAATGGCTGCATTTTTCTATATCGTGGTCGACATCAGTGGTTCTCAAACTGCGGGGCAGGACCCTAAGGGGGTTGCAATAGTTGCTCAAGGGGGTGCAAGTACAGCAAATGTGAAAAAGAAGGGCAAAGCTATGGCCCTTTCTGCACTAGACTGTGGTAGTGCTATTATTCCACTTTCAACATCCTATGGAATCCTGGGGTTTGCAGTTTAGCGAGGGGCCTCAAAGGAAAACGCCAGAATTCCACAGGAGATTGAAAGCAGAATAATAGCACTATAACATGCCCTCTGAGGAGCGGCTTTGGGAGCTGGGGATGTTTAGTGTGCAGAAGAGAAGGTTAAGAGGTGACCTGATAGCCATGTTTAAATATTTGAAGGGATGTCACGTTGAGGAGGGAGTGGGCTTGTTTTCCGCTGCTCCAGAGACTAGGACAAGGAACAATGGATTCAAACTGCAGGAAAGGAGATTCCACTTGAACCTCAGGAAGAACTTCTGGTTGGTCAGAGCTGTCCAGCAGTGGAATCTGCTGCTGCCTCTGTGGCGTATGGTGGAGTCTCCTCTTTCTTTGGAGGTTTTTAAGCAGAGGCTGGATGGCCATCTGTCAGGAGTGCTTTGATGTGGGTTCCTGCATAGCAGGGGGGTTGGACTGGATGGCCTTCGGAGTCTCTTCCAACTCTAGGATTCTATGATTCTGTAACAGCCTAGTGTGGAAATGCCTATGTGTGTGCATGCATGTGTGTGCCCATCACTGAGGGCTGACTGGTCCTTGCAAAAGAGCAATGCAAAGTGTCTTCCACATTTTGTGCTGTCCTCTAACCTCAGACGTAGCAAAAATTGGCTTTCTTTTTTTAACGCTTTCCCCATTTGACTTCTCCAAGCATTCCATCGTTGGAAAAGCACATTGCATCCCCATTAGTAACCACAGGGTGGTTTCTCGGGTGGGGTGGAGGGAAGTGACTTGAGTAGGTGGAGAGCACAAGAGCTCAGCGTTTAGACAGAGGGCATGTATGAGGCAAAGGGGTTGAGAGAAAAGGAGAAAGAGGCATAAGAGAGGACACTTGGGGTGCAACATCGAACAGGGGGAGCATAACAACTGCATGGAGATCACAGGGGTAAAAAGTCATAACTACAAATCCAGAACTGCATTGCAGAAACGCAGTGAAGTCCTGTTTAGTGAATTGCAAAGATGTACAAGTGTTCCAGTGCACGTCGGTGCTCCTGATGAGGAGCGTCAGGAACTTCTAATGCACATTGGGCATTTCTGATGAGCACTTGACATTTCTGATGCATACAGGCACATCTGATGTGCGTTGGGCATTTCTTATGCTCACTGGACACTTTTGACTGCATTGGGCACTTCTGAGGCACATTGGACACTCCTGTCGCATTCCGGCACTTTGTAACTGATGTCCGGAAGCGCACCTGAGTGCCTCCATGTGCATTCATGCCAAATGCACATCAGGACTGCCACATATCAGTCACTCCATTGACTCTTATTGTGCAATAGATGCCCATACTTTGTAATATCACAACATCCCCTAGGTGAATACAGACAGTGTGAAACTACTCAGTTCTATTTTCCCACATGCCTCTGTCACTTACAAAGATGTGAGCATACAAAGTCGCACAGGGGATTGGAATAGCTTGGGAGAAGCCATGCTTACAAATGCTTTAGTTGGCTTAGGCTACAAATCTGAAATGGAGTTTGCTAGTATTTACAAGCATTGGACCTTATAATTTTTCACTGAAATACAGAAAGCTTGTTTCTGAGCTTGAAAGGCCATGTCTGAAAACACAGAATGTGACTCTGAAATCACCTAGGATAAACCTGTCTTCATGGAAGACAGGCCGAAAGATGGGACATAGAGTTAGGCTTCAGGAATAAAAAGGCCCCAGTCTGGTGCATCTATTTTTATGTGACTTTTGCAGAATGTGCACAAAGAAGGGTCATGACCGTTTGTCCAAATGGTTAATGTGAAACTTGCTGTAAATACAAAATTTTGAAAATTGCAGAGATCATCTTGGGGGGGTCTTGAGGAAAGAGGGTATATGTCAATGTGCCCCTCTCTTAGCATAGATTTCACCCTGTGCAAGAGAGAAGAACCATGCGCAGAACTTCCTGTCGGTCAGAACTGTCCAGAAGCAGAATCTGCTGCCTCAGTGGAGTGTGGTGGGGTCTCCTTCTTTGGAGGTTTTTAAAGAGAGGGTGGATGTCCAGTTGCTGGGGATGCTTTGAGTGTGTGTTTCTCCATGGCAGGGGGTTGGACTTGATGGCCATTGTGGTCTCTTCCAACTCTATGATTCTATGGTAAGACATCAGCTATTCATTTTGGAGAGCAGACAAATTGAAAGATCAGTCTACAATCGTCCCTCCACATTCGCTAGCATAAGGGGCAGAGGACCCCTGTGAAAGTGGGAAAACTGTGAATAACTCTAGGCCCTCCCAAACCATATTTAACACACACAAAAGAGTATGATTGTCATATTCAACCCACTGTGGGTTCCTTTGAGGCATCCGGGTTCCTTTGCAAGACAGAAGTGTGGGGCTGGTGGAGCTTACAGCCACCTCCACTCCTGCCCCACACCATTTTTAAGAGGGACGTACAAGCTTCATTCACAACGGCCATTTCCGCACTACACTCTTATAGCGCGATTATTCCACTTTCAACATCCTATGGAATCCTGGGGTTTGCAGTTTCGGGAGGGGCCTAAACCCCATGATTCCATAGGATGTTGAAAGTGGAATAATCGCGCTATAAGAGTGTAGTGCGGAAATGGTCATGTCTCAGCCTCACGAAGCTTTCAGTCCCTTTTAAAAATTTCACAGGGAAGCAGCAGGGGTGACAGCAAACAATCTGTGAATAGACAAATCTGCAAAAAGTGAAACCCGCAAATGTGGAGGGCTGACTGTATTTACTGAGGACTAGTTAATACGAACGTTGAGCCTCATGCAAAGCACTACGAGCACACTTTGCCTCTTCGCCTGACAGAGCGGAGTGGAAGGCTAAACCTACCATTGCCACAGCTGTTGGTTTGCGCGTAATAAATTTCCCCCCTCTTGGTAATGACCTTGTTGAGATCCCTCCAGCCAGCTCCATATGCCAGTAGATTGAATCGCTTGGCAGCTGGTAGAACCCAGGCAAAATGGAAGAGTTTTCATTAGGAGTGCTTGACATTAGCTTGCCCTGGGTGTCGTCAATCCTAAACTGCCAACGCCTTTGAATTAAAAAAAAAAGAAAGAAGAACACATACACAGCTGTGGTTGAATGATTGAGGTTGTGGATGGGGTATTTCTGAAGCAATCTGTGTAGGCTTTCAACCGCAAAGGTTCCAAGCGCGATTGTTCAGCATTTTGGATTCAAAGGTTGCAGGAGCATCGTACCACCAGAGAGCCAAAACTTGTTCCAAAAGATTTCCTTTCATATTTGTGGATGATGAATCAGTCAGTGTCCTTTTTGTCCCACATTTGAATTTCTCTTAAAACACATCTCATTTTTCTCCTTTCATTGGGTTTCTGGAGATTTTTTTTTGGGCAGATTTGGGAACGTTCTTCTCAAAAATGAATGGAGTAAGCCCCTGAACCATTGGCACTGTCATAACTGTTGTGACCAGCCTCTCCATAAGTCCAGGGTTGACAAAGTGCAGGCAGCAGGTCACTGGCAGCTTCCATGTCACGAGACCAATGCATCCGCTCTGGGCTTTAGTCTGAACTTCAAAGGACGTATCCAAGTTGATGGATCCATTTGGGATTTGCAACAGGTTTACAACATGGAATTCTGATGTTTGGCTTGGCCATTGTTCTAAGGGCTACTAGTGTGTGTGTGTGTGTGTGTGTGTGTGTGTATCACTTTCAGAAGTGCTGGGGTTTCATATTCATGCATGGCAAGGGGTTGGACTAGATGGCCCTTGTGTTCCCTTCCAACTTAATGATCCAAAAATGGGCATGTAGTCACTTCTAACTTTGTTGTAATTTTGAAGAGACATTTTCCCTCATCTGCGAGCCTAGTACAGCATACAGCCAGGTCCATCAAAGAACGCAGCCAGTTGCATCAGAGCACCAAAGTTGCCGGTTTCCCTCCATCGCTGCCAAGTAAAGAGATGGCTTACTTTACGGATCTGGCTACGTTGAGCTCGGAGAAGAGAAGCCAGATAGGTGACGTTGTTGGGAAATGGAGTTTCCCAGGGTGTTAGCCCTTTGGGGCAATTCTCTGAAAGCTAAAACTGTTAGGAATCTTTTAGCAGACTTGCAGAAAAAGCATGGCCCAATCTCTGTGTGGCTTCCCTGAACTGAAACTGATGAAGAAAACAAAACAAGGCAGGCAGTTTAAGATTACAAACTTAGAAAAGTTTACTGGCGGCTTTTAGGGGTGTGCACTCATCACGTCCACTGGCTATAATGGGAAAGATGCTTCATGTGACCTTGCACTTGTGTGCGTGAAGGTCGCACCAGAAGAGGGCACGCTGTAGCTATGCAGATAAGTAAGTGATCTAGAATTGCAGCGAACCATTTTAATTACTTTTTACATACGGGGGAGCAAAGAGTTGCACTTTAAAAACTGTAACATGACAAACGATGGGCCTTTCCACACTACACTGTTATAGTGCTATGATTCCACTTTCAACCTCCTGTGGAATTCTGGGGTTTGTATTTTGCTGAGGCCCAAGAGCTCTCTGGCTGAAAATTCTAAATGCCTCTCCCTAAACTGCAAGTCCCAGGACTCCATAGGAAGTTGAAAGTGGAATAACAGCACTATAACCGTGCAGTGCAGAAAGGCCCATAGTTAGTCATTGCTTGGAACTATGGTCTAAATCCAACAGATACAACAATAGATGAATTCAATCTGTGACCATAAGTGTTGAGTTGCCATTCAGCTATTGATTCCATGGGTGCAGCAATTAGATTTCAGTCTATAATTGTAACTAATTGCTTTTTAAAAGAAATTCCCTGGGCTCAGACCAGATCCCATAAGACTGACAACTCCAGCCAAGATAAATTTACCTGCAACTAAGTTCTATTGGGTTTTCCTTCTAGCGTATGTATTTAGCATCTTTAATCTTCCTGCGCCAAGAATTTTTCTTTTCTTGTTTCATTCTCCGTTTGGAGTTCTGAACATGAACTAATCTTTTAAGCATCTAGGTGGACAAGGCTTTAAATCTAATTAGTGAGTTACTATTATGCAAATACCTTTTTCATTAAACTAAGTGTCTTATTAAAATATGGAAGATATTTGAATATCTAGCAATTTGTGGTGAGAAAATTAATAATCCTGACAGAGGAAGTTTTATGGCTTCTTTTTCATGCATCCCTCCCGTGACTCCTGCTCTACTCCTCCCATTAGATATCCCATATTCCAAAGTTTGTTAATTATTTAGATGACCAATTTGAACAGCACTGCTGAAAACATTCCATTGGCATCAGGGATCTAAATCGAAAAGAAAGTTGACATTGCAGACAGCTATAACACATATTGGTTGTCAAAATCCTTTCAGTATTATGATACAAGGCTTGACATATTTAGGACTGGAAACACCAAGATGAACATCTAATACAATATGATGTCATCTTGCAGAAGAAAACAGGACTGAACTATGAATGGAACTTTCTCCTGGCCTTTCCGCACTACATTGTTATGGTGCTTTTATTCCACTTTCAACATCCTGTGGAATCCTGAGGTTTGCAGTTTAGGGAGGGGCCTTTAGAATTCTCAGCCAGAGAGCTCTTGGGCCTCAGGGAACTACAAACCCCAGAATTCCACAGGAGGTTGAAAGTGGAATAATAGCACTATGGCAGTGTAGTGCGGAAATGGCCTAAAGTATCCATGCAGCTTACAACTTGTATAGGTTAACGTTCCAAATTAAGGCATGCAAAGCCGTGATTGGTGAGGGTCATAAATGCATACATCACATCACCTCCCCAGCAGTTTCTGTAGATAAGGTTCTGGAGGGTAAATATCAGTGATGTATTTAAGTCTTTGACTCCAAGTCTCAAGTCAAGTCTCAAGTCTCTACTTTCAAGCCAAGTGTCAAGTCTGGGAGCCAACTTTTACACCCCAACCTATATGCCAGAATTTCTGGACAGAGTCGAACAAAGTCAGTTTTACCAATTTAAGCAGAGTTGGCCCCCCATGTTTGCAATTTTGGCATCTTTAGCTTCGGATCGGAGAATAGGATCCTTCTTAATCCCCCCTCCGGAAGCTGGAGGCTTTTGCGCCAATGGGCATAAAAGAGTCTGCAGCTTCGGAAGTGGGGAATTGGATCCTTCTTACTTCCTATTTCTGAAGCAAGAGCCTTTTTAGAAAGTGGGGAGTAGGATCCTTCTTACCCCCCAGTACTGAAGCTTCACAACCTTTAGAAGGAGGGATCCTTCTTCCTCAAGCCTGTTGCCCAACACATTTGCTGTTTCCCTCTGAGAAATGCACCCTGAACTCTGGGGTGAGTCTTGTCTTTTGTTCTTAGGAAACATTTTAGGGGGCTCCTCTGATATGCAGCAGGGACAGGCTGCTGAGCCGACCTGAAGCCCCTTGCCTACCCCATTTGCTGTTCCCCTCTGAGAAATGCACCCACACTTTGGGCTTAAGACAGATTATCGTGTGACCAGCAGGCAAAAAGAGCTGGAGGCTTTGTTCAAAGTCGTAAGGTTTCTGGACGAATCTGTTATGTTACTAAACCAAGGGCAGCAAGTCAGTCACTAAAAATATACAACTCTCAAGTTGAGTTAGTGCATCATTTACAGCTGAGTCGAGTCCCAGTCGAGTCACTGAAGCGACTTAAGTCTGGCATGAGTCTGAGTCAGTTGACTCGAGTCTACATCACTGCTAAAGATAGTATAAATATAGTGAATATATTTATACTAAATATATACTAAACATCATGTTTAGCTGTGTAAACCCTGCTTGAACAATCCATAAAAATTTCACCCATCCAGGATTTCTCTTGCCGCTTTTTTCACCTATGATTCACGTTTTTGAATATTCTATACATCCTTACTCTACACGGATGCACACACAGTCTTTGAACCACCATTCCATTGGAGAAAAAATATTCGTTCCACACCAATCTCTTAGTAATGGCGATGCCCCCCTCCTGCAAAGGTCAAGGGAGTGGGCGTTTCGTGAACCTGTTTGTACGACAACATCTCTGGCAATACGATGTGCGCAGAGGCGGGGGACAGTATATTTTATCCCAGTAATGGGAAAACCTGAGAATTAAGCAGCATTAAAATATTCAAAGACAGAGTCTTTCTTTGGGAGCTCTGGCACTCAGGAATATTGCTTACTTATTTTTAAATACTATTTCCAACGTGTGTATCCCCATCACCCCACCCCTTTATGATTTTATCTCTGATAAGAATGAAGTCATATGAACCACCTGGAACCCTCTGTAAGCCTCTTGGGTTGAAGGTATGGGGATATAAGAAAAAGAATAAATCCATTCCTAAGCGAAAATGAAAAAGTGATAATGTGAAAAACCTGAGAATTGAGCAGCATTAAAGATCCTGAAGTGTAAAGAGAAATAATCGAATGCTAAGGTAGATTGTCCATACCATCATGTTTACAATTTCTGTGTACAGTTGTGGAAGTTGGACCGATAGGAAGAAAACTAAGGCCGTTTCTGCACTAGGCTGTTATAGTGCTATTATTCTACTTTCCACCTTCTATAGGATCCCGAGGTTTGCAGTTTAGGGAGGGGCCTTTAGAGTTCTCAGCCGGAGAGCAATTTGGCTTCAGGAAACTACAAACCCCAGAATTCCACAGGAGGTTGAAAGTGAAATAATAGCACTATAACGATTATTATTATTATTATTTTACTTATTTGTATCCCGCCTCTCCACATGGATCGAGGCGGCGAACAAACATGAAATACGTTATACATTACAAATAGCATGTATGGTTTACAATGTGTTTTTAGCTAATTGCCCCCAACAAGCTGGGTACTCATTTTACTGACCTGAGGAAGGATGGAAGGCTGAGTCAACCTGGAGCCTGGCAGGATCGAACTCACAACCTTGTGGCTGCACTACCGGCATTTAACCACTGCGCCACCAGGGCTCAGAAATGGCCTTACTTGTTTGAAATGAGGGTGCAGAGAAATGGATTCAAACTACAGGAAAAGAAATGCTACCTGGACATGAGGAAGCACTTCCTGGAGGTAAAAGCAGTTCAAGAGCAGAATACACCACCTGGGAATGTGATGGAGTTAAGTGAAACAGAGGCTAGAAGCCAGGAGTGCTGGGTATTCCTGCATGGCTGAATGAGGTTGACCTGGATGGTCCTTGTGGGGAATCTCTTCCCACTTTATGATTTTATGTTCTATGTAATGTAGTGCTGGAGAGGAGTCCTATAGATATGGATACAGATGGATGAAAGAACCCTATGTTTCTACAGACCCCATTGACTACCAAAAAGACAAATGACTGGATCCTCAAACAAATCAGGTCTGAACTCTTCCTAAAAACAAGGCAACTAAACTGAGACTGTAATACTTTACACATATCATGAGAACATATGTGATTGTCCGTCTTCAAGTCATATTTAACTTATAGTGATCCTAAAGAAAATGTATTATGCCGCTTTTTTGGGGCTGAGAGAGTGTGACTCACCTAAGGTCAATGGGTTTTCATGGCTGAGCAGGGAATCTCTCCATTTAATCTAAAAGGAGTGATGCTTCAATCCAGCAAACCTGATTCCATTTCACTGTTACTCCCGGCTTAGGTGCTGAAATGTTTCCTCTTGGGTTGAAGCTGGCATTCAAAGCATGGTAAATTGTTGACATTTGCTGAGTTTGCTTGTTGTTTTGTACCCTTTGGCCCAACAACTGCTGATGTCTTCCATGTCAGTGAGGGTAACGAGTCCACTCAGATTTTAATTCTCACTTGAAAGTAGCTGTCCAACTTCTGATTGTTATCTTCTAAACAGGTTCAGTACCTTGGATAGCTCCTTCGAAGTGCATATTAAAACATGGAACAGATTCACCACCCCACTGGCTTGAGAACCACAGCCACTGGAGTTGACGATCATGTAGTCCTCCAGATGTCGTTGGACTGTAATTCCCAGCAGCTTAAGGCAGCATTTCTCATGGGAAGGAATGCTGGGACTTGTAGTTCAGCAAGCTCTGAGCATTACATGATTCCCAGCCCTGGCCTTAACCCAACTGCTAGTCCCATGTGCCCCACAGAATCAAATTCTGAGTGGTAAGCCAAGACCAAAGCAAACTTTATTGAGGCAATGGGTCTACTCCTGTCAAGGCTACCAAATGGAGTTCAGGAGGTCTTACACTTGCACTTAGGAAGAAAGAATGAAATGCACAGATATAGGATGGATGATACTTGGCTTGAAAATAGTACATGTAAAAGGGATCTAGGAGTCTTAGTAGATCACAAGCTGAACATGAGTCAACAGCAGAATGCAGCAGCTAAAAAGGCCAATGCGATTCTGGGCTGTATCAACAGGAGTATAGTGTTGAGATCAAGGGAAGTAATAATACCACTTTTATTTTGCTTTGATTAGACCT